>JAZKLR010000113.1:0-1200000 GCA_037103525.1 Ganaspis brasiliensis
TTAAGGCCTAAAATTATAAAGTTCTAATTGAGTCCTAAAATTATCAAGTCCAAATTAAGTCCTAAATTTAGCAAGTCCTAATTAAGTCCTAAAATTATCATGTCCTAATTAAGTCCTAAAATTAGAAAGTCCTAATTAAGTCCTAAAATTAGCAAATCCTAATTAAGTCCTAAAATTATCAAGTCCTTATTAAGCCATAAAATTATCAAGTCCTAATTAAATCCTAAAATTATCAAGTCCTAATTTAGTCCTAAAATTAGCAAGTCCTAATTAAGTCCTAAAATAATCAAGTCCTAATTAAGTCCTAAAATTATCATGTCCTAATTAAGTCCTAGAATTAGCAAGTCTTTATCAAGTCCTATATACGTCCTAAAATAATCAAGTCCTAATTAAGGCCTAAAATCATCAAGTCCTAATTAAGTCCTAAAATAATCAAGTCCTAATTAAGTCATAAAATTATTAGGTCCTAATTAAGTCCTAAAATTAGCAGGTCCTAATTAAAGCCTAAAATCATCAAGTCCTAATTAAGTCCTAAAATTAGCAAGTCCTAATTAAGTCCTAAAATTATCAAGTGCTTATTAAGTCCTAAACTTGTCAAGTCCTAATTAAGTCCGAAAATCATCAAGTCATAATTAAGTTCTAAAATTATTAAATCCTAATTAAGGCCTAAAATTATCAAGTTTTAATTAAGTCCTAAAATTATCAAGTCCTAATTAAGTCCTAAAATTATCAAGTCCAAAAATTATCAAGTCCTTATCAAGTCCTAAAATTATCAAGTCCAAATTATGTCCTAAAATTAGCAAGTCCTAATTATGTCCTAAAATTATCAAGTCCTTATTAAGTTCTAAACTTGTCAAGTCCTAATCAAGTCCGAAAATCATCAAGTCATAATTAAGTTCTAAAATTATTAAATCCTAATTAAGGCCTAAAATTATAAAGTTCTAATTAAGTCCTAAAATTATCAAGTCCAAATTAAGTCCTAAATTTAGCAAGTCCTAATTAAGTCCTAAAATTATCATGTCCTAATTAAGTCCTAAAATTAGAAAGTCCTAATTAAGTCCTAAAATTAGCAAATCCTAATTAAGTCCTAAAATTATCAAGTCCTTATTAAGCCATAAAATTATCAAGTCCTAATTAAATCCTAAAATTATCAAGTCCTAATTTAGTCCTAAAATTAGCAAGTCCTAATTAAGTCCTAAAATAATCAAGTCCTAATTAAGTCCTAAAATTATCATGTCCTAATTAAGTCCTAGAATTAGCAAGTCTTTATCAAGTCCTATATACGTCCTAAAATAATCAAGTCCTAATTAAGGCCTAAAATCATCAAGTCCTAATTAAGTCCTAAAATAATCAAGTCCTAATTAAGTCATAAAATTATTAGGTCCTAATTAAGTCCTAAAATTAGCAGGTCCTAATTAAAGCCTAAAATCATCAAGTCCTAATTAAGTCCTAAAATTAGCAAGTCCTAATTAAGTCCTAAAATTATCAAGTCCTTATTAAGTCCTAAAATTAAAAAGTCCTAATTAAGTCCTAAAATTAGCAAGTCCTAATTAAGTCCTAAAATTATGAAGTCCTAATAAAGTCCTAAAATTAGCAAGTCCTTATTAAGTCCTTTAATTGTCAAGTCCTAATTGATCCTTTAAGTGTCATGTCCGTATTATGTCCTAAAATGATCAAGTCCTAATTAAGTCCTAAAATTAGCAAGTCCTAATTAAGTCCTAAAATTATCAAGTGCTTATTAAGTCCTAAAATTTTCAAGTCCTAATTAAGTCCTAAAATTATCAAGTCCTTATCAAGTCCTAAAATTATCAAGTGTAAATTAAGTCCTAAAATTAGCAAGTCCTGATTAAGTCCTAAAATCATCAAGTCATAATTAAGTTCTAAAATTATTAAATCCTAATTAAGGCCTAAAATTATCAAGTTTTAATTAAGTCCTAAAATTATCAAGTCCTAATTAAGTCCTAAAATTATCAAGTCCTAAAATTATCAAGTCCTTATTAAGTCCTAAAATTATTAAGTCCTAATTAAGTCCAAAATTTATCAAGTCCTTATCAAGTCCTAAAATTATCAAGTCCAAATTATGTCCTAAAATTAGCAAGTCCTAATTATGTCCTAAAATTATCAAGTCCTTATTAAGTTCTAAACTTGTCAAGTCCTAATTAAGTCCGAAAATCATCAAGTCATAATTAAGTTCTAAAATTATTAAATCCTAATTAAGGCCTAAAATTATAAAGTTCTAATTAAGTCCTAAAATTATCAAGTCCAAATTAAGTCCTAAATTTAGCAAGTCCTAATTAAGTCCTAAAATTATCATGTCCTAATTAAGTCATACAATTCTTAAGTTCTAATAAAGTCGGGAAATGATCGAGTCCTAATTTCTTTTTAAATTTATCAAGACTTTATTAAGTCCTTTAATTGTCAAGTCCTAATTGGTCCTTTAATTGTCATGTCCTTATTAAGTCCTAAAATTACTAAGTCCTATTTAAGTCCTTTAATTGTCAAGTCTTAATTAAGTTCTAAAATGGTCAAGTCCTAATTAAGTCTTAAAATTATTAAGTCTGAATTAAGTCCTAAAATTATCAAGTGTAAATTAAGTCCTAAAATTAGCAAGTCCTGGTTAAGTCCTAAAATCATCAAGTCATAATTAAGTTCTAAAATTATTAAATCCTAATTAAGGCCTAAAATTATCAAGTTTTAATTAAGTCCTAAAATTATCAAGTCCTAATTAAGTCCTAAAATTATCAAGTCCAAAAATTATCAAGTCCTTATCAAGTCCTAAAATTATCAAGTCCAAATTATGTCCTAAAATTAGCAAGTCCTAATTATGTCCTAAAATTATCAAGTCCTTATTAAGTTCTAAACTTGTCAAGTTCTAATTAAGTCCGAAAATCATTAAGTCATAATTAAGTTCTAAAATTATTAAATCCTAATTAAGGCCTAAAATTATAAAGTTCTAATTAAGTCCTAAAATTATCAAGTCCAAATTAAGTCCTAAAATTAGCAAGTCCTAATTAAGTCCTAAAATTATCATGTCCTAATTAAGTCCTAAAATTAGAAAGTCCTCATTAAGTCCTAAAATTAGCAAATCCTAATTAAGTCCTAAAATTATCAAGTCCTTATTAAGCCCTAAAATTAGCAAGTCCTAATTAAATCCTAAAATTATAAAGTCCTAATTCAGTCCTAAAATTAGCAAGTCCTAATTAAGTCCTAAAATAATCAAGTCCTAATTAAGTCCTAAAATTATCATGTCTTAATTAAGTCCAAGAATTAGCAAGCCCTAAAATTATCAAGTCCTAATTAAATCCTAAAATTATCAAGTCCTAATTCAGTCCTAAAATTAGCAAGTCCTAATTAAGGCCTAATATCATCAAGTCCTAATTAAGTCCTAAAATAATCAATTCCTAATTAAGTCCTAAAATTATCAAGTCCTAATTAATTCTTAAAATTATCAAGTCCTAATTAAGGCCTAAATTCATTAAGTCCTAATTAAGTCCTAAAATTAGCAAGTCCTAATTAAGTCCTAAAATTATCAAGTCTTTATCAAGTCCTATATACGTCCTAAAATAATCAAGTCCTAATTAAGGCCTAAAATCATCAAGTCCTAATTAAGTCCTAAAATAATCAAGTCCTAATTAAGTCATAAAATTATTAGGTCCTAATTAAGTCCTAAAATTAGCAGGTCCTCATTAAAGCCTAAAATCATCAAGTCCTAATTAAGTCCTAAAATTAGCAAGTCCTAATTAAGTCCTAAAATTATCAAGTCCTTATTGAGTCCTAAAATTATGAAGTCCTAATTAAGTCCTAAAATTAGCAAGTCCTAATTAAGTCCTAAAATTATGAAGTCCTAATAAAGTCCTAAAATTAGCAAGTCTTAATTAAGTCCTAAAATTATAAAGTCCTTTTTAAGTCCTAAAATTATCAAGTCCTAATTAAGTCCTAAAATTAGCAAGTCCTAATTAAGTCCTAAAATTATCAAGTCCTAATAAAGTCCTAAAATTAGCAAGTCCTAATTAAGTCCTAAATTTATCAAGTCCTAATTAAGTTCTAAAATGGACTCGATCATTTCCCGACTTTATTAGAACTTAAGAATTGTATGACTTAATTAGGACATCATGCTTTTAATGCTTGTTAGTATTACGACATAATTATGACCTAATTTTTTTTAAACTTAATTTGATTTGACAATTTTAGGACTAAATTAAGTCCTAAAATTATCAAGTACCAATTACGTCCTAAAATTGTGCGGTCCTAATTATGGCCTAAAATCATAAAGTCCTAATTTAGTCCTACAATTCTGAAGTTCTAATAAAGTCCTAAAATCATTAAGTCTTAATTTAGTCCTAAAATTGTCAAATCAAATTAAGTTTAAAAAAAATTAGGTCATAATTATGTCGTAATACTAACAAGCATTAAAAGCATGATGTCCTAATTAAGTCATACAATTCTTAAGTTCTAATAAAGTCGGGAAATGATCGAGTCCTAATTTCTTTTTAAATTTATCAAGACTTTATTAAGTCCTTTAATTGTCAAGTCCTAATTGGTCCTTTAATTGTCATGTCCTTATTAAGTCCTAAAATTACTAAGTCCTATTTAAGTCCTTTAATTGTCAAGTCTTAATTAAGTTCTAAAATGGTCAAGTCCTAATTAAGTCTTAAAATCATTATGTCTGAATTAAGTCCTAAAATTGTCAAATTCAAATTAAGTTTAAAAAAATTAGGTCATAATTATGTCGTAATGCTAACAAGCCCCAATTGAGTCTTAAAATTGCTAAACCCTAATTAAGACCCGATATTATCAAGTCCGAATTATGTCCAGTGTTATCAAGTTCTAAATAAGTCTTAGAATTATCAATTCATAATTAAGTCGTATAATTTTCAAGTTGTAATTAAGTCCTAAAATTATGAATTTCTAATTTTCCTAATTTCCCAAATTGTTTATTTGTACAATTCAAAACAATTTAGTTCGTAAATTATTATTCATATACGGCTAAAAATACTATGAGAAACATCTTCTTAATTTTTATAGGTAATTAAATAGGCACTGATGAAGGCCCACATTGTTGTTGAAACGTCTGATACAAATATTGAATTTTTTTTAATTACTGATCCTAAAATCCATGCAATTACATTTACAATTTATTATACAAGGATTAAAATAATAAACATGAATATTAATAATCTGAATTTATCATTCGGTAAAATTTTTTATAAATAGGATGAATTAATCAATTACTCCGAGTCAATAAAAACACAGTTTTTTAACGTTTCGACATTTTATACTGCCGAATTTTAAAAATTTAAAAATTTATAATTTTTTTGTTATAAATTTAATGTACAAATTTTTATTAAATTTCTAGTTTCTGAAGAAGGCAGTATAAACTTTCGAAACGTTAAAAAGCTGTGTTTTTATTAACTTGGAATGATTGATTAATTCATTCTACTTATGAATAAACATGAATGTTTAATAATATTTTTAAAAAAATAATTTTAAAACTAAAAAAAAAAAGATTCGAACACTAAATGGATCTTTTTCCTAGGCTCACGAATGGCATTAGTCAACTGAGACATTGTGACTAGTTACAAATGGAAAAGTTCATATCCCGCTTGAAATACATTTTTTTTAAACGGAAAAACATTTTATATGGAACCAATTCAAAAATTGGTTGCATGTAATATTATTTATTTACTTTCCAACGGATTAATAATTTTTGGTAGATGATAATCAAGTAATCTTTATTTAAATAGAATTGCTTAATTAAAATAAACAGTTTCCATTAAAAAGTCCGTAAAAAATATTGTCTTACCTTTCTATTATTATTACATATTTATCATTTTTATTTATCTTACTTCTATTACTATTATTGTTATTATTAAATTAAAAATAATGTTATAAGAAATAATAGTTATGATAGTTATAATTTAATATTTATTAATCATAATCTTAAGAGGTTAATATAAGAACCTATTTCGAAACGTCTTAAAATGTATTTTATTATGTTATTATTAAAAAAGACTAAAGGGCATAATCCTGATGATGTGCCACCAATTTAGAACTTGATTACAATTTTTTTGTAGAAGATGATACATTTTTTCAGATCTTTTTTCGACTATTTTCTTGAAAGGTGGTTACTAGGTATTATTTATTTTTGTTATCCATTGAAAAAATTAGTGAGCACATTTCTGATGATGTCATAACATATTAGAATTCGATTACAATTTTGTGGTAGTAATTGATAACTTTTTTCTACTTCTTTTCCACTATTTTCTTTAAGGGTAGTTTCTACGGGTTGATTATTCTTATTATCCGTTGAAAAAAGTAGGGGGCATATTTCTAATGGAGTTCCACCATTTTAGAACTTGTTTACATTTTTTCTGTAGAAATTGATACATTTTTCAGATTTTTTTTGACTATTTTCTTTAAGGGTGTTTTCTAGTGGTTAATTACTCTTGTCATATATTGAAAAATTAGGGGGCACATTTCTGATAATGCTTTACCATTTTAGGATTTGATTACAATTTTTCTGTAGAAATTGATACATTTTTCAGATTTCTTTTTGATTATTTTACTTAGGGGTGATTCCTAAGTGTTCATTATTTTTGTCACACATTGAAAAAAAATAGGAGGCACCTTTCTGGTGATCCATTTTAGAATTTGGTTTCAATTTCTTGGTAGTAATTGATAACTTTTTTCAGAATTTTCTCCAACAATTTTCTTTAAAGGTATTTCCTAGGGGTTGATTATTTTTGTTATCCATAGAAAAAATTAGGGGTCATATTTCTGATGATGTTCGACCACTTTAAACGTTGATTACAATTTTGTTGTTGAAATTGATACATTTTATTGAATTTTTTCAACTATTTTCCTTAAGGGTGATTCCTAGAAGTTTAATTGTCCTTGTTATCAATTGTTGAAATAAGAAAGCATCTTGCTGATGATGTTCCACCAATTTAGAACTTGATTGGAATTTTATTGTAAAAATTTATAATTGATACCTAAAAAAAAAGGATACAGTTTCTTTATCCTACATGATAAAATAAAACACATTTTAAATTTGATTAATTTGTTTAAAAATTGTAATCTATTTTATTAAATTTTATCTTTAAATTTAATTAAAGTTATTCTGAAAACTATTTTTATTTTCTTTTACAATTTCAAATTAATATTGTTCTTGGGAGTTTAATTAATTTAAATGTATTAAATGTTTAATTAGTAATAATAACAAGATTTTTCCTTTCTTATTTTCACTTTTATAGAATTTGATTACAATTTTGTTAAGGAAATTTGTAATTGATACCTAAAAGAAAAGTTACATTTTTTTATACATTAAAATAAAATATATTTTAAGTTTAATAAATTTACTTAAAACTTGTAATTAATTCTATTAAATTTTTGTTTTAAGGGCATGTGATGGAGTCACTGGTATAATTAAAAGTTGTCCGTAAATTTGATCTTAAAATAATAAATATTTTTACTCAAAATTTAAATATACTTGGGTCAGAGAGACCTTCTTAATGGTATTTTAAGTAATTTCACAGTGTTTGGTGTAAAAATATTTATTATTTTAGGAGAAAGTTTACGGACAAATTTTGCCTATACTAGTGACGTCATTCTCCATCACATGCCCTTAAAATTTAATTAAAGTTATTTTAAAAATTATTTTCATTTTTTTATAATTTTAAATTAATAGTGTTTTCAAAAGTTAAAGTTTACTAAAGTGTAATTAATATTTAATTAATAATTTAATTAAGATTTTAATTTAATTGAAACTACTAAGAAAAAAATTGAAGTAGAAAGAATTGTTTAAAACTTTAACCTTACCTAACCATAATTAGGTAAGGTTTCCTCTTAGTTTTCCTCTTAGTTTTTCCTTTTTTATTTTTACTTTTGTAGAATTTTATTACAATTTGGTTGTGGAAATTTGTAATTGATCCTATATAAGAAATCAGTTAGTCATAGCTATAGATATACTGCCATGCTTAAGAATGTAATGCTTGGCTGGTGAGAAACGGCAAGACAGAATATACTAAAGCGTGAAAACCTAAAGGTGGGTTCTAAATAAAAGATTTAGAATACAGCGTGCGAAATGTGAAAAAGAGAGAGAGGTATAACAGGTGTCTGGGATAGAAAAAGGCAGAGTTAGCTGATGATGATATTCTTCGTTTCTCTATAGGGTGTCCTAAAGAACCACCATTTATTTTTAATATTTTAAAAGCTTACACCTTTTTAATTGCAATTTAATTTACTTAATTTAGTCGATTGTTTATACAATTAAAATGGTTTAAAATCAACTTTTGATAAAATTGTGATAATAACAAGTTATTTATTTTAAACAATGTATGTTTCTTATATTTTCAAATTAAAATATTTTTTTAACAGCTGTCGATTCTTTAGTAACAACTTATAAAAAATTTGTTTATTAAATATTTATATTACTTCTTTAAATAATCTAAATTGTTTAAAACAAATTTTTATTACCTTCTCTTAGAAGCATTTCGCTTTCGACTTTCTTCATTAAAAAAACATCACAAAGTTATCCGTCTGCAATTTTGATTGTTTAAACAATTTATATGTGAGCCCTTACGAAAGTTTATGACATAAAATGTATGTCATACGCGCTTGACGTAAATTACATGACGTTTTTTCGCGACGTCAAGTAAATCACGTCAGAAAAATTACGTCAAAAAAAAAATGCCACAAATCGCTAAAATAAATGATTTTTTAAGAAATAAACGATTCTAAACAGCAAAATACAAAAAACAATGAACAGCTTGGGTTGTAAACTACACATAAAGGTTATGTGTAGCTTAAAATTAATAAAAGTTATATTTCAGTTAATAAATACAATTTTTAAATTTAATAAATTGAAAAAGAATTTTAAAAATACAAATTACTATAAAAGTGAACGAATTAAGATTAATTGTTGCTACAATTAACTGCGAGAACCTCACATAATGAGGATATTTTTTAAAAACAAATTTGGGGGGACAGGGAATCGAACCCGGGTTCGCGGCACGCAACTAACTAAAACCTAACGCCTAACCAACTGAGCTATCTCGATTAACTTCTAGACAAACAACAAATCTTTTTCTTAAACTGCAAGTCCATATTATGTGTTTTGCTGGAAAATATGTAAAAAAGCAAAAATCTAAATTCCTAAACGACTTATTATGATAAAACTTATTGTTTTAAAGAAGCCAGACAATATACAAAGAAATAAATAGTTAATTTCTAAAAGAAAACATAAAGAACTGAATTCCGTCAACCCAAAGCAAAACAACAATATAAAATGAGTTCAAAATTATTACAAATGATTAATGGATGCCTCCTCAATCAGATTGCACTTGCACAATCTTTAAAAATGGACAAATTAATAATAAAAATAGCGAAAATAAGTAAGTTGTTTAAGCCAACTAATTTAATTATTTGAATTGATAAAAAAAATGATCAACCCATGAAAACTACCCTAAAGGATGATATTCTGACAAAATTATTAAAAAAATAAAAATTCGTTCAAAAAAAAATCTAATCACAATCTGAAAGAGTAAAAGATACTCAGAAATATACACCCTAACTTTGTAAATTAATAACAAAAAATATTAACACCTGAAAACCACCCCTAATAAAAATATTCGGATAAAATTAAAAAGGAAAATATCAATTTACGCAAAAAAATTTCAAAAAAAATTTGAAATGCTAAAACATTACCTATCTGAAACAATAATTTTGTCCGTTTATTATACATATGGGAACATTCCTTCATAATTATGCCTTGCCAGAAATTATTGGCAAAATACACTAAAAAATTTTCAGTCAAATATCAATTATTTTCCACATTTCTAGATCTAATTTCAAACTTTTTCATCTCTAAACAAACAAAATTAAACATAAATTGAGCTACTGCGCATTGATTTCAACTTGTGAAAAATGAAAATTTAATCAATTTTTGCCTCGCCAGAAAAATTTTGCAAAATACACAAAAAAATTTTCAGACAAATATTAAATATTTTCCATATTTCTAGATTAATTTCAAACTATTTCATCTATTAACGAACAAAGTTGAACAAAAATTAACCCAATGCGCGTTACATTCAAATTGTCAAAAAGTGAAAATTTAATCAATTTTTGCCTTGCCAGAAAAATTTGGCAAAATACAGTAAAAAATTTTCAGCCAAATATTAATTATTTTCCGTGTTTCTAGATCTAATTTTAAACTTTTTCATATATTACCAAACAAAATTGTACAAAAATTAATCGACTGCGCATTAGTTTAAACTTGATAAAAAATTAATATTCCATCAATTTTCGCCTCGCCAGAAAATTTTAGCAAAATACACTAAAAAATTTTCAGCCAAATATCAAGTATTTTCCGTGTTTCTAGATCTAATTTCAAACTTTTTCATATATTAACGAACAAAATTGTACAAAAATTAAGCGACTGCGCGTTACATTCAAATTGTCAAAAAATGAAAATTTAGTCAATTTTTGCCATGCCAGAAAAATTTGGCAAAATACAGTAAAAAATTTTCAGCCAAATATCAATTATTTTCCGTGTTTCTAGATCTAATTTCAAACTTTTTCATATATTAACGAACAAATGATATTTGACTAAAAATTGTTTAGTGTATTTTGCTAAATATTTCTGGGAAGGCAAAATCGCATTGAATTTTCATTTTTTCCCAAGTTGAAACCAATGCGCAGTAGCTTAATTTTGGATCGATTTTGTGTTTAATAAATAAAAAGTTTAAAATTAAATCAAGAAATATGAAAAATAATTGATATTTGACTGAAAATTTTTTAGTGTAATTTGCCAAATATTTCTGGCAAGGCAAAAATTGACTAAATTTTCATTTTTTGACAATTTGAATGTAACGCGCAGTCGCTTAATTTTTGTACAATTTTGTTCGTTAATATATGAAAAAGTTTGAAATTAGATCTAGAAACACGGAAAATAATTGATATTTGGCTGAAAATTGTTTACTGTATTTTGCAAACTTTTTCTAGCGAGGCGAAAGTTGATGGAATATTAATTTTTTGTCAAGTTTAAACTAATGCGCAGTTGCTTAATTTTTGTACAATTTTGTTCGTTAATATATAAAAAAGTTTGAAATTTGATCTAGAAACACGGAAAATAATTGATATTTGGCTGAAAATTTTTTACTGTATTTTGCCAAATTTTTCTGGCAAGGCAAAAATTGACTAAATTTTCATTTTTTGACAATTTGAATGTAACGCGCAGTCACTTAATTTTTGTACAATTTTCTTCGTTAATATATGAAAAAGTTTGAAATTAGATCTAGAAACACGGAAAATACTTGATATTTGGCTGAAAATTTTTTAGTGTATTTTGCCAAATTTTTCTGACAAGGCAAAAATTGACTAAATTTTCATTTTTTGACAATTTGAATGTAACGCGTAGTCGCTTAATTTTTGTACAATTTTGTTCTTTAATATATGAAAAAGTTTGAAATTAGATCTAGAAACACGGAAAATAATTGATATTAGGCTGAAAATTTTTTAGTGTATTTTGCCAAATTTTTCTGGCAAGGCAAAAATTGATTAAATTTTCACTTTTTGACAATTTGAATGTAACGCGCATTGGGTTAATTTTTGTTCAACTTTGTTCGTTAATATATGAAAAAGTTAGAAATTAGATTTAGAAATACGGAAAATAAATGATATTCGGCTGAAAATTTTTTAGAGTATTTTCGCAATAATTTCTGGCAAGGCATAATTATGAAGGAATGTTCCCATATGTATAATAAACGGACAAAATTATTGTTTCAGATAGGTAATGTTTTAGCATTTCAAATTTTTTTTGAAATTTTTTTGCGTAAATTGATATTTTCCTTTTTAATTTTATCCGAATGTTTTTATTAGGGGTGGTTTTCAGGTGTTGATATTTTTTGTTATTAATTTACAAAGTTAGGGTGTATATTTCTGAGTATCTTTTACTCTTTCAGATTGTGATTAGATTTTTTTTTGAACGAATTTTTATTTTTTTAATAATTTTGTCAGAATATCATCCTTTACGGTGGTTTTCATGGGTTGATCATTTTTTTTATTAATTCAAATAATTAAATTGTATATTTTTGAGTATGATCAACCATTATTTTGATTAGATTTTTTTGTGCAAATTGATTGTTGTGTCCCTTTCTGCTACTACCTGTCGTACATTTTAATTTTTGTTATCTTAATATCTCAATTTTTTTTTTTTGTTTAATTAAAGTTTTTTTTTTATAATTGTTAATTTTGTGGCAGATAAATATTTTATTTTTATTTGGATTTAATTAGTTTACTTTTAAATTTAATTTTATTAATTGTAACATTTTGTTCTTAAGAAATGAAATAATTATGCTTTCAATAATGATCAGAATTAATTAATCAATTTTTTTTGTTTAAACTTTTGATTTTTGTACTGATATATTCTTTAAGTCAACAAGAGTGATTTGATTTTCGTGCGGAAAAGCACGTGACCTCCTCTGATTGGTGGTCAATCTGTGCAGATTAGTTGGCTTAAACAACTTACTTATTTTCGCTATTTTTATTATTAATTTGTCCATTTTTAAAGATTGTGCAAGTGCAATCTGATTGAGGAGGCATCCATTAATCATTTGTAATAATTTTGAACTCATTTTATATTGTTGTTTTGCTTTGGGTTGACGGAATTCAGTTCTTTATGTTTTCTTTTAGAAATTAACTATTTATTTCTTTGTATATTGTCTGGCTTCTTTAAAACAATAAGTTTTATCATAATAAGTCGTTTAGGAATTTAGATTTTTGCTTTTTTACATATTTTCCAGCAAAACACATAATATGGACTTGCAGTTTAAGAAAAAGATTTGTTGTTTGTCTAGAAGTTAATCGAGATAGCTCAGTTGGTTAGGCGTTAGGTTTTAGTTAGTTGCGTGCCGCGAACCCGGGTTCGATTCCCTGTCCCCCCAAATTTGTTTTTAAAAAATATCCTCATTATGTGAGGTTCTCGCAGTTAATTGTAGCAACAATTAATCTTAATTCGTTCACTTTTATAGTAATTTGTATTTTTAAAATTCTTTTTCAATTTATTAAATTTAAAAATTGTATTTATTAACTGAAATATAACTTTTATTAATTTTAAGCTACACATAACCTTTATGTGTAGTTTACAACCCAAGCTGTTCATTGTTTTTTGTATTTTGCTGTTTAGAATCGTTTATTTCTTAAAAAATCATTTATTTTAGCGATTTGTGGCATTTTTTTTTTGACGTAATTTTTCTGACGTGATTTACTTGACGTCGCGAAAAAACGTCATGTAATTTACGTCAAGCGCGTATGACATACATTTTATGTCATAAACTTTCGTAAGGGAGGAAACGATATTTTTTCTTAAATTATATACGTTTTCTAATTTTCTTAGCTTTTTAAATCTTTTTTACCTCTTCCCTTAATAAAAAGCATAGGTATAAATTAAAAAGAATAATTATACCATACATTCCTACGAAAGAAAGGGAGGTTGGTTTGAATTTTAAGATGTTTTTCTGTATAATAATATAATATTGTACGAAATATAGGTTGGTTAGTTTGGATTTAAAAAAACATCTTTTTGTGTAATAACATAAGGATTTTAAGAAGTCTTTCTGTATAATAATATAATAATTGCATGAAATAAAGGGGGGTTGGTTTAGATTTAAAAACGTCTTTCTGTATAATAATATAATATAATTGTACAAAATAAAGGGGGGTTGGTTTGGATTTTAAAACGTTTTTCTGTATAATAATAATATAACTTACTTAATATACTTACTTATATATAATACTATAGTATTATATATAAAGACTTCTTAAAATCTAAAGCAACCCCCCTTTATTTCGTACAATTATATTATATTATTATACAGAAAGGCGTTATCTGTTATTTCTTGGAAAAGGAAACATTCACGTATTACGTGTTATCCTTAGGGTGGGAGGGGGGTAAGCAAAATATCACGCTCCATGGAAAATCAATTTTTTTAACAATAGAAAAAGTATCACGTAGAGGTGAGAGGGGGTTCAAATTAGCTAAAATTTTTATCACGTAATATGTGAATGACCCAAAATAATATTGTATTTTAATTATGATTATATATTTAATTAATTATTATATATTTAAATAAAAATTGTACAGTTAATAAAGAATTTAAGTAAACATTTTAATGATGGTTTTGAAGAAAAAATTTTTGAACTTGAAAAAATAATTTTCAAAATTTTAAGGAAAGTACAATTGAGGGGCTGGATACAATAAGGGGATACGCGTGACTTTCGTTGGCCCCGCGTACAGCGAGTCTCCGGCAGAAGCAGGGGACTTCGAAAGTTGCCCGTATCTCTTAATTGCATCCAGGCCCTCAATTAATAAATATGCTACAAGTAAATAGGTGTAAAATATTATTTTCTTATGTTGTTAATTTAATTTTTAGTTGTTAAATAATTTTGTTCATACTTTGTTTTTAATTAAAATATCTTAAAAGCTTAGAAATTTTTAAATAGTGAAGAGGAGAATAATGAAAATAATTAAAAGAATTTAGTGTAATTTATTTAATTTTATTAATTGTTTAAAGAATAAAAACAATTTTAATTTGTTTAGACAAATCAATTTTCTTATATTTTTGAATTGGTAATTTGTTAGTAAGGAAAAATTACAAACATTTACTGTAAAATATTTTTAAAAATTGAATTTGTAATTATTAAAATGAGATTAAAAAATATTGGTCACAAAAGAGAAATAAAAAATAATATTTAATTTTTAATAATTGTAAGTCATTGTACCTAAAAAAAATATGTAACACGGATTATTAAATGTTTCATTTATTCCATTTTGAATTTTAAAAAACTGATGATGGATTCGTAATTAGGGACCCTAAAGACCCCCAACTTTGTTTTGTTGTTTTCGCTATGACATTATCGAGTTTTTATATAATAAAAATGAAAAAGATGTCGAACACAAGGTATAATTTTTGTAAAGACTATTAATAGACAGAGAGAGGGAGAGTGAGAGAAGGAGAAAGAGAAAGAGATGTAGAGGGACCAAGAGGGAGAAAGAGAGATAATTTTGTTTCAGGTAAGCAAACATACTTTCTTGAAAATAGAACGAGGCAGGTAGTGATAGATATAGAAATATTTTTCTTTTCTAATCATTATACCATACAATTTCCAAGTTATTAGACTTACTGTTATTTCTGAACAAGAGGTAGCAGTTATAAGCACTAAGTATACTTTAATTTTTGTATTAAATGTTGGTACATTGAAAAATTTTGTAATTTGGAAAGTTGTTATATTTGAAATTTGGTTAAGTTGAAAATTGGCAAAGTTGGAAATTGGTAAAGTGGAAAATTGGCAAAGTGGAAAATCGATAAATTGGAAAATTGGCAAATTGGAAAATTGGTAAAGTGGAAAATTGGTTAAAGTGGAAAATTGGCAAAGTGGAAAATTAGTAAATTGGAAAATTGGCAAAGTGGACAATTTGTAAATTGGAAAATAGGTTAATTGGAAAATTGTTTAATTTGTAAAGTGGAAAATTGGTAAAGTGGAAAATTGGTAAATTGGAAAATTGGCAAATTGGAAAATTGGTAAATTGGAAAATTGGCAAAGTGGACAATTGGTAAATTGGCAAATTGGCAAAGTGGACAATTGGTAAATTGGAAAATAGGTTAATTGGAAAATTGTTTAATTTGTAAAGTGGAAAATTGGTAAGATAGAAAACAGGTAAATTGGACTATTGAATAGAATTGATAAATAATAAATGTAAAAATAGAAAAATGAAAAATTGCTAAATTCGACAATTGTTAAAATGGGTCTTTTGTAAATTGGAACATTTCGAAATTTGTTAATTGATGAATTGTGTTTAAAATTTTAATCATTTGTGGAAGGCTATAAAATTAGAAAATACAAATGGTAACATTTCTATTAGATATTTGCAAATGTGTCAATTGCTATTAATATAACTGTCAACTGGTCATTCAAATTTGGACATTTTAAAATTGTGCATTGCAAATTTGATATGTTATTAGATTAACATTTTTACAATTTGACATATTTTGATTATATAAATAAAGATTTGTATAAAATCATGAAACGACAAAATGATAAAAAGTAATGTGAGCACAGAAAAGAAAAAAGATATTAAAAGTTTGGGAAAGACAGAAATGAGAAAGTGTAGTACCAGTTTAACAGAAGGTAAAAGATTTGAAGATAAGGAAAGATTTACCGAAGAAAAAGTAGAACAATTACAAGAAGTTGGTACAAAAATTGTCAGTACAGAAAAAGTGAGACGATATCGTAGGAGTTTAACAGAAGAGAAAAAAATGGAATTGCGAAAATTGCATAGAGAATCAATGAAGCGCTATCGTGCTAGATTAAAAGAAAAAAAGGGATTACAAATGAATGTAAGAAAAGAGGTAGAGAAAGGAACTTGTAATGCAGATTCTGAAATTCTTGTTCTGAACGCAATACCATCAACATCATTTGAGACAATTTCACATTTCCAAAATGTACAAATAAATTATGAAGATTCCATTACGGAAGCAGTATCTCCATCTATTTCGGAGTTTAATGAACTAGAAAGTGACGAAGTAAAAGGAAAAGCAAGTAAAAGAAAAATTACTAATTTACCAAAACCTACAATTACAGAAAAGAGATCTTTGTGTATGTTAGATTCAATAGGCGAAGTAGAAAGGACAAAAATATTACAAGAAAAGGAAAAAGATATTGAAAGTTTGGCAAAGTCAAGAATGAAGAAGTTTAGTACGTGTTTAATAGAAGGGAAAAGATTTGAAGAAAAGCAAAGATTTACCAAAGAAGAAGTAGAACAATTACAAGAAGTTGGTACAAAAATTGTCAGTACAGAAAGAGTGAGACGATATCGTAGGAGTTTAACTGTAGAGAAAAAAATGGAAAAACGAAAATTGCATAGAGAATCAATGAAGTGCTATCGTGCTAGATTGAAAGAAAAAAAGGAATTACAAATGAATGTATCAGAAGAGGTGGAGAAAGGAACTTGCAATGCAGATTCTCAAACTCTTGTTGTGAACGCAATACCATAAACATCCTTTCAGACAATTTCACATTTCCGAAATGTAGAAATAAATAATGAAAATTCCATTATAGAAGCTGTTTCTCCATCTATTTTGCAGTTTATTGAAGTAAAAAGTGACGTAGTAAAAAAAAAAGCAAGTAAAAGAAAAATGATTGATTCAGAAGATACTGTAATTCAAGTGAAGAAATCTTTTCCTTCATTACATGGAATAGAAGAAGTAGAAATTAATAAATTGTCTGAAAATAATAAAAAAGATAAACAACTTCTTCATGGACAAATGTTGAACAGGGAAAGAGTGAAACGTTGTCGTGCAAAAAAAAAGAAAAATTATATAGAGGCAGAATTAGAGAATCATAAGTTAAGAGAGAGAGAGACCAAATAATTGTTATGATACAGTTAAAAATTCTTCTATTTCTTGTTTAAATCAAGATTTGGTAAATACATCAGATAATTCTTTAAAAGAACTAAAAGTAAATAAATTGCATTCACGTACTTATGCAGAGAATTATTTAGGTAAAATGTTACTTTATTGCACTCATTGTGATGCTAAACACTTCGAAGATGAAAAAGTTAGTACTAAAATAACTAATTCAGATACTAAAAACCTGAAACATAAAAAAGATGATAACAAAAAGTATTCTTTTGCTGATTGTTGTAGCCATGGAGGTATTAAATTGAAACCTTTAAATTATCCATCTGAATTGAAAATGTTATTTGATGGTTCACATGAGAAATCAAACCATTTTCGCCAGACTATAAGATGTTACAATAATTCATTTGCTTTTGCGTCATTTAATGCTAATGTTATTAATTTCCATGGTACACGAAGAGGACCGTATTGTTTTAAAATACAAGGTCAAATATATTATCAAATGAATAAAGCTTTATTCCCTGAAAACGGTGATAATCCGTCTTATGGTCAATTGTTTATTTACGATCCTGATGATGCAATTGAATACAGGTTGAATAAAAATGAAAGATTAGATAGAGATATTGTAGGAGGAATTGAGAATTTTATGAGAAAACATAATACGTTCAGTCAATCATTTAGAATGATGAAAGAAGTTATAGAAATAGAAACAGCGTTAGCGACAAAAAATGATGAAGAAATTCCAGAATTGAAATTATTATTTACTTTAAAAAAAGGAAAAGATCCACGGCGATTTAATTTTCAAAGAGTTAATGAAGTAGCTGCTATTTTTAATACAAATTCAGAAGGTGAAATACCTAATTCTTATGTTACTGTGTACAACAAAATAAGTAAAGAATTGCAATTTGTTAGTAGTTTGGATCCTTGTGTAGAACCTTTTATATATCCTCTATTTTATCCTTTTGGAGAAAAAGGTTATTGTATTGATATGCTTCGAAATGATACAGATAAAAGATTGAAAAAACATAGAATTTCGAGGGCATCTTATGTAAAGTATAAAATGGCAATTAGAGATGATATATTTAATCAGTTTCTATACGGTGGAAGACTATTTCAACAGTGGCTGGTTGACAATTATGTTAAAATGGAAAAAGATCGGCTTCAATATTGCGCAAATCATCAAACAGAATTGCGAAGTGAAAGTTACAGAGGATTAATAGATCACAGGAAGGATGTAGCACAAAGGAATGATACACCTCTAGGAAAATTAGTTGTCTTACCATCAACATTTATTGGTTCACCTCGTAATATGATGGAATTATATCAAGATTCAATGGCTATTGTGGCAAAACATGGTAAACCAGATTTATTTATAACAATGACATGTAATACACAGTGGAAAGAAATAACAGAAAATTTATTACCTAATCAAACAGTAGCTGATAGACCTGACATTGTCGCGAGAGTCTTTTCTTTAAAAGTAAAACATTTGATAGAATTTATTGTTAAGAATAAATGCTTTGGAGATGTCAAGTCCTACGTTTATGTTATAGAATTTCAAAAAAGGGGATTACCACATATCCATTTGTTGGTTATATTAACGTCCAATTCAAAAATATTAACACCAGAGAGTGTTGATGGACATATTTCAGCTGAAATACCAGATGAATTGGTTAATCCTAGATTACATGAAATTATTATAGCAAATAATATACACGGTCCTTGTGGAGATTGGTATTTCGTTGATGGAAAATGCTCAAAAAATTTTCCTAAACCTTTACAAGAAGACACTACTGTTGAAGAAAATTGTTATGTGGTATATAGAAGAAGAAACACAGGTAAAACTTATACACGACCTAATGAATATGTTGTTGATAATCGTTTTGTTGTACCTTATTCTCCTAAACTTTCACAAACATTCAATTGTCATATTAATGTTGAAGTTGTATCCAGTATTAAGTCCGTCAAATATTTGTATAAATATATTTATAAGGGTCATGATGCTGCATCAATTATCATTACAAATAGTAATGGAGAAGCTACTATTAATCATAATGAAAGCAATCATTATGAAGAAAACAGATATGTTGGTCCAGTAGAAGCAGCATGGAGAATTTTAAGTAAAACTTTATCCAAAAAAAGTCACAGTATAAATCGTTTACCAATACATTTACAAAATGAGCAAAATATTCTTATTCGGCAAGTAGATACAGAGGAAGAAATATCATTTAATTTAAATAAAAATACAAAATTATTAGACTACTTCCTTTTAAATGAACGTGATGTAAATGCTCGTCAGTATTTTTATACTGAGATTCCCGAATATTATTCATGGGATAAAACAAAATGTAAATGGAACAAGAGACTCCGTAAAGAGAAGGCAATAGGCAGAATTTATTCTGTTAATCCCTGCCACACAGAATTATTTCACCTTAGATTATTATTACTTACAACTAAAGGTGCGATTTTATACGAATCATTGAAGACTGTTAATGGCGTATTACATGAGACATTTACGTCAGCTTGTTTAGCATTAGGACTAATAGAGGATGATCATGAATGGAAGGCAACGTTACAAGAGTCTACTTTATGGATGATGCCTCAATCACTTCGACGATTATT
Source organism: Ganaspis brasiliensis (assembly GCA_037103525.1). Classification (NCBI taxonomy): domain Eukaryota; kingdom Metazoa; phylum Arthropoda; class Insecta; order Hymenoptera; family Figitidae; genus Ganaspis; species Ganaspis brasiliensis. The sequence goes on from JAZKLR010000113.1 coordinate 20,037, forward strand.
TGTCAGAATTTTAATTCACTGTCGTCCTATAAATGCTGGTGAACTTTGGGAACAATTCAAAATTTATATGTCCGAAGATTATGCTAGAAACGTTGATAACATTGCTGCTGAAAAAATGGCATACATACATGTCAAAAATATGTTATCTGATGAAGGTTATAAGTTGAATGATTTTCTTGGATTGATGGATGTAGAAGATGAAACTGATAATTTTGCAGTTACCCACTCTATAAATATTGAATAGGAAAAGGAATTAGGAAAAGAAAGGTATGATAAACTGAACGTCAAACAAAAAGATATAGTCGATTTTATATTAAATGCAGTAAATGATAATATCGATAATACTTGTCGGTGTGTATATGTCGATGGTCCTGGAGGATCAGGAAAAACATTTATGTATATTACATTGTGGCATTTATTGAGGAGTCTCGGTAAAACTGTTTGCAATATGGCATTTACAGGGATAGCTGCAACCTTACTTCCCATGGGTCGAACAGTTCATAAAATATTGGGTTTACCCGTGCCATTATATAATGATTCATCTCCAAATATAAAAGTGCAATCTAAAGAGGGGTTGTATTTAAAAAATGTTGATGTCTTCATTTGGGATGAGGCTCCAATGTCACCGAAGTATGCCTTAGAGATTATGGACAGAACATTAAGAGATATTATGCAAGTAGATGTTCCTTTTGGTGGTAAAACGATTATTTTAGGAGGTGATTTTAGACAAGTATTACCTATAAAACAAAATGGTACAAGATCTGAAATTATAAATTTGTCAATTAAAAACAGCAAATTATGGAAGATATTTGCAAAATTTACATTATCTGAAAACATGCGAGCTTTACCGGAAGAAACACAATTTGTTAATTTTTTACTTGACATAGGAAATGGCACTTTTAACGATGTAAAAGATTGTGTTCAATTACCAGACAACATTCTGGAAGAAGGAAATATTGATATCAGTACAGATGTATATGGAGAGTTGATTAAACAGAAAAGGTTTGAAGATTTGGCATTATGTGCTATTTTAGCTCCGAGAAATATTGATGTAGATGAAATTAATAATAATGTTGTCCAGTTATCAGATAAGAGCGAAGAAAAAGTTTATAGAAGTATTGACAGTGTAGATAATCGTGATAATAATAATGATCATGAAGTCATTTACCTGATTACTTAAACACTCTATCACCACCTGGTTTACCACCACATGTTTTGCATTTACGAATAAATTCCGTAGTCATGCTTATAAGAAATCTTAGTATTAACGAAGGTTTATGTAATGGAACAAGATTATTGGTTTTAGCTTTATCTAATCATGTTATAAAATGCAAAATATTAACGGGAGATAAATGTGGAAATATTGTGTTCATACATCGAATACTATTGTACTGTGAAAATGTTTATCCCTTTACATTTAAAAGAACACAATTTCCAATTAAACTAGCATTTGCTATGACTATAAACAAATCTCAAGGACAGACATTTCATAAAATTGCAATTGATTTAAGAAAAGATGTTTTTAATCATGGTCAATTATATGTTGCATTATCAAGATTTCGTTCATTTAATTCAATCAAAGTTTATTTAGGAAATCAAAGAAGTAGAAAATGTATTAAAAATTATGTGTACAAAGAAATTTTTGAATAATTCTTCTTGTAAAAATAGAATATATATTCTTAACATATAATATTATTATAGAAGGTACTTTGTAGCACAGTTGCAAATAGTTCATGAAAATGAACCCATTAAGGTTCATGCTTAGGGAAAAATTTTTATCAAAAAAGTGACTACGGGAAAGAGAACCGTTTACCAAACAATTATTTTCTATATTAAAAATTGTTTACAAAAAAATTTGTTTAAACAATTTGTTATAAACAAATAGAGAAATAATAAAATGTATATTTAAATAATAGAATGTATCTCTTTCTATAACAGAGATAAGAAAGGATAAAAAGTGATAAGATTTCTTTCTCTTTATTTCCAGTATGGATCTTTAAAAATATAAATACCATGTGGGATAGAAAAAGATAGAAGAGGTTAATGCGCACGAGGTTAGGGGATCGCTCCATCATACCAAACGATTTTTCAGTATTATACGCGTTAAATATCAGATTAATTTCAGTATATATAGATATATATAATACCATATAAAATAACTAAAGCAATTGGGTATTTAAAATGGTAGATAAACTAAAAGATAGGGAATAGAAAGAGATTCATTTCTTATAGCAAAGTAAAAAAGAAGGGGATAGAAAAGGGATATAGAAAGAGATAAAAATAGTTGATGGACGAAGAGATAGGAAGAGATTTATTTATTTTAGTAAAAACAGATACATATTCAAAGCGAATAAAGAAAAGATATAAAGAGGCAGAAGTTTAGAGATAGAAAGATATTGTGTTTTTGGAATGCAAAGTAGATATATGGAAGGGACAGGAAAAGTGTAATCACTTTCTATCCTCATATTTCTTTCCCTTTTTATCTTTTTACTCTTAGCAGGGTTATTACATTTAAATACATATCGGTTTCAATTGTTGGTTTGCGCATAATTTATTTTGACTAGATAACTAGAAAATTATTGTATGAGGTTGGTCACATAATCTTTTTAATTAATTTAAAACACATGAAGATTTGCATGGTATTAATTGTATTTAAAAGATTGTAATATAGTAAATGCATAATTATGCACAAGTATTCATTTTTATCAACATTTATTATTTAAAAGTGCGTTCATGAAATACATCTGTAGGTCTTATGATCAAGGAAAACAGTTGAAAAGAGTTTTATCAATTATAAATGTAATCCCTATTGGAAAAAGCGATGTCGAAAACGACATCAAATTGGTATAGAAATCGACGTCGAAAACCATGTTAATAGAGACATAGAAAATTACATAAAAAGTGACGTCGAGAATGACATCGAAAGCGACATCACGAAATGGTGCAGTTTTCGACATCGAAATCGATGTCAAAAACGATATCTGAAATTACGTCGTTTTATATGCAAATAAATTTATGTTTGTTTAAAAATGATGTAATAATGTACCTAATATTTTTATATTTTTTAATCATAAACATAATTTTAATAAAGAAATTATAATAAAGAAAATAAGGACGGGATAAGGTGTGTTATAAATTTATTATAAATTAATCATAATAAAATCGGTATCACTAATAATTAATATTTAAAATTTTTCTCTTATTCAATTCTTCTTATCATGCCAATTCTGAAACATACAAAAGTGTTTAAAATAATTACATGTTTATTATATATGCAAATTAAAATACAGCTTTCTCTCTAAATCTGAATTAGTGAATTTCCATTAAAATGAATTAGAGAGAAATCGGTCACTATTAAATAGTCAATGTTTTACTTATCTTTAGTAGAAAACTACTAATTATTAGTAGAAAATTATTAATTTGAAAGTCAAATATTTACTAATTGAAAAAGTGAATTTTACTGATTCAATTAGTAGATATTTCACTTTCAAATTAGTAATTTTCTACTGATAATTGGTAGTTTTTACTAAAGGTTGCTGAAATAATCAATATTTAATAGTGACCGATTTTTTTTTAATTCATTAGTTAGAAATCACTAATCCAGATTAAAAGAGTAGTTAAATGAGAATAAATTAAACCATATTACTCACCTATCACAGTCTTTAGTTGCGCAAAAACCTTAATTATTTTTTTTTATCTGTAGAGAGATTCTTAAGTATGTTTTGACGTCTGCTCTCTTAGGATTTTTAAAGGAAACTATTTCTCCCTTGTCCCTTGCTTGACAAACATGTGTTGAGTCACTAGCTGAGAGCATAACGGTTTTCTAACGGTTTTCGAGCAAGGGACAAGAGAGAAATAGTTTCCTCAGTTTCTATTAAAACTGCTAAGAGAGTAGACGTCAAAACATATTGAAGAATGTCTCTACAGATAAAAAAAAATAATTTAGGTTTTTGCGCAACTAAAGACTGTGATAGGTGAGTAATATGGTTTCATTTATTCTGATTTAACTACTCTCTTAATCTAAATTAGTGGTTCTTCACTAATGAATTAGAAAAAAATCTGTCACTATTAAATATTGATTATTTCAGAAACCTTTAGTAGAAAACTACTAATTATTAGTAGAAAATTACTAATTTGAAAGTGAAATATCTACTAAATGAATCAGTAAAATTCACTTTTTCAATTAGTAAATATTTCACTTTTAAATTAATAATTTTCTTCTAATAATTAGTAGTTTTCTACTAAAGATTAGTAAGACATTGACTATTATTTAATAGTGACCGATTTCTCTCTAATTTATTTAAATCGAAAATCACTAATTCAGATTTAGAGATTAAGCTGTATTTTAATTTGCATATATAATAAACATATAATTATTTTGAACACTTTTGTATGTTTCAGAATTGGCATGATAAGAAGAATTAAATAAGAGAAAAATTTTAAATATTAATTATTAGTGATACCGATTTTATTATGATTAATTTATAATAAATTTATAACACACCTTATCCCGTCCTTATTTTATGTATAAGAATAAATTATGTTATGAACGAAATATTAAATCAAATATAATTTACATAAAAAATTTATAATAATGTTTAATAGTTTAAAAAATATAAAAATATTACAATATTACATCATTTTTAACAAACATAAATTTTTTTGTATATAAAACGACGTCACTTCAGATATCGTTTTCGACATCGATTTCGATGTCGAAAACGGCACCATTTCGTGATGTTACTTTCGATATCATTCTCGACGTCACTTTCTATGTCATTTTCTATGTCTCTATTGACATGGTTTTCGACGTCGATTTCGATACCAATTTGATGTCGTTTTCTACATCGCTTTTTTCAATAGGGATGGTTAAAACAATGTAAATATTGAAAGTAAGGTTATGAGTGTATACACAAATATATTTGTGTTTGCTATTACGTACAAAATCACTGAATAAAGTATTTCTTGATTGCAACTGTACTTTATCTGTTATTAAAAACATTGTTTTTAATTATTTATTCGGTAGAAAATCAGTGAATAAAATATTTCTTGAATGCAAATGTACTTTATCTGTTATTAAAAACATTGTTTTTATTTACAATTTTATTTTTTAATTTCAACCGTACATACAATTTTATATTTAAATATTTAACAGTAATTACTTGAAAGTACCAGTTAGGTTACTTTAGTTACTACTTGGGGCAAACAGCACAAGCGCGTCACTATCCAGATAACAGCCATTTTGAATTTATCCCCATCCAACTTAAACATCCTTAGGGTGAAATCCAGTGTTAGCAGGAAGCGTAAAACCGAAGGCATGAATTATGAGAGTGAGAGAGGTAGGTACATATTATTGTCTCTCTCACTTTCATGATTTTATGCATTTGCGCTTTCTGATCACATGGGATTTTAAGCTCTAAACAGATTGAATACGCGTACGAGATTAAAGCATGAGATAGAGAAGGACAGAAACAGTCTCTGTCCTTTTTTATCTCATGCCTAGCTTCCGTAACCGTATTCATTATGTTTTGGGCTTTACCCTTATAAGGATATTCAAGTTGGATGGGGAGAAATTCAAAATGGCAGCTACCTGGATGACAGGTTTGCTTTGCAGTCAATGGGACGAAATCAGTTTTTGTACAATAACTTTTAAAAAACAAATTTGCGAACCTATGTTTATTAACAAAATATTTTTCATTTATCGAAAGCTATTTTTTAAAATAATAAAATTGTATAAAATTTTTATATGACTTTTTATTATAATAAGAAATAGCTTTCGATAAGTGAAAAATATTTTGTTAATAAATATTTGTGTTTGCTGTTACGTAGAAAATCACTGAATAAAGTATTTATTGAATGCAAATGTACTTTATCTGTTATTAAAAACATTGTTTTTATTTATTTATTCGGTAGAAAATCAGTGAATAAAGTATTTCTTGAATGCAAATTTACTTTATCTGTTATTAAAAACATTGTTTTTATTTTCAATTTTATGTTATAATTTCATCCGTACACACAATTTTATATTTAAATATTTAACGGTAATTACTTGATATTACCAGTTAGATTACTTTACCAAAGATATTATACACCTAGATGCGGCCATAGGTTTAGTTCCGTAAGATAAATATAGTTGTCGCCACTAGAAAATAATCTTACGCGCTCCTCCCTTACTCCTCTACCCGCTGTTGGGACCTACGAGTTAATTTTGAAAACAGGTAACAGAACACTTTACCATTGCAGTCAGTAGATATACTGTGGCGTTTCTGGACCAACTAGTGTGTGTCCGTGTGAGCTATGTATGTGTGTGTCTGTGTGAGAGCCAATCAGAAGCGACCTTTACAACGAAATGGACCAATCAGGAGCCAGGATTTTGATGACGTCATAGTGTATACCTCGTTTTAAACTAGGTATGTAACGCGATGCCTAATTAGAGCCCCATCAGGTAGGTGAGGTAAGGAATTTAACCTTGAAAGGTGGGGGGGGGGGCAATTGCACAATTCTGCGAAATTTGAATCACCGATTTTGCATACGCGTGTTTGACCTTCCAGAACCCTCTAAGCACGTGCGTGTGACCTTGGTGGGGGACATTTACACGTGTAATTTGAATATTTGGAGGGGGAGGGGGTAACCTTCAGAAAGGAAGTGGGGGTAAGGAATTGAACCTTGAAAGAAGGGGGTTTGTCTCGGAGTAAAGTACATAACCTAGAATAAGGGTGGGGAGTACATAAGAATACATCACACATTTCTGTGAAATTTAATTTACATACGTGTGTATGTGTGCCTGTGTGACCCCACAGAAGCTTCTAGAACATTCAAGGGGGCTCATTTAACCTTGAAAAAAAAGAGGGGGGGGGGATTACATGAAAAATATACTGCGTAATTCTGCGAAATTTGAATCATCGATTTTACATACGTGTGTGTGACCTTCCAGAACCCTCTAAACAAATTTTAATTTTAGGTGGTGGGGGTTACTTTTTTACACGTGTGACCCCTGCATAACCCTCCAGAAGCTTCTAGAACATTCGATTTCAGTGGAGATGGTGGGGGTATTTTTCATTTATTTGATGCGTAATTTAACCTTTGAGAAACTTCTAGAACTTTTTTATGGGGGGGGGGGGGGTCAGAGAGGTGGGGGGATTATTTCAATCGCACTTTGTTCTATTCTGCGTACAATTTTTTTAGTAACCTTCGAGAACTTTCGAAAACAAATTGGTGGGGTGGGGGGGGGGGGTAATATTAGAGTTGACATTTTAAAATTTTTTAATACATCTTAGAACATGAGTTTATATGCAGTGTAATATACTTTCAAGAAATTAAGAAATTTGCATGACATTTGACGTATTTTAGTGGTTTTTACAATTTTTGAAAAATGTTTAAAATTTTGAATTTTTTGATTTTGAAAAATCTTATTGAATAGCTTTCATAAAAGTAGACTGCCCTTAGGAAACCCGTAAATTTCGTTAGATTTTGCGTATCTCTCACCGTTCTCGAGATATTTTGAAAAAAGACTTTTGGAGGGGTGGGGGTAGCATTAGAGTTGATATTTTTCAAATTTTTTAACACATCTTAGAACATGAGTTTATATGTAGTGTAATATACTTTCAAGAAATTAAGAAATTTGCATGACATTTGACGTGTTTTAATGGTTTTTACAATTTTTGAAAATTTTGAAAATTTTTTAATTTTTTAATTTTGAAAAATCTTATTGTATATCTTTCATAAAAGTAGACTGCCCTTAGAAACCCCGTAAATTTCATCAGATTTTGCGTATCTCTCACCGTTTTCGAGATATTTTGAAAAAATACTTTTGGAGGGGGTGGGGGTAGTATAAGAGTTGACGTAGGGGTACAGCTAAATGACGTTACAGTGTTGTGCAAAATTTGAATCATTGGTAAATTTAACATATGTGTACGTGTCTGTGTGACCCCCCTCCCCCCAATCTTTAGATGCTTCTAGAACATTCAATGTATTAAAATGACGTCACGAATTTTAGCTATATAAAGTGTTCGCGAAACGGCATCTACAACATTCAAGGGGTGGGGCTCATTTAACCTTGAAAAAAAAGGGGGGGAGATTACATGAAAAACATACTGCGTAATTCTACGAAATTTGAATCACCGATTTTACATACGTGTGTCTGTGTGACCCTTCAGAAGCTTCTATTCTACGTCCAATTTTTTGGTAACCTATTGGAGGGGTGGAGGAAGTATTAGCGTTGACAGTTTCAAATTTTTTAACACATTTTAGAACATGAGTTTATATGTAGTGTAATATTCATTCAAGAAATTAATAAATTTGCGTGACATTTAACGTGTTTTAATGGTTTTAAAAATTTTTGAATTTTTTGATTTTGAAAAAACTTATTGCATAGCTTTCATAAAAGTAGACTGCCCTTAGGAAACCAGTAAATTTTATCAGATTTTGCGTATCTCTCACCGTTTTCGAGAGATTTTGAAAAAATACTTTTGGAGGGGGTGGGGGTAGTATAAGAGTTGACGTAGATATTGTAGCATATTGCGCAATGGTTAGAGTATATAACGCTGCAGTAGTTTAGGCAAATATTGTAGCAAATTGCGCAATGGTTGGAGGATATGACGCTGCAGTGGTGGGAGACAAATATTGCAGCATATTGCGCAATGGTAGGAATAAATGATATTGCAGTGGTGGAGGTAGATATATTGCGTATTGGTGAGGGTTGTAGTGGAGGGGGTAATTCATGTTAATGTAGTAGTGGGGTTATATGACGTCATCGAAGATATTGCAGCATATTGCGCAATGGTTAGAGTATATGACGCTGCAGTTGTGGTGGTAAATATTTCAGCATATTGCGCAATGGTTGGAGTATAAGACGCTGCAGTGGTGGGGGACAAATATTGCAGCATATTGCACAATGGTAGGAATAAATAAATTTGCAGTGGTGGGGGTAGATATATTGCATATTGGTGGAGGTTGCAGTGGAGAAGGTTGCAGTGGTGGGGGTGTCTGACGTCATCGAAGAGTAATAAGATATTGTGGCATATTGTGCAATGCAAGTGCTAAGATTATTTTGCATTAGTGGGAGTATATGACGTTATCAAAGGTAATAAGACAGATATTGCAGCACATTACGCAATCCAAGTAATGGGAAAAAGTGTATTGGTGGGAGTATTCTTTAATGGTGGGTAGTATATCTTAGTGGTAAGGGTTGCAGTTGTGGGGGTGATAAGACACATCAGAGATCTTCTTTGCCGATAGTTTAGTCTACACATGAACCAAAGTGATAAAAGAGTGGGGTTTATCTCAGACTCAAATTACATGTGAAATTGTCAATCTTAAGACGTCACCAAGATATTGCAGCATATTGCGCAATCCAAGTGGTAACTTAAATGCATTGGTAAAGATATTTTTTAGTGGTGAGACTAAATGACGTTGCAGTGGTGGGGATAATTAGACAGATATTACACCATATTACACAATCCAAATGGTGGGTGGTATTTCTCAGTAGGTGGTGGTTGCAGTGGAGAGGGGTATTTTATGTGTGATTTAGTAAAACTCGTACTGAAACGTGAAATTTAATGCAGTAGTGGGGGAAAATTGACATTGAACAAGGTTATTTGAAAAAGTAGACAAGGTAATAGTGAAAGATATTGAATCATATTATACAATCAGGAGGATTGAATTAGGGATAAAGGGTGGTGTTTGGGATATTTGTTTCCAGAAGATACTTTTAAAGAATTTTTATTGTTCTTTTTAAATTGTTAAAGATATTTTTATATTAACTGTTTTAAATGTTTCTAGATGGAAGCAAAAATGTATAAAAAATTCCAATATTTCTCAGTAGGTGGTGGTTGCAGTGGAGGGGGGTATTTTATGTGTGATTTAGTAAAATTCGTATTGAAACGTGAAATTTAATGCAGTAGTGGGGGAAAATTGACATTAAAAAAGGTTATTTGAAAAAGTAGACAAGATATTAGTGAAAGGTATTGAATCATATTACACAATCAGGAGGATTGAATTAGGGATAAAGGGTGGTGTTTGGGATATTTGTTACTCAGAAGATACTTTTAAAGAAAATTTTGTACCAGTACTTAAAAGTCGTTTGAAGAGAAACATTGTCATAATTGATAAAAGGTTTAATATAAATAGTTATAAAAATAAAAAATTTAGTGCTAAGGATATTACGAGTAATATTGTAAGGTAAGTGATGAAAGAAGTACATTTTATTTTTAAAGAGTGGTTTAATCATAATTAAATTTAATTGTAAGAAATATAAATTTAGTTTAATGTATGTGAAAATGGTTAAAAAAAAAACTAAAGCTCTCAGTTAGCACTGAGAAATTTTTGTACCAGTCCAAAAATGCATTGGATCAAGTACGAATTATGCTTAATAATCGTTCCTTCGATAAAATATTATAAATTCAAGAATTTAAGATTATGTTAAACTAAAGAATTTGAGGTTATGTTAATTTGTTATGCGCATGTCCGATGGAGACTAAAGTTTATGTCGAATATCCTTTTCCTTTTCAATTGAAATATTCTTGCAACAAGCATAAGTATGATCTCTTTCAATGTAAACATATTCTTGACAAAAGAAATCTTTTCAGTGAAGAAAATACTAAATCGTTAGATATAATAGTGTAATGAGATAATTTTTATTGTTCTTTTTAAATTTTTAAAGATATTTTTATATTAAGTGTTTTAAATGTTTCTAGATAGAAGCCAAAATGTATAAAAAATTTCAATTTGATATTATTGAACCTCGTGAATGGATTATGGATAATAATGTAGAAGATGTTGAAAGATTATATATGACGGCAATTTCACTAGTATCATTGGGTGAAAATTCATTGACTGAAGAAACACAAAGACTCTTTGTTGGATTTAATGGTGTTAGAGGAAACATTGTAAATGTTGAAAATGGAGTTTGGATTAAAAGAAAAGGTGATGCAGTACAAGATATATTGGTAAGTATTGGAAACTATTTTGTTAATAATAATAGGAAAATTAATAATAATAATAACAATAATTCCCATTTTTATATATAAATGTAAATTATAATAAGAGTAATAACAATTTTAAAAATAATTTTTCAAGAAATGCTGTTTATAATAATTTTTTTTATTAATATTTTACTTGATTAATAAACTGTTTTGTATGTTTCAGAATTTGGAGAATTATCATAGAATACCACTAGTATTCTATGTTCCAATATTATGGGTTAATTGTGACACAGATAACAAGTAAAGCAAGTTTTTAAGAGTAGCTGCTGCATGTATAAAACAAAATTTTCTTGGAAAAAAGAGTCATCAACCAGTTGTTTTAAGACATCACAATATTTTTGTAGAAGTTATAAATTCTTGGTTAATGTAAAAATAAGCAAAATATGAAGAAAATAATTAGAAAATGACAAAAATACTTGACTGATGACAAGAGTAATTAAAATTTGAAGAAAATAAGCAAAAATCATTTAAAATAATTGAATATCATTAAAAATAAGTAAAAATTATTAAAAGTAAATGAAAACCATTAAAAATAAGCAAAAATATGAAGGAAGTAATTAGAAAATGACAAAAATATTTAAATATAATTGAAAAATAATTGAAAATAGATGAAAATAAGTAAAAATTATTAAAAGTAAATAAAAACCGTTAAAAATAAGCAAAAATATGAAGGAAGAAATTAGACAATGACAAAAATATTTGAATAATGACAAGAGTAATTAAAATTTCAATGAAATAAGCAAAAATCATTTAAAATAATTGAATATCATTGAAAATAAGCAAAAATAGTTGAAAGTAATTGTAAGTAGTTGAAATAGTCAAAAGTAATTAAAATCAGTTGAAAATAATAAATAGTAATTAAAAACAATTAAAATTGATTGAATATCATTGAAAATAAGCAAAAATATTTAAATATAATTGAAAAATAATTGAAAATAGATGAAAATAAGTAAAAATTATTAAAAGTAAATGAAAACCGTTAAAAATAAGCAAAAAAATATAAAGGAAGTAATTAGAAAATGACAAAAATACTTGCATGATGACAAGAGTAATTAAAATTTCAAGAAAACAAGCAAAAATAATTAGAAAATGACAAAAATACTTGAATGATGACAAGAGTATTTATTTATTTAACATATAAACGGGGAAAACCCCTTTAATACATATAAAAAGGAAAATAAGTGATACAATAAATTGACTATAAAAAAATACATAACGGCCTGGCGCAAAATTTCCAAACTAGTAGACTTTTTACTGATAATTTATCAACTGGATAAAAAGGAGGTCAAAAAATTTCTCGTAATTAGCTACATAATTAATGTTTAATACAGACGCAATCTCAGCATGAATAAATGTGAATGAGGTCCTTGCATCACAAGAAAAATATTTAAATCTATAGATAACTAATTGAACAAAAGGAATGTTGAGATTGACAAATAAAATAAAACTTAGTGTTCAATAAATTCTGCAAGACAAACACTAACGCCAATTTTACTGATTCAAAGGCTGACGGACGTAAAGTATTGACGGAGATCCTTTCTTAAATTGAATCCTTATGTTTGATTCTCCTTTCGCAATTCTCTGATTTAGTTCCTGTTTCAGAGTTTTGTACATCATTTGTTGAGCTGGCGTTTTGTCTGGCGCAAAAACTATATTCATTTGCATGTGAGCATCTGATGGTTTAACTCCTCTCACAGAAAACAATACTTTGGAAACCATTTCTATGGTCGGGCAGCGGACTTTGATGGGTCTTGGTTTCGATCTGATCTGCGAAAAAGCACCCAAACGAGTAGTTACAATACTGTCAAAACAATTTGATGATTAAGACTTCATGATTTTTGTTAAGTAAGAAACAATAGAAACTTTATCAAGAGTTGACTCAGTTTCTTTATCTAAGTTTGAATCAGACTGCTCTTTCAAGCCAAAAATTAAAAAATTGAATTTTCTATTAAATCTATCTTCAAATTCACTAAGCATATTGGTAGTTGATTCAATCGAATGTGTGGGTGCAGTTTCCAAAGCAGATAATCTAATGTTTACATCCTCAAGATTTTTCTCCACAGACTGGAAACTGCACCCACACATTCGATTGAATCAACTACCAATATGCTTAGTGAATTTGAAGATAGATTTAATAGAAAATTCAATTTTTTAATTTTTGGCTTGAAAGAGCAGTCTGATTCAAACTTAGATAAAGAAACTGAGTCAACTCTTGATAAAGTTTCTATTGTTTCTTACTTAACAAAAATCATGAAGTCTTAATCATCAAATTGTTTTGACAGTATTGTAACTACTCGTTTGGGTGCTTTTTCGCAGATCAGATCGAAACCAAGACCCATCAAAGTCCGCTGCCCGACCATAGAAATGGTTTCCAAAGTATTGTTTTCTGTGAGAGGAGTTAAACCATCAGATGCTCACATGCAAATGAATATAGTTTTTGCGCCAGACAAAACGCCAGCTCAACAAATGATGTACAAAACTCTGAAACAGGAACTAAATCAGAGAATTGCGAAAGGAGAATTAAACATAAGGATTCAATTTAAGAAAGGATCTCCGTCAATACTTTACGTCCGTCAGCCTTTGAATCAGTAAAATTGGCGTTAGTGTTTGTCTTGCAGAATTTATTGAACACTAAGTTTTATTTTATTTGTCAATCTCAACATTCCTTTTGTTCAATTAGTTATCTATAGATTTAAATATTTTTCTTGTGATGCAAGGACCTCATTCACATTTATTCATGCTGAGATTGCGTCTGTATTAAACATTAATTATGTAGCTAATTACGAGAAATTTTTTGACCTCCTTCTTATCCAGTTGATAAATTATCAGTAAAAAGTCTACTAGTTTGGAAATTTTGCGCCAGGCCGTTATGTATTTTTTTATAGTCAATTTATTGTATCACTTATTTTCCTTTTTATATGTATTAAAGGGGTTTTCCCCGTTTATATGTTAAATAAATAAATACTCTTGTCATCATTTAAGTATTTTTGTCATTTTCTAATTATTTTTGCTTGTTTTCTTGAAATTTTAATTACTCTTGTCATCATGCAAGTATTTTTGTCATTTTCTAATTACTTCCTTTATATTTTTTTGCTTATTTTTAACGGTTTTCATTTACTTTTAATAATTTTTACTTATTTTCATCTATTTTCAATTATTTTTCAATTATATTTAAATATTTTTGCTTATTTTCAATGATATTCAATCAATTTTAATTGTTTTTAATTACTATTTATTATTTTCAACTGATTTTAATTACTTTTGACTATTTCAACTACTTACAATTACTTTCAACTATTTTTGCTTATTTTCAATGATATTCAATTATTTTAAATGATTTTTGCTTATTTCATTGAAATTTTAATTACTCTTGTCATTATTCAAATATTTTTGTCATTGTCTAATTTCTTCCTTCATATTTTTGCTTATTTTTAACGGTTTTCGTTTACTTTTAATAATTTTTACTTATTTTCATCTATTTTCAATTATTTTTCAATTATATTTAAATATTTTTGTCATTTTCTAATTACTTCCTTCATATTTTTGCTTATTTTTAATGGTTTTCATTTACTTTTAATAATTTTTACTTATTTTTAATGATATTCAATTATTTTAAATGATTTTTGCTTATTTTCTTCAAATTTTAATTACTCTTGTCATCAGTCAAGTATTTTTGTCATTTTCTAATTATTTTCTTCATATTTTGCTTATTTTTACATTAACCAAGAATTTATAACTTCTACAAAAATATTGTGATGTCTTAAAACAACTGGTTGATGACTCTTTTTTCCAAGAAAATTTTGTTTTATACATGCAGCAGCTACTCTTAAAAACTTGCTTTACTTGTTATCTGTGTCACAATTAACCCATAATATTGGAACATAGAATACTAGTGGTATTCTATGATAATTCTCCAAATTCTGAAACATACAAAACAGTTTATTAATCAAGTAAAATATTAATAAAAAAAATTATTATAAACAGCATTTCTTGAAAAATTATTTTTAAAATTGTTATTACTCTTATTATAATTTACATTTATATATAAAAATGGGAATTATTGTTATTATTATTATTAATTTTCCTATTATTATTAACAAAATAGTTTCCAATACTTACCAATATATCTTGTACTGCATCACCTTTTCTTTTAATCCAAACTCCATTTTCAACATTTACAATGTTTCCTCTAACACCATTAAATCCAACAAAGAGTCTTTGTGTTTCTTCAGTCAATGAATTTTCACCCAATGATACTAGTGAAATTGCCGTCATATATAATCTTTCAACATCTTCTACATTATTATCCATAATCCATTCACGAGGTTCAATAATATCAAATTGAAATTTTTTATACATTTTGGCTTCTATCTAGAAACATTTAAAACACTTAATATAAAAATATCTTTAAAAATTTAAAAAGAACAATAAAAATTATCTCATTACACTATTATATCTAACGATTTAGTATTTTCTTCACTGAAAAGATTTCTTTTGTCAAGAATATGTTTACATTGAAAGAGATCATACTTATGCTTGTTGCAAGAATATTTCAATTGAAAAGGAAAAGGATATTCGACATAAACTTTAGTCTCCATCGGACATGCGCATAACAAATTAACATAACCTCAAATTCTTTAGTTTAACATAATCTTAAATTCTTGAATTTATAATATTTGATCGAAGGAACGATTATTAAGCATAATTCGTACTTGATCCAATGCATTTTTGGACTGGTACAAAAATTTCTCAGTGCTAACTGAGAGCTTTAGTTTTTTTTTTAACCATTTTCACATACATTAAACTAAATTTATATTTCTTACAATTAAATTTAATTATGATTAAACCACTCTTTAAAAATAAAATGTACTTCTTTCATCACTTACCTTACAATATTACTCGTAATATCCTTAGCACTAAATTTTTTATTTTTATAACTATTTATATTAAACCTTTTATCAATTATGACAATGTTTCTCTTCAAACGACTTTTAAGTACTGGTACAAAATTTTCTTTAAAAGTATCTTCTGAGTAACAAATATCCCAAACACCACCCTTTATCCCTAATTCAATCCTCCTGATTGTGTAATATGATTCAATACCTTTCACTAATATCTTGTCTACTTTTTTAAATAACCTTTTTTAATGTCAATTTTCCCCCACTACTGCATTAAATTTCACGTTTCAATACGAATTTTACTAAATCACACATAAAATACCCCCCTCCACTGCAACCACCACCTACTGAGAAATATTGGAATTTTTTATACATTTTTGCTTCCATCTAGAAACATTTAAAACAGTTAATATAAAAATATCTTTAACAATTTAAAAAGAACAATAAAAATTCTTTAAAAGTATCTTCTGGAAACAAATATCCCAAACACCACCCTTTATCCCTAATTCAATCCTCCTGATTGTATAATATGATTCAATATCTTTCACTATTACCTTGTCTACTTTTTCAAATAACCTTGTTCAATGTCAATTTTCCCCCACTACTGCATTAAATTTCACGTTTCAGTACGAGTTTTACTAAATCACACATAAAATACCCCTCTCCACTGCAACCACTACCTACTGAGAAATACCACCCACCATTTGGATTGTGTAATATGGTGTAATATCTGTCTAATTATCCCCACCACTGCAACGTCATTTAGTCTCACCACTAAAAAATATCTTTACCAATGCATTTAAGTTACCACTTGGATTGCGCAATATGCTGCAATATCTTGGTGACGTCTTAAGATTGACAATTTCACATGTAATTTGAGTCTGAGATAAACCCCACTCTTTTATCACTTTGGTTCATGTGTAGACTAAACTATCGGCAAAGAAGATCTCTGATGTGTCTTATCACCCCCACAACTGCAACCCTTACCACTAAGATATACTACCCACCATTAAAGAATACTCCCACCAATACACTTTTTCCCATTACTTGGATTGCGTAATGTGCTGCAATATCTGTCTTATTACCTTTGATAACGTCATATACTCCCACTAATGCAAAATAATCTTAGCACTTGCATTGCACAATATGCCACAATATCTTATTACTCTTCGATGACGTCAGACACCCCCACCACTGCAACCTTCTCCACTGCAACCTCCACCAATATGCAATATATCTACCCCCACCACTGCAAATTTATTTATTCCTACCATTGTGCAATATGCTGCAATATTTGTCCCCCACCACTGCAGCGTCTTATACTCCAACCATTGCGCAATATGCTGAAATATTTACCACCACAACTGCAGCGTCATATACTCTAACCATTGCGCAATATGCTGCAATATCTTCGATGACGTCATATAACCCCACTACTACATTAACATGAATTACCCCCTCCACTACAACCCTCACCAATACGCAATATATCTACCTCCACCACTGCAATATCATTTATTCCTACCATTGCGCAATATGCTGCAATATTTGTCTCCCACCACTGCAGCGTCATATCCTCCAACCATTGCGCAATTTGCTACAATATTTGCCTAAACTACTGCAGCGTCATATACTCTAACCATTGCGCAATATGCTACAATATCTACGTCAACTCTTATACTACCCCCACCCCCTCCAAAAGTATTTTTTCAAAATCTCTCGAAAACGGTGAGAGATACGCAAAATCTGATAAAATTTACTGGTTTCCTAAGGGCAGTCTACTTTTATGAAAGCTATGCAATAAGTTTTTTCAAAATCAAAAAATTCAAAAATTTTTAAAACCATTAAAACACGTTAAATGTCACGCAAATTTATTAATTTCTTGAATGAATATTACACTACATATAAACTCATGTTCTAAAATGTGTTAAAAAATTTGAAACTGTCAACGCTAATACTTCCTCCACCCCTCCAATAGGTTACCAAAAAATTGGACGTAGAATAGAAGCTTCTGAAGGGTCACACAGACACACGTATGTAAAATCGGTGATTCAAATTTCGTAGAATTACGCAGTATGTTTTTCATGTAATCTCCCCCCCTTTTTTTTCAAGGTTAAATGAGCCCCACCCCTTGAATGTTGTAGATGCCGTTTCGCGAACACTTTATATAGCTAAAATTCGTGACGTCATTTTAATACATTGAATGTTCTAGAAGCATCTAAAGATTGGGGGGAGGGGGGTCACACAGACACGTACACATATGTTAAATTTACCAATGATTCAAATTTTGCACAACACTGTAACGTCATTTAGCTGTACCCCTACGTCAACTCTTATACTACCCCCACCCCCTCCAAAAGTATTTTTTCAAAATATCTCGAAAACGGTGAGAGATACGCAAAATCTGATGAAATTTACGGGGTTTCTAAGGGCAGTCTACTTTTATGAAAGCTATACAATAAGATTTTTCAAAATTAAAAAATTAAAAAATTTTCAAAATTTTCAAAAATTGTAAAAACCATTAAAACACGTCAAATGTCATGCAAATTTCTTAATTTCTTGAAAGTATATTACACTGCATATAAACTCATGTTCTAAGATGTATTAAAAAATTTTAAAATGTCAACTCTAATATTACCCCCCCCCCCCCCCCACCCCACCAATTTGTTTTCGAAAGTTCTCGAAGGTTAATAAAAAAATTGTACGCAGAATAGAACAAAGTGCGATTGAAATAATCCCCCCACCTCTCTGACCCCCCCCCCATAAAAAAGTTCTAGAAGTTTCTCAAAGGTTAAATTACGCATCAAATAAATGAAAAATACCCCCACCATCTCCACTGAAATCGAATGTTCTAGAAGCTTCTGGAGGGTTATGCAGGGGTCACACGTGTAAAAAAGTAACCCCCACCACCTAAAATTAAAATTTGTTTAGAGGGTTCTGGAAGGTCACACACACGTATGTAAAATCGATGATTCAAATTTCGCAGAATTACGCAGTATATTTTTCATGTAATCCCCCCCCCCTCTTTTTTTTCAAGGTTAAATGAGCCCCCTTGAATGTTCTAGAAGCTTCTGTGGGGTCACACAGGCACACATACACACGTATGTAAATTAAATTTCACAGAAATGTGTGATGTATTCTTATGTACTCCCCACCCTTATTCTAGGTTATGTACTTTACTCCGAGACAAACCCCCTTCTTTCAAGGTTCAATTCCTTACCCCCACTTCCTTTCTGAAGGTTACCCCCTCCCCCTCCAAATATTCAAATTACACGTGTAAATGTCCCCCACCAAGGTCACACGCACGTGCTTAGAGGGTTCTGGAAGGTCAAACACGCGTATGCAAAATCGGTGATTCAAATTTCGCAGAATTGTGCAATTGCCCCCCCCCCCACCTTTCAAGGTTAAATTCCTTACCTCACCTACCTGATGGGGCTCTAATTAGGCATCGCGTTACATACCTAGTTTAAAACGAGGTATACACTATGACGTCATCAAAATCCTGGCTCCTGATTGGTCCATTTCGTTGTAAAGGTCGCTTCTGATTGGCTCTCACACAGACACACACATACATAGCTCACACGGACACACACTAGTTGGTCCAGAAACGCCACAGTATATCTACTGCAGTCGTTTGTGCTCGCAAATGGTAAGATATTTGTAGATAATGAAGTTTTCTGAAGAACCTATAAATATAGGTAACTTAGAGAATTGCAAAATACTTTACAAAAAATATTTGATTTTCATGACCTTTTCATCTTGCTCTTCGAGTTCCACCTCGAGTTCCACTTTGCCTTTTTAAAAGCAGGAAATGTTCACAGGTTATCGAGGTTTTTATACAAGCACAGTCATCCCTTGCGATAGATTTTTATAGGAAACAAATGATAAGCTTAAAATATTTTTTCTATAATAGGTTTTGTATAATATTTTCGCGACTGTAGGAAAGTTATTATAAGAAAAAATATAAGGTTAGTCATTGTAAAAATAAAATTACAAGAATATTTTCATGATAACAACATTACAAAACATTTATTACAATAAAATAATTATAAGTTTCATGTTATTACTAGTCAAAAATAGAAACGTTCACGACTTCACTTCGTAACCTTAAATCTAATACTTTTTTTAAACATGCACTGTTAAAAATACAAAATGTAATTTTAACAATCAAAATGTATATTTACACCGTTATAGGAAGTAAATTCACAAACCGTGTGTGTTTATACATCGTTCAACGTTGTATTTTTACTGCCTGAATGTCATTTTGCAATGTGATACGTTGTAAAATAACATTCGGGCAGTAAAATTACATTCGGGAAGTAAAAGTACTACGTAAGACGTGAAGCGAAAAATTTCCAACGTCTCACGTAGTACTTTTACTTCCCGAATGTAATTTTACTGCCCGAATGTTATTTTACAACGTATCACATTGCAAAATGACATTCAGGCAGTAAAAATACAACGTTGAACGATGTATAAACACACACGGTTTGTGAATTTACTTCCTATAACGATGTAAATATACATTTTGATTGTTAAAATTACATTTTGATTGTTAAAATTACATTTTGTATTTTTAACAGTGTGTTATAATTCTAAACCAATTTAATACAATATGTATCAAAATTTATTAGAAATATAAATCGTTTTATTCTAAACGTAGAAAAGATTTTTAAGATAATACTTTAATATGAAAAATTTATATTTGTAAAAAATTTCACTACTTTGTGGAGCCTCTATCTTTTTTGTATGAAACCTCCTAATATCTTGCGGTTTTGAATATTATTTAATATGAACATAATCTACTTGCCTTTAAAGTTTGAAAAACGTGTTTTGCTTCGTTTAGGGAATATTAGATTTTTAAATTTTTTACTCAAAAAGGTTAATTTTAAAAATTAAAGTATAAACACAGCAATTTCACATGGTTCCATTTAAATTATATTTGTATTGAAATAATGACACTATTAAACATGATATGCTAACTTCAAATTTCAAAATTAACCTTTTTAAGTAAGAAATTTTAAAATGTAATATTCTCTAAACGAAGCAAAATACGTTACTTAAGCTTTAAAGGCAAGTAGATTTTATTAATATTACATTAAATTACAAACCTCAAAATTAAAGGAGGTTCCACAAAAAAAAGTTAGAAGCTCCTAAAAACAGTGAAACTTTTTACAAACATAAATTTTTCAAATTAGAGTATTATTTCAAAATAATGAAATTTTATTAATAAATCCGTCTTTACTAGGTTTAGAATAAAATGATTTATATTTCTAATAAGTTTTGATATTCTCGATAATTATATTCGTAAAATTAATATATTAAATACGTAATTGTATATGCTTATAATTAGTTTATTGTAATAAATATTTTGTAATAACGTTATCATAAAAATATACTTATAATTTTATTTTTACAATGACCGCTCATAAATAGGCTCTTATAATGTCATACTTACAGTTCTTATAATAACTTTCCTATAGTCGCGAAAATATTATACAAAACCTAATGTAGAAAAAACATTTCAAGCTTATCATTTGTTTCCTATAAAAATCTTTCGTAAGGGATAGTAGTCAAATATTGTCCAAAATTTAAATAAAAATTTAGTACGCATGATGTACTATCTGTCAAAACTGTGAGTTTGTTTTCAAAAATGAATAAATGGAAATAATTATTATTAAACATTAATTTATTAATTAAATAATACAATTAAAATGTTTTCTTAAAAAATAATAGGAATAAATAAATGAAAAAAAATACATCATTGACTCTAGCTTTATTTTATATTCTTGATTTTCCAAGTTAAGGCTGATAAAACCTGTAAACAAAAATGCTCTCACCTGATTTCAATGTTGACGTATCTCTCTCTTAAATAACAAAATAAATTAGTTACTGTTGATTTATTAGAAATAATAGAATAAAAGAAGAGGAGGAATTTCTATTTTGTTGCTATAAAAAATGGCTTAATGTTCCTTTTTAATCATTTTTCCAAATTTCGAAAATACTTTAAAAATAATATTTAACTCTTTTTTATAGCAACAAAATTAAAGTTCCACCACTTGTGACACTCTACTATTTATAATAAAAAATAAATCAACAATAACTAATTTATTTTGTCTTTTAAGAGAGAGAAACGTCAACACTAAAATCAGGTGAGAGCATTTTTGTGCACTGGTTTGATCAGCTTTAGGTTGTGTTAATTTAAAAGTCAATGTAAATTAGCTTTAAGCAGGTTCTATCGTAAATAGAATTAAGATTACCATTTAAATCAAATTTGGTCCACTGGTAGATAATGGTTTTATAATGATGCAGTTAAATTTTTGAGACCTCAAGGTACTTGTAACAAAAGTTACAAGCCTCTTTGTTTTTCAAAATAATATTTAGCTCTTTTTTATGTGACAAAAATTATACTCAATTCAAATTATTTTTTTTTTAAGTGCGAGGAATCAGGTGAGAGTATTTTTATTCACAGTTTTGATCATCCATAAATTGAAATGTAAATTTTCTTTTTTGGTGGGATCTTGTCAATCAGAGTAACAAATTCAATTAGTTTATCTTCACTAATGGAGGGTAATCAGTAAAAAATAGCCCCAAATAGTCGTTTTCTACTATTTCAAATTTAGAGAGTAATAATTGATCGCATATTTTAAATCTCTATAGATCAAAGCTTGCTCTTTAAATCTGAATTAGTGATTTTCTACTAATGAATTAGCGAGAAATCACTAAATCAGTTACTATCAAATAATGGAAAATTTAACTATTTTTTAATAGAAAACTACTAATTTTAAAATGAAATATCTATTAATTGTAAAGTTTACTTTTTCAATTAGTAGATATTTCACTTTTAAATAAGTAGTTTTCTACTAATAATAATTAGTAGTTTCCTGCTAAAAAATAGTGAAAATATTCATTATTTAATAGTAGCAGATTTCTCTCTAATTCATTAGTAGAATATCACTAATTCAGATTTAGGGAGTGTGAAGTAAATTTCTTATTAAGTAATAATAAAGTTTTAAGCTTTTAAAAATAAAAATTTGTATTCAAACAATTATTTTGTCAAAGTTTCGTTTTGTATGATACTGTATATCATGTTTGTTTGCTTAGACAAGCGATTATTAGGAATTCTCACAAATCTATTGTGCGGAGATCCTACCGTAAGGCTTAAACTAAATTGTGAATAAGTGCAGGTATATCTGGACCTCGATCAGGACCAAAAATAAATATACATTTTCCTATTCAAAGTATCCTAACACTCCACATTTATTAACTTGGGATTTCCCCAATTTTTAATATTTTAAATAAAACCATTCTATTATGCCTTATAAATTTACGAACAACATGAGACAAAGTATGGTGCTTATAAATGTAATATAAAATCAAAAAAGGATTAAAATACGTTAATGATCTCTCTAAATATCTAAATTACCGTCAAGTGGAGCTATTTTGTGCACGCGAGGTTTTTTTTTTGCTAAATGAAATAACTTAATTCTTTATCAGAAATCAGAAAAAAAATCGTAAAGTCGTGAAAATCAAGCTAAAAATTTTCAAAGTTATCAAAATTCTGTTTAGATCTCCGGAAGTTTGAATGTCTTTCTAAAAGTATTAATAATGCTTGTTGACAATTTAGTTGTGATAGTGTACACGCTAGTATGCGCTTACTTTTTATTGCATATTTTAAAAACAAAGTGTAAAAAACTGAAAAACCAAGATTTGGTGGGTTATTTTGTGCATTCTTTAAAATCATTTATTTTGCAAAAATTTGTTTTGTTGTTAGTAAAAAATACTTACTCTCTAAATTTCTTGGAGTGAGTTTTCACTCCACTAAGAATGGAAATTGAGAAACTCCAATAAGAGTGAAAGACCCAATCTAAATAGTGAGATCTCACTCTTAAAGAGTGAACTTTCACTCCAATATTTGAGTGGAAATTCACTCCAAAATTAGAGTGAGAGTTCACTTTTTACTTGGAGTGGGTTTCTCACTCTTGATTGGAGTGACTCAATTTCCACTCTTAGTGGAGTGAGAACTCACTCCAAGAAATTTAGAGAGTATGAAGTATTTTTTCTAGATATTCTAGAGTGCAATAAATAAAAACAAAGCCAGAAATATTTTTTCTCGTAGTAATTGTTTTACTAATTTGAAAGTAAAGCACTAAAATTTTACAAAAATGTAGATTTACTCTTTAAATTTCTTGGAGTGAGTTTTCACTCCACTAAGCGTAGAATTTGAGCCACTCCAATCAAGAGTGAGAAACCCACTTTAAAAGAGTGAGATCTCACTCTTATAGAGTGGATTTTTCACTCCAAGCAGAAAGTGAACTCTCATTCTAATTTGGGAGTGAATTTCCACTCAAATTGGAGTCAAAGTTCACTCTCTAAGAGTGAGATCTCACTCTTTTGAAGTGGGTCTTTCACTCTGATTGGAGTGGCTCAATTTCCACTCTTAGTGGAGTGAAAACTCACTCCAAGAAATTTAAAAGAGTAAAACAACATTTTTGTAAAATTTTAGTGCTTTACTTTCAAATTAGTAAAACAATTACTACGAGAAAAAATATTTCTGGCTTCACACAAAAAACAAAGTATTAAAACAAGTCTAAATTTTGGACTTCTTTTAAGGTGTAAACGAAAGAAGCTGCTGTGGGCTGAAATTCAGCAAAAGAAAATAACTTGAAAGCAATACACACAGTGGGCTGAAAAAAAGCAACACTAAAAACTAAAATTCATGCTGAAGCCAAGAAATGGGCTGAATTTCAAACCTTATACTGTATTATTCTATTGTCAATTATTAAGAA
Source organism: Ganaspis brasiliensis (assembly GCA_037103525.1). Classification (NCBI taxonomy): domain Eukaryota; kingdom Metazoa; phylum Arthropoda; class Insecta; order Hymenoptera; family Figitidae; genus Ganaspis; species Ganaspis brasiliensis. Next base: position 44,706 of record JAZKLR010000113.1, read on the forward strand.
AGCTGAAATTAAACCTACATTTGAATTAAAAAATAGTTATCAAATCTCCTGGATTATTATCTAATAATAGCTGTATGGGTTAGGAATAAAAGCATATTCATATTTTAAAAAATCCTTCTTAAGAACTTATGTGTGATTTGGTATTATATTTAAAAACTGTAAATTAACTACAGTTTTTTATAAAATCGCAAATATCTTGTGAAATTATATGATATTTAACAGTTTAATTTAGCAGGGATGTGTTGACAATTTCACAAGATATACTGAAATAACTAAATTGTTTTCTTGTCAGCTAACACACAGGACACCTGTGGAAGGATGTGTACAACATAAATGAATAGTTAAATTCTTTATTTTTTAAAATTCTGAGTTTTAATAAAGCATATAGTGAAAAAAGAGCGGTTTTGTGCACAAAATAGCCCCGGTTGACGGTAGTGATTTTTTTATTAAAGAATTAGCGAGAAATCGGTTCTCTCTAAATTTCTTAGAGTGAAACCTCACTCTTAAAGAGTGAGATTTCACTCCAGGCAAGAGTGAAAATTGAGCCACTCCATATGGAGTGAATGTTCACTCATTGAAAGAGCGAATTTATTCACTCTATAGATAGAGTGACGAGTTCACTCTAATTAGAGTGAATTTTTCAGCTGATTTAAAATGGCGGCTCATTCCTCTTAGATCAAATTTCCCACTCCAATTTTAGATTGGGTAAATTAAAGCTTTTGGAAATTTGCATAACATAACTTTAAAGGAATAATATCTTATTTTTGAAAAATAAAAATAATAAATAAAAATAAATATTGAATCTCTTGAATAACTTTCTGTCAGTACTGTGGTATTTTCGTATTTATTTAGTCTCAAGGATATTTGTTATTTAAATTATTTTATAAAATTTTATTATATTATATTTACAAATAAAACATACAACTTAATACTAACGCTAAACTTATATAATTAAAATATTTGACGCTGAGGGGTCTCGAACGTGCGACCCCCAGGCCTAAAACCCAACGCTCTAACCACTATGCTATACGCTCGTTGGTACAAAACTTACGAACTGCCGTTATAAGTTATACGTGCTTACGTTCACTCAAAACAGAGTGAAAGTTTCACTCTAAGTCTTGGAGTGAATATTCACTCCAACCACTGGAGTGAATTTCTGCACTCTTTCCATTAGAGTGAGCAATTTCACTCTTTTAGAGTGAACTTTCACTCTATCTGGAGTGAATGTACATCTCACTCCTAAATTAGAGTGAAATATTCACTCTAAGAAATTTAGAGAGTTACTATTAAATAGTAAAAAATTTCACTATAGTAGAAATCTACTAATTAATAGTAGAAAACTACTAATTTTAAAATGAAATATCTATTAATTGTAATAGTGAATGTTTACTTTTTTAATTAGTTAATTATGCATTAATTGCAATGTCTCAGCTGTTCACTGAGAAAAATGAGTTAGCTACTATATGGATAGCTAATTTTTAGCTGTGGTAGCTAATATTTAGCTGTTTCAGCAAACAAAATTAGCTGTGATGCTAAGTAATAGTTGTGTTAGCTAAAAAATTAGCTATCCATATAATAGCAATTAAAGTTAGCTAAGGTAGCTAAGTCTTAGCTTTGACTGCTAATTTCTTTTCTCCGTGCAGTTGCTATAGCTTTTATATTTGACCTAGAAGCTAAAAATGTTAACAATTGAATCTAGCAATAGTTTATTTTGTTAATTCATTTTTTTAATCGTATCAGCAAAAGCAAAATATTTTGGATTATTAGTAAGCAGTATAAGCAGTATTGACAGATTTCTATCTTCAGTATACGGTTTAGGTATACGCCCTCAATGTCTTTTGGTTTACCTGTTAAGGGTTGAAAAAGAGGGGATAGAAGTATTTAAACTTGGTGCTTTGAAATTTGTTTGTCTTATATTAGATGCTCTTGACACTAGTTCAGACAGAATAGAATTAAAGCTCTGCATTCATTGTATTGTGCAAAAATAAATTTGTCCCTCAGGACCATAGACCTCAACAGGCGCGATCAACATATTGTTACACATTTTTTGTGCGGACACTTTTCAGTGTTAAATGGTTTTTTAATTTACTTTTTTTTTTTATTTTTTTTTTTCCTATAACCGTAATTAGAAGTGAAATTTTTTGTAAAATTCTGAATAAATTAAAATTCTTTAATAAATGGCTTATTTAAGAATAAATTCGCGGTGTTCTTATACCGGTTGCGATAATATTAAAGGACAGGATGGAGTGGTATTGTTTTACTTTCCTAGAAGAAACGATATTCAGAGGCGTGAAAAGTGGCGCGTTAATGCAGGTAAGATGGTTTTACCAAGTGTTACTCATTAAACACCGAAAAAAAATAGTTTTAGATTGAGAAGATCCTCTCAGTTTGAGAGGATTACGCTTATTTTTTAAAAGGAATCCGCATTATGGTGAAGGGATCCTTTCATTCTAAAACTATTTTCTTTTTGGTGAATAGCAATAAACTCTCTAAATTTCTTGGAGTGAGTTTTCACTCCACTAAGAGTGGAAATTGAGCCACTCCAATCAAGAGTCAAAAACCCACTTTAAAAGAGTGAGATCTTACTCTTGTAAAGTAAATTTTTCACTCCAAAAGAAAAGTGAACTCTCACTCTAATTTTGGAGTAAATTTACACTCAAATTGGAGTGAAAGTTCACTCTGTAAGAGTGAGATCTCACTCCACTAAGAGTGGAAATTGAGCCACTCCAATCAGAGTGAAAGATCCACTTTAAAAGAGTGAGATCTCACTCTTAAAGCGTGAACTTTCACTCCAATTTGAGTGTAAATTTACTCCAAAATTAGAGTGAGAGTTCACTTTTCTTTTGGAGTGAAAAATTTACTTTACAAGAGTAAGATCTCACTCTTTTAAAGTGGGTTTTTGACTCTTGATTGGAGTGGCTCAATTTCCACTCTTAGTGGAGTGAGAACTCACTTCAAGAAATTTAGAGAGAAAGAAACAGCTCGCTACGAAGTGTGTGATTGGTTTTATCCTTATACTACTTGACATACTTCTTACTTAGCATAATTTTTATTTAATTATAATTCTTATTTGGCATAAATTTTTTTTGACACTCTCTAAATCTGAAATGGTTAAAAACTACCATTTTAATAGTGAAAACTCGTTTACCAATTCAAATATTAATCTTTTACTAAAACTTTAGTAAAAAACTAATAATTTAATTAATCAAAGTAATTTTAGGTTATGTTAAACTACTAAAAGAATTAGTAGATTTCTATTTACTTATTACATTAATTATTTTTTGCTATTTGATTAGTTAAATTTAACTACTGAATTAGTAGTTTTCGACTAATAACTATTACTAGTTAAGGAGGTTCTCACGCAAATAGAATTAACAGACAATTTATTATGAAACTTAGTATACTGATTGATAATGGTGTAAAAAAAATGTGGTTAAATTTTTAGAGGGCTAGCTCGATTATGACAAGAGTTATAAATAATTTTCTTTTTTCACATTTTACACGGTGTCTTATGGGAAATTGTATTTTTCTAGTCTTCAATCTCAAATTGTAAAAAATATGACATACCGATATTACTTAAACTTTTTTTACCTAAAGTTAAATAACTAATGTTTACTTACTTTCAAAAACATTGATCAAACCTCGCCTTGAAGACTCAAGATTAATTATTTTGTTAAAAAAAACACCGAATTTTATCAATCAGCAGTTACATAGCAGAACGCTTGACAACATTGCGTCTTGCAGGTTAGGTATGGAAAAGGCGCGAAATTTGAAAGTAACATAAATTTTATATATAATAGTGTATTTATCAAATATTCACAATAATATCTAAATGAGGTGCACTTTTTAAAAATTGATAAATCCACTTTTTGTTATTTGAAGAAAATTAAACAAATGCAGTTTCGCACCTAACCCTTAAATATAATTATAAAGTAGAAAATCCATAAGAAATATTTTAAATAAAAATGTTTTTTGAAATTAATTAAGGTTTTTGTACTTTTTTCTAGATTAAAAAAATAAAAATTTTAGAGCATTTAAAATAAATCCAGATTTGTAAGGTTCTTAATATTTTAAATTTGTTATATATATATATATACATCTCGTTTTTGGTAAAAAGGATTTATGAACTATGGAAAGCGTGGTCTTTAAACAAGTAAAGAAATAAAATAAATATATAGATAATATTAAATAAACAAAATGAATGAATAATAATTTATAAATATCATTTTAACAATAAATTCATTATAAAAAATTCTGAAAAATTATATGCATAAAATTAATTTAATTATTGTATAATTTTTATACACATTTCAGGAAAATGTGTTTAAAAAATTAAAATTTTTGTAAAATAAGAGAAAAGTAATTAATAATTTAAATAATTTACTCAAAAGTTTTATTTTTTTTTCTTATGAAAGAAATATTTTTTTTTTTTAAATTTATAAATATATATATACATTTTGGTAAGGTAAAGAAAACGTAAAATAAATATTTTTTAAGAAATGTATTTCACTTGAAATCATGTTAGATTAAATTGAATCACAGTTATTTGTCATTTATAGTATCACGTTATACTATTTTATAAAAACGCAATAAATATTTTGTTCCTTAATAATACACATAAAATAAGATAATTAAATAAATTTTAATATTTTGTGTTAGATAATTTATAACTAACATTTAATAAAATTTATATTTTTTTTAAGTCAACAATTCTTATTGATGAGTACTTTTTGCTGTTATTAACAGTAACTATAAATTCGTAGTCTTTCAAACGCTTTAACAATTATACAACGTAGTTTTGACAGCTGATAATTTTTGCGTTTTTTTTTTTTTTTTGTCAACAAGTTATAAATAATAAATAAATCTAATAAATTATTTATTTTTCGACAATTTAAAAAACAACTATGATAAAAACCATTTAAATATTTCGCTTTCATTAACTTAAATAATTTGGTATAATTATTTGGAATTTTTTTCTAAAAAGTCGACAATTTTATTTATCACCCTTCGCTGTTTGGTGACTTTGACGTTTCCATTTTCATCGACGCCTAAAATGTCTAGCAAACCCATAAATTTATTTTCTTTATAAGCATCAAGAATATTTTCGTACGTGATATTTGCAGCTCCCATCTTTTTCCTCATAGCATATGAAGTACAGTTTTTTAAAGGATCAAGCTTCTTTAAAGATGTTGATAAACCTTTTGACACATTTGCTTTCTTTCGAATGGCTACTTTTTTGCCAATTGCATCCCAAGTTACACTCGCTTCGACGATCTGTTTGTCAGAAATGTTTAATTTTATTAAAACTTCTTCCAGCATTTGGACGTCACATATTGCATTGTGTGCCTCGACTGTATTGATGTCAAAATTTTTTGCGAGATTCTCTAATTTATTTTGCCCTCTCCCCTTTTTACCGGTAGACCTTGCAATTAAGGGCAATGTATCTGAAAATCCTTCAACTATTGATCCAAAATGTTTTGTCATGAAAACTTTTGCTATCGCTGACATTAAACGGGGGTAATCAAATTTGCAATTGTGGGCTGCAAGTATACATTTTTTTCCCAAAAAGCAAAGAAACTCATAAAATGCAAGCATTGCTTCCATCAATGAAACCGTTTCCACTGGTTTCCCTTGAAAAAGCAATTGATGATTAATATAGCGTAATTTATTAACAACGCTTGCTTCCTCAGAAATTTTTTGACTTGGAGTAATATACACTGAAAATTGATAGTTTTTATATTTTGCAGCTATTTGCAAAATATCAGTATCCTTTTTCAGACTTCCCGTTTCCAGGTCAAAAAATATTACTATCGGTTTGGAATTTTTGTTGACATTGAAGATGGGAATTGCTTCATCTAAATTAGTAAGGAGCCCAATATTAGATGAATAATTTGTCCCCTCGGAAAGCTCTTTTTTATTTCTCAATTCAGTTTTTTGTTTCTTTAGAAATAATCTGCGTTTTTTAAATGGACGAGTTTGAGATTTCAAATACCTTTTTCTGCTTTTTTCATCTACAATGTCGCAATATTTCTGTGTGTGCTTCCCTGGAGATACATTTAATTTATTTAATAAATCAGGAACATATTTTTCACCTTCATTCTTTTTATTGATTGCACATGCAACTCTTACATCGCTTGATGTTGACATGCCATAAACGCGACTTTTCGGTGCTTTGCTAACAATTGTAGCGTTGAAGCTTTCGTTAGGATTGCTCGAAACTGCGGCAGCAAATCGATTAGCATTTTTAGCCATAATATTAAACAGGCAATTCAAATCTTCGAACAGTTTTTCGTCTTGGAAACCCTCACCAATATTTGCATGCTTATACGTTTCTGGATTTTTTGAAAACGAGCACCAGGTTCCACAGTTATCATGTTTATTGAAACAATGATACGGTATATTTTGAATCGCTTTTGACAAATTAACGCAATCTCCTTTATTTTGAGCGATGCTGTAATTAAAGCACTTTTGAAGATATTTAATACTTGTTGCATCAAGCTCTTTATGGCACTTTTGAATTTTAAAAAGTTCATTTGTTAAACCTTTACTTGTATGGTTTACATCGCTTTGTTTTACTATATCATGAGAGCTTGCATTTCGTGCAGCACAGATTGCACTGCTATCATTGTCGCCGATCATTACACCCACTTCTAAATTGCACTTTTTCAAAATAGAATTATTTGCAATAAGCTCTACAGCCGCCTGGGGTTCCATGGCCTTCGCACTGCCTTCAAAGTTGAGTCGACAATCGTGATCGTCTTTAGGATGTCCTCTTTCACACAATCTGCACTTCCGATTGAAGGTTACATAAGAAATAACTTTCTTAGAAAAATATCCTATAAGTGAGCCAGTGCCGGAAATACTGTCGTAAGATCGACCCGTTCCTCTAGTAAACCAACCCATGTCAAAAGATCCGACGATTCGTACTTTATTGCCCGACGAAATTCGAAAATTTTCTATTAAATTCGGAAAATCCGGAAAAATAAATTCAACGTTTAAATCGGTAGGCCTGAAATAAAACGAAATGTCTAATTAATAAAACATAATAAATAGGTTTTACAGTTTTTTTATTTATCAAAAAACAATTGTACATTTTACACACGCAATATGCATATTTCATCAGTTTATTTTAAAAGATAAAACTCCTTCTTACACTGAAAATTTCATGTGTTCAATAAGATATTTGGATTTTCTTTTATACACTAACAGGCCTCGGATCGACTTTAAGGCTCCAAAAAAGTCGAAAAAAATCGATTAAATAATTTGAAATATTTTAATTAGAATATAAAATAATTCTGTAATAAAACGTAGTATTTACTTTAGAAGTTTTGAAATCTCAAATGTGTCACTTTTCTTAAAAACATTGTAATTAAAAAATTATTTTAAATTAGAAATTTTGACCTCCCCCCCCTTCCCCCAAGTACGCATTTTTTAATGGATAAACAAATTTTTTGTATGGAGAGTAAGCATTTTGGGACCCTCTCCTTGATGCTTACGTAATACCTGAATGTCCCCAAAGCTTATAACTTTTTTTTGGGATCTCTTACAAATTTGCTATATTTGAATATGCTTTAAGATTAATAAAAATTACTTGCCATTAAAATTTGTCAAAGGCCTTTACTTTTATACAGAGAATATTAAATTTTTCACTTTTGTATTAAAAAAGGTTAAAATTTAATTGGAATGAGCAATATCAAATTGCGTTGTTTACTATTTTAATTACAAAATAATTACAAAATAAACTAAAAAATATATTTTCCAAATAAACGAAAACACCTTCACCAAATTTTGATAGCAAGTAAGTTATATTAATATTAAAATATTCAAAATCTCAAATTGTAAGAGATCCCAAAAAAAAGTTATAAGCTTTAAAATAATACGAAAATTTTCATAAGTATAAATTTTTCAAATTATTTTATTATCTTAAAATATTGTATTTTAATAAAATTAACATCATTCCTAGAATATAAAAAAATAAAATGAATGTTTCGGGTAAGTGCCGGTTTCTAATTTAAAATCATTTTTTAATTATAATGTTTTTAAGAAAAGCACCACATTTGAGGTTACGAAACAAAATCGTAAACCTCAAATTTTTAGTTGACAATAACGCGAAAAAAAAAATTTACCTCACAATATTATGGTTTCAATTACTTTTACTTAAAACATTTCAAAAACAATAAATATTTTTAAAAAGTAAAAACGCGAATAAAAAATATATTTTATACTAAAAAAGTCGAAAAGTCGAATTATCCAAGGCCTGCACTAATCAAAATATTGCACAATATAAGTTTAAAATTATATTTCTTAATTGATTCAACTAATTAATAAAAGATTAAATAAGCTTCATAATAATATCGAGCAATTAAGAAAGATTTGAATAGCTCGACTTATTTTTTTTCAAAAAAATGAAAACAATTTAAATTTAAAAAATTTGCACATAAATTTTGAAATTTATTGTATACATGGATTAAAATAATAAATAAAAAGTATGTTGATGAAGAATTGCATAATAAAAATTTTCAAATCAAAATCCACTGTCTTAATAAATTTATTTTTAAAAAATGAATAAAAAATAAATTGTTCCAAGAAATTCAAAATAAAAATTTGTAAATCATTGTAAAAAAGAGACCTACATTAATTGAAATTGATATTATAATATAATATAAAATGAAAATAAATCAAAACGATAAATTTAATTTAAAAATATTTAAGTAATTTTAAAATTATATAAAATGCAATAATAAGCAGTATATGATTGCCAAATATTCGTATCGAACAATTTAAAAACTAAAAACTTACAACAATCGTTTTACTACTTCATAATTTTCAATGGTTTGTTCTCTTTCTTCGTTAGCTGCTTTTAAACAACTAGCGTATGCCATTTTCTCAGCCTCGATTCCCACTTCTTTTTCGTGTGTTTTGAAAATATTCCATGTGAATTCTGGAATGTTTACAGCTGACAGGACTTTATTTAAATGAGTGTTGCCCATTCCTGCATTTAACGTACACCTAGGTGCATAAATGCCTTACCCCCAACCTCTCTCTCTTACTCACGTATTCTCATGCGCAGGGACAACTAGTTGGGGGTAAGGCATTTATGCACCTAGGTGTACCTGGAAATAAATGCTTATTATTTTATACCTTTTGTTGCAAAGAGTAATTTTTTAACTGTTTATACTAACCAACAACAACTTTTGTATTAACATCAAAATGTTTGTGCCTATTTTGTCCGTCGGATGCAATATGCTGTTTATCTGTTGAAACTTGGGTGTAAAACGAGCACTTCTTACACTTCACATTAAAAACAGATGCCAAACCAAATCTTTTTTCATCATTAATGTCTGTTAATGATAAAACAGATTTACATTTTCCACAATACAATTGTTCTGCCAACGTTTTTATATCAACAATTCGTCTGCCTTCAGTATTGTAATTTACTAACACACAATTTGAGTCTTTTTTGAGGTTAGCTTTAAGATTTCTTATGCCATAAACACTTCGAATGTTTTTTCCAACATTTTGCAATCTACATCGATTTTCATAAACTTTTTGTGTTACTTTTTTACCCTTCCAGTACCAATTTTTTACAATTTGTTTAGAATTTTCTTCAAAAATATCCGACATTTTTCCACATTTAACGAATTTAAAACAAACAAATACAGACGACGCGAAATGGAAAGGGGAAGCATAAATGCAACGTTGCCAAGTGTTGGGCTAGTACTGCGTGACTCAAATGAAAATTTAAATGGGCATTGTTTTGACTCACAATGGAGAAAGAGAAATTCCTTAATAGAGTAACCAATTTTTCTTTAATTGTTTAATAGGAAATTACTAATTCAGGTTTAGAGAGATAGAAAAAATTTGTTTTAACAGAAACATTTTTAATACGAGAAAAATTTGAAATTTATTTTTATTTACCTTCAAGCGGGGCTATTTTGTACACTTGAGGTTTTTAATAAATTATATCTTTATTTTGAGTTGTTTCAATTTGCTAATTGGTATAGATATTTTTTAATGTTGTTTACAGATTAATAATGATAATACATAATAAATACAAATGATAAATGAAATTACTTAAAAGTTATATTAAGGAGGTTCTATCGTAAAAAGAATAAGGATTACCATTTTAATCAAATTTGGTCTACTGGTAGATAATGGTTTTATAATGATGACAAAAGTACCTTGAGGTCTTAAAAATTTAACATCATTATAAAACCATTATCTACCAGTAGACCAAATTTGATTAAAATTTGGTCTTTGGTTTATAAAAATGGTTTTATAACATCATTATAAAACCATTAGCTACCAGTGGACCAATTTTGATTAAAATGGTAATGTTTATTCTTTTTACGATAGAACCTCCTTAAGCAAACTTTTTTTTAAAAAATTACCTTCTTTCGAAATCTACATTTTCCTGAAATTTTATTGTTCTAATTTCAAATTAGTTGAACAATTCCTACAAAAAAATATTTCTAGCTCTGTTTTTTCTTTATTGTACTCTCTAAATCTGAAGTAGTAGTTTTCCACTAATGAATTAGCGAAAAGTGAGTCATCAAACAAAAATTGTTATCTTCTCTGCTAACTCGGTTTCTATATAATTAAAATACCGTCGAACGGGGCAATTCTGGTACATCGGGGGCTATTGTGGTACAAGCTTATTTTTTATTTCTAAAATATTTATTTTGAATTTTATTAATATGATTTTTATTTGTAAATATAGTGTGATATTTTACAAACAAAATAACAGTATTGTTTCTAATAAATTCTTTGTCAAAAATCTGGAAGAAATTTACATATATAGGGTAAATGCGGGGGTAGTCGGACATTTAAGGATTTGATCTTAAATAATGATATTTGTCTTGAAATAGAAAGGTATTTTAACATATTGCTTTCTCTCTAAATTTCTTGGAGTGAGTTTTCACTCCACTAAGATTGGAAATTGAGCCACTCCAATCAAAGTGAAAGACCCACTCTAAAAGAGTGAGATCTCACTCTTAAAGAGTGAACTTTCACTCCAATTTGAGTGGAAATTCGCTCCAAAATTAGAGTGAGAGTTCACTTTTTGCTTGGAGTGAAAAATTCACTCTATAAGAGTGAGATCTCACTCTTTTAGAGTGGGATAAATTGCTTAACATTGCTTGACATAAAATAGCTCATAACGTTATTATGGATCATATTAAGTCGTTTAATTATTAAAATAACATAAAATACAAATTTTGAAAATTTTCATTATTTAACTTTTTATTTTCATAAATAATTTCTATAATAATAATTACTATTTGGCGATTTTTAGAAAATTTTCTTTGGGATATCTATTAAAAGGTTCTTACATAGTTATTAAACAAAAATTTAAACAACAATTTTTGTTGTTAAATAATTCATTAAATCTACATTAAGCAAACAATGGGTTGAGCTACCTGAAGGCCAAGAAGTCATTAGACTTCTCGACTCAAAGAAAAAATGTTTTTTTATGGTAAAACTGCTAGTGAACTTTCAGAAGGATGTAAACAACGTAGCTAGTTAGTTAAAAAAAATTTTGTATAAAATGAAATTCTGATTTTTGGTGAAGCTTAAAATACAAAAAAATGTTTTTGTACCATAATAGCCCAGTTTGGCGGTAGTTATATTTTAGTTTTAAGTTACACTGCAAAAACATGGTGTCTTAAATTGTCCAAAAATGTCTTAAATTAAGATACTTTTGGTGTCTAAGACACGAAAAATGTCTTATTTTAAGACATTTTTAAACAATTTAAGACACCTGTTTTTGCAGTGTAGGGTAAGTCCGGGGAGATGGCCATACTTTCTATAAAGGTCCATAAAAATAAAAAAAACAACATTTATATATTGATGTTTATTGTTAATTAAACATTGACTATTTAACTTTAAAACAACCATAAATAATATAAAATATTTTAATGTTAACAATCATAAAATTAATGTTTTGTAAAAAGTGACATTCAGGGAGAGATGGCCAATCGTAGTGTGAGATGGCCATAGGTGTAAGGGAGAGTTGGCCACACCTATTATTTAAGTAAATAAATATAATTAATATATCATTTTGAGTTTATTACATGAAAGAATAAACAAAACACAAAAATAAGTCTTATCTTAAAGAATATCACCACAATAAATAGATATTTAAACAAGTTGAAATTTTTCAGTACTGGAGTAGGGGAGACCGAGGAGGAAAGTAACAGAGGTGGAAAGTAACGACACTTATAACTTCTAAACCAATGAGCGGACAGACATAGTCCTTAAATAATTTTAAGTCAGTTTTGCCCCCTCTACCTCCCCCAAATTATGTTTGGGGTCTACCGGAAGCTATATATCTGATACAGACATTTTGTGCAAAAATTACGTCAAAAGTACTTTTTTGCCTAAATTTTCAAAATATAATATTTTTTTGATTTTATAGATATTTTAAATATGCTTTTCGTTTTTTTGAAGCTTTTTTATTTATCTTTAAGTCGTGCTAGTGCATAATTAAAAAATGCGAAGTACTTTTGTGTAATTTAAACTTGTTGTTTGAAATCCAAGGAAAAGAGGGTTGAGGTGGAAAGTAACACGTTGTTACTTTCCTCCTCATCTAATGCTTTATTTTTATAAATCTCCTCCTTTTTTATAACTATGTGATTTTATATGTTTATTTTATATTTTAAAGATTAAATATTCGACTTTTGATTTGAATGTTTACGAAACGATCCTTTTTTAATGTCATTGCTATTCAACGAATACTAAATAGATAAAAAAAAATTGATTTCAAAAAAGTGCAAAATATTTGTCAATTATGTACAAAATGTAGTTAATATCACTTTGTCTTTTTATATATTCATAATAAAAATAATTTAAATTAATAGCAGTTTTATATTTGAAATGCTAGCCGTAATTTTAAAGTGTTACTTTCCTCCTTCGTGCTGTTACTTTCCACCTCAGGGGTGAGGAGGAAAGTAACAAATAAAGAGCTGATTAAAAAGTCCTGCAGTGAACTATCAAATTATTATTAATGTTTAATTTCAATTTTATTTGATAGGTGAAAGTCCAAGCTTTCGATTAATATGTTTACAGAACTTATCCGACAAATAGTTTTAATGTTAGCATCAAAAAACTGATTTTTGTTACTTTCCTCCTCGGTCTCCCCTAATAGACAAAATAAAAAGGAGGTATTATATTTAATTTTTTATTATTTTTCGCCAAAATTTTGCTTTTCTTTATGTTTAAATGCAAAACGAAGAAATTTAGTTTAGAATAAGTGTCCTTTTGAGTCAATTTCTGTAAAAATATTTGAATTGGCCATCTATCCCTTATGACATCCCCCCAGATTTCCCCTAATATTTAAATAAATAAAAATTTTTCATGTATTATTCTGACGTTATTACAAAGCTTGCCTCATGTATAGTTCCAAAAAATACGAAAATAAGCATTATTCTAAAAAAAAGAACACTTTAACAATCAGTAAAGTCAACCCATTGATGTTTTCGAGCACTAGTCAAAAAAATACACCAGGATTTCAAGTACTTTTTCATTTTTAATTTTCAAGTTTTTGTTGTTGTTTGCTTTCACGCACACAAATGAAGCAAAATAACCAATAATAACTGATATTTAATAACAAATTCAGTAAAATATTTGAATTGGCCATCTCTCCCGTATGGCCATCTCCCCCGGACTTACCCTATGTGAAAATAACTAACATTTTGTAAATTTCAATTTTGTAATTGTAAATTTTAACTATTTTTTTATTATTTTTTTAATTAATAATTTCTCATATTTTAGTAATCATTATTTATTTTTCACTAATTTCCGAAACAAAAACTGAGCTACGATTTTACTAATAATTAGTTATTTTTAACTAATTAAGATTTGGAGAGTAAAATAAAAGTTACGTTAAATAAGAAATCTGTTAAATGAAAAAAAATTGCTTTTCTGAAGATCGTAAAACTTTATTTATTTTATAATGTATTGCAATTTTAAATTAGCGAAATTTATTCAATCAAGTTCTTAATTGAAGAGATTAATCAAAGAAGCTTTACAAATATGACACTGGATCTCGCACTGGATCAAAGATTTATTCATTTCAAAATTTTAACAAATCAGTTAGTTTTGACACGTTAGCATAATGAAAAGGTCTGTAGAGTTTATTTTGATATCTTCAGGATCATCTATTATTCTACTCTATTGCCTTCGAACTTACAACTGGGAGCGGCCGGATTTCCCCACTGTAAAGATTTATAACTTTCTTTATAGTATTATGTACCTACTGTAGCCCAAAAATACAAATTTCCAGGAATATTTCCCTTTAAATTTTAAAGGTTTGAAATAAGCTCCTCCATGTTTTACTTTAGTTCTGAATAATCTGAATAATGAGACCTCTGCGAAATAATCTCGAAAATAATTATCTAGAAGGTTATATTATAGTTAGTAAAAATTTCAAAAGGCAGAGTGTTTATTTCACCGAAAATTTGTTTCCTCGAATTAGAACACTTTTTTTAAAGATGTTTTTTCGTGAGATAAAATAAATGGAAACATTATCTGGAAAAAAAAATTCAAGAAAATAAAAAATGAAAAATTGTAATCGATAGAGCATTTGAATACGCACATTTTTTCTTAATACAATTTTTTTGTCTGACTTTTATTTCTTAACTCTCTAAATCTGAATTAGTGGTTTTCTACTAATGAATTAGCGAAAAGTGAGCTACTATTAAAATAGTAAGAATTTTACTAATTCTTAGTAGAAAACTACTAAGAATTAGTAGAAAACTACTAATTTTGTAGTAGAAAGCTACCAATTAAATTAGTAAAAAAATCTACTTTTTTAAAAGTAAAGTTTCACTATTTCAATTAGTAGTTTTCTACTAAGAATTAGTAGCTTTCTACTAAGAATTAGTAGTTTTCTACTATATGAATTAAAGAAAAATGAGCCATGAATTTGACTAATTCATAGTAGAAAACTATTAATGCAGATTTAGAGAGAAGATAAAAATTATAAATTGAATTTATTTCTTGAGTTGAAAATAATAAAATTTTAATAATCAACTCGTGATATCTCAGAAACCAACAGGGGCGGCGGAACAGGTCGGAGTCGTGTGTGGAGTTTAAGTTATGTTTAAAGGGGGGAGGGGGGAGGTCTGAAATAAAATAATTAAAATTTTTATATATGTGAAACGCAAATTTTAAACTTAAGACATTTTAAATAATTTAAAAAATCGCAGTTTTATTGGAATTATACATAGGGGAGTGGGCCCCAAGATGGACAGGGCCCCAAGATGGACATTTCGTATAAAATTTTTGTTTAAGGTGACAGCGCCTTATGCTTTCTGTCATTTTTGTTGTTTGTATAGACGAACATTTTGATGCACATTTGAAGAAAAAAACCAGTTGGTTTTTCTTCTACACATACCACGTAATTTTGTGTCTAAAAAAGTTTTGTAACAGTTTTTTCTCAAGTTGGTAAAGTTATTTAAATTTATGATTATGATTTAGAATGAGTACTGAACGTTATAATATTCTTTATTTATCGTATAATAATATTCTAAAATGATATTACTAATTCAGTATTCATATCTATATTTTTACTGGGAATCAAAAAATGGTGTCATGTACCCTAAGATGGACAGGCCTAAAATCTCAATGTATTTTTTTTGCATATTTTCGATTTGACACTTTTTTCAATAATTTTTTGAGCCAATTAATTAAAATTTTTTATTTTCCACCATAAAATTTCATTTTATCGTTAGAGAATTTATTATATTGATATTTTTCGACATTTTATTACTTTTTACTGTTAAGCTATTAAATTGAAGTTTTTAGAAATTTTATTTCTTGATAAATTCCGTAAAATGATTGAAACTTAGTTCAAGAATTGTTACACGATGTTCATTTTTTATTTACTACCATTTTCAGAGACTTTTAAGAAGGTGTCCATCTTGGGGCCACTTTTTTTTAGACCGAAAATTTTAGCAATTAGAAAAAATGCTTTAAAAAATGTTTATGTTCAAAATAAAATTTTATCTCTGTGGCCATAAGTTACCTTATAAATTGTACTTTCATCCGGTATAAAACATTTTAATAGATTTTATTCGGTTTGGATTCTACAGCAATAAATCGATAGGGTGGCCAACTTGGGGCCCTCTCCCCTACTAAAAATTGTACCGTTGAAGATAGAATTATTTAAAATAATTGAAAAATTTTGGTGTGTGGAAATCCACACACGAAAAAATTTGGTGTGTGGACTACTCCACACAGTCCACACAACTGGCGCCGCCCCTGGAAACCAATGGAGGGAAAAAGGTTCAATTCCACTTATCAACTCTAAAAACAATGCAGATTCTACTAAGTTTGTTGAAATGATAAAAAAAGTTTAATTTGTCGGTGATTTTTAACAATAAAGTAGTCGCTGTCGTTACTTGGTCTTTACTGACTTTGAGCAAAAAGTCATAGTGAGGAAGTATTGAATTTTGTAAACTTAAATCATACAAGTTATTCAATACGGTATTAGAAAGTTTTACCAAAAAGAATATTTTCAATCCCTTATTTATTTCAGCTTTTATGAACAAGTTATTTTGTCACTTTATGTCACGCGTGAACTAAAATCAGCTGACTGGCTGAGCTCCGAGCTGTAAGCGGCGAAAGAAGGACGCATGCAAGCGTAAGAGAGAGAAAGCGCCAATAAAAACTTACAAACAGTGTTTGTTTCCTGAATGGATGTTTTTAATTTATAAAATATATTAGGAATGAAAAAGTATTACTAGTTTAAAATTTAATTAAAATAAAAACATTAATATGTAATAAATGATGAATTAGAACAATTTTTCATAAACATTAATAAATTAAATAAATCAATGAATTTCAAAATAATAGTAAAATTATTTTTATTATTTTTAATGAGGATATGCAACAATTTTTTAAAATTACATATTGTTAAAATGGCAGCTCCTTTTAAAGAAATTTTTTTTAACTTATTACATTTCGTTAACGTGTTTAATAAGATTTTAAATGTACAATAATTATTTTATTAAAAATAAATTTTTTCAAGACAGCTCTAAACATTGTTAAAGAAAATAATTTTTTAACAATAATTTTTTAAGAAAATTGTGAACATTGTAAAAGTGATCATTGTTTAATGATATTCTTTGTCTTAAATAATATTTTTTTAAAATAAAATATCACAAATAAAATTTCTATATTTTTTTAACATTCATTTTGGTAACCAATTTTGAGAACAGCTTCTTATCAAACTTTTTTAAAAGTTTAGCTAGACTAATGTAATATTTTTTCATTCCTAATATATTTTATAAATTAAAAACATCCATTGAGGAAACAAACACTGTTTGTAAGTCTTTATTGGCGCTTTCTCTCTCTTACGCTTGCATGCGTCCTTCTTTCGCCGCTTGCAGCTCGGAGCTCAGCCAGTCAGCTGATTTTAGTTCACGCGTGACATAAAGTGACAAAATAACTTGTTCATAAAAGCTGAAATAAATAAGGGATTGAAAATATTCTTTTTGGTAAAACTTTCTAATACCGTATTGAATAACTTGTATGATTTAAGTTTACAAAATTCAATACTTCCTCACTATGACTTTTTGCTCAAAGTCAGTAAAGACCAAGTAACGACAGCGACTACTTTATTGTTAAAAATCACCGACAAATTAAACTTTTTTTATCATTTCAACAAACTTAGTAGAATCTGCATTGTTTTTAGAGTTGATAAGTGGAATTGAACCTTTTTCCCTCCATTGGTTTCTGAGATATCACGAGTTGATTATTAAAATTTTATTATTTTCAACTCAAGAAATAAATTCAATTTATAATTTTTGTCTTAATAAATAAAAGTCAGACAAAAAAATTGTATTAAGAAAAAATGTGCGTATTCAAATGCTCTATCGATTACAATTTTTCATTTTCTTGAATTTTTTTTCCAGATAATGTTTCCATTCATTTTATGTCACGAAAAAAGAGACAGACAAGACCTTCGAGCGTAGATCGAGTTCTTCTTCCCGGCCAGTCAATTCGGGACAAGGGGTAATTTAGGATAAACGATATTTAAGCCTCAGATCATCTACAAGAGGTTCTGAATATTTCCCAATGTTTTGATTGTCAATTGTCAGTAATAAGGTATAGTTTGTTCCTACTCACCCCAACTGACCCTATTGTATTCCAAATATTAATGTTATTTTCTTCTCCTACTAAAATCAAAGATTTTTAAGTTTTATTTATTAAACAATTAATTTTAAAACATTAAATAATATTAAAAGGCTTAATGATAATCCAATAAATTCAATTATTCAAGAATTACAACTTGAAAACCTTTTGATTTTAGTAAGAGTACAAAATAACATTTATCTTCGGAGTACAATATAACAATTGTCACGAAAAATTTTCTGCCGTGCAAAACTGAAAAACCGTAACTTTTTTTTTACTTAGGTTATGTTGACTATTATATTGGTTCAATTATAAAAATATGGAGATTGTAATTATGAAAAATTTTATGCATAAAAGGTGAGGAATTTTTATTTGTAACTTCCATGCATGATATTTGTTAAAATTTCAATCTCTATATTCTTATAAATGAAGCAAAATAGTAGTCAACATAACCTAAGTAAAAAATGAAGTTACGGCGTTTCAGATTTCAGTTTTGCACTGGGGCGGAGCGTTGTCGCTTGGGGGTCGTGATTGCAGGTACGTTGCTTCAACAATGAAAAGTTTGTTTACATTTTCCAGAAGATTACTTTCATAACGGTATTGTATTTTTCAGCACGGTCGTATTGTTATAGTATTACGTATATAGTTTTTGCGTTACTCGTATCTTATTTATATAGGTTAGATAGGTTTAATGGATTTTTGGTCCAAATGAAAAGTCTCCATTTTGCAAAAGCATTGAAAATTTACTATCTACTATGCGGAAATTACTATCTTCGATGTGAAGAATTTCCATATTACGCAAGATAGTAAAAATTAATTCCTAAAGTCTTTCAGTATGTGATGGCTATCTTTTCACAGCTTCAGATACACTCAGAGAAAAAATATGTGTACGTCCATATGAAAAGGGCCCAGGTTGTCGATTTTATTTATCGAGATATTTGCATTTTTCTAAAGAAGATTCATATTTTCGAAATTTTTTTTATTGCTGAAAAACAAACTACGTAATGTCCTTCGTCGAATCATGCATTTACAATAACTTTATAGTAATTAAAAACACAAAGAAATCTTATTTTTAATTTTAAAAATGCATGGGCGCTAATGGAAATCTTGAACTTTAAACTCGTTTTTCTCAAAACTAGGATTTTGATACTTTTAACTTTGAATGCTTATAACTTTGTGAATTTTTCATCTAAAGGGGTCCAAGACCTCTCGAAATGTTCGAAATTTAATAAAGAATATGGTCATATAGATAAGTCCAATAGTGCCAAAGTGGGCCCTTTTCATATGGACGTACACATATATTAACTCACAGCCTACTAACTTTTTTATTTGAATTAAATAATAATAATAAGAATAATAATAACTTGACTCAACTTTGGCAACCTTTCCTCAAGTTTATAGATTTGCAGCAAACTTTCTGAAAGTTGACGACACTTGAGGAAAGGTTGACAAAAAGAAATATATTTCTTAAAATAAATAGATATTTCTATATTTAAAAAGGATGTAAATTGGCAGGCAAATTGAAATATTACATATATACATAAATTTTAGGTTATGTTGCTCGATAACTCGACCATAGTAAAATTACACACCGTATGTTTCTTAACAACAAGGTTATGTTAAATCACTGTCGGTCTGTAAAATTACTACGTCAGACGGGATGAAACAAATTTACAACTTCGGACGTAGTAGAAGTACACCAACTTTTTTTAACAGTGTATCTTTGTGTCAAATATATATCTTCTCTGCTCTCTAAATTAAAAATAACTAATTATTAGTAAAATTGTAACTGAGTTTTTGTTTCTCCAATTAGTTAAAATTTGACTCATTAAGTTAGTAAACAGAATTTTACTAAAATATTAGTAATTTTGACATAACCTAAAAATGAATTTGACTAATAATTGGTTATTTTTTACTAAATGGTTAGTAGAAATATAACTATTTTAATTAGTGACTGAGTTTTTGCTTTCAAATTAGTTATTTTAAACTAAGTCAGATTTAGAGAGTGGGTGTAAATATTTGTTTCGTGACTTCACGCTGGATATAGTGGAAAAGAACCGAACTGTCCACTAAATCTAGTCTCTGGTGTATTTTCAATTTTATGGTTCTTTTTTAAAATAATAAACATTTTTTTAAGTTTTACAATTCTGGAAGAATGTTTTTTTTGCTTTTAGGTCTACTGGAAACGACTAATCTATCCAACTTAAGACTATGTAACAGACATTTTAGAAACAATGATTTTACAACACCACAAAAAGAAAGGTTATTAAGAACTGCGGTTCCTTTCCATTACAATATCGATATTATACCTGATTTTAATCAGGCAAACGCTTGTAGGAAATATGACAGAATAACTGATGAAGCAATAAAGTTCAATTTTTCATTTTCAACTGAACAGGGTTTTCAGAAAGACAAAGAAAATTCAGTTAAAGATAGTCTAGAAGAGAATGACTTAAAAATGTTATTTTCTCCGTCACAGGTACTTCAGAAAGTAGAAGAACCAATTAAAAATCAGGAAGAGGAAAACAAAAAAGATTCGGTATCGAAGGAAAAAAGAGAACCGTTTAAGAAGAATGAAGAAAACATTGAGCAAAATTTCAAGGAAAAAGAAAAATCTGAATTGTATCACAAAGATATACTGTCAATTATGCCGGACAATTCAGAAGCTAATACAACATATCGAGTAAAAGTGTTAGAATTGGAAGTAGGAAACCAAACATTACGAGATGCGCTTACAAATATTGAAAATAGAATGAACGTTCTTGAATCAGAAAATGATAGACTTTGAAGAATAGTTAAAAAACTGGAGATTCAGAAGATAGAGAATAAACTAGCGTCTGAAAAACAAGAAAAGGAAGAAGAGGACAATTTTGACGTTGAACAATTTTTAAATGACAGGAATGTGACTAATGATTTAAGAAGAGCAATGATAAAATTGCAGCTTAGATCGCCTGATAAGAAGATAGCAAAGTACGATGAAGATGAACTGAAATTATCAATATTATTTCATTATCATTCAGCATCTGCTTATGAAAAATTGAAAAATGATGGGCTTTTATTTCCGCACAGTAGAACTGTCGAAAAACGAATTTCTCAATGTTCAATAAATCCTGGTTTTCTTGAACCAGTTTTGCAAAATTTAAAGAAGGAATTAGAAGAATTGCCACCCAGTGCAAAAGTTTGCATTATAAAATTCGACGAAATGGACATTATGAATTGTCTAGAATTTGACTCTTGGGGGATAGAATCGAAGGATTTGAAGATTACGGGCCTTTCGGAAAAACTAATAGGCAAGCAACAAAAGTGTTTGCTGTAACGCTTAATGGATTAAATACTTTTCATCGTTGGAAAGCTTTAATTTATTATGGGTTATCGCATAATGCCATGCTATCAGAAATTATTAAGACGATAGTTATAAACTGCATCGAGAAAGCCACAGAATGCGGTGCAGATGTTAAAATGATAGTTTGTGACCAGGGAGGACCAAACAGAAGTTTATTTTCAGAATTGGGAATTACGAAAGAAAAACCATTTTTTTATCACATGGGTAAAAAGTACTTTGCCATTTTTGATTTTTGCCACGAAATTAAAAACTTTGTTTCTGCTTGGCAAAAATATACTACATTGAGCGTAAATGACGTTAACACATCGTTTAAAGACTTGGAAAATACATGGAAAGCAGATAAAACCAACCAATTATCCAACATGTTGGGACACATTACACAGGAGCACATGTACCCTAATAGATTTCAGAGGCAAAATGTGAGAAGAGCCTTTCAACTTTTAAGCAAGAAAAAGGCAAGTGCAATGGGAGCGGCTCGGATAACTGGAACCGTTGTAACACCGACAATAATTGATTCAATCTGGCTTGTAAGTCAGATGAATGATCTTATTGATGTATGCAATAGTTCTAATATCTACGATCCAAATCCATTAAAAAGGCCTTTATCTTCAAAGAATTCAAAAGGCATTAATATCTTACAAGAATTTTTAAAATGGGGCCCAACCATCAGAGCATGGCGAAGAAATAAAACGGGTTGGAAGAAAGTTATAATCGATTGCTTCGATGGCTTAGTCATAACAGTACAAGGCATTTTAGACCTTTACAATGATTTAAATGAAACGTTTACTTCTTTTGTATTGTGCACAGTGCTATGCAATCAAGACTCACTAGAGGCACTTTTCTAAAAGTTTCGAGGTCGAGGAGGATACAATCCAAATCCAACTACCCGGACGCTTCGATTAACGATTCGTCACTTGGTTTGCGTAAAAAATGTGACGTCTTCGAGCAGAGCTAACGTAGCTCGTGAAAATAGCGACTACTTTTCGGCAGTAAGTTACAAGGAGTTAGTACAACAATCAAAATCAATCGAAGTACAAGAAGAAATGGATGTTCAAGATATGATAGAATACATTGAAACTCATAATATTAACAAAGAAAAAAACTCTAAAAGTTCTAGAATGACAATTCCTGAAAATATTGAAAATGATGAAAATGGAGACTTCGAAGACAAAGAAGAAAATGAGGACAATGGAAAAAGTGAAGATGGTGAGAATGAAGATGAAGAAGAAAAAGAAGAAGAAGAAGAAGAAGAAGAAGAAGACGAAGAAGCCGAAGAAGAATTACTACTTCTAGAAAATGCAAACAAACGCCCTTTTGATGATATTAACGGAACGTTTCATGCGTTGTCTATAACGTATTTTGCCGGTTATGCAGCATTCAAAACGCTACAAAAATTTAAATGCGATAACTGCCAAGAAACCTTGCAGAGGCCACCAGATGACATGGGAGATATTAATGATGAGTATATAAAACTCAGAGAGTATGAGACCAATCATCCATTAAAACTTAGCGTACTTGCAAAACCAACAGAAAAGTTTAGAAACATTGTGACTGCCAATCTGGAGGCATTGCATGAATATTTTAACCTAAAGAGCCATGTATCGAATGGAGTGAGAGAGAAAGTTATGAGTTTTGTAAAAAAACGAATGCAGACTATCGATCCTGAATGGTATTCTGAAGGGCCATGTACTCAGCATAGAGAATTTGCTTTAAGTACTCTTTGCACTGCAAGAATTCACAGATTGTGTAGATTAGAAAATAAAGCATATCATGCTAAATGCTTAGCTAAGAGGCGGGAAAACGCAATTCAAAAACAGAAAAAAATTCAGAAGAAAAACACGAAAACAAAAGCTACTACTGAGTACAAGGCAAGAGGCCAAAAAAGAAAAGCGGAAAATACGGAAACCACAAAGTGTATCAAGAAACAGAAAGACTCTATCGAGAAAAACGCAGTTGCACAAAAAAGAAAGTGCGATGAGTTGTATGAAAATGTGAGCAATATAGATAGACTATCAAGACGTGGGAGAAAGCTTAAGATAATGAAGCATATGTAGGGAGAAATATACTGCCGTGCAACTTAAACAGTTATGTATGTGATATCATTGTTTAGATCGACCCTTGATGTGTGTTTGTTTTCACGATTATCGACCTAAATGATATAATGTCGATTACATATTTTTCAAGTTGTAAAGCAGTATAAAGTTGTAATAATACTCTCTAAATCTGAATTTGTCAAAAATTACTAATGAAATTATAGTCATCCACCAATTAAATTTGTAAAAATGTCTTCTAAGACTTAGTGAAATATCACTAATTGTTAGTGAAAAACTAAAAATTGATAGTAAAAGACTACTATAAAAAAAATTACTATCAATTTGTAGTTTTTCACTATAGCATTTACTAATTCATTAGTAGTTTATGACAAATTCAGATTTAGAAAGTATATTGCTCGGTTAATTGAAGAAAAACAATGTAAATATGTATATTAGCTGTAAATATACTTAGGCTTCGTACATGTATGTATTTATGTTTATACTAGCTGTAAGAGAGAGAGAGAGAGAGAGAGAGAGAGAGAGAGAGAGACACATAAAAATCAGTTGACGCTTGACTTACACTCCTCTCTCTAAATCTGACTTTGTCAAAAACTACTAATGAGATGATGAAAAGTCGTCCACTAATTAAATTTGTAAAAATTTCTACTAAGAATTAATATGAATTTGTAGTTTTTTACGAACAATTAGTGATATTGCACTAATTCTTAGTAGAAATTTTTACAAATTTAATTAGTGGACGACTTTTCATCATTTCATTATAGTAGGTTTTGACAAACTCAGATTTAGCGAGCTAATAAGACCCCTATACTTTCTAAATATGAAACAATGAAAATTCGCTTTTTTTCCAGTGAAAAAGTATACAGCTATTTTGAAAGAGCGTATAATATACGCAAATGAATTAGCGAATTTCGCTGTAAGACAGTGAATTAATCGTTCTTTTATCATCGTATATACACTGTTTCAAAACAGCTCTATACCTTTCGCTGTTTCAAATTTAGGGGCCACGGGTGCTTGCCCCCCCCCCCAAAGCCTCTTATTTAACCATGAGAGTGAGAGAGATAGCACTATAGTGCTACCTCTTTCTTTCTCATGTAATACCCCCTCCAAAAACCTTGTCTGGATCCGCCACTGACGACAACTAACATTTATATGCAACAGTATGTATATGTGGTAATATTACTTTTTATTACAGGACTCATTATGTCACGCAAAAAGGGTATTTTTTATAATTACAGAAAAATCAATTGTGAATTTTAGTTCATTTTATAGATGACCTGATTTCGTTATGTTGACTTTAAGAGAATAAGATGGAGAATGACGTCACTGGTAAGGGCAAAATTTGTCCTTAAACTTTCTCTTAAAATAAAAAATATTGTGACACCAAACTTTAAAGAATTACTTAAAATATCATTAAGAAGGTCTCTCTTAATGATATTTTAAGTAATTCTTTAAAGTTTGGTGTCACAATATTTTTTATTTTAAGAGAAACTTTACGGACAAATTTTACCTTTAACAGTAACGTCACTTTCCATTGCATGCTCTTAAAGGGTAAAATAAATAAGTTAATATATTGATTTATTATAGAATTAGTATAGAGTAGCACAAGTGGTGGAACTATAACTTTTTTGATATATTGGTTAAAATTTTTCTAAATTTCTAAATTGTTTTAAATTACTTTAAAAATAATATTTAGCTCATTTCTATGACAAAACAATTATAAATTCACTATTTGTGTGAATCTATTATCCCTAATAAATCAACTTTTAACTAATTTAGTTTGTCTTTGAAGAGCGATAAACGTCAACTTTGAAATCAGTTGAGAGCATTTTTTTCTTCATAGGTTTGATGACCAAATGACATAAGTTTGCCTCACTTTTACTTTTCCGTGTACGTAGCAAGCGGAAAATTTTCACATATAAATTTAAATATCGTGGAATTTTTCACAAAACTTTCATTAAATTTATCACAAAAATATCATTAAATTTTTCATTAAAGTCTTATAAAATCTTAAGAAAGTTTTGTACTATACATATATGTGGCATTGGGAAACACCTTTTTTAAAACACTTTTTATTTACTTTTACTTACTTTTTTATTTTTTTAAATTTAAAGTCCTATAGCACAACCGTTTGATTCTTTTGTTTCTGAACAGATGAAAATAATATAGATGGGCGTATCTCAGAAACCTTTAACTTTTCATTAAAAAAAAATTCTGAAATTTTTTTCTCAGCACACCATTCAAAATTTACCCAAGTAAAGTTTAAATTCCAAACTTGTAAATTTTTTTTATGGACAGATAAAAGATTTTATCTCTAATTAATTATTAATGATTTAAAAATAAAAACTTCTTTAACCTATATTAAAGGAAAAATCAACAAGTGGTTATTTATTTAGCTGAGAAACGATTGACAATTTCCCGCACATTTTAAAATTTGTATTTCTTTTTTTGACTAATTTATTTAAAATGATTGCTTTTCATTTTCGTTTCTCGTCAAATATTCTTCTTGTAACATTTACTTTTTCTCTCTTTAGTTCTTATATACAAAACTATAATTCTTAATAGAAAACTAAAACTTTTTATTTTACACATTATTAACTTCAGATTTGTATATTATGACATTTTGAGCATAATAGTTGATGTTAATAATTAGACAGCTAACTTCACTTGAAGAAAAACTTTATTTATTTTTTAATATCAAAGTAAAAAGACAAAATCAAATAATCACCTTGCACACATAATTCAGAAGGTTTGGAATAATTTAAATTGATTTTCGCTGAGTACTTAACGAATTATGACCTTCCTTAGTTTCGTTACAAGGTATTTTCAGTTTTTTAAATTACAATTACTTTAAGGAGATATAAGGCACAGCTATTTATAATATCTTAAAATCTTTATAAAAACCTAAAAATTTAATTTCAATAAAGGTTTTTGATGTGCCACGAATCTCCTTCAAGTAAATAAATAAACAAAATTTTTATACTCAAAATGGTTAAAATAGAGGGACAATTTTCGAGTGTTTATAATTTCTAAGATTATTAAACATTTATATTTTCTTTTGTGTAAAATTAATCCTTATCTTATTAACTTTAAATCCATCTGACACAGAGTCATTAATTATTATTCTTTTTTATTTTTTATCACATAAAACATTCAAAACTGGGGTTAGGGACAACTAGACTTACAAGAGTAAAGTCAACCATTTAAAAATTAATAGACCCTTATTTAAGCAACAAATTTATGTAATATCAATTGGAATAGGTAGCTCCTATTATTATTAACATTTTAAAACAAAAATCAATAAAAAATATATTAGAATCATCTAGATATATCCCAGGGACATAAAAGTTAAAGGTTCCTGAGATATGCCCAGATATATAATTTTATTTCGAAATAAAAAATTGGATAATAACTTTCAATTAAACATTAAGGAAATTTTCTAACTTTTAATACATATTACAAATTATATAAATTTTTTAATAAGTGAGTATTTTGTTTAAATGAAGAAATAATTGTCTTACGTCTAAATTAGACTATAATGCAAAAATTACTTTCTAAATCTGAATTTGTCAAAAACTAATTAATTGTAAAAATTTCTTCTAAGAATTGACAAACTTCAAATTCATAGTAAAAAACTACAAACTGACATTAGTAACTCTTACAAATGTGAATTTATAGTTTTTCACTAACAATTAGTGATATTTCACTAATTCTTTGTAAAAATTTTTACAAATTTAATTAGTGGACGACTTTTTATCATTTCATTAGTAGTTTTTGAGAAATTAAAATTTAAAAAGTAGTGACAATTTTTGTCTAATTTTGAGTCATTTTTCACGAAAACTTTAGTAAAAATAAAAAATCTACTAATTAAAATAGTGAAATGTGAACAAAAACCTGTAGAAATTTTTACCAAATTAAATTAGTTTAAAAATTTTTAAAAAATGTTCCATAATTTGAATTTTTGACCAATTTCTTAGTAATTCAGATTATAAGAGACTTACTCTCTAAATTTCTTAGAGTGAAACCTCACTCTTAAAGAGTGAGATTTCACTCCAGGCAAGAGTGAAAATTGAGCCACTCCATATGGAGTGAATGTTCACTCATTGAAAGAGCGAATTTATTCACTCTATAGATAGAGTGACGAGTTCACTCTAATTAGAGTGAATTTTTCAGCTGATTTAAAATGGCGGCTCATTCCTCTTAGATCAAATTTCCCACTCCAATTTTAGATTGGGTAAATTAAAGCTTTTGGAAATTTGCATAACATAACTTTAAAGGAATAATATCTTATTTTTGAAAAATAAAAATAATAAATAAAAATAAATATTGAATCTCTTGAATAACTTTCTGTCAGTACTGTGGTATTTTCGTATTTATTTAGTCTCAAGGATATTTGTTATTTAAATTATTTTATAACATTTTATTATATTATATTTACAAATAAAACATACAACTTAATACTAACGCTAAACTTATATAATTAAAATATTTGACGCTGAGGGGTCTCGAACGTGCGACCCCCAGGCCTAAAGCCCAACGCTCTAACCACTATGCTATACGCTCGTTGGTACAAAACTTACGAACTGCCGTTATAAGTTATACGTGCTTACGTTCACTCAAAACAGAGTGAAAGTTTCACTCTAAGTCTTGGAGTGAATATTCACTCCAACCACTGGAGTGAATTTCTGCACTCTTTCCATTAGAGTGAGCGATTTCACTCTTTTAGAGTGAACTTTCACTCTATCTGGAGTGAATGTACATCTCACTCCTAAATTAGAGTGAAATATTCACTCTAAGAAATTTAGAGAGTAGATCTATATGAGATAGAAAAAGATTATCTCTTCCTCTCTTATATATCTACCCCCACCCCCCCCCCCAAACGCCTTGTCGGGATACGCCACTACAATGAGTTCTTTCATTGATTTCTTTGTAATTACAAGAGATAATCATTTTTTCTGGGCATTAGCTGCTAATTCTTAAAGAATAGAAGTAAGAGTGTTTTATACCTTTTTTGGAAAATACTTTTTTGTTTCCTTTTACTACATGACGGTGTCATAAGCTTGTTTCTTTTTTGCATATTCTCTTTGAAAATTTTTGAAAAAAGAAGAAAATTTGAAAGAAAGAAATAAACTTTTACCACCTCTCATGTATAGTAAAAAAGTATTTTCTGAAAAAGAAATAAAAGCGCCATAAACTGCAGATAATGTATGCGGAAATACATGCAGAACAATTTTTTAAACATGCCAGCATGCTCACTGAAAGAAAATATATAAGAAATTCTAATAAATAAATTAAAAAATTTAATAAATATGCTGCAAGTGAAATTTGTTAAAATTAAAAAACTTGGTATAAGTAAAATGCTGAATACAGAAAAGAGTTTTTATTAGAAATATGCTTAAAATTAAATTCAAGTTTGTGCCTATATATAAATACCACTAAAGTTTCAAATATTCAATTAGTGGAACCTAATATACTTTTTTTTATCACATTTGACAAAACTTTCTTATATCTACTTTTAGTAGTTTTTATTGTTGCCAGTCTTAAGCCTGGGTAAAATGTGAAAGAAGAATTGTCGTTGATGGTAAAATAAAATTTAATAGCAGTATTTCTGCATTCTAAAAAATGTGATTCAGAAAAAACTGTTATAAATATAAAACCATTACAGTACCAAATATTCATTTAATTCGAGTAAATTAAACAGTATTAATGATTTACATGAAAACTATTTAGCTCAATATGGAAATATTGATTTTTGATTTAATAATAATTAATAAACAATCATATTATTTAAATATAATATTTCCTAAAAAATATAAATAATTATACAAAAATATTTAAAAATTATTATTAACATGTAATATTAAATTATCATATAAATATGAAAATTTAATATTAATAATACATCATAAAAGAAAAAAGAATTCAATTTTGACTTACCGACACGTCGGTAAGGCGTAAACAAAATTTTTTTTCTCTTACCATAAGACATACTACATCAGAAAACTACTCTAGTTACCTGCTGTTACCTGCCGAACTTGGTAGTACCGAGAGGGCAGCAGTGAAATTGGCAGGAAAATATGGTTAACTATATATATCGCTTTACCCCCACTTAACCCATCGCCGCATCTAGGTGTATAATATCTTTGACTTTACTTACTACTGGGGCAAACAACACAAGCGCATCACTATCCAGATAGCAGCCATTTTGAATTTCTCCCCATCCAACTTAAACATCCTTATGGTGAAATCCCGTGTTAGCAGGAAGCGTAAAACCGAAGGCATGAATTATGAGAGTGAGAGAGGTAGGTACATATTATTGTCTCTCTCACTTTCATGATTTTCTGCATTTGCGCTTTCTGATCAGATGGGATTTTAAGGTCTAAACAGATTGAATACACGTACCAGATTAAAGCATGAGACAGAGAAGGACAGAAACAGTCTCTGTCCTTTTTCATCTCATGCCTAGCTTCCGTAACCGTATTCATTATGTTTTGGGCTTTACCTTTATATAGAGAACATTATTCAAGGTGTTGTTCATAGCGTTGTCAAGGAAATAACAACTTTTTTTACCAAAAATGAATTAAAATGGACCATTCCCCCCCCCTCCCTTAACTTCTAAACTATTTGACCTAGAAATGAGATTAGAGAAAGGGCTACATAATTTTATAATTTAGAAGTGTAATTTAAAAAATTAAACAATAAATATCAAGATGAAAGACTGAAACATAACCTTATACTATAGGTTAGAACATATACAGGAGCTTGCCCATAGGCGTCTCAATACGTTAGACATGACTAAAGAGAAACTGAAAATGTCACTCGACGAAAATGCCATACTGGAAAGAAAATTGTTGTTTATTTTCAACTTTTTACGCTTTTGTATGCGAGAGATGATTAAGGATAACAATAAATTATTATAGTTGCAATTTGTCGGACTATATAATTATCAGAAGTCGCATTGGTCCGAACTTTTAACTTCTCTAATCTACGTTTGTTATAATTTTAAAGTTACTAAACTCGTATTTGCTAAATATATCAATTGACGAAATTGCATTTCTTAAAATTTTTAACTCTTCCAAATCGTCTTTTCTTTATTTATTAAAGTTCCTAGGGCTACAGTACTTCTTGGTATGTACTTTTAAAATCTGAAGTTGTAGTTGCCTGAAAATTTACATCACGGAAATTATATTTGTCAGAATATTCAATCACTAGACATTGCATTTATCTCAAATCGTATTAAGCAAAATATTTAACGACCCACATTTAAAAATACAATAACTTCTAAATCCGTAAATTACCGTTTGTCAAAACTTTGAAGTAATCAAATCTACATTAGTCACAATTTTAGAACAACCAAATTTGCATTTTTCCGACATTTGAAATCACAGAACTAACGTTTATCTTTATTTTGAAATCTCCGAATTTGCATTTGGACTAATTTTGAAATTTTCCAACATTGAAATGACCAAACTTGCACTTCTTATATATTACATCGATCTATCGTCAATACATTTCTTTTCATTTTTACTTTTTTTTAATAAAATTTTCTTTCTTCCCATATTTGCTTACAATTTATTTTTGACAATTTTCGAAAAAAAGGAAACTCAAAAATTCATATTTAGTCAATATTTAAGGAACATCACGTTTATCAGACCTTTCTATTTTTCTTTCACGTACTTCTAACGATTTTCATGACAAAATATAAATTAGAATTTTAGGAAAATAGTGTTATAATCATTACAACCTTATTCCCGTTACATCATACTCTATAAGCTGGCCTTTATTTATTCATATGTTAAAATGACACCATGACAAGGCGCGCGTAGCGCGCAGTTTTTGTTCTAGTATCTAAAAAAAAAGTAAGTTACATTTTTTTATACATTAAAATAAAACATTTTAAATTTAATAAATTTACTTAAAACTTGTAATCTATTCAAATAAATTTTTGTTTTAAAATTTAATTAATGTTATTTTAAAAACTATTTTTATTTTTTCTTATAATTTTAAATTAAGAGTGTTTTCGTAAGGTCGAATTTATCAAAAATGCTATTTATTAGAAATCTTATTAGTCGGAAATTGCATTTGTCAG
Organism: Ganaspis brasiliensis; assembly: GCA_037103525.1. NCBI lineage: Eukaryota > Metazoa > Arthropoda > Insecta > Hymenoptera > Figitidae > Ganaspis > Ganaspis brasiliensis. The sequence continues at coordinate 76,324 of JAZKLR010000113.1, forward strand.
AAACCTAATTTATTAGACCAAGAATTTAACAGAAATCTTATCTGCCCGAAATAGCATTTATAAGAAATCTAGGTTTCCCAACACTGTATTTAACAAAAAACCCATTTATCCAAAAGTGCATTTTACAGAAATCTCATTTATTCGAAATATTATTTGTCAGAAATTTCATTTGTCAAAAATGTCAATTATCAGTAATTTTATTTATCAAAAATGGCATTTATTACAAATCTCATTTCTCAGAGATTGCAATTATCAGAAATCTGATTTATCCGAAATTGCATTAAACAGAAATCTAACTTGTCGGAATTTCCAAATATCAAAAATCTAATTTGTTTAAAATTGCATTTATCAGAAATCTTATTTGTCAAAACTTGCATTTATCAAAAAGCGCATTTGTCCGAAATCTCACTTATAGGAAGTCTCATTTATCCAAAAGTTTATTCTCCATAACCTTCAATTGTGCAAAACTTCATGTACAAGAAATCTAATTTTCCCAAACTTCCATTATCCTAACATTACTTTTTCCAAGCGAGTTGCCCGTCCCTGGTCTAGTCGGTAAAACAGAGGGCAGTTCAGAATGTGACGCATGTGTGTAATACGCTCTTCTTACGTAAGAGGGCGCTTTAAACGCGCGGTTTTATTTGAATATCTATTAATTTAGAAATAAATTATTTCATTGACGTAATTATTATAATTGGTAATAATGGCAAGCAACATGGGCAAATTGACTCGTAACGAAATATAATTTTGTCACGTTCAGATCTTAAGCAAAATAATGAAGAAAATGAATACATGATGAAATATGGAATGCAATAGAGGAAACGAAAACCAGACCCTTTTTACAATCATGGTATAAAAGATTAAATCATCTTAAAGAGTTTGGAACGAAATTCATATGGGCTTGTTTGTCACGTTTTCGGAATTTCCTATTTTTATACTTTTCTAAAAGATCCTTAAATATGGCGCACATATGGTTGCCATAAAACTCCTAAAGCCGTTTCTTGACCTGCGTTATAAAAAAGGGGTTTCTTGTTTTCGTCGCCTCCATTTTCCCCTTTAAAAAGGGGGCAAGGTCAGAGGGTATTTTCCCTCTCTTAAACTACGAAAAATTTGCAATGAAGTGGGGGCGTAAGGCACCAGGTCAACGACAACAACGTTTTTGGACGTCAGATAGAGATTTTCGCTAGCTCTGAAAAGATCAGCGGCAAAAGGATCTTAAGAGCTAATGATTGTAATCTGTCAAATTGATTTAATAAACATATAGTTGATTTTTACAATTTAACTAACTCTAGTTTATTTGTTTTTTTCTACGTCTTTACTTTTTAGTTTTGTAAATGTATAAAAAGCAGTTACTTTCTCCGCGGGAGTTGAGCTTCTAAGCTCTTAATTGTGGAACGAGCCTGGGATTTGTTTTATCGTCGATTTCTTTTCGTAGCAGAATAAAATCAAACTTTCATTTAATATGGAGATTTAAATTTTGGTATGTTTGGCGCTTAAAGTAGCCCCGCGTGTTACACAGAATGAATTCGGTGCGACATCTATTCTGTTTCACCGAATAGACCAGGGACGAGCAAATCGCTTGGAAAGAGAAATGTTGGGATAATGGAAGTTTGGGAAAATGAGATTACTTGTACATGAACTTTTGCACAATTGAAGGTTATGGAGAATAAACTTTTGGATAAATGAGACTTCCTATAAGTGAGATTTCGGACAAATGCGCTTTTTGATAAATGCAAGTTTTGACAAATAAGATTTCTGATAAATGCAATTTTGAACAAATAAGATTTTTGATACTTGGAAATTCTGACAAATTAGATTTCTGTTAAATGCAATTTAGGACAACTAAGAAGTCTGATAAATTAAATTTTTGATAAATTAGGTTTTTGACAAATTAAAATTTGGATAAATGAGGTTTTTGATAGTTGATTTTTTTGTCAAATGAGATTTCTGATAAATGCAGTATTAGACAAATGACACTTCTGATAATAACAATTTTTGAGAAATGCGATTTCTGATAAATGCAATTTTTGACCAATAAGATTATTGATAATTAACATTTTTGACAAAACAGATTTCTGATAAATACAATATCGGATAAATCAGATTTCTGATAATTGCAATCTCTGAGAAATGAGATTTCTGATAAATGCAATTTTTGATAAATAAAATTACTGATAATTGACATTTGTGACAAAGTAAATTTCTGATAAATAATATTTCGGACAAATGGGATTTCTGCAAAATGCACTTTTGGATAAATGGGTTTTTTGATGAATAGAATGTTGGGAAAACTAGATTTCTTATAAACGCTATTTCGGACAGAGGAGATTTCTGATAATGACAATTTTTGATAAATGAAATTCGTAATAATTTAATTTTTTTAGGAACGAGATTTCTATTAAATGCTATTTTGGACAAATTAGATTTCTGATAAATGAAATTTCGGACATGGGAGATTTCTGATAAATTTAATTTTGAACAAATTAGATTTTTGATAATTGAAAATCCTTACAATTGAGATTACTGATCAATGTAATTTTTAATAAATTAACTTTTTAATCATTCAATTCTTTGACAAACGAGATTTCAGATGAATGCTATTTCGAATAAATTGAATTCCTGATAAATACAATTTTGGATAGATTAGATTTCTGACAACTTACCTTTTGGACAAACGAGATTTCTGGTAAATGCAATTTTGGATAAATTAAATTCGGTCAAATGGATATTTTGCTAATTGAGTTTTGGAGAAAATAAAGGCGATTCGTGGAAATTTGTAATTGATACCTAAAAGAAAAGTAAATTACATTCTTTTATATTATTAAAATAAAATAAATTTTTAATCTAATAAATTTACTTAAAACTTATAATTGATTCTATCAGATTTTTGTCTTAAAATTTAATTAAAGTTATTTTAAGAACTATTTTTATTTTTTCTTATAATTTTAAATTAAGAGTGTTTTCGAAAGTTAGACTTGAAAAGTTAAAGTTTAATGAAGTGTAATTGATATTTAATTAGTAATTTAAATAAGATTTTAATTTAATTAAAATTATTCAGAAAAATATTCAAGTAGAAAGAATTGTTTAAAACTTTAACCTTACCTAACCACGAAATTTGATATTATTTACTTTTAGAATAATGTATTTATTTGACTTACCTTTTGTTAATTTATAAATAAAATTGTGAAGTCAATTCAATTTTGGTTTTTTCTCAGTTTTTCCTTTTCCATTTATTTCTCTTTAAGTTCCGAATTTATCACGTAACCACTGATATCTGTTTACATTTTTATGTAAATAAGAACACGTGTTTTCTAGTTCTTTTCTCTCGGAACGGTTATTCACTTCATGACATTCAATCGGAAGTTTTTTGTTTTTATCTTCCATGGCACAAAGATGACGTTCGATATTTTAAATAAAAAATGCTTTTAATTTAAATACATAAAAAAACCTGTAGATGTTTTCAATAAAAAATAAATGGTCCTCAATATTTTTTTTTTTTTATATTTCCAACTTCTTGCTTGTTGATACCTAACCAATCGCCCTGTATATATTATAAATGAGTCATTACAGTTAATATATCCAAAATCTGCTCTAAAAATATAATTGTCGCAAAAGTTTTTCCAGAGTGCCGAAAGTGAATGACATGTCGTTCTCCATTTTTTCAAAGGTTTGTCTCCTGCATTTCCTGTCAAACATTTCCCACCTCTAAACCGTTAGTAGGTTTAGACTCAAAAGAAACCTAATTGTTGCGTTATTATACTCTTATTTACACTTAGCATTGCAATGTTTTAAAACTCAAGAAGGTTTTCTGAGCGATGTGGTACGTAAAACGGGCAATGACTTAGAAGGCTTTACTTTCTTCCCCCCACCCCCTAAAAAATTTTTTCTACTGAATGTTGAGATAATACTTCATGATGTAAAGAACATCAGATGGCACTTCGCTGTGGGAAAATATGTCTGCTAATGTTTGTAAACAAGACATCCGTCCTCATGTCCGACTTCGAACGCTTAACATTCATTGTTGCAGCTGACGATCTTTCCACCCACATATGACCAGCTGACGTTTAAATTCATAAAAAGTATCGTGTAAACTATCATGTGCATGATTTTCAGTCGAGAGGAAATCACTGAAAACATAATTTTTTTTACATGTTCATGTGACCAGCTGACGATTATTTTATGTTATGCTTTTATAAAAACTATCATTTAACAAAGATTGAAGCGGGAGGAAATGATTGAAAATATTTTTTTTTTTTACACGTTTCGAGGTTTGGGGCTATCCACCCCACCCACGCACAGTGGGCCAGGAAGCCATCAAAAGTGGCCAAAATTAAAAATATATTTCAAAAACGGTAATATTGACTTGAAATTTGTTACTCGGGGGTTTTTGGGGTCGCTGATTACGAATCTGATATCGAATTTACAAAATTCAAAATGGCGGATTTAAGATGGCGGACGATATTTTGATAATCACTGGGATTGGCTTGAAATTTGTTACTCGGGGGTTTTTAAGGTCGCTGATTACGAAGCTGATGTCAGATTTACAAAATTCAAAATGGCGGATTCATGATGGCTGACGATATTTTGAAAATCACTCGGACTTGCTTGAAATTTTTTACTCAGGGGTTTTTGGGGTCGCTGACTACGAATCTGATGTCAGATTTACAAAATTCAAAATGGCGGATTCAAGATGGCGGACGATATTTTGAAAATCACTCGGACTTGCAAGCTTGCAGACAGCTTGCTGCAAGTAGTAAAATGTCCGCACAATGCAAGCTTACCTCGAAAGTTTGCGGCAAGCTTGCTGCAAGTTTGCCGTGCAAGTTAGCTGCAAGCTTGCTGCAAGCTTGCCATGCAAGTTTCCGGCAAGCTTGCAGTAAGCTTTCCATGCAAGTTTGCGGCAAGCAAGAAATAAGCTTGTAAAAATAAATTCAAATAAAAAATTTCACTCAAAATTGTCTATGAATTATTAATAAGGATTATTGCTTTTTACAGAATATCTAATACTTCTCAAAAACCTTGGAAAAATATATATAAGATGCTGTAGTTAAGATTTATAATCTGTTACACTTTTTTTTACTAAATTCTTACGTAATAAATTTCCGGCCAAGCTTGCCGGAAACTTGCACGGCAAACTTGCAGCAAGCTTGCATGGGAAGCTTTCCGCAAACTTGCAGCAAACTTTCGAGGTAAGCTTGCATTGTGCGGACATTTCACTACTTGCAGCAAGCTTGCGTGCTAATTGGGTATTGCATTCATCGGCAAATCGAAAAAAAATTACCTCTATTTTTTTCGTCATTTCTAATTGTCTATAAACAATTTGTTTAAACAAAGTTTAAAGTTCGCTTTTTTGAAAAACAGTTAACGTTAATCGATTCTACTGGAAAAATTACGAAACTTTTCTACTTATCATTTTTTTCTGCGGTCGAACTTTAAAAAAATTTGTTTAAACAAATTATGTATACAATATGTATAAACAATTGTACAAAATAAAAAAATATAGGAAAATGTTTGTTTTTTTATTTGCCTATGTATCCAATAGATAGTTTTATTTAATATGCATCAGCAAATTTTTAGACTGAACCTTCTTTGATCAAATTTGTATATTCTCAATTTGTTTATAATTATTTTATAAACAAAATACTACTCGCAGAAAAAAATGATAAATAGAAAAGTTTTGTAATTTTTCCAGTAGAAACGATTGACGTTAACTGTTTTTCAAAAAAGCGAACTTCAGAACAATTTATTTAAACAAATTATGTATAAACAATTTAAAATGACGCAAAATAATAGGAGTATTTTTTTTCCATTTGACTATAAATCCAATAATTAGTTTGAGTGTAGTAGGGACAGTTTCGGCTTGGTATATAATGGGTTAATGTTCAAACGCAAAAAAAATTTTTTTAGTCATACCTCTGTTTAATCGCAAAAGTAGCAAAAAGTAGCAATCCTGTTGTACAGTATTGTTTCTTAAGAGTGTTTAGAGACTTTAGTAAACTCAATATGAAGCGGAACTTAGGGAAACCTTCATTCGGAAGAAAGTCATTTTTTTCATAAAAAAGAAAAATCATGAAAAAAGACCCTTTTAGAATAGTTTGGAAGATTAATTTATTGATTCAAATTATAATTTTTCTTCTCCTGATATCAACTAGGAGAGAAACTATCTTAAAAAATAAAAAATCACAAAACAATCGCTTAAAACACAGTTATTTCTGCAGAAGCACGCTTTAAAAATGTGCGAACAGGTCTGAGCACTCCCGAGTATAACTGCTAAATTAATAGTTTAATTAAGTTAATATTCCAAATTTTTGTGGTCTAACTATCTCTAAATAACATGATAAGTCTCACATTTGATAATTGCAAACTTGACTTTTGGCCAATTCTGAGTACTTCCTGGCCCACTGTGCCACGGTGGGACAGCTGACTTTCACAAGGCTTCATGTCACAATTTCATTAACTATTTCAGAAATTTTCAGCCGAAAGGAAATGACCGACCTCAATCTGTCGCTGGCTCCCGGACTATAAGGTCCTGGACTCTACGGTCGCGCCAAGTCAAGCGTCAAGCTTGCTTGGTTCGCGCCCCGTGGAGCCTGGGATTTTTTCCGGCTGTGGGATAACTTCAGTGGAAGGTAAAGACGTCGAGGTAACCCAATATACCAGGTGTTCCAGGCAAATGCGTGTACTCCTAATCAGGCTTGGGTCCGTAAATAGTCTACTTCACTATAGAATTTACTTTTATAGTGAATCAGACTATTTACGGACACAAGCCTGCTTCCAATTTCAAGCCGTTCTGTAGACGCAAAAACACTTAGAGAATATATACAAAAAGTACTGAATGCTAGGAACTCCCTACGGGAGACACTCATTGGGCCTGTAAGGTCGTTGAAACGAGTGTATAATAACTAAAAAAAAAAAAATAATAATAATAGTTTTGCAAAATTCTGTTAAAATGTAACGAAATCACATGTAATACTCAATTGTAGAAAGTTTAAAATCAGTCAAACAAAAAATGTATAATTAGAAAAACTTTTGATTTTTTTAATTTTCAGAAAACATGGTATATCTCCCGTTGTTATTAAAATTTTTCATTTTTGTAAATTTATAAACCCAACTTGAGTCAAGACCTAACACTCTGTTCAATGTAGTTTCAAACAAACAAAAAATTTTAAAAATTAGAATTTTTGATTTTTTGAATTTTGTAGAAATTTGAAATTCAAATTTGTAATTTATTTTTTCATTTTATTTTTAATGTTAAAAGATGAATTAATTTAATTATTTTTATCAAAATAAAAAAGTTAAGTACAAAGAGTGTTAGTGTGATCCGTCAAAACATGATAAATATCATAATTCTTTATTTTTTGATTTTCTTGAAAAAGTGCTATAATTTCCGTTTAAAAAATATTTTTTAAAGAGGTTTGGCTAGAAATTATTAATCAATTATTAATCCTTCATCAATTATTGTCTAAATAAAAAGCTATAAGTACAGAGAGTTTAAGAGTGTTACGTAAAAAAATGAAAAATATTAAATTTTTTGGTTTTTTGATTTTTTTGAAAAAATCTTATAACTTCCGTTAAAATTAATATTTTTTAATGGAGTTTGGCTATAAATTTAAGTTACGCGAATACCTAACAGAATGCAAGATTTAACTTTATTCGGTGGAGCCATTTTTGAGTGATGCCCGGACAAAATATCGCGGACATACATACAATCATACAAACATACATAATTTACGAGTTACGCTATTATTCATATAATTGTAAGGCTTTTACCAAAAATTTTACATCGACGTAATTGTTAGAATTCACAGACAGTTTCTAAATTTTAAAAAACCAAAATTCTAACTTAAATATTTAAAAAAATTTATTTATTACACTGTTAGAAAAAACCTGAAAATTAATGCACTTTTAATTCATTCAAGTCACTGAATTTTTATTTAATGTTGAAGGAAAGTTATGATAATTCACAAATAAATTGAATTTCATTCAAGTATGCATTAATTTTAATTTAATTGCGCATTAAAGTAAAATTAATACAATATTACATAAAATTTGAGTTACCGATGAATGACAGTTATTTTGGCGTCGGTAATAAGATGAGTTGCAGAATTATTGTCGTGCAGTTTGTGGTATAGTTTTATAATACTTATGGTGTAAATCGTGTTCAAAATAAACTTCTTTGATGAAGATTAAAATGAACTTTAACTTTGTGACTATGGTTTTTTGTTTCTTTATTTTTAATAACTGAATTTAATGAATATTGTAACCAACAATTTGTAGGTTATGTTTTCAGTGCGTCTATTTCTATTCGCGTGTGTATTTTGCAAACAAATGAATAATTATTAAGTGAATACTCTTATTCGTATGTTTTTTTAAAATAATAATTCAAGTGTTCATAAATTGCTGTGCTTCTATTCAAAAAGTTTTCTACACGTTTTGTTTCTTTGGACTTTCTTGCATACGCGTATTTAAACAAATAGTTCATTAAAATCTAAGACAATATGAATGAATTTTCATTCACCTATGTTGGAAGTTTTTTCCAACCACCTACATTAAAATTAATGCACATGTGCATGCATTTTCAGTCACACGTAACTGAAGTTTCAGTCACGTGTTTTTAATTTTCATTTACGTGAATGCAAAAAACTTCCAGCATATGTGAGTGAAAATTCAGTCAGATTTTTCTAACAGTGTAAGAAATAAATTCTTTTACCAGTACATTTGTTATATTTCAGATGTCGAAAAAGGGACAAAAGAGGTCGTGAAGCTTTGAAACATCTAAAAAGGATTTAAAGTAATAAAAATTTCTCCTATTTTGAAATTAGAAATTTATAAACTAAGAATTTCCATTCTACGTGTTTTAACGATTCTATGTATCTAAATTTTTTCTCAAAAATTTTGTTTTTAATGAAAAATATCAATATTTATAATAATTCACTGCCATATAATTTGATTAATTTTAAGAAACTTTTTAGATATTTATAATCGTCAAAAACAAAAGATTTTTAATTTTTATGTTTCCAATTTGAAATTTGCAAATTTTTGAGTCATAAAACTTTTGGGTTACAGAAAGCTTAAAAGAAAAAATATACCAGTAGGCATCGGTATTTCAGTTCAACGTAAATTTATGATCCAATAAGTAATCGCGATATTTAAAAGGACTACCTATGCAAACATAAAATGGTACCTGGTATTGTAAGCGTAAAAATGACTTAAGAATACCGAATCAGTCATTTTAAGGTATTTTTGAGGTATTTTCTATCGACAGGGTTGTCAAATTGGAAAGCATTTAAATTAAATGGTTTTATTTTTAAAAATTTAAGCAAGAATATTTCTGATTTCTTGATTTATTATAAATATTGTCTCATGATATAAAAGTAAATTCAATGAAATTAATTAAAATTATTATCTTATTTATTTTAGAAAAATATATATTTTAAACTCAGTAATTTAATTAACATTATTATTTATTTGTTTAATTTTAAATGTTTATTGTTTAGGTGGGTTGAGGAATCATTGATAAAGCTTGATATAAAATTATAATTTATTAATAAAATCAAATCTAAGATTCCTAATAAAATCAATTTATATGAACAATAGGAAGGTAATAAGTAGAATTGTTGAATTTAAAATAAAATTTAAAATAAAATAAAATTTGAGAAATCAGAATATAAAGAAAACAGGTGACTAAATTCTTATTTAATTTATGATTTATATGGATTTAAATGCCCATATTTTAAACTTATATCCTTCTCTTAATGACCCTACTTTTAATGACAAATGACTTTTGTAATATTTAGAAAAGTACAACATTTTGTATTTTACATAAAATCAATGTGTTCGCTTTTTCTGTTAGTCAACAAATGATATTAGGTTCAAAGGCGGATCCAGACGAGGGTTTTGGAGGGGGCGATATATGAGATAGAAAGAGACAAGAAGATAGTGCTATCTCTTTCTCTCTCATATGATAATCTAAGGCTCTTGGGAGGGGCGATCGCCCCCCGCTGGATCCGCGCTTGATTAGGTTAGCTTATATAAAAAAAAGTATTTAAACTTTTTATTACATATTTTATTTACTTCACAATTTATTTCACAAATAAATTAAACTTATTAATTTAATTAAATATAATCATTGATTCGAAATTATTGCTTTCTTTTAATTAATGAATTTTACTAAGTGATAAATTCATCCAATTAATTAAGTACAAAAATTAAAAAGTTTCTATCTTTAATATTAATTACTAACTTTGTAATTTCATTCAAATAAAACATGATTTGCATTCTATAACTATACAAAATTAACAATCAATAGGTATCATTTTTCTTTGTAAAGTAAGAAAGGTTATTATTAATAAAATTAAATGCAATAAAACCTAATTATTAAATTGTACAAAAATTTGTCAATTTAAATTAAAATTATTTGTGATTGAAAAAACTAAATACATCTAAATTTATTTATTGTTTTAGAACTAAAAATATGAATCCAGAACTATAATTTTACTAACTTATTTTATCTTATTTATGTATTTCTTTTTGATGTAGTTCTCCGGCAGTTATACTTGAAAAAATCGATTTTCTATGGATTTTTTTTAAATTGTGAGGAAACGTTATTTTATATGTGCCTTGCATCTGGTTAAAATTTCAGTACCCCTTGCGATGCTTAAAATTGAGATATTCAGGTTGGAAATGTCAATTTTGTATGGAAAATGATAAAAAATAGGAATTTTGAAAATGAATATCTCAGTTGTGAGCATCGCAAGGGGTACTGAAATTTTAACCAGATAGAAGGCACACATAAAATAACGTTTTCTCACAATTTAAGGAAAATCCATAAAAAATCGATTTTTTCAAGTATAACTGCCGGAGAACTACCAGTATTTACTTTTTTACCTCTACATTTGTCTGCACTTTGCTGAAGCTAATTTCATTAATTTTTTCATCTAATTAATGTTTAAATAAAAATTTAATATTTACCCTAATAGCACTGAAGGTCGATTTAACGTTAAAATATCCACGGCCATTTAACGTTCGCCTGGAAGTTATAGAACGTTACTTTGGGACCTTTAATGGACATTTGAAAAATCGCAGTGCGGGTTGCGTAAAAATGTTGCGGAAAGTCTGAAAATTTTTTTATTAATTATAATCAATGTTGATAATGTTATTGCTTCTTAAGAACAGTGGTCGCTAAAATCAACTGTGCAGCTCTAGTTGTGATAGAAAACTATACTGCGCACAGTATTAACGTTATTTAATTTTTAAACATTTTTGAATGTTCATTGAAGGTCCCAAAGTAACGTTCTATAACGTTCCAGGCGAACGTTAAATGGACAAGGACATTTTAACGTTAAATGGACCTTTAGCAACGTTAAAAAGTAACGTTATCTGGAAGTTTAATAACGTTCAGTGCTATTAGGGTTATAATGAGGTTAAAGAAAAATAAAAAATACCTAACCACGTGAATATTTGAAACTGAAACTGTCAAATCAATAAACAAAAGTTTTTAAATCAGACAGGTGAGATGAGATGAGATGAGATGAGATGAGAATGAGATCACATTACAGAATTGACCCCCAGAGAGCACTACAAAGTCAAGTCTCTTTCGACGCATTATTTTTAATATAAAAAATGGATTTTTTTGACTTTATAAAAAAAAGGAATACGTTTTGATAAAATTGATTAATTATAAGTCTTTTAATGCAATTTAAACGCACACACTATAACCTTAAAATTTTGCTTAAAATAATTAAGTTTCTTCTACATAACCTAAAAATATCAAAATCGGTAATAATTATATTAGAAAAAATTAATCATTTTGAAAATTGTATGAGATCTTATCTTTTGTTATATATTATTATATTATATTGATTGTAGGTACTTTCTAAATTTTTAAAATTTTCTTTATGCGGTAAGTGTTATTTAAGATTTTGCGCCGCAAAACCTTAAGTTATCTACTTAAAAAGTTTGGTAGTAACCACCCCATTATTATCGATTTTTTTTCTTTTAAGTTATTGCGATTCTCAATTTTAGGAGCCTATATTTATGAGACACATTGTAGGAAAGTAAAACTTAAGGTTCATTATCTACAAAATAATACATTTGTAAAAAAGTATCGTATACAACTCACAGAAAAACTGTTTAATAACTAGTGTAACGTTCTTCCCATTAGTAAAGTTTAATAAAAAATCTGTCTGTACGACACTTGTTACGCAATGTACTATTAAACTTCTGTAGAAAGTGTTTGAATGCGAACTTTCTTCTGCGAACCGTTTCTTGATAATGTTGGACTGTGAATTGAAAATCCTCGATTTTGGATACCTAAAGGTTTTGGTTTCTTTAATGAGCTTCTTAAAGGTGAAGAAACACTGACAATACTTCCAGAAGTGGCTACAGACGCCATTGAACCATTGCCAGCAACGGTTAAATAAGGTGTCCCACTAGAATCTGTCATGGATATTGTTCCTCCTGAAAACACAATTAAATCATTTCTATTTTAGAAAATATAATAGACTTTACAAAGAATACTTTTTATCGATATAAAAGTTTCTAAGAAAGTAAATATAATATACAGAAAATGCAATATAAGTCTAATTTTAAATAGAAGAAATACATCATTTGCATTTATCACTTAAATTTTATATGATTTAGAAATCTTTACGCTCAAGTGTCTATTCTAATTAGGATTATATATAATTTAAGATGTTGTTTAAACATCCCATGCGTTATGTTCAAGTATCCTCAATGTTTTACGTGTTTAAACAAAGCACACATTCTCCATATCAAAATCGTTCTCAAGGAAGAGTAAGTTCTTAAAAATCTATCTAATGTAATGTCACGTGGAGTGTCTACTAATCTTACAAACTTCAAATCCCTTATCATTAAATCAAGGCTGCTTCATTTTTCAAATAGAAATTTATTTCAACCCTAATAGCACTGAACGTTCTTTAACTTCAGCGTAATGTTACATTGTAACCTTTGGAACTCAGGGCCGGTCTTAGGACAATTAGCGCCCAGTGCAAAATAAGAAACGGCGCACAGTGGGCTGAAACGGAAAAATAGGTGGACAAAACTAATCTCTCAGTTTCTTTTTTATAAAAGGTAGTACCTAAGGGTTTTTGAGGTCGTTGATAACGAATCTGAAGTCAGATTTGAGAAATTCAAAATTGCGGATCCAATAGGGCGGACGAATTTCTAAAAAAATTATGTATTTTTATAAAACTTGGTATCCAAGGGTTTTTGAGGTCGCTGATTACGAATCTGAAGTCGGATTTAAAAAATTCAAAATTGCGGATCCATTATGGCGGACGAATTTTTTAAAAAATTATGTATCTTTATAAAACTTGGTATCCAAGGGTTTCTGAGGTCGTTGATTACGAATCTGCACCTTAGAAAAGTGCAGTTTTTTTCGAATTTTGCAATTAACTAAACTTTTTATAATTACTGATGAAAAAGCAAATAAAATTGTTATTTAAACAATTTCTAAACAAATAGTTATCGTTATTTACAAACTTTTCTCATATTGCACCTTAGAAAGATGAATTGTTTTTCAAATTTTACAATTTATCAAACTGCATATTTCTAAGAGTACTGAATAAAAAGTTGGTAAAAAACAAAAAATATTTGATTAAAAATTGTTTAAATAATAATTTTATTTGTATTTTTTATCTATAATTGTATAAAGTTTGGTTAATTGGAAAACTGAACAAACTGGATCTTTTTAGAAGCACTGAATAAAAAGTTGGTAAATAGCAACAATTATTTGTTTAAAAATTGTTTAAATAATAATTTTATTTGCATTTTTTATCTGCATGTGTATAAAGTTTGATTAAATGCAAAATTCGGAAAAAAAAATGCATTTCTCTAGGATCACTGTATAAAAAGTTGGTAAATAACAATAATAATTTGTTTTAACAGTTTTTTTGATTAATAACTGTAATAATTTTAATGCAAAATTTTATATAATATGTTGACTTAGTACCGTAAAATGGGGTAAAGTCGGCCATGCGGGGAAAAGTCGGCCGGCATTTTACATACAAAAATATTGTAGGGGAGAGTTGTCAGAGTTGGATATAGTTTTGACTTTTCTCTATAACTTCTCCTGTAGGCCGAATTTTGCAATGTCTCTTATATTATTGGAAAGTTCTACTAAAATGCAATGTTTTTGCTAAACATTGCAAAAAATTTGGACCAAAAGTTTCGGAGTTATAGGCAATTAAAAAAAAAGGTAGTCAGAGTTGAACATGGTAGTCAGAGTGGGGGCACTGTAGAAAATCAATGAAATATGAAGATAAATGATTGAAAATGACAATATCTTTGCCTTCGCATGATAGAATAACACTCAAATACATTTGGAAATAACAAAAGGAAACATAAAATTGAAATAAATCATATTTCCTCTTGTATCGCGAAATTGATCTGAAAGTGAAAAAGTATTACCAAAAATTTGAATTTTCTTTTTTTAAAATAGAAATGAAGTTTTTGACACCTTTTTAAGTTAACAAATTCATTTTCATTGCAAAAATGCTTCAGAATTGCAAAATTTTGGGTGTACCAACCTTGACTCAAGCGTCGTTTAGCTTCATATCACACACACACCATGAAGGCTTTATACAAACACCAAATTACGTTCCACATTTTCGTATAACATCTTAATGAACAATTTTAGTCAACTTAACTTGTCTTTGGCATATTTCTTCTACATTTAATTATCTAATTTTGAAACTACAATAACGTTTTTTGTTGAGCGTATAACACGGACTCGCTTAATACGTCTATATAGTTCGCACACTTCACTGCAATCCGTGTAAAAAGTTTGCTGGCATTGCTAACAAGTATTAACACACAACGACATATGGTTCTACTGTGATAAAACAAAATACATAAACGCGATGATTCAACTCTGATCACTGTCCAACTTTGAGTACTCTCCCCTATTTTAAATATTGTTTAACATTTATTCTAACTACAAAAACTATAAGAATTAGATTTTCTCTTGGAAAAAGTAATAGTAAATCTTTAAAGTGTTTAAAACTGCTGGTTGACTTTTCCCTACATGGCTGATTTTACCCCATTTTACGGTACTAAGTACCTAAAGCTAAAAATTTTGACCAGTTTTTAAAAGTCTGCTACTTTCTTTATGTGTGCTTTGAATAAATGTGCAATAATAAATTGTTTAAATATTTGCAATATTTATCGTAATATTAGTAAAATATATTATAAGTTGACACACAACAATTATAGAAAAAACCATTAATGATTTTAAGTCTATTTTGCAATATACAAATAAATAAACGCTGTGTCTACTCTGGGCAGTCATCGGTAGTCCACGTTACAAAAAAGGCTTCAGTAGCGCGAATGTTAAACTCAATTATCTGACAAAGTTAACCAAAGTTGGTCAAGCCTCTTGTATGTACACTTAGTTCAGTTGTTCAGTAATCAGAAAACCTAATAGGATTTTTTAATATTTTTTAATATTATGTTTTGTACAGTTTTTAAGTTTCATATAATTAGTTTCTAAATATGCTTATCGAAGTTCATGATTTTAACAGTTAAAAACTAAAAATCGTCAAATGTTAAAATAACAGGCTGAAAGTTTATAATTTTTAGTGTTATTCAAAAAAAAATTGTTAAAAACGTTCAAAACCTCGCTTGCATGCGTCTACTAAAGTAAAGCCTAACATTCCGTGGTCGCTCACGTAAACAAGGAAGCGCGGCTTCGTAGGTCGGACAAGTCATCTAAGAAGCTATTGTTTCGTCTCTAAAGTAAAGGGCTCTTTTCATTAGTCTTTCCAGAAAATGTGCATGCAGTATTGAGACCGATTTGACAACTTTTATTTTCGGGGTTTTGTCCACCGACTTTTCCGTTTCAGCCTACTATGCGGCGCCCCCCAAGTAGAAAAATTCGAGTGAGTGTCTCACGGAGGATTCGCGTAAGCTTCGTGTGAGACTTGCGTGAGCATCTCACGTTTCACAGTTATACGCCTTTTATGGAATAACTGATATTTTTTCTATGCGATCAAGTATCCATCACGATAAGACCATATTGACCAACATTGACACCCCTCCCCCCAACGATGTCAAGGTCGGTTGCTCACAACATTTTCGGGGAAGATAACCTCAAATTTCACAAATCGACTTCTAGACGGTACTCAAGTGCCCCAACGATGTCTAGGGCAATTCCTCACAACATTTTTGGGGAAGTTAACCTCAAATTTCACAAATCGACTTCTAGATGGTATCCAAGTGCCACAATGATGTGGTGGGTTCCTCACATCATCTTCGGGGAAGATAACCTCAAATTTCACAAATTCTCTTCTAGACGGTACCTAAGTGCCCGAACGATGTCTAGGTCGGTTGCTCACTACATTATCGGGGAAGTTAACCTTAAATTTCGCAAAGCGATTTCAAGACGGTACTCAAGTGCCCAACGATGTCTAGGTCGGTTGCTCATAACATTTTCGGGAAAGTTAACCTTAAATTTCACAAATCGACTTCTACACGGTACTCAAGTGCCCAACGATGTCTAGGTCGGTTGCTCACAAAATTTTCAGGGAAGTTAACCTCAAATTTCACAAATCGACATCTAGACGGTACTCAAGTGCCCCAACGATGTCTAGGGCAATTCCTCACAACATTTTTGGGGAAGTTAACCTCAAATTTCACAAATCGACTTCTAGATGGTATCCAAGTGCCACAATGATGTGGTGGGTTCCTCACATCATCTTCGGGGAAGATAACCTCAAATTTCACAAATTCTCTTCTAGACGGTACCTAAGTGCCCGAACGATGTCTAGGTCGGTTGCTCACTACATTATCAGGGAAGTTAACCTCAAATTTCACAAAGCGATTTCAAGACGGTACTCAAGTGCCCAACGATGTCTAGGTCGGTTGCTCATAACATTTTCGGGAAAGTTAACCTTAAATTTCACAAATCGACTTCTACACGGTACTCAAGTGCCCAACGATGTCTAGGTCGGTTGCTCACAAAATTTTCAGGGAAGTTAACCTCAAATTTCACAAATCGACATCTAGTTGATACTCAAGTGCCCCAACGATGTCTAGGTCGGTTCCTCACAGCATCCTCGGGAAAGTTAACCTTAAATTTCACAAATTCACTTCTATACGGTACTTAAGTGACCAACGCTGTCTAGGTCGACTGCTCACAACATTTTCGGGGAAGTTAACCTTAAATTTCACAAATCGACTTCTAGACAGTACTCAAGTGCCCCAACGATGTCTAGGTCGGTTCCTCACAACATCCTCGAAAAAAGTTGACCCTTAAATTTTACAAATCGATTTCTAGACAGTACCAAAGTGCCCCAACGATGTCTAGGTCAAATCCTCACAGCATCTTCGCGAAAGCTAACCTAAAAATTCACAAATCAAATACTAGACGGTACCCTTGTGCCCCAACGATGTCTAGCTCGGTTACTCACAACATTTTCGGTAAAGTTAACTTCAAATTTCACAAATCAACTTCTAGAAGGTACCCAAGTGCCCCAACGATATCCAGGTCGGTTGCTCACAACATCTTCGGGGAAGTTAACCTTAAACTTCACAAATCCACTTCTAGACGGTACCTAAGTACCCGAACGATGTCTAGGTCGGTTGCTTACAACATTTTCGGGAAAGTTAACCTCATATTTCACAAATTGACTTCTAGTTGGTACTCAAGTGCCCGAAAAATGTCTAGGTCGGTTCTTCACAACATCCTCGGGAAAGTTGACCTTAAATTTCACAAATTGACTTCTAGAGGGTACTTAAGTGACCAACGCTGTCTAGGTCAGTTGCTCACAACATTTTTGGGGAAGTTAACCTTAAATTTCACAAATCGACTTCTAGTCAGTACTCAAGTGCCCCAACGATGTTTAGGTCGGTTGCTCACAATATTTTCGGGAAAGTTAACCTCAAATTTCACAAAGCGATTTCAAGACGGTACTCAAGTGCCCAACGATGTCTAGGTCGGTTGCTCATAACATTTTCGGGAAAGTTAATCTTAAATTTCACAAATCGACTTCTACACGGTACTCAGGTGCCCAACGATGTCTAGGTCGGTTGCTCACAACATTTTCAGGGAAGTTAACCTCAAATTTCACAAACCGACTTCTAGTTGATACTCAAGTGCCCCAACGATGTCTAGGTCGGTTCCTCACAACATCCTCGAAAAAAGTTGACCCTTAAATTTTACAAATCGATTTCTAGACAGTACCAAAGTGCCCCAACGATGTCTAGGTCAAATCCTCACAGCATCTTCGCGAAAGCTAACCTAAAAATTCACAAATCAAATACTAGACGGTACCCTTGTGCCCCAACGATGTCTAGCTCGGTTACTCACAACATTTTCGGGAAAGTTAACCTCAAATTTCACAAATCAACTTCTAGAAGGTACCCAAGTGCCCCAACGATATCCAGGTCGGTTGCTCAGAACATCTTCGGGGAAGTTAACCATAAACTTCACAAATCCACTTTTAGACGGTACCTAAGTACCCGATCGATGTCTACGTCGGTTGCTCACAACATTTTCGGGAAAGTTAACCTCAAATTTCACAAAGCGATTTCAAGACGGTACTTAAGTGCCCAACGATGTCTAGGTCGGTTGCTCATAACATTTTCGGGAAAGTTAATCTTAAATTTCACAAATCGACTTCTACACGGTACTCAGGTGCCCAACGATGTCTAGGTCGGTTGCTCACAACATTTTCAGGGAAGTTAACCTCAAATTTCACAAATCGACTTCTAGTTGATACTCAAGTGCCCCAACGATGTCTAGCTCGGTTCCTCACAACATCCTCGGGAAAGTTGACCTTAAATTTCACAAATCGACTTCTAGTCAGTACTCAAGTTCCCCAACGATGTTTAGGTCGATTGCTCACAATATTTTCGGGAAAGTTAACCTCAAATTTCACAAAGCGATTTCAAGACGGTACTCAAGTGCCCAACGATGTCTAGGTCGGTTGCTCATAACATTTTCGGGAAAGTTAATCTTAAATTTCACAAATCGACTTCTACACGGTACTCAGGTGCCCAACGATGTCTAGGTCGGTTGCTCACAACATTTTCAGGGAAGTTAACCTCAAATTTCACAAATCGACTTCTAGTTGATACTCAAGTGCCCCAACGATGTCTAGGTCGGTTCCTCACAGCATCCTCGGGAAAGTTAACCTTAAATTTCACAAATTCACTTCTAGACGGTACTTTAGTGACCAACGCTGTCTAGGTCGATTGCTCAAACATTTTCGGGGAAGTTAACCTTAAATTTCACAAATCGACTTCTAGACAGTACTCAAGTGCCCCAACGATGTCTAGGTGGGTTGCTTACATCATCTTCGGGGAAGTTAACCTCAAATTTCACAAAGCGATTTCAAGACGGTACTCAAGTGCCCAACGATGTCTAGGTCGGTTGCTCACAACATTTTCAGGGAAGTTAACGTCAAATTTCACAAATCAACTTCTAGAAGGTACCCAAGTGCCCCAACGATATCCAGGTCGGTTGCTCACAACATCTTCGGGGAAGTTAACCTTAAACTTCACAAATCCACTTTTAGACGGTACCTAAGTACCCGAACGATGTCTACGTCGGTTGCTCACAACATTTTCGGGAAAGTTAACCTCAAATTTTACAAAGCGATTTCAAGACGGTACTCAAGTGCCCAACGATGTCTAGGTCGGTTGCTCATAACATTTTCGGGAAAGTTAATCTTAAATTTCACAAATAGACTTCTACACGGTACTCAGGTGCCCAACGATGTCTAGGTCGGTTGCTCACAACATTTTTAGGGAAGTTAACCTCAAATTTCACAAATCAACTTCTAGAAGGTACCCAAGTGCCCCAACGATATCCAGGTCGGTTGCTCACAACATCTTCGGGGAAGTTAACCTTAAACTTCACAAATCCACTTCTAGACGGTACCTAAGTACCCGAACGATGTCTAGGTCAGTTGCTCACAACATTTTCGGGAAAGTTAACCTCATATTTCACAAATCTACTTCTAGTTGGTATTCAAGTGCCCGAAAAATGTCTAGGTCGGTTCCTCACAACATTCTCGAAGAAGTTGTCCTCAAATTTTAGAAATCGACTTTTAGACGGTACCCAAGTGCCCCAACGATATTCAGGTCGGTTGCTCACAACATCTTCGGGGAAGTTAACCTCAAATTTCACAAATCGACTTTTAGTTGATACTCAAGTGCCCCAACGATGTCTAGGTCGGTTCCTCACAACATCCTCGGGAAAGTTGACCTTAAATTTCACAAATTGACTTCTAGACGGTACTCAAGTGACCAACGCTGTCTAGGTCAGTTGCTCACAACATTTTTGGGGAAGTTAACCTTAAATTTCACAAATCGACTTCTAGTCAGTACTCAAGTGCCCCAACGATGTTTAGGTCGGTTGCTCACAATATTTTCGGGAAAGTTAACCTCAAATTTCACAAAGCGATTTCAAGACGGTACTCAAGTGCCCAACGATGTCTAGGTCGGTTCCTCACAACATCCTCGAAAAAAGTTGACCCTTAAATTTTACAAATCGATTTTTAGACAGTACCAAAGTGCCCCAACGATGTCTAGGTCAAATCCTCACATCATCTTCGCGAAAGCTAACCTAAAAATTCACAAATCAAATACTAGACGGTACCCTTGTACCCCAACGATGTCTAGCTCGGTTACTCACAACATTTTCGGGAAAGTTAACCTCAAATTTCACAAATCGACTTCTAGTTGATACTCAAGTGCCCCAACGATGTCTAGGTCGGTTCCTCACAGCATCCTCGGGAAAGTTAACCTTAAATTTCACAAATTCACTTCTAGACGGTACTTTAGTGACCAACGCTGTCTAGGTCGATTGCTCACAACATTTTCGGGGAAGTTAACCTTAAATTTTACAAATCGACTTCTAGACAGTACTTCAGTGCCCCAACGATGTCTAGGTCGGTTCCTCACAACATCCTCGAAGAAGTTGACCCTTAAATTTTACAAATCGATTTCTAGACGGTACCAAAGTGCCCCAACGATGTCTAGGTCAATTCCTCACAGCATCTTCGGGGAAGTTAACCTTAAACTTCACAAATCCACTTCTAGACGGTACCTAAGTACCCGAACGATGTCTAGGTCAGTTGCTCACAACATTTTCGGGAAAGTTAACCTCATATTTCACAAATCTACTTCTAGTTGGTATTCAAGTGCCCGAAAAATGTCTAGGTCGGTTCCTCACAACATTCTCGAAGAAGTTGTCCTCAAATTTTAGAAATCGACTTTTAGACGGTACCCAAGTGCCCCAACGATATTCAGGTCGGTTGCTCACAACATCTTCGGGGAAGTTAACCTCAAATTTCACAAATCGACTTCTAGTTGATACTCAAGTGCCCCAACGATGTCTAGGTCGGTTCCTCACAACATCCTCGGGAAAGTTGACCTTAAATTTCACAAATTGACTTCTAGACGGTACTCAAGTGACCAACGCTGTCTAGGTCAGTTGCTCACAACATTTTTGGGGAAGTTAACCTTAAATTTCACAAATCGACTTCTAGTCAGTACTCAAGTGCCCCAACGATGTTTAGGTCGGTTGCTCACAATATTTTCGGGAAAGTTAACCTCAAATTTCACAAAGCGATTTCAAGACGGTACTCAAGTGCCCAACGATGTCTAGGTCGGTTCCTCACAACATCCTCGAAAAAAGTTGACCCTTAAATTTTACAAATCGATTTTTAGACAGTACCAAAGTGCCCCAACGATGTCTAGGTCAAATCCTCACATCATCTTCGCGAAAGCTAACCTAAAAATTCACAAATCAAATACTAGACGGTACCCTTGTACCCCAACGATGTCTAGCTCGGTTACTCACAACATTTTCGGGAAAGTTAACCTCAAATTTCACAAATCGACTTCTAGTTGATACTCAAGTGCCCCAACGATGTCTAGGTCGGTTCCTCACAGCATCCTCGGGAAAGTTAACCTTAAATTTCACAAATTCACTTCTAGACGGTACTTTAGTGACCAACGCTGTCTAGGTCGATTGCTCACAACATTTTCGGGGAAGTTAACCTTAAATTTTACAAATCGACTTCTAGACAGTACTTAAGTGCCCCAACGATGTCTAGGTCGGTTCCTCACAACATCCTCGAAGAAGTTGACCCTTAAATTTTACAAATCGATTTCTAGACGGTACCAAAGTGCCCCAACGATGTCTAGGTCAATTCCTCACAGCATCTTCGGGGAAGTTAACCTTAAACTTCACAAATCCACTTCTAGACGGTACCTAAGTACCCGAACGATGTCTAGGTCAGTTGCTCACAACATTTTCGGGAAAGTTAACCTCATATTTCACAAATCTACTTCTAGTTGGTATTCAAGTGCCCGAAAAATGTCTAGGTCGGTTCCTCACAACATTCTCGAAGAAGTTGTCCTCAAATTTTAGAAATCGACTTTTAGACGGTACCCAAGTGCCCCAACGATATTCAGGTCGGTTGCTCACAACATCTTCGGGGAAGTTAACCTCAAATTTCACAAATCGACTTCTAGTTGATACTCAAGTGCCCCAACGATGTCTAGGTCGGTTCCTCACAACATCCTCGGGAAAGTTGACCTTAAAATTCACAAATTGACTTCTAGACAGTACTCAAGTGACCAACGCTGTCTAGGTCAGTTGCTCACAACATTTTTGGGGAAGTTAACCTTAAATTTCACAAATCGACTTCTAGTCAGTACTCAAGTGCCCCAACGATGTTTAGGTCGGTTGCTCACAATATTTTCGGGAAAGTTAACCTCAAATTTCACAAAGCGATTTCAAGACGGTACTCAAGTGCCCAACGATGTCTAGGTCGGTTCCTCACAACATCCTCGAAAAAAGTTGACCCTTAAATTTTACAAATCGATTTTTAGACAGTACCAAAGTGCCCCAACGATGTCTAGGTCAAATCCTCACAGCATCTTCGCGAAAGCTAACCTAAAAATTCACAAATCAAATACTACACGGTACTCAGGTGCCCAACGATGTCTAGGTCGATTGCTCACAACATTTTCAGGGAAGTTAACCTCAAATTTCACAAATCGACTTCTAGTTGATACTCAAGTGCCCCAACGATGTCTAGCTCGGTTCCTTACAACATCCTCGGGAAAGTTGACCTTAAATTTCACAAATCGACTTCTAGTTGATACTCAAGTGCCCCAACGATGTCTAGGTCGGTTCCTCACAACATCCTCGGGAAAGTTGACCTTAAAATTCACAAATTGACTTCTAGACAGTACTCAAGTGACCAACGCTGTCTAGGTCGGTTGCTCACAACATTTTCAGGGAAGTTAAACTCAAATTTCACAAATCGACTTCTAGTTGATACTCAAGTGCCCCAACGATGTCTAGCTCGGTTCCTCACAACATCCTCGGGAAAGTTGACCTTAAATTTCACAAATCGACTTCTAGTCAGTACTCAAGTGCCCAACGATGTCTAGGTCGGTTGCTCATAACATTTTCGGGAAAGTTAATCTTAAATTTCACAAATCGACTTCTACACGGTACTCAGGTGCCCAACGATGTCTAGGTCGGTTGCTCACAACATCCTCGAAAAAAGTTGACCCTTAAATTTTACAAATCGAATTTTAGACAGTACCAAAGTGCCCCAACGATGTCTAGGTCAAATCCTCACAGCATCTTCGCGAAAGCTAACCTAAAAATTCACAAATCAAATACTAGACGGTACCCTTGTGCCCCAACGATGTCTAGCTCGGTTACTCACAACATTTTCGGGAAAGTTAACCTCAAATTTCACAAATCAACTTCTAGAAGGTACCCAAGTGCCCCAACGATATCCAGGTCGGTTGCTCAGAACATCTTCGGGGAAGTTAACCTTAAACTTCACAAATCCACTTTTAGACGGTACCTAAGTACCCGAACGATGTCTACGTCGGTTGCTCATAACATTTTCGGGAAAGTTAACCTCAAATTTCACAAAGCGATTTCAAGACGGTACTCAAGTGCCCAACGATGTCTAGGTCGGTTGCTCATAACATTTTCAGGAAAGTTAATCTTAAATTTCACAAATCGACTTCTACACGGTACTCAGGTGCCCAACGATGTCTAGGTCGGTTGCTCACAACATTTTCAGGGAAGTTAACCTCAAATTTCACAAATCGACTTCTAGTTGATACTTAAGTGCCCCAACGATGTCTAGCTCGGTTCCTTACAACATCCTCGGGAAAGTTGACCTTAAATTTCACAAATCGACTTCTAGTCAGTACTCAAGTGCCCCAACGATGTTTAGGTCGGTTGCTCACAATATTTTCGGGAAAGTTAACCTCAAATTTCACAAAGCGATTTCAAGACGGTACTCAAGTGCCCAACGATGTCTAGGTCGGTTGCTCATAACATTTTCGGGAAAGTTAATCTTAAATTTCACAAATCGACTTCTACACGGTACTCAGGTGCCCAACGATGTCTAGGTCGGTTGCTCACAACATCCTCGAAAAAAGTTGACCCTTAAATTTTACAAATCGATTTCTAGACAGTACCAAAGTGCCCCAACGATGTCTAGGTCAAATCCTCACAGCATCTTCGCGAAAGCTAACCTAAAAATTCACAAATCAAATACTAGACGGTACCCTTGTGCCCCAACGATGTCTAGCTCGGTTACTCACAACATTTTCGGGAAAGTTAACCTCAAATTTCACAAATCAACTTCTAGAAGGTACCCAAGTGCCCCAACGATATCCAGGTCGGTTGCTCAGAACATCTTCGGGGAAGTTAACCATAAACTTCACAAATCCACTTTTAGACGGTACCTAAGTACCCGAACGATGTCTACGTCGGTTGCTCACAACATTTTCGGGAAAGTTAACCTCAAATTTCACAAAGCGATTTCAAGACGGTACTCAAGTGCCCAACGATGTCTAGGTCGGTTGCTCATAACATTTTCGGGAAAGTTAATCTTAAATTTTACAAATCGACTTCTACACGGTACTCAGGTGCCCAACGATGTCTAGGTCGGTTGCTCACAACATTTTCAGGGAAGTTAACCTCAAATTTCACAAATCGACTTCTAGTTGATACTCAAGTGCCCCAACGATGTCTAGCTCGGTTCCTCACAACATCCTCGGGAAAGTTGACCTTAAATTTCACAAATCGACTTCTAGTCAGTACTCAAGTTCCCCAACGATGTTTAGGTCGGTTGCTCACAATATTTTCGGGAAAGTTAACCTTAAATTTCACAAAGCGATTTCAAGACGGTACTCAAGTGCCCAACGATGTCTAGGTCGGTTGCTCATAACATTTTCGGGAAAGTTAATCTTAAATTTCACAAATCGACTTCTACACGGTACTCAGGTGCCCAACGATGTCTAGGTCGGTTGCTCACAACATTTTCAGGGAAGTTAATCTCAAATTTCACAAATCGACTTCTAGTTGATACTCAAGTGCCCCAACGATGTCTAGGTCGGTTCCTCACAACATCCTCGGAAAAGTTAACTTCAAATTTCACAAATCGAGTTCTAGTTGATACTCAAGTGCCCCAACGATGTCTAGGTCGGTTCCTCACAACATTTTTGGGAAAGTTGACCTAAAATTTCACAAATTGACTTCTAGACGGTACTTAAGTGAACAACGCTGTCTAGGTCAGTTGCTCACAACATTTTTGGGGAAGTTAATCTCAAATTTCACAAATCGACTTCTAGTTGATACTCAAGTGCCCCAACGATGTCTAGGTCGGTTCCTCACAGCATCCTCGGAAAAGTTAACCTTAAATTTCACAAATCGACTTCTAGTTGATACTCAAGTGCCCCAACGATGTCTAGGTCGGTTCCTCACAACATTCTCGGGAAAGTTGACCTTAAATTTCACAAATCGACTTCGAGACGGTACTCAAGTGCCCAACGATGTCTAGGTCGGTTGCTCACAACATTTTCAGGGAAGTTAAACTCAAATTTCACAAATCGACTTCTAGTTGATACTTAAGTGCCCCAACGATGTCTAGGTCGGTTCCTCACAACATCCTCGGGAAAGTTAACCTTCAATTTCACAAATTGACTTCTAGACGGTACTTAAGTGACCAACGCTCTCTAGGTCGGTTGCTCACAACATTTTCGGTAAAGTTAACCTTAAATTTCACAAATCGACTTCTAGACAGTACTCAAGTGCCCCAACGATGTCTAGGTCGGTTCCTCACAACATCCTCGAAGAAGTTGACCCTTAAATTTTACAAATCGATTTCTAGACGGTACCAAAGTGCCCCAACGATGTCTAGGTCAATTCCTCACAGCATCTTCGCGGAAGTTAACCTAAAAATTCACAAATCAAATACTAGACGGTACCCTTGTGCCCCAACGATGTCTAGCTCGGTTACTCACAACATTTTCGGGAAAGTTAACCTCAAATTTCACAAATCAACTTCTAGAAGGTACCCAAGTGCCCCAACGATATCCAGGTCGGTTGCTCACAACATCTTCGGGGAAGTTAACCTTAAACTTCACAAATCCACTTTTAGACGGTACCTAAGTACCCGAACGATGTCTACGTCGGTTGCTCAAAACATTTTCGGGAAAGTTAACCTCAAATTTCACAAAGCGATTTCAAGACGGTACTCAAGTGCCCAACGATGTCTAGGTCGGTTGCTCATAACATTTTCGGGAAAGTTAATCTTAAATTTCACAAATCGACTTCTACACGGTACTCAGGTGCCCAACGATGTCTAGGTCGGTTGCTCACAACATTTTTAGGGAAGTTAACCTCAAATTTCACAAATCAACTTCTAGAAGGTACCCAAGTGCCCCAACGATATCCAGGTCGGTTGCTCACAACATCTTCGGGGAAGTTAACCTTAAACTTCACAAATCCACTTCTAGACGGTACCTAAGTACCCGAACGACGTCTAGGTCGGTTCCTCACAACATCCTCGGAAAAGTTAACTTCAAATTTCACAAATCGACTTCTAGTTGATACTCAAGTGCCCCAACGATGTCTAGGTCGGTTCCTCACAACATTCTCGGGAAAGTTGACCTTAAATTTCACAAATTGACTTCTAGACGGTACTTAAGTGAACAACGCTGTCTAGGTCAGTTGCTCACAACATTTTTGGGGAAGTTAACCTTAAATTTTACAAATCGACATCTAGTCAGTACTCAAGTGCCCCAACGATGTCTAGGTGGGTTGCTTACATCATCTTCGGGGAAGTTAATCTCAAATTTCACAAATCGACTTCTAGTTGATACTCAAGTGCCCCAACGATGTCTAGGTCGGTTCCTCACAGCATCCTCGGAAAAGTTAACCTCAAATTTCACAAATCGACTTCTAGTTGATACTCAAGTGACCCAACGATGTCTAGGTCGGTTCCTCACAACATCTTCGGGGAAGTTAACCTTAAACTTCACAAATCCACTTTTAGACGGTACCTAAGTACCCGAACGATGTCTACGTCGGTTGCTCAAAACATTTTCGGGAAAGTTAACCTCAAATTTCACAAAGCGATTTCAAGACGGTACTCAAGTGCCCAACGATGTCTAGGTCGGTTGCTCATAACATTTTCGGGAAAGTTAATCTTAAATTTCACAAATCGACTTCTACACGGTACTCAGGTGCCCAACGATGTCTAGGTCGGTTGCTCACAACATTTTTAGGGAAGTTAACCTCAAATTTCACAAATCAACTTCTAGAAGGTACCCAAGTGCCCCAACGATATCCAGGTCGGTTGCTCACAACATCTTCGGGGAAGTTAACCTTAAACTTCACAAATCCACTTCTAGACGGTACCTAAGTACCCGAACGACGTCTAGGTCGGTTCCTCACAACATCCTCGGAAAAGTTAACCTCAAATTTCACAAATCGACTTCTAGTTGATACTTAAGTGCCCCGACGATGTCTAGGTCGGTTCCTCACAACATCCTCGGGAAAGTTAACCTTCAATTTCACAAATTGACTTCTAGACGGTACTTAAGTGACCAACGCTCTCTAGGTCGGTTGCTCACAACATTTTCGGTAAAGTTAACCTTAAATTTCACAAATCGACTTCTAGACAGTACTCAAGTGCCCCAACGATGTCTAGGTCGGTTCCTCACAACATCCTCGAAGAAGTTGACCCTTAAATTTTACAAATCAATTTCTAGACGGTACCAAAGTGCCCCAACGATGTCTAGGTCAATTCCTCACAGCATCTTCGCGGAAGTTAACCTAAAAATTCACAAATCAAATACTAGACGGTACCCTTGTGCCCCAACGATGTCTAGCTCGGTTACTCACAACATTTTCGGGAAAGTTAACCTCAAATTTCACAAATCAACTTCTAGAAGGTACCCAAGTGCCCCAACGATATCCAGGTCGGTTGCTCAGAACATCTTCGGGGAAGTTAACCATAAACTTCACAAATCCACTTTTAGACGGTACCTAAGTACCCGATCGATGTCTACGTCGGTTGCTCACAACATTTTCGGGAAAGTTAACCTCAAATTTCACAAAGCGATTTCAAGACGGTACTCAAGTGCCCAACGATGTCTAGGTCGGTTGCTCACAACATTTTCGGGAAAGTTAATCTTAAATTTCACAAATCGACTTCTACACGGTACTCAGGTGCCCAACGATGTCTAGGTCGGTTGCTCACAACATTTTCAGGGAAGTTAACCTCAAATTTCACAAATCGACTTCTAGTTGATACTCAAGTGCCCCAACGATGTCTAGCTCGGTTCCTCACAACATCCTCGGGAAAGTTGACCTTAAATTTCACAAATCGACTTCTAGTCAGTACTCAAGTTCCCCAACGATGTTTAGGTCGATTGCTCACAATATTTTCGGGAAAGTTAACCTCAAATTTCACAAAGCGATTTCAAGACGGTACTCAAGTGCCCAACGATGTCTAGGTCGGTTGCTCATAACATTTTCGGGAAAGTTAATCTTAAATTTCACAAATCGACTTCTACACGGTACTCAGGTGCCCAACGATGTCTAGGTCGGTTGCTCACAACATTTTCAGGGAAGTTAACCTCAAATTTCACAAATCGACTTCTAGTTGATACTCAAGTGCCCCAACGATGTCTAGGTCGGTTCCTCACAGCATCCTCGGGAAAGTTAACCTTAAATTTCACAAATTCACTTCTAGACGGTACTTTAGTGACCAACGCTGTCTAGGTCGATTGCTCAAACATTTTCGGGGAAGTTAACCTTAAATTTCACAAATCGACTTCTAGACAGTACTCAAGTGCCCCAACGATGTCTAGGTGGGTTGCTTACATCATCTTCGGGGAAGTTAACCTCAAATTTCACAAAGCGATTTCAAGACGGTACTCAAGTGCCCAACGATGTCTAGGTCGGTTGCTCACAACATTTTCAGGGAAGTTAACCTCAAATTTCACAAATCAACTTCTAGAAGGTACCCAAGTGCCCCAACGATATCCAGGTCGGTTGCTCACAACATCTTCGGGGAAGTTAACCTTAAACTTCACAAATCCACTTTTAGACGGTACCTAAGTACCCGAACGATGTCTACGTCGGTTGCTCACAACATTTTCGGGAAAGTTAACCTCAAATTTTACAAAGCGATTTCAAGACGGTACTCAAGTGCCCAACGATGTCTAGGTCGGTTGCTCATAACATTTTCGGGAAAGTTAATCTTAAATTTCACAAATAGACTTCTACACGGTACTCAGGTGCCCAACGATGTCTAGGTCGGTTGCTCACAACATTTTTAGGGAAGTTAACCTCAAATTTCACAAATCAACTTCTAGAAGGTACCCAAGTGCCCCAACGATATCCAGGTCGGTTGCTCACAACATCTTCGGGGAAGTTAACCTTAAACTTCACAAATCCACTTCTAGACGGTACCTAAGTACCCGAACGATGTCTAGGTCAGTTGCTCACAACATTTTCGGGAAAGTTAACCTCATATTTCACAAATCTACTTCTAGTTGGTATTCAAGTGCCCGAAAAATGTCTAGGTCGGTTCCTCACAACATTCTCGAAGAAGTTGTCCTCAAATTTTAGAAATCGACTTTTAGACGGTACCCAAGTGCCCCAACGATATTCAGGTCGGTTGCTCACAACATCTTCGGGGAAGTTAACCTCAAATTTCACAAATCGACTTCTAGTTGATACTCAAGTGCCCCAACGATGTCTAGGTCGGTTCCTCACAACATCCTCGGGAAAGTTGACCTTAAATTTCACAAATTGACTTCTAGACGGTACTCAAGTGACCAACGCTGTCTAGGTCAGTTGCTCACAACATTTTTGGGGAAGTTAACCTTAAATTTCACAAATCGACTTCTAGTCAGTACTCAAGTGCCCCAACGATGTTTAGGTCGGTTGCTCACAATATTTTCGGGAAAGTTAACCTCAAATTTCACAAAGCGATTTCAAGACGGTACTCAAGTGCCCAACGATGTCTAGGTCGGTTCCTCACAACATCCTCGAAAAAAGTTGACCCTTAAATTTTACAAATCGATTTTTAGACAGTACCAAAGTGCCCCAACGATGTCTAGGTCAAATCCTCACATCATCTTCGCGAAAGCTAACCTAAAAATTCACAAATCAAATACTAGACGGTACCCTTGTACCCCAACGATGTCTAGCTCGGTTACTCACAACATTTTCGGGAAAGTTAACCTCAAATTTCACAAATCGAGTTCTAGTTGATACTCAAGTGCCCCAACGATGTCTAGGTCGGTTCCTCACAGCATCCTCGGGAAAGTTAACCTTAAATTTCACAAATTCACTTCTAGACGGTACTTTAGTGACCAACGCTGTCTAGGTCGATTGCTCACAACATTTTCGGGGAAGTTAACCTTAAATTTTACAAATCGACTTCTAGACAGTACTTAAGTGCCCCAACGATGTCTAGGTCGGTTCCTCACAACATCCTCGAAGAAGTTGACCCTTAAATTTTACAAATCGATTTCTAGACGGTACCAAAGTGCCCCAACGATGTCTAGGTCAATTCCTCACAGCATCTTCGGGGAAGTTAACCTTAAACTTCACAAATCCACTTCTAGACGGTACCTAAGTACCCGAACGATGTCTAGGTCAGTTGCTCACAACATTTTCGGGAAAGTTAACCTCATATTTCACAAATCTACTTCTAGTTGGTATTCAAGTGCCCGAAAAATGTCTAGGTCGGTTCCTCACAACATTCTCGAAGAAGTTGTCCTCAAATTTTAGAAATCGACTTTTAGACGGTACCCAAGTGCCCCAACGATATTCAGGTCGGTTGCTCACAACATCTTCGGGGAAGTTAACCTCAAATTTCACAAATCGACTTCTAGTTGATACTCAAGTGCCCCAACGATGTCTAGGTCGGTTCCTCACAACATCCTCGGGAAAGTTGACCTTAAAATTCACAAATTGACTTCTAGACAGTACTCAAGTGACCAACGCTGTCTAGGTCAGTTGCTCACAACATTTTTGGGGAAGTTAACCTTAAATTTCACAAATCGACTTCTAGTCAGTACTCAAGTGCCCCAACGATGTTTAGGTCGGTTGCTCACAATATTTTCGGGAAAGTTAACCTCAAATTTCACAAAGCGATTTCAAGACGGTACTCAAGTGCCCAACGATGTCTAGGTCGGTTCCTCACAACATCCTCGAAAAAAGTTGACCCTTAAATTTTACAAATCGATTTTTAGACAGTACCAAAGTGCCCCAACGATGTCTAGGTCAAATCCTCACAGCATCTTCGCGAAAGCTAACCTAAAAATTCACAAATCAAATACTACACGGTACTCAGGTGCCCAACGATGTCTAGGTCGATTGCTCACAACATTTTCAGGGAAGTTAACCTCAAATTTCACAAATCGACTTCTAGTTGATACTCAAGTGCCCCAACGATGTCTAGCTCGGTTCCTTACAACATCCTCGGGAAAGTTGACCTTAAATTTCACAAATCGACTTCTAGTTGATACTCAAGTGCCCCAACGATGTCTAGGTCGGTTCCTCACAACATCCTCGGGAAAGTTGACCTTAAAATTCACAAATTGACTTCTAGACAGTACTCAAGTGCCCCAACGATGTCTAGGTCGGTTCCTCACAACATCCTCGGGAAAGTTGACCTTAAAATTCACAAATTGACTTCTAGACAGTACTCAAGTGACCAACGCTGTCTAGGTCGGTTGCTCACAACATTTTCAGGGAAGTTAATCTCAAATTTCACAAATCGACTTCTAGTTGATACTCAAGTGCCCCAACGATGTCTAGCTCGGTTCCTCACAACATCCTCGGGAAAGTTGACCTTAAATTTCACAAATCGACTTCTAGTCAGTACTCAAGTTCCCCAACGATGTTTAGGTCGGTTGCTCACAATATTTTCGGGAAAGTTAACCTCAAATTTCACAAAGCGATTTCAAGACGGTACTCAAGTGCCCAACGATGTCTAGGTCGGTTGCTCATAACATTTTCGGGAAAGTTAATCTTAAATTTCACAAATCGACTTCTACACGGTACTCAGGTGCCCAACGATGTCTAGGTCGGTTGCTCACAACATCCTCGAAAAAAGTTGACCCTTAAATTTTACAAATCGATTTTTAGACAGTACCAAAGTGCCCCAACGATGTCTAGGTCAAATCCTCACAGCATCTTCGCGAAAGCTAACCTAAAAATTCACAAATCAAATACTAGACGGTACCCTTGTGCCCCAACGATGTCTAGCTCGGTTACTCACAACATTTTCGGGAAAGTTAACCTCAAATTTCACAAATCAACTTCTAGAAGGTACCCAAGTGCCCCAACGATGTCTACGTCGGTTGCTCATAACATTTTCGGGAAAGTTAACCTCAAATTTCACAAAGCGATTTCAAGACGGTACTCAAGTGCCCAACGATGTCTAGGTCGGTTGCTCATAACATTTTCAGGAAAGTTAATCTTAAATTTCACAAATCGACTTCTACACGGTACTCAGGTGCCCAACGATGTCTAGGTCGGTTGCTCACAACATTTTCAGGGAAGTTAACCTCAAATTTCACAAATCGACTTCTAGTTGATACTTAAGTGCCCCAACGATGTCTAGCTCGGTTCCTTACAACATCCTCGGGAAAGTTGACCTTAAATTTCACAAATCGACTTCTAGTCAGTACTCAAGTGCCCCAACGATGTTTAGGTCGGTTGCTCACAACATTTTCGGGAAAGTTAACCTCAAATTTCACAAATCAACTTCTAGAAGGTACCCAAGTGCCCCAACGATGTCTACGTCGGTTGCTCAAAACATTTTCGGGAAAGTTAACCTCAAATTTCACAAAGCGATTTCAAGACGGTACTCAAGTGCCCAACGATGTCTAGGTCGGTTGCTCATAACATTTTCGGGAAAGTTAATCTTAAATTTCACAAATCGACTTCTACACGGTACTCAGGTGCCCAACGATGTCTAGGTCGGTTGCTCACAACATTTTTAGGGAAGTTAACCTCAAATTTCACAAATCAACTTCTAGAAGGTACCCAAGTGCCCCAACGATATCCAGGTCGGTTGCTCACAACATCTTCGGGGAAGTTAACCTTAAACTTCACAAATCCACTTCTAGACGGTACCTAAGTACCCGAACGACGTCTAGGTCGGTTCCTCACAACATCCTCGGAAAAGTTAACTTCAAATTTCACAAATCGACTTCTAGTTGATACTCAAGTGCCCCAACGATGTCTAGGTCGGTTCCTCACAACATTCTCGGGAAAGTTGACCTTAAATTTCACAAATTGACTTCTAGACGGTACTTAAGTGAACAACGCTGTCTAGGTCAGTTGCTCACAACATTTTTGGGGAAGTTAACCTTAAATTTTACAAATCGACATCTAGTCAGTACTCAAGTGCCCCAACGATGTCTAGGTGGGTTGCTTACATCATCTTCGGGGAAGTTAATCTCAAATTTCACAAATCGACTTCTAGTTGATACTCAAGTGCCCCAACGATGTCTAGTTTGGTTCCTCACAGCATCCTCGGAAAAGTTAACCTCAAATTTCACAAATCGACTTCTAGTTGATACTCAAGTGACCCAACGATGTCTAGGTCGGTTCCTCACAACATTCTCGGGAAAGTTGACCTTAAATTTCACAAATCGACTTCGAGACGGTACTCAAGTGCCCAACGATGTCTAGGTCGGTTGCTCACAACATTTTCAGGGAAGTTAACCTCAAATTTCACAAATCGACTTCTAGTTGATACTTAAGTGCCCCGACGATGTCTAGGTCGGTTCCTCACAACATCCTCGGGAAAGTTAACCTTCAATTTCACAAATTGACTTCTAGACGGTACTTAAGTGACCAACGCTCTCTAGGTCGGTTGCTCACAACATTTTCGGTAAAGTTAACCTTAAATTTCACAAATCGACTTCTAGACAGTACTCAAGTGCCCCAACGATGTCTAGGTCGGTTCCTCACAACATCCTCGAAGAAGTTGACCCTTAAATTTTACAAATCAATTTCTAGACGGTACCAAAGTGCCCCAACGATGTCTAGGTCAATTCCTCACAGCATCTTCGCGGAAGTTAACCTAAAAATTCACAAATCAAATACTAGACGGTACCCTTGTGCCCCAACGATGTCTAGCTCGGTTACTCACAACATTTTCGGGAAAGTTAACCTCAAATTTCACAAATCAACTTCTAGAAGGTACCCAAGTGCCCCAACGATATCCAGGTCGGTTGCTCAGAACATCTTCGGGGAAGTTAACCATAAACTTCACAAATCCACTTTTAGACGGTACCTAAGTACCCGATCGATGTCTACGTCGGTTGCTCACAACATTTTCGGGAAAGTTAACCTCAAATTTCACAAAGCGATTTCAAGACGGTACTCAAGTGCCCAACGATGTCTAGGTCGGTTGCTCACAACATTTTCGGGAAAGTTAATCTTAAATTTCACAAATCGACTTCTACACGGTACTCAGGTGCCCAACGATGTCTAGGTCGGTTGCTCACAACATTTTCAGGGAAGTTAACCTCAAATTTCACAAATCGACTTCTAGTTGATACTCAAGTGCCCCAACGATGTCTAGCTCGGTTCCTCACAACATCCTCGGGAAAGTTGACCTTAAATTTCACAAATCGACTTCTAGTCAGTACTCAAGTTCCCCAACGATGTTTAGGTCGATTGCTCACAATATTTTCGGGAAAGTTAACCTCAAATTTCACAAAGCGATTTCAAGACGGTACTCAAGTGCCCAACGATGTCTAGGTCGGTTGCTCATAACATTTTCGGGAAAGTTAATCTTAAATTTCACAAATCGACTTCTACACGGTACTCAGGTGCCCAACGATGTCTAGGTCGGTTGCTCACAACATTTTCAGGGAAGTTAACCTCAAATTTCACAAATCGACTTCTAGTTGATACTCAAGTGCCCCAACGATGTCTAGGTCGGTTCCTCACAGCATCCTCGGGAAAGTTAACCTTAAATTTCACAAATTCACTTCTAGACGGTACTTTAGTGACCAACGCTGTCTAGGTCGATTGCTCAAACATTTTCGGGGAAGTTAACCTTAAATTTCACAAATCGACTTCTAGACAGTACTCAAGTGCCCCAACGATGTCTAGGTGGGTTGCTTACATCATCTTCGGGGAAGTTAACCTCAAATTTCACAAAGCGATTTCAAGACGGTACTCAAGTGCCCAACGATGTCTAGGTCGGTTGCTCACAACATTTTCAGGGAAGTTAACCTCAAATTTCACAAATCAACTTCTAGAAGGTACCCAAGTGCCCCAACGATATCCAGGTCGGTTGCTCACAACATCTTCGGGGAAGTTAACCTTAAACTTCACAAATCCACTTTTAGACGGTACCTAAGTACCCGAACGATGTCTACGTCGGTTGCTCACAACATTTTCGGGAAAGTTAACCTCAAATTTTACAAAGCGATTTCAAGACGGTACTCAAGTGCCCAACGATGTCTAGGTCGGTTGCTCATAACATTTTCGGGAAAGTTAATCTTAAATTTCACAAATAGACTTCTACACGGTACTCAGGTGCCCAACGATGTCTAGGTCGGTTGCTCACAACATTTTTAGGGAAGTTAACCTCAAATTTCACAAATCAACTTCTAGAAGGTACCCAAGTGCCCCAACGATATCCAGGTCGGTTGCTCACAACATCTTCGGGGAAGTTAACCTTAAACTTCACAAATCCACTTCTAGACGGTACCTAAGTACCCGAACGATGTCTAGGTCAGTTGCTCACAACATTTTCGGGAAAGTTAACCTCATATTTCACAAATCTACTTCTAGTTGGTATTCAAGTGCCCGAAAAATGTCTAGGTCGGTTCCTCACAACATTCTCGAAGAAGTTGTCCTCAAATTTTAGAAATCGACTTTTAGACGGTACCCAAGTGCCCCAACGATATTCAGGTCGGTTGCTCACAACATCTTCGGGGAAGTTAACCTCAAATTTCACAAATCGACTTCTAGTTGATACTCAAGTGCCCCAACGATGTCTAGGTCGGTTCCTCACAACATCCTCGGGAAAGTTGACCTTAAATTTCACAAATTGACTTCTAGACGGTACTCAAGTGACCAACGCTGTCTAGGTCAGTTGCTCACAACATTTTTGGGGAAGTTAACCTTAAATTTCACAAATCGACTTCTAGTCAGTACTCAAGTGCCCCAACGATGTTTAGGTCGGTTGCTCACAATATTTTCGGGAAAGTTAACCTCAAATTTCACAAAGCGATTTCAAGACGGTACTCAAGTGCCCAACGATGTCTAGGTCGGTTCCTCACAACATCCTCGAAAAAAGTTGACCCTTAAATTTTACAAATCGATTTTTAGACAGTACCAAAGTGCCCCAACGATGTCTAGGTCAAATCCTCACATCATCTTCGCGAAAGCTAACCTAAAAATTCACAAATCAAATACTAGACGGTACCCTTGTACCCCAACGATGTCTAGCTCGGTTACTCACAACATTTTCGGGAAAGTTAACCTCAAATTTCACAAATCGAGTTCTAGTTGATACTCAAGTGCCCCAACGATGTCTAGGTCGGTTCCTCACAGCATCCTCGGGAAAGTTAACCTTAAATTTCACAAATTCACTTCTAGACGGTACTTTAGTGACCAACGCTGTCTAGGTCGATTGCTCACAACATTTTCGGGGAAGTTAACCTTAAATTTTACAAATCGACTTCTAGACAGTACTTAAGTGCCCCAACGATGTCTAGGTCGGTTCCTCACAACATCCTCGAAGAAGTTGACCCTTAAATTTTACAAATCGATTTCTAGACGGTACCAAAGTGCCCCAACGATGTCTAGGTCAATTCCTCACAGCATCTTCGGGGAAGTTAACCTTAAACTTCACAAATCCACTTCTAGACGGTACCTAAGTACCCGAACGATGTCTAGGTCAGTTGCTCACAACATTTTCGGGAAAGTTAACCTCATATTTCACAAATCTACTTCTAGTTGGTATTCAAGTGCCCGAAAAATGTCTAGGTCGGTTCCTCACAACATTCTCGAAGAAGTTGTCCTCAAATTTTAGAAATCGACTTTTAGACGGTACCCAAGTGCCCCAACGATATTCAGGTCGGTTGCTCACAACATCTTCGGGGAAGTTAACCTCAAATTTCACAAATCGACTTCTAGTTGATACTCAAGTGCCCCAACGATGTCTAGGTCGGTTCCTCACAACATCCTCGGGAAAGTTGACCTTAAAATTCACAAATTGACTTCTAGACAGTACTCAAGTGACCAACGCTGTCTAGGTCAGTTGCTCACAACATTTTTGGGGAAGTTAACCTTAAATTTCACAAATCGACTTCTAGTCAGTACTCAAGTGCCCCAACGATGTTTAGGTCGGTTGCTCACAATATTTTCGGGAAAGTTAACCTCAAATTTCACAAAGCGATTTCAAGACGGTACTCAAGTGCCCAACGATGTCTAGGTCGGTTCCTCACAACATCCTCGAAAAAAGTTGACCCTTAAATTTTACAAATCGATTTTTAGACAGTACCAAAGTGCCCCAACGATGTCTAGGTCAAATCCTCACAGCATCTTCGCGAAAGCTAACCTAAAAATTCACAAATCAAATACTACACGGTACTCAGGTGCCCAACGATGTCTAGGTCGATTGCTCACAACATTTTCAGGGAAGTTAACCTCAAATTTCACAAATCGACTTCTAGTTGATACTCAAGTGCCCCAACGATGTCTAGCTCGGTTCCTTACAACATCCTCGGGAAAGTTGACCTTAAATTTCACAAATCGACTTCTAGTTGATACTCAAGTGCCCCAACGATGTCTAGGTCGGTTCCTCACAACATCCTCGGGAAAGTTGACCTTAAAATTCACAAATTGACTTCTAGACAGTACTCAAGTGCCCCAACGATGTCTAGGTCGGTTCCTCACAACATCCTCGGGAAAGTTGACCTTAAAATTCACAAATTGACTTCTAGACAGTACTCAAGTGACCAACGCTGTCTAGGTCGGTTGCTCACAACATTTTCAGGGAAGTTAATCTCAAATTTCACAAATCGACTTCTAGTTGATACTCAAGTGCCCCAACGATGTCTAGCTCGGTTCCTCACAACATCCTCGGGAAAGTTGACCTTAAATTTCACAAATCGACTTCTAGTCAGTACTCAAGTTCCCCAACGATGTTTAGGTCGGTTGCTCACAATATTTTCGGGAAAGTTAACCTCAAATTTCACAAAGCGATTTCAAGACGGTACTCAAGTGCCCAACGATGTCTAGGTCGGTTGCTCATAACATTTTCGGGAAAGTTAATCTTAAATTTCACAAATCGACTTCTACACGGTACTCAGGTGCCCAACGATGTCTAGGTCGGTTGCTCACAACATCCTCGAAAAAAGTTGACCCTTAAATTTTACAAATCGATTTTTAGACAGTACCAAAGTGCCCCAACGATGTCTAGGTCAAATCCTCACAGCATCTTCGCGAAAGCTAACCTAAAAATTCACAAATCAAATACTAGACGGTACCCTTGTGCCCCAACGATGTCTAGCTCGGTTACTCACAACATTTTCGGGAAAGTTAACCTCAAATTTCACAAATCAACTTCTAGAAGGTACCCAAGTGCCCCAACGATGTCTACGTCGGTTGCTCATAACATTTTCGGGAAAGTTAACCTCAAATTTCACAAAGCGATTTCAAGACGGTACTCAAGTGCCCAACGATGTCTAGGTCGGTTGCTCATAACATTTTCAGGAAAGTTAATCTTAAATTTCACAAATCGACTTCTACACGGTACTCAGGTGCCCAACGATGTCTAGGTCGGTTGCTCACAACATTTTCAGGGAAGTTAACCTCAAATTTCACAAATCGACTTCTAGTTGATACTTAAGTGCCCCAACGATGTCTAGCTCGGTTCCTTACAACATCCTCGGGAAAGTTGACCTTAAATTTCACAAATCGACTTCTAGTCAGTACTCAAGTGCCCCAACGATGTTTAGGTCGGTTGCTCACAACATTTTCGGGAAAGTTAACCTCAAATTTCACAAATCAACTTCTAGAAGGTACCCAAGTGCCCCAACGATGTCTACGTCGGTTGCTTAAAACATTTTCGGGAAAGTTAACCTCAAATTTCACAAAGCGATTTCAAGACGGTACTCAAGTGCCCAACGATGTCTAGGTCGGTTGCTCATAACATTTTCGGGAAAGTTAATCTTAAATTTCACAAATCGACTTCTACACGGTACTCAGGTGCCCAACGATGACTAGGTCGGTTGCTCACAACATTTTTAGGGAAGTTAACCTCAAATTTCACAAATCAACTTCTAGAAGGTACCCAAGTGCCCCAACGATATCCAGGTCGGTTGCTCACAACATCTTCGGGGAAGTTAACCTTAAACTTCACAAATCCACTTCTAGACGGTACCTAAGTACCCGAACGACGTCTAGGTCGGTTCCTCACAACATCCTCGGAAAAGTTAACTTCAAATTTCACAAATCGACTTCTAGTTGATACTCAAGTGCCCCAACGATGTCTAGGTCGGTTCCTCACAACATTCTCGGGAAAGTTGACCTTAAATTTCACAAATTGACTTCTAGACGGTACTTAAGTGAACAACGCTGTCTAGGTCAGTTGCTCACAACATTTTT
Organism: Ganaspis brasiliensis; assembly: GCA_037103525.1. Taxonomy (NCBI): domain Eukaryota; kingdom Metazoa; phylum Arthropoda; class Insecta; order Hymenoptera; family Figitidae; genus Ganaspis; species Ganaspis brasiliensis. The sequence goes on from JAZKLR010000113.1 coordinate 116,294, forward strand.
GGGGAAGTTAACCTTAAATTTTACAAATCGACATCTAGTCAGTACTCAAGTGCCCCAACGATGTCTAGGTGGGTTGCTTACATCATCTTCGGGGAAGTTAATCTCAAATTTCACAAATCGACTTCTAGTTGATACTCAAGTGCCCCAACGATGTCTAGTTTGGTTCCTCACAGCATCCTCGGAAAAGTTAACCTCAAATTTCACAAATCGACTTCTAGTTGATACTCAAGTGACCCAACGATGTCTAGGTCGGTTCCTCACAACATTCTCGGGAAAGTTGACCTTAAATTTCACAAATCGACTTCGAGACGGTACTCAAGTGCCCAACGATGTCTAGGTCGGTTGCTCACAACATTTTCAGGGAAGTTAACCTCAAATTTCACAAATCGACTTCTAGTTGATACTTAAGTGCCCCGACGATGTCTAGGTCGGTTCCTCACAACATCCTCGGGAAAGTTAACCTTCAATTTCACAAATTGACTTCTAGACGGTACTTAAGTGACCAACGCTCTCTAGGTCGGTTGCTCACAACATTTTCGGTAAAGTTAACCTTAAATTTCACAAATCGACTTCTAGACAGTACTCAAGTGCCCCAACGATGTCTAGGTCGGTTCCTCACAACATCCTCGAAGAAGTTGACCCTTAAATTTTACAAATCAATTTCTAGACGGTACCAAAGTGCCCCAACGATGTCTAGGTCAATTCCTCACAGCATCTTCGCGGAAGTTAACCTAAAAATTCACAAATCAAATACTAGACGGTACCCTTGTGCCCCAACGATGTCTAGCTCGGTTACTCACAACATTTTCGGGAAAGTTAACCTCAAATTTCACAAATCAACTTCTAGAAGGTACCCAAGTGCCCCAACGATATCCAGGTCGGTTGCTCAGAACATCTTCGGGGAAGTTAACCATAAACTTCACAAATCCACTTTTAGACGGTACCTAAGTACCCGATCGATGTCTACGTCGGTTGCTCACAACATTTTCGGGAAAGTTAACCTCAAATTTCACAAAGCGATTTCAAGACGGTACTTAAGTGCCCAACGATGTCTAGGTCGGTTGCTCATAACATTTTCGGGAAAGTTAATCTTAAATTTCACAAATCGACTTCTACACGGTACTCAGGTGCCCAACGATGTCTAGGTCGGTTGCTCACAACATTTTCAGGGAAGTTAACCTCAAATTTCACAAATCGACTTCTAGTTGATACTCAAGTGCCCCAACGATGTCTAGCTCGGTTCCTCACAACATCCTCGGGAAAGTTGACCTTAAATTTCACAAATCGACTTCTAGTCAGTACTCAAGTTCCCCAACGATGTTTAGGTCGATTGCTCACAATATTTTCGGGAAAGTTAACCTCAAATTTCACAAAGCGATTTCAAGACGGTACTCAAGTGCCCAACGATGTCTAGGTCGGTTGCTCATAACATTTTCGGGAAAGTTAATCTTAAATTTCACAAATCGACTTCTACACGGTACTCAGGTGCCCAACGATGTCTAGGTCGGTTGCTCACAACATTTTCAGGGAAGTTAACCTCAAATTTCACAAATCGACTTCTAGTTGATACTCAAGTGCCCCAACGATGTCTAGGTCGGTTCCTCACAGCATCCTCGGGAAAGTTAACCTTAAATTTCACAAATTCACTTCTAGACGGTACTTTAGTGACCAACGCTGTCTAGGTCGATTGCTCAAACATTTTCGGGGAAGTTAACCTTAAATTTCACAAATCGACTTCTAGACAGTACTCAAGTGCCCCAACGATGTCTAGGTGGGTTGCTTACATCATCTTCGGGGAAGTTAACCTCAAATTTCACAAAGCGATTTCAAGACGGTACTCAAGTGCCCAACGATGTCTAGGTCGGTTGCTCACAACATTTTCAGGGAAGTTAACCTCAAATTTCACAAATCAACTTCTAGAAGGTACCCAAGTGCCCCAACGATATCCAGGTCGGTTGCTCACAACATCTTCGGGGAAGTTAACCTTAAACTTCACAAATCCACTTTTAGACGGTACCTAAGTACCCGAACGATGTCTACGTCGGTTGCTCACAACATTTTCGGGAAAGTTAACCTCAAATTTTACAAAGCGATTTCAAGACGGTACTCAAGTGCCCAACGATGTCTAGGTCGGTTGCTCATAACATTTTCGGGAAAGTTAATCTTAAATTTCACAAATAGACTTCTACACGGTACTCAGGTGCCCAACGATGTCTAGGTCGGTTGCTCACAACATTTTTAGGGAAGTTAACCTCAAATTTCACAAATCAACTTCTAGAAGGTACCCAAGTGCCCCAACGATATCCAGGTCGGTTGCTCACAACATCTTCGGGGAAGTTAACCTTAAACTTCACAAATCCACTTCTAGACGGTACCTAAGTACCCGAACGATGTCTAGGTCAGTTGCTCACAACATTTTCGGGAAAGTTAACCTCATATTTCACAAATCTACTTCTAGTTGGTATTCAAGTGCCCGAAAAATGTCTAGGTCGGTTCCTCACAACATTCTCGAAGAAGTTGTCCTCAAATTTTAGAAATCGACTTTTAGACGGTACCCAAGTGCCCCAACGATATTCAGGTCGGTTGCTCACAACATCTTCGGGGAAGTTAACCTCAAATTTCACAAATCGACTTCTAGTTGATACTCAAGTGCCCCAACGATGTCTAGGTCGGTTCCTCACAACATCCTCGGGAAAGTTGACCTTAAATTTCACAAATTGACTTCTAGACGGTACTCAAGTGACCAACGCTGTCTAGGTCAGTTGCTCACAACATTTTTGGGGAAGTTAACCTTAAATTTCACAAATCGACTTCTAGTCAGTACTCAAGTGCCCCAACGATGTTTAGGTCGGTTGCTCACAATATTTTCGGGAAAGTTAACCTCAAATTTCACAAAGCGATTTCAAGACGGTACTCAAGTGCCCAACGATGTCTAGGTCGGTTCCTCACAACATCCTCGAAAAAAGTTGACCCTTAAATTTTACAAATCGATTTTTAGACAGTACCAAAGTGCCCCAACGATGTCTAGGTCAAATCCTCACATCATCTTCGCGAAAGCTAACCTAAAAATTCACAAATCAAATACTAGACGGTACCCTTGTACCCCAACGATGTCTAGCTCGGTTACTCACAACATTTTCGGGAAAGTTAACCTCAAATTTCACAAATCGACTTCTAGTTGATACTCAAGTGCCCCAACGATGTCTAGGTCGGTTCCTCACAGCATCCTCGGGAAAGTTAACCTTAAATTTCACAAATTCACTTCTAGACGGTACTTTAGTGACCAACGCTGTCTAGGTCGATTGCTCACAACATTTTCGGGGAAGTTAACCTTAAATTTTACAAATCGACTTCTAGACAGTACTTAAGTGCCCCAACGATGTCTAGGTCGGTTCCTCACAACATCCTCGAAGAAGTTGACCCTTAAATTTTACAAATCGATTTCTAGACGGTACCAAAGTGCCCCAACGATGTCTAGGTCAATTCCTCACAGCATCTTCGGGGAAGTTAACCTTAAACTTCACAAATCCACTTCTAGACGGTACCTAAGTACCCGAACGATGTCTAGGTCAGTTGCTCACAACATTTTCGGGAAAGTTAACCTCATATTTCACAAATCTACTTCTAGTTGGTATTCAAGTGCCCGAAAAATGTCTAGGTCGGTTCCTCACAACATTCTCGAAGAAGTTGTCCTCAAATTTTAGAAATCGACTTTTAGACGGTACCCAAGTGCCCCAACGATATTCAGGTCGGTTGCTCACAACATCTTCGGGGAAGTTAACCTCAAATTTCACAAATCGACTTCTAGTTGATACTCAAGTGCCCCAACGATGTCTAGGTCGGTTCCTCACAACATCCTCGGGAAAGTTGACCTTAAAATTCACAAATTGACTTCTAGACAGTACTCAAGTGACCAACGCTGTCTAGGTCAGTTGCTCACAACATTTTTGGGGAAGTTAACCTTAAATTTCACAAATCGACTTCTAGTCAGTACTCAAGTGCCCCAACGATGTTTAGGTCGGTTGCTCACAATATTTTCGGGAAAGTTAACCTCAAATTTCACAAAGCGATTTCAAGACGGTACTCAAGTGCCCAACGATGTCTAGGTCGGTTCCTCACAACATCCTCGAAAAAAGTTGACCCTTAAATTTTACAAATCGATTTTTAGACAGTACCAAAGTGCCCCAACGATGTCTAGGTCAAATCCTCACAGCATCTTCGCGAAAGCTAACCTAAAAATTCACAAATCAAATACTACACGGTACTCAGGTGCCCAACGATGTCTAGGTCGATTGCTCACAACATTTTCAGGGAAGTTAACCTCAAATTTCACAAATCGACTTCTAGTTGATACTCAAGTGCCCCAACGATGTCTAGCTCGGTTCCTTACAACATCCTCGGGAAAGTTGACCTTAAATTTCACAAATCGACTTCTAGTTGATACTCAAGTGCCCCAACGATGTCTAGGTCGGTTCCTCACAACATCCTCGGGAAAGTTGACCTTAAAATTCACAAATTGACTTCTAGACAGTACTCAAGTGACCAACGCTGTCTAGGTCGGTTGCTCACAACATTTTCAGGGAAGTTAACCTCAAATTTCACAAATCGACTTCTAGTTGATACTCAAGTGCCCCAACGATGTCTAGCTCGGTTCCTCACAACATCCTCGGGAAAGTTGACCTTAAATTTCACAAATCGACTTCTAGTCAGTACTCAAGTTCCCCAACGATGTTTAGGTCGGTTGCTCACAATATTTTCGGGAAAGTTAACCTCAAATTTCACAAAGCGATTTCAAAACGGTACTCAAGTGCCCAACGATGTCTAGGTCGGTTGCTCATAACATTTTCGGGAAAGTTAATCTTAAATTTCACAAATCGACTTCTACACGGTACTCAGGTGCCCAACGATGTCTAGGTCGGTTGCTCACAACATCCTCGAAAAAAGTTGACCCTTAAATTTTACAAATCGATTTTTAGACAGTACCAAAGTGCCCCAACGATGTCTAGGTCAAATCCTCACAGCATCTTCGCGAAAGCTAACCTAAAAATTCACAAATCAAATACTAGACGGTACCCTTGTGCCCCAACGATGTCTAGCTCGGTTACTCACAACATTTTCGGGAAAGTTAACCTCAAATTTCACAAATCAACTTCTAGAAGGTACCCAAGTGCCCCAACGATATCCAGGTCGGTTGCTCAGAACATCTTCGGGGAAGTTAACCTTAAACTTCACAAATCCACTTTTAGACGGTACCTAAGTACCCGAACGATGTCTACGTCGGTTGCTCATAACATTTTCGGGAAAGTTAACCTCAAATTTCACAAAGCGATTTCAAGACGGTACTCAAGTGCCCAACGATGTCTAGGTCGGTTGCTCATAACATTTTCAGGAAAGTTAATCTTAAATTTCACAAATCGACTTCTACACGGTACTCAGGTGCCCAACGATGTCTAGGTCGGTTGCTCACAACATTTTCAGGGAAGTTAACCTCAAATTTCACAAATCGACTTCTAGTTGATACTTAAGTGCCCCAACGATGTCTAGCTCGGTTCCTTACAACATCCTCGGGAAAGTTGACCTTAAATTTCACAAATCGACTTCTAGTCAGTACTCAAGTGCCCCAACGATGTTTAGGTCGGTTGCTCACAATATTTTCGGGAAAGTTAACCTCAAATTTCACAAAGCGATTTCAAGACGGTACTCAAGTGCCCAACGATGTCTAGGTCGGTTCCTCACAACATCCTCGAAAAAAGTTGACCCTTAAATTTTACAAATCGATTTTTAGACAGTACCAAAGTGCCCCAACGATGTCTAGGTCAAATCCTCACAGCATCTTCGCGAAAGCTAACCTAAAAATTCACAAATCAAATACTACACGGTACTCAGGTGCCCAACGATGTCTAGGTCGATTGCTTACAACATTTTCAGGGAAGTTAACCTCAAATTTCACAAATCGACTTCTAGTTGATACTCAAGTGCCCCAACGATGTCTAGCTCGGTTCCTTACAACATCCTCGGGAAAGTTGACCTTAAATTTTACAAATCGACTTCTAGTTGATACTCAAGTGCCCCAACGATGTCTAGGTCGGTTCCTCACAACATCCTCGGGAAAGTTGACCTTAAAATTCACAAATTGACTTCTAGACAGTACTCAAGTGACCAACGCTGTCTAGGTCGGTTGCTCACAACATTTTCAGGGAAGTTAACCTCAAATTTCACAAATCGACTTCTAGTTGATACTCAAGTGCCCCAACGATGTCTAGCTCGGTTCCTCACAACATCCTCGGGAAAGTTGACCTTAAATTTCACAAATCGACTTCTAGTCAGTACTCAAGTTCCCCAGCGATGTTTAGGTCGGTTGCTCACAATATTTTCGGGAAAGTTAACCTCAAATTTCACAAAGCGATTTCAAGACGGTACTCAAGTGCCCAACGATGTCTAGGTCGGTTGCTCATAACATTTTCGGGAAAGTTAATCTTAAATTTCACAAATCGACTTCTACACGGTACTCAGGTGCCCAACGATGTCTAGGTCAGTTGCTCACAACATCCTCGAAAAAAGTTGACCCTTAAATTTTACAAATCGATTTTTAGACAGTACCAAAGTGCCCCAACGATGTCTAGGTCAAATCCTCACAGCATCTTCGCGAAAGCTAACCTAAAAATTCACAAATCAAATACTAGACGGTACCCTTGTGCCCCAACGATGTCTAGCTCGGTTACTCACAACATTTTCGGGAAAGTTAACCTCAAATTTCACAAATCAACTTCTAGAAGGTACCCAAGTGCCCCAACGATATCCAGGTCGGTTGCTCAGAACATCTTCGGGGAAGTTAACCTTAAACTTCACAAATCCACTTTTAGACGGTACCTAAGTACCCGAACGATGTCTACGTCGGTTGCTCATAACATTTTCGGGAAAGTTAACCTCAAATTTCACAAAGCGATTTCAAGACGGTACTCAAGTGCCCAACGATGTCTAGGTCGGTTGCTCATAACATTTTCAGGAAAGTTAATCTTAAATTTCACAAATCGACTTCTACACGGTACTCAGGTGCCCAACGATGTCTAGGTCGGTTGCTCACAACATTTTCAGGGAAGTTAACCTCAAATTTCACAAATCGACTTCTAGTTGATACTTAAGTGCCCCAACGATGTCTAGCTCGGTTCCTTACAACATCCTCGGGAAAGTTGACCTTAAATTTCACAAATCGACTTCTAGTCAGTACTCAAGTGCCCCAACGATGTTTAGGTCGGTTGCTCACAATATTTTCGGGAAAGTTAACCTCAAATTTCACAAAGCGATTTCAAGACGGTACTCAAGTGCCCAACGATGTCTAGGTCGGTTGCTCATAACATTTTCGGGAAAGTTAATCTTAAATTTCACAAATCGACTTCTACACGGTACTCAGGTGCCCAACGATGTCTAGGTCGGTTGCTCACAACATCCTCGAAAAAAGTTGACCCTTAAATTTTACAAATCGATTTCTAGACAGTACCAAAGTGCCCCAACGATGTCTAGGTCAAATCCTCACAGCATCTTCGCGAAAGCTAACCTAAAAATTCACAAATCAAATACTAGACGGTACCCTTGTGCCCCAACGATGTCTAGCTCGGTTACTCACAACATTTTCGGGAAAGTTAACCTCAAATTTAACAAATCAACTTCTAGAAGGTACCCAAGTGCCCCAACGATATCCAGGTCGGTTGCTCAGAACATCTTCGGGGAAGTTAACCATAAACTTCACAAATCCACTTTTAGACGGTACCTAAGTACCCGAACGATGTCTACGTCGGTTGCTCACAACATTTTCGGGAAAGTTAACCTCAAATTTCACAAAGCGATTTCAAGACGGTACTCAAGTGCCCAACGATGTCTAGGTCGGTTGCTCATAACATTTTCGGGAAAGTTAATCTTAAATTTTACAAATCGACTTCTACACGGTACTCATGTGCCCAACGATGTCTAGGTCGGTTGCTCACAACATTTTCAGGGAAGTTAACCTCAAATTTCACAAATCGACTTCTAGTTGATACTCAAGTGCCCCAACGATGTCTAGCTCGGTTCCTCACAACATCCTCGGGAAAGTTGACCTTAAATTTCACAAATCGACTTCTAGTCAGTACTCAAGTTCCCCAACGATGTTTAGGTCGGTTGCTCACAATATTTTCGGGAAAGTTAACCTTAAATTTCACAAAGCGATTTCAAGACGGTACTCAAGTGCCCAACGATGTCTAGGTCGGTTGCTCATAACATTTTCGGGAAAGTTAATCTTAAATTTCACAAATCGCCTTCTACACGGTACTCAGGTGCCCAACGATGTCTAGGTCGGTTGCTCACAACATCCTCGAAAAAAGTTGACCCTTAAATTTTACAAATCGATTTCTAGACAGTACCAAAGTGCCCCAACGATGTCTAGGTCAAATCCTCACAGCATCTTCGCGAAAGCTAACCTAAAAATTCACAAATCAAATACTAGACGGTACCCTTGTGCCCCAACGATGTCTAGCTCGGTTACTCACAACATTTTCGGGAAAGTTAACCTCAAATTTCACAAATCAACTTCTAGAAGGTACCCAAGTGCCCCAACGATATCCAGGTCGGTTGCTCAGAACATCTTCGGGGAAGTTAACCATAAACTTCACAAATCCACTTTTAGACGGTACCTAAGTACCCGAACGATGTCTACGTCGGTTGCTCACAACATTTTCGGGAAAGTTAACCTCAAATTTCACAAAGCGATTTCAAGACGGTACTCAAGTGCCCAACGATGTCTAGGTCGGTTGCTCATAACATTTTCGGGAAAGTTAATCTTAAATTTTACAAATCGACTTCTACACGGTACTCATGTGCCCAACGATGTCTAGGTCGGTTGCTCACAACATTTTCAGGGAAGTTAACCTCAAATTTCACAAATCGACTTCTAGTTGATACTCAAGTGCCCCAACGATGTCTAGCTCGGTTCCTCACAACATCCTCGGGAAAGTTGACCTTAAATTTCACAAATCGACTTCTAGTCAGTACTCAAGTTCCCCAACGATGTTTAGGTCGGTTGCTCACAATATTTTCGGGAAAGTTAACCTTAAATTTCACAAAGCGATTTCAAGACGGTACTCAAGTGCCCAACGATGTCTAGGTCGGTTGCTCATAACATTTTCGGGAAAGTTAATCTTAAATTTCACAAATCGACTTCTACACGGTACTCAGGTGCCCAACGATGTCTAGGTCGGTTGCTCACAACATTTTCAGGGAAGTTAATCTCAAATTTCACAAATCGACTTCTAGTTGATACTCAAGTGCCCCAACGATGTCTAGGTCGGTTCCTCACAACATCCTCGGAAAAGTTAACTTCAAATTTCACAAATCGACTTCTAGTTGATACTCAAGTGCCCCAACGATGTCTAGGTCGGTTCCTCATAACATTCTCGGGAAAGTTGACCTAAAATTTCACAAATTGACTTCTAGACGGTACTTAAGTGAACAACGCTGTCTAGGTCAGTTGCTCACAACATTTTTGGGGAAGTTAATCTCAAATTTCACAAATCGACTTCTAGTTGATACTCAAGTGCCCCAACGATGTCTAGGTCGGTTCCTCACAGCATCCTCGGAAAAGTTAACCTTAAATTTCACAAATCGACTTCTAGTTGATACTCAAGTGCCCCAACGATGTCTAGGTCGGTTCCTCACAACATTCTCGGGAAAGTTGAACTTAAATTTCACAAATCGACTTCGAGACGGTACTCAAGTGCCCAACGATGTCTAGGTCGGTTGCTCACAACATTTTCAGGGAAGTTAAACTCAAATTTCACAAATCGACTTCTAGTTGATACTTAAGTGCCCCAACGATGTCTAGGTCGGTTCCTCACAACATCCTCGGGAAAGTTAACCTTCAATTTCACAAATTGACTTCTAGACGGTACTTAAGTGACCAACGCTCTCTAGGTCGGTTGCTCACAACATTTTCGGTAAAGTTAACCTTAAATTTCACAAATCGACTTCTAGACAGTACTCAAGTGCCCCAACGATGTCTAGGTCGGTTCCTCACAACATCCTCGAAGAAGTTGACCCTTAAATTTTACAAATCGATTTCTAGACGGTACCAAAGTGCCCCAACGATGTCTAGGTCAATTCCTCACAGCATCTTCGCGGAAGTTAACCTAAAAATTCACAAATCAAATACTAGACGGTACCCTTGTGCCCCAACGATGTCTAGCTCGGTTACTCACAACATTTTCGGGAAAGTTAACCTCAAATTTCACAAATCAACTTCTAGAAGGTACCCAAGTGCCCCAACGATATCCAGGTCGGTTGCTCACAACATCTTCGGGGAAGTTAACCTTAAACTTCACAAATCCACTTTTAGACGGTACCTAAGTACCCGAACGATGTCTACGTCGGTTGCTCAAAACATTTTCGGGAAAGTTAACCTCAAATTTCACAAAGCGATTTCAAGACGGTACTCAAGTGCCCAACGATGTCTAGGTCGGTTGCTCATAACATTTTCGGGAAAGTTAATCTTAAATTTCACAAATCGACTTCTACACGGTACTCAGGTGCCCAACGATGTCTAGGTCGGTTGCTCACAACATTTTTAGGGAAGTTAACCTCAAATTTCACAAATCAACTTCTAGAAGGTACCCAAGTGCCCCAACGATATCCAGGTCGGTTGCTCACAACATCTTCGGGGAAGTTAACCTTAAACTTCACAAATCCACTTCTAGACGGTACCTAAGTACCCGAACGACGTCTAGGTCGGTTCCTCACAACATCCTCGGAAAAGTTAACTTCAAATTTCACAAATCGACTTCTAGTTGATACTCAAGTGCCCCAACGATGTCTAGGTCGGTTCCTCACAACATTCTCGGGAAAGTTGACCTTAAATTTCACAAATTGACTTCTAGACGGTACTTAAGTGAACAACGCTGTCTAGGTCAGTTGCTCACAACATTTTTGGGGAAGTTAACCTTAAATTTTACAAATCGACATCTAGTCAGTACTCAAGTGCCCCAACGATGTCTAGGTGGGTTGCTTACATCATCTTCGGGGAAGTTAATCTCAAATTTCACAAATCGACTTCTAGTTGATACTCAAGTGCCCCAACGATGTCTAGGTCGGTTCCTCACAGCATCCTCGGAAAAGTTAACCTCAAATTTCACAAATCGACTTCTAGTTGATACTCAAGTGCCCCAACGATGTCTAGGTCGGTTCCTCACAACATTCTCGGGAAAGTTGACCTTAAATTTCACAAATCGACTTCGAGACGGTACTCAAGTGCCCAACGATGTCTAGGTCGGTTGCTCACAACATTTTCAGGGAAGTTAACCTCAAATTTCACAAATCGACTTCTAGTTGATACTTAAGTGCCCCGACGATGTCTAGGTCGGTTCCTCACAACATCCTCGGGAAAGTTAACCTTCAATTTCACAAATTGACTTCTAGACGGTACTTAAGTGACCAACGCTCTCTAGGTCGGTTGCTCACAACATTTTCGGTAAAGTTAACCTTAAATTTCACAAATCGACTTCTAGACAGTACTCAAGTGCCCCAACGATGTCTAGGTCGGTTCCTCACAACATCCTCGAAGAAGTTGACCCTTAAATTTTACAAATCGATTTCTAGACGGTACCAAAGTGCCCCAACGATGTCTAGGTCAATTCCTCACAGCATCTTCGCGGAAGTTAACCTAAAAATTCACAAATCAAATACTAGACGGTACCCTTGTGCCCCAACGATGTCTAGCTCGGTTACTCACAACATTTTCGGGAAAGTTAACCTCAAATTTCACAAATCAACTTCTAGAAGGTACCCAAGTGCCCCAACGATATCCAGGTCGGTTGCTCACAACATCTTCGGGGAAGTTAACCTTAAACTTCACAAATCCACTTTTAGACGGTACCTAAGTACCCGAACGATGTCTACGTCGGTTGCTCAAAACATTTTCGGGAAAGTTAACCTCAAATTTCACAAAGCGATTTCAAGACGGTACTCAAGTGCCCAACGATGTCTAGGTCGGTTGCTCATAACATTTTCGGGAAAGTTAATCTTAAATTTCACAAATCGACTTCTACACGGTACTCAGGTGCCCAACGATGTCTAGGTCGGTTGCTCACAACATTTTTAGGGAAGTTAACCTCAAATTTCACAAATCAACTTCTAGAAGGTACCCAAGTGCCCCAACGATATCCAGGTCGGTTGCTCACAACATCTTCGGGGAAGTTAACCTTAAACTTCACAAATCCACTTCTAGACGGTACCTAAGTACCCGGACGACGTCTAGGTCGGTTCCTCACAACATCCTCGGAAAAGTTAACTTCAAATTTCACAAATCGACTTCTAGTTGATACTCAAGTGCCCCAACGATGTCTAGGTCGGTTCCTCACAACATTCTCGGGAAAGTTGACCTTAAATTTCACAAATTGACTTCTAGACGGTACTTAAGTGAACAACGCTGTCTAGGTCAGTTGCTCACAACATTTTTGGGGAAGTTAACCTTAAATTTTACAAATCGACATCTAGTCAGTACTCAAGTGCCCCAACGATGTCTAGGTGGGTTGCTTACATCATCTTCGGGGAAGTTAATCTCAAATTTCACAAATCGACTTCTAGTTGATACTCAAGTGCCCCAACGATGTCTAGGTCGGTTCCTCACAGCATCCTCGGAAAAGTTAACCTCAAATTTCACAAATCGACTTCTAGTTGATACTCAAGTGCCCCAACGATGTCTAGGTCGGTTCCTCACAACATTCTCGGGAAAGTTGACCTTAAATTTCACAAATCGACTTCGAGACGGTACTCAAGTGCCCAACGATGTCTAGGTCGGTTGCTCACAACATTTTCAGGGAAGTTAACCTCAAATTTCACAAATCGACTTCTAGTTGATACTTAAGTGCCCCGACGATGTCTAGGTCGGTTCCTCACAACATCCTCGGGAAAGTTAACCTTCAATTTCACAAATTGACTTCTAGACGGTACTTAAGTGACCAACGCTCTCTAGGTCGGTTGCTCACAACATTTTCGGTAAAGTTAACCTTAAATTTCACAAATCGACTTCTAGACAGTACTCAAGTGCCCCAACGATGTCTAGGTCGGTTCCTCACAACATCCTCGAAGAAGTTGACCCTTAAATTTTACAAATCAATTTCTAGACGGTACCAAAGTGCCCCAACGATGTCTAGGTCAATTCCTCACAGCATCTTCGCGGAAGTTAACCTAAAAATTCACAAATCAAATACTAGACGGTACCCTTGTGCCCCAACGATGTCTAGCTCGGTTACTCACAACATTTTCGGGAAAGTTAACCTCAAATTTCACAAATCAACTTCTAGAAGGTACCCAAGTGCCCCAACGATATCCAGGTCGGTTGCTCACAACATCTTCGGGGAAGTTAACCTTAAACTTCACAAATCCACTTTTAGACGGTACCTAAGTACCCGAACGATGTCTACGTCGGTTGCTCACAACATTTTCGGGAAAGTTAACCTTAAATTTCACAAAGCGATTTCAAGACGGTACTCAAGTGCCCAACGATGTCTAGGTCGGTTGCTCATAACATTTTCGGGAAAGTTAATCTTAAATTTCACAAATCGACTTCTACACGGTACTCAGGTGCCCAACGATGTCTAGGTCGGTTGCTCACAACATTTTTAGGGAAGTTAACCTCAAATTTCACAAATCAACTTCTAGAAGGTACCCAAGTGCCCCAACGATATCCAGGTCGGTTGCTCACAACATCTTCGGGGAAGTTAACCTTAAACTTCACAAATCCACTTCTAGACGGTACCTAAGTACCCGAACGATGTCTAGGTCAGTTGCTCACAACATTTTCGGGAAAGTTAACCTCATATTTCACAAATCTACTTCTAGTTGGTATTCAAGTGCCCGAAAAATGTCTAGGTCGGTTCCTCACAACATTCTCGAAGAAGTTGTCCTCAAATTTTAGAAATCGACTTTTAGACGGTACCCAAGTGCCCCAACGATATTCAGGTCGGTTGCTCACAACATCATCGGGGAAGTTAACCTCAAATTTCACAAATCGACTTCTAGTTGATACTCAAGTGCCCCAACGATGTTTAGGTCGGTTGCTCACAATATTTTCGGGAAAGTTAACCTCAAATTTCACAAAGCGATTTCAAGACGGTACTCAAGTGCCCAACGATGTCTAGGTCGGTTCCTCACAACATCCTCGAAAAAAGTTGACCCTTAAATTTTACAAATCGATTTTTAGACAGTACCAAAGTGCCCCAACGATGTCTAGGTCAAATCCTCACAGCATCTTCGCGAAAGCTAACCTGAAAATTCACAAATCAAATACTAGACGGTACCCTTGTGCCCCAACGATGTCTAGCTCGGTTACTCACAACATTTTCGGAAAAGTTAACCTCAAATTTCACAAATCAACTTCTAGAAGGTACCCAAGTGCCCCAACAATATCCAGGTCGGTTGCTCACAACATCTTCGGGGAAGTTAACCTTAAACTTCACAAATCCACTTTTAGACGGTACCTAAGTACCCGAACGATGTCTACGTCGGTTGCTCACAACATTTTCGGGAAAGTTAACCCCAAATTTCACAAAGCGATTTCAAGACGGTACTCAAGTGCCCAACGATGTCTAGGTCGGTTGCTCATAACATTTTCAGGAAAGTTAATCTTAAATTTCACAAAGCGACTTCTACACGGTACTCAGGTGCCCAACGATGTCTAGGTCGGTTGCTCACAACATTTTCAGGGAAGTTAACCTCAAATTTCACAAATCGACTTCTAGTTGATACTCAAGTGCCCCAACGATGTCTAGCTCGGTTCCTTACAACATCCTCGGGAAAGTTGACCTTAAATTTCACAAATCGACTTCTAGTCAGTACTCAAGTGCCCCAACGATGTTTAGGTCGGTTGCTCACAATATTTTCGGGAAAGTTAACCTCAAATTTCACAAAGCGATTTCAAGACGGTACTCAAGTGCCCAACGATGTCTAGGTCGGTTGCTCATAACATTTTCGGGAAAGTTAACCTTCAATTTCACAAATTGACTTCTAGACGGTACTTAAGTGACCAACGCTCTCTAGGTCGGTTGCTCACAACATTTTCGGTAAAGTTAACCTTAAATTTCACAAATCGACTTCTAGACAGTACTCAAGTGCCCCAACGATGTCTAGGTCGGTTCCTCACAACATCCTCGAAGAAGTTGACCCTTAAATTTTACAAATCGATTTCTAGACGGTACCAAAGTGCCCCAACGATGTCTAGGTCAATTCCTCACAGCATCTTCGCGGAAGTTAAACTAAAAATTCACAAATCAAATACTAGACGGTACCCTTGTGCCCCAACGATGTCTAGCTCGGTTACTCACAACATTTTCGGAAAAGTTAACCTCAAATTTCACAAATCAACTTCTAGAAGGTACCCAAGTGCCCCAACAATATCCAGGTCGGTTGCTCACAACATCTTCGGGGAAGTTAACCTTAAACTTCACAAATCCACTTTTAGACGGTACCTAAGTACCCGAACGATGTCTACGTCGGTTGCTCACAACATTTTCGGGAAAGTTAACCCCAAATTTCACAAAGCGATTTCAAGACGGTACTCAAGTGCCCAACGATGTCTAGGTAGGTTGCTCATAACATTTTCAGGAAAGTTAATCTTAAATTTCACAAATCGACTTCTACACGGTACTCAGGTGCCCAACGATGTCTAGGTCGGTTGCTCACAACATTTTCGGGAAAGTTAACCTCATATTTCACAAATCTACTTCTAGTTGATACTCAAGTGCCCCAACGATGTCTAGGTCGGTTCCTCACAACATCCTCGGGAAAGTTGACCTTAAATTTCACAAATTGACTTCTAGACGGTACTTAAGTGACCAACGCTGTCTAGGTCAGTTGCTCACAACATTTTTGGGGAAGTTAACCTTAAATTTCACAAATCGACTTCTAGTCAGTACTCAAGTGCCCCAACGATGTTTAGGTCGGTTGCTCACAATATTTTCAGGGAAGTTAACCTCAAATTTCACAAATCGACTTCTAGTTGATACTCAAGTGCCCCAACGATGTCTAGCTCGGTTCCTCACAACATCCTCGGGAAAGTTGACCTTAAATTTCACAAATCGACTTCTAGTCAGTACTCAAGTTCCCCAACGATGTTTAGGTCGGTTGCTCACAATATTTTCGGGAAAGTTAACCTCAAATTTCACAAAGCGATTTCAAGACGGTACTCAAGTGCCCAACGATGTCTAGGTCGGTTGCTCATAACATTTTCGGGAAAGTTAATCTTAAATTTCACAAATCGACTTCTACACGGTACTCAGGTGCCCAACGATGTCTAGGTCGGTTGCTCACAACATTTTCAGGGAAGTTAACCTCAAATTTCACAAATCGACTTCTAGTTGATACTCAAGTGCCCCAACGATGTCTAGGTCGGTTCCTCACAGCATCCTTGGGAAAGTTAACCTTAAATTTCACAAATTCACTTCTAGACGGTACTTTAGTGACCAACGCTGTCTAGGTCGATTGCTCACAACATTTTCGGGGAAGTTAACCTTAAATTTCACAAATCGACTTCTAGACAGTACTCAAGTGCCCCAACGATGTCTAGGTGGGTTGCTTACATCATCTTCGGGGAAGTTAATCTCAAATTTCACAAATCGACTTCTAGTTGATACACAAGTGCCCCAACGATGTCTAGGTCGGTTCCTCACAACATCCTCGGAAAAGTTAACCTCAAATTTCACAAATCGACTTCTAGTTGATACTCAAGTGCCCCAACGATGTCTAGGTCGTTTCCTCACAACATTCTCGGGAAAGTTGACCTTAAATTTCACAAATTGACTTCTAGACGGTACTTAAGTGAACAACGCTGTCTAGGTCAGTTGCTCACATCAT
This sequence comes from Ganaspis brasiliensis, assembly GCA_037103525.1. NCBI lineage: Eukaryota > Metazoa > Arthropoda > Insecta > Hymenoptera > Figitidae > Ganaspis > Ganaspis brasiliensis. The sequence continues at coordinate 133,166 of JAZKLR010000113.1, forward strand.
TTTTGGGGAAGTTAACCTTAAATTTTACAAATCGACATCTAGTCAGTACTCAAGTGCCCCAACGATGTCTAGGTCGGTTCCTCACAACATCCTCGAAGAAGTTGACCCTTAAATTTTACAAATCGATTTCTAGACGGTACCAAAGTGCCCCAACGATGTCTAGGTCAATTCCTCACAGCATCTTCGCGGAAGTTAACCTTAAAATTCACAAATCAAATACTAGACGGTACCCTTGTGCCCCAACGATGTCTAGCTCGGTTACTCACAACATTTTCGGAAAAGTTAACCTCAAATTTCACAAATCAACTTCTGGAAGGTACCCAAGTGCCCCAACAATATCCAGGTCGGTTGCTCACAACATCTTCGGGGAAGTTAACCTTAAACTTCACAAATCCACTTTTAGACGGTACCTAAGTACCCGAACGATGTCAACGTCGGTTGCTCACTACATTGTCGGGGAAGTTAACCTCAAATTTCACAAAGCGATTTCAAGACGGTACTCAAGTGTTCAACGATGTCTAGGTCGGTTGCTCATAACATTTTCGGGAAAGTTAACCTTAAATTTCACAAATCGACTTCGAGACGGTACTCAAGTGCCCAACGATGTCTAGGTCGGTTGCTCACAACATTTTCAGGGAAGTTAACCTCAAATTTCACAAATCGACTTCTAGTTGATACTCAAGTGCCCCAACGATGTCTAGGTCGGTTCCTCACAACATCCTCGGGAAAGTTAACCTTTAATTTCACAAATTGACTTCTAGACGGTACTTAAGTGACCAACGCTCTCTAGGTCGGTTGCTCACAACATTTTCGGTAAAGTTAACCTTAAATTTCACAAATCGACTTCTAGACAGTACTCAAGTGCCCCAACGATGTCTAGGTCGGTTCCTCACAACATCCTCGAAGAAGTTGACCCTTAAATTTTACAAATCGATTTCTAGACGGTACCAAAGTGCCCCAACGATGTCTAGGTCAATTCCTCACAGCATCTTCGCGGAAGTTAACCTAAAAATTCACAAATCAAATACTAGACGGTACCCTTGTGCCCCATCGATGTCTAGCTCGGTTACTCACAACATTTTCGGAAAAGTTAACCTCAAATTTCACAAATCAACTTCTAGAAGGTACCCAAGTGCCCCAACAATATCCAGGTCGGTTGCTCACAACATCTTCGGGGAAGTTAACCTTAAACTTCACAAATCCACTTTTAGACGGTACCTAAGTACCCGAACGATGGCTACGTCGGTTGCTCACAACATTTTCGGGAAAGTTAACCCCAAATTTCACAAAGCGATTTCAAGACGGTACTCAAGTGCCCAACGATGTCTAGGTAGGTGGCTTATAACATTTTCGGGAAAGTTAATCTTAAATTTCACAAATCGACTTCTACACGGTACTCAGGTGCCCAACGATGTCTAGGTCGGTTGCTCACAACATTTTCGGGAAAGTTAACCTCATATTTCACAAATCTACTTCTAGTTGGTATTCAAGTGCCCGAAAAATGTCTAGGTCGGTTCCTCACAACATTCTCGAAGAAGTTGTCCTCAAATTTTAGAAATCGACTTTTAGACGGTACCCAAGTGCCTTAACGATATTTAGGTCGGTTGCTCACAACATCTTCGGGGAAGTTAACCTCAAATTTCACAAATCGACTTCTAGTTGATACTCAAGTGCCCCAACGATGTCTAGGTCGGTTCCTCACAACATCCTCGGAAAAGTTGACCTTAAATTTCACAAATTGACTTCTAGACGGTACTTAAGTGACCAACGCTGTCTAGGTCAGTTGCTCACAACATTTTTGGGGAAGTTAACCTTAAATTTCACAAATCGACTTCTAGTCAGTACTCAAGTGCCCCAACGATGTTTAGGTCGGTTGCTCACAATATTTTCAGGGAAGTTAACCTCAAATTTCACAAATCGACTTCTAGTTGATACTCAAGTGCCCCAACGATGTCTAGCTCGGTTCCTCACAACATCCTCGGGAAAGTTGACCTTAAATTTCACAAATCGACTTCTAGTCAGTACTCAAGTTCCCCAACGATGTTTAGGTCGGTTGCTCACAATATTTTCGGGAAAGTTAACCTCAAATTTCACAAAGCGATTTCAAGACGGTACTCAAGTGCCCAACGATGTCTAGGTCGGTTGCTCATAACATTTTCGGGAAAGTTAATCTTAAATTTCACAAATCGACTTCTACACGGTACTCAGGTGCCCAACGATGTCTAGGTCGGTTGCTCACAACATTTTCAGGGAAGTTAACCTCAAATTTCACAAATCGACTTCTAGTTGATACTCAAGTGCCCCAACGATGTCTAGGTCGGTTCCTCACAGCATCCTCGGGAAAGTTAACCTTAAATTTCACAAATTCACTTCTAGACGGTACTTTAGTGACCAACGCTGTCTAGGTCGATTGCTCACAACATTTTCGGGGAAGTTAACCTTAAATTTCACAAATCGACTTCTAGACAGTACTCAAGTTCCCCAACGATGTCTAGGTGGGTTGCTTACATCATCTTCGGGGAAGTTAATCTCAAATTTCACAAATCGACTTCTAGTTGATACTCAAGTGCCCCAACGATGTCTAGGTCGGTTCCTCACAACATCCTCGGAAAAGTTAACCTCAAATTTCACAAATCGACTTCTAGTTGATACTCAAGTGCCCCAACGCTGTCTAGGTCAGTTGCTCACAACATTTTTGGGGAAGTTAACCTTAAATTTTACAATTCGACATCTAGTCAGTACTCAAGTGCCCCAACGATGTCTAGGTGGGTTGCTCACATCATCTTCGGGGAAGATAACCTCAAATTTCACAAATTCTTTTCTAGACGGTAACTAAGTGCCCGAACGATGTCTAGGTCGGTTGCTCACTACATTGTCGGGGAAGTTAACCTCAAATTTCACAAAGCGATTTCAAGACGGTACTCAAGTGTTCAACGATGTCTAGGTCGGTTGCTCATAACATTTTCGGGAAAGTTAACCTTAAATTTCACAAATCGACTTCGAGACGGTACTCAAGTGCCCAACGATGTCTAGGTCGGTTGCTCACAACATTTTCAGGGAAGTTAACCTCAAATTTCACAAATCGACTTCTAGTTGATACTCAAGTGCCCCAACGATGTCTAGGTCGGTTCCTCACAACATCCTCGGGAAAGTTAACCTTCAATTTCACAAATTGACTTCTAGACGGTACTTAAGTGACCAACGCTCTCTAGGTCGGTTGCTCACAACATTTTCGGTAAAGTTAACCTTAAATTTCACAAATCGACTTCTAGACAGTACTCAAGTGCCCCAACGATGTCTAGGTCGGTTCCTCACAACATCCTCGAAGAAGTTGACCCTTAAATTTTACAAATCGATTTCTAGACGGTACCAAAGTGCCCCAACGATGTCTAGGTCAATTCCTCACAGCATCTTCGCGGAAGTTAACCTAAAAATTCACAAATCAAATACTAGACGGTACCCTTGTGCCCCAACGATGTCTAGCTCGGTTACTCACAACATTTTCGGAAAAGTTAACCTCAAATTTCACAAATCAACTTCTAGAAGGTACCCAAGTGCCCCAACAATATCCAGGTCGGTTGCTCACAACATCTTCGGGGAAGTTAACCTTAAACTTCACAAATCCACTTTTAGACGGTACCTAAGTACCCGAACGATGTCTACGTCGGTTGCTCACAACATTTTCGGGAAAGTTAACCCCAAATTTCACAAAGCGATTTCAAGACGGTACTCAAGTGCCCAACGATGTCTAGGTAGGTTGCTCATAACATTTTCGGGAAAGTTAATCTTAAATTTCACAAATCGACTTCTACACGGTACTCAGGTGCCCAACGATGTCTAGGTCGGTTGCTCACAACATTTTCGGGAAAGTTAACCTCATATTTCACAAATCTACTTCTAGTTGGTATTCAAGTACCCGAAAAATGTCTAGGTCGGTTCCTCACAACATTCTCGAAGAAGTTGTCCTCAAATTTTAGAAATCGACTTTTAGACGGTACCCAAGTGCCTTAACGATATTTAGGTCGGTTGCTCACAACATCTTCGGGGAAGTTAACCTCAAATTTCACAAATCGACTTCTAGTTGATACTCAAGTGCCCCAACGATGTCTAGGTCGGTTCCTCACAACATCCTCGGGAAAGTTGACCTTAAATTTCACAAATTGACTTCTAGACGGTACTTAAGTGACCAACGCTGTCTAGGTCAGTTGCTCACATCATTTTTGGGGAAGTTAACCTTAAATTTCACAAATCGACTTCTAGTCAGTACTCAAGTGCCCCAACGATGTTTAGCTCGGTTCCTCACAACATCCTCGGGAAAGTTGACCTTAAATTTTACAAATCGACTTCTAGTCAGTACTCAAGTTCTTCAACGATGTTTAGGTCGGTTGCTCACAATATTTTCGGGAAAGTTAACCTCAAATTTCACAAAGCGATTTCAAGACGGTACTCAAGTGCCCAACGATGTCTAGGTCGGTTGCTCATAACATTTTCGGGGAAGTTAACCTTAAATTTCACAAATCGACTTCTAGACAGTACTCAAGTGCCCCAACGATGTCTAGGTGGGTTGCTTACATCATCTTCGGGGAAGTTAATCTCAAATTTCACAAATCGACTTCTAGTTGATACTCAAGTGCCCCAACGATGTCTAGGTCGGTTCCTCACAGCATCCTCGGGAAAGTTAACCTTAAATTTCACAAATTTACTTCTAGACGGTACTTTAGTGACCAACGCTGTCTAGGTCGATTGCTCACAACATTTTCGGGGAAGTTAACCTTAAATTTCACAAATCGACTTCTAGACAGTACTCAAGTGCCCCAACGATGTCTAGGTGGGTTGCTTACATCATCTTCGGGGAAGTTAATCTCAAATTTCACAAATCGACTTCTAGTTGATACTCAAGTGCCCCAACGATGTCTAGGTCGGTTGCTCACTACATTGTCGGGGAAGTTAACCTCAAATTTCACAAAGCGATTTCAAGACGGTACTCAAGTCTTTAACGATGTCTAGGTCGGTTGCTCATAACATTTTCGGTAAAGTTAACCTTAAATTTCACAAATCGACTTCGAGACGGTACTCAAGTGCCCAACGATGTCTAGGTCGGTTGCTCACAACATTTTCAGGGAAGTTAACCTTAAATTTCACAAATCGACTTCTAGTTGATACTCAAGTGCCCCAACGATGTCTAGGTCGGTTCCTCACAACATCCTCGGGAAAGTTAACCTTCAATTTCACAAATCGACTTCTAGACAGTACTCAAGTGCCCCAACGATGTCTAGGTCGGTTCCTCACAACATCCTCGAAGAAGTTGACCCTTAAATTTTACAAATCGATTTCTAGACGGTACCAAAGTGCCCCAACGATGTCTAGGTCAATTCCTCACAGCATCTTCGCGGAAGTTAACCTAAAAATTCACAAATCAAATACTAGACGGTACCCTTGTGCCCCAACGATGTCTAGCTCGGTTACTCACAACATTTTCGGGAAAGTTAACCTCAAATTTCACAAATCAACTTCTAGAAGGTACCCAAGTGCCCCAACGATATCCAGGTCGGTTGCTCACATCATCTTCGGGGAAGTTAACCTTAAACTTCACAAATCTACTTTTAGACGGTACCTAAGTACCCGAACGATGTCTACGTCGGTTGCTCACAACATTTTCGGGGAAGTTAACCTCAAATTTCACAAAGCGATTTCAAGACGGTACTCAAGTGCCCAACGATGTCTAGGTCGGTTGCTCATAACATTTTCGGGAAAGTTAATCTTAAATTTCACAAATCGACTTCTACACGGTACTCAGGTGCCCAACGATGTCTAGGTCGGTTGCTCACAACATTTTCAGGGAAGTTAACCTCAAATTTCACAAATCGACTTCTAGTTGATACTCAAGTGCCCCAACGATGTCTAGGTCGGTTCCTCACAACATCCTCGGAAAAGTTAACCTCAAATTTCACAAATCGACTTCTAGTTGATACTCAAGTGCCCCAACGATGTCTAGGTCGGTTCCTCACAACATTCTCGGGAAAGTTGACCTTAAATTTCACAAATTGACTTCTAGACGGTACTTAAGTGAACAACGCTGTCTAGGTCAGTTGCTCACAACATTTTTGGGGAAGTTAACCTTAAATTTTACAAATCGACATCTAGTCAGTACTCAAGTGCCCCAACAATGTCTAGGTGGGTTGCTCACATCATCTTCGGGGAAGATAACCTCAAATTTCACAAATTCTTTTCTAGACGGTAACTAAGTGCCCGAACGATGTCTAGGTCGGTTGCTCACTACATTGTCGGGGAAGTTAACCTCAAATTTCACAAAGCGATTTCAAGACGGTACTCAAGTGTTCAACGATGTCTAGGTCGGTTGCTCATAACATTTTCGGGAAAGTTAACCTTAAATTTCACAAATCGACTTCGAGACGGTACTCAAGTGCCCAACGATGTCTAGGTCGGTTGCTCACAACATTTTCAGGGAAGTTAACCTCAAATTTCACAAATCGACTTCTAGTTGATACTCAAGTGCCCCAACGATGTCTAGGTCGGTTCCTCACAACATCCTCGGGAAAGTTAACCTTCAATTTCACAAATTGACTTCTAGACGGTACTTAAGTGACCAACGCTCTCTAGGTCGGTTGCTCACAACATTTTCGGTAAAGTTAACCTTAAATTTCACAAATCGACTTCTAGACAGTACTCAAGTGCCCCAACGATGTCTAGGTCGGTTCCTCACAACATCCTCGAAGAAGTTGACCCTTAAATTTTACAAATCGATTTCTAGACGGTACCAAAGTGCCCCAACGATGTCTAGGTCAATTCCTCACAGCATCTTCGCGGAAGTTAACCTAAAAATTCACAAATCAAATACTAGACGGTACCCTTGTGCCCCAACGATGTCTAGCTCGGTTACTCACAACATTTTCGGAAAAGTTAACCTCAAATTTCACAAATCAACTTCTAGAAGGTACCCAAGTGCCCCAACAATATCCAGGTCGGTTGCTCACAACATCTTCGGGGAAGTTAACCTTAAACTTCACAAATCCACTTTTAGACGGTACCTAAGTACCCGAACGATGTCTACGTCGGTTGCTCACAACATTTTCGGGAAAGTTAACCCCAAATTTCACAAAGCGATTTCAAGACGGTACTCAAGTGCCCAACGATGTCTAGGTAGGTTGCTCATAACATTTTCGGGAAAGTTAATCTTAAATTTCACAAATCGACTTCTACACGGTACTCAGGTGCCCAACGATGTCTAGGTCGGTTGCTCACAACATTTTCGGGAAAGTTAACCTCATATTTCACAAATCTACTTCTAGTTGGTATTCAAGTACCCGAAAAATGTCTAGGTCGGTTCCTCACAACATTCTCGAAGAAGTTGTCCTCAAATTTTAGAAATCGACTTTTAGACGGTACCCAAGTGCCTTAACGATATTTAGGTCGGTTGCTCACAACATCTTCGGGGAAGTTAACCTCAAATTTCACAAATCGACTTCTAGTTGATACTCAAGTGCCCCAACGATGTCTAGGTCGGTTCCTCACAACATCCTCGGGAAAGTTGACCTTAAATTTCACAAATTGACTTCTAGACGGTACTTAAGTGACCAACGCTGTCTAGGTCAGTTGCTCACAACATTTTTGGGGAAGTTAACCTTAAATTTCACAAATCGACTTCTAGTCAGTACTCAAGTGCCCCAACGATGTTTAGCTCGGTTCCTCACAACATCCTCGGGAAAGTTGACCTTAAATTTTACAAATCGACTTCTAGTCAGTACTCAAGTTCTTCAACGATGTTTAGGTCGGTTGCTCACAATATTTTCGGGAAAGTTAACCTCAAATTTCACAAAGCGATTTCAAGACGGTACTCAAGTGCCCAACGATGTCTAGGTCGGTTGCTCATAACATTTTCGGGGAAGTTAACCTTAAATTTCACAAATCGACTTCTAGACAGTACTCAAGTGCCCCAACGATGTCTAGGTGGGTTGCTTACATCATCTTCGGGGAAGTTAATCTCAAATTTCACAAATCGACTTCTAGTTGATACTCAAGTGCCCCAACGATGTCTAGGTCGGTTCCTCACAACATCCTCGGAAAAGTTAACCTCAAATTTTACAAATCGAATTCTAGTTGATACTCAAGTGCCCCAACGATGTCTAGGTCGGTTCCTCACAACATTCTCGGGAAAGTTGACCTTAAATTTCACAAATTGACTTCTAGACGGTACTTAAGTGAACAACGCTGTCTAGGTCAGTTGCTCACAACATTTTTGGGGAAGTTAACCTTAAATTTTACAAATCGACATCTAGTCAGTACTCAAGTGCCCCAACGATGTCTAGGTGGGTTGCTCACATCATCTTCGGGGAAGATAACCTCAAATTTCACAAATTCTTTTCTAGACGGTAACTAAGTGCCCGAACGATGTCTAGGTCGGTTGCTCACTACATTGTCGGGGAAGTTAACCTCAAATTTCACAAAGCGATTTCAAGACGGTACTCAAGTCTTTAACGATGTCTAGGTCGGTTGCTCATAACATTTTCGGTAAAGTTAACCTTAAATTTCACAAATCGACTTCGAGACGGTACTCAAGTGCCCAACGATGTCTAGGTCGGTTGCTCACAACATTTTCAGGGAAGTTAACCTTAAATTTCACAAATCGACTTCTAGTTGATACTCAAGTGCCCCAACGATGTCTAGGTCGGTTCCTCACAACATCCTCGGGAAAGTTAACCTTCAATTTCACAAATCGACTTCTAGACAGTACTCAAGTGCCCCATCGATGTCTAGGTCGGTTCCTCACAACATCCTCGAAGAAGTTGACCCTTAAATTTTACAAATCGATTTCTAGACGGTACCAAAGTGCCCCAACGATGTCTAGGTCAATTCCTCACAGCATCTTCGCGGAAGTTAACCTAAAAATTCACAAATCAAATACTAGACGGTACCCTTGTGCCCCAACGATGTCTAGCTCGGTTACTCACAACATTTTCGGGAAAGTTAACCTCAAATTTCACAAATCAACTTCTAGAAGGTACCCAAGTGCCCCAACGATATCCAGGTCGGTTGCTCACATCATCTTCGGGGAAGTTAACCTTAAACTTCACAAATCTACTTTTAGACGGTACCTAAGTACCCGAACGATGTCTACGTCGGTTGCTCACAACATTTTCGGGGAAGTTAACCTCAAATTTCACAAAGCGATTTCAAGACGGTACTCAAGTGCCCAACGATGTCTAGGTCGGTTGCTCATAACATTTTCGGGAAAGTTAATCTTAAATTTCATAAATCGACTTCTACACGGTACTCAGGTGCCCAACGATGTCTAGGTCGGTTGCTCACAACATTTTCAGGGAAGTTAACCTCAAATTTCACAAATCAACTTCTAGAAGGTACCCAAGTGCCCCAACGATATCCAGGTCGGTTGCTCACATCATCTTCGGGGAAGTTAACCTTAAACTTCACAAATCTACTTTTAGACGGTACCTAAGTACCCGAACGATGTCTACGTCGGTTGCTCACAACATTTTCGGGGAAGTTAACCTCAAATTTCACAAAGCGATTTCAAGACGGTACTCAAGTGACCAACGCTGTCTAGGTCAGTTGCTCACAACATTTTTGGGGAAGTTAACCTTAAATTTCACAAATCGACTTCTAGTCAGTACTCAAGTGCCCCAACGATGTTTAGGTCGGTTGCTCACAATATTTTCGGGAAAGTTAACCTCAAATTTCACAAAGGGATTTCAAGACGTTACTCAAGTGCCCAACGATGTCTAGGTCGGTTGCTCATAACATTTTCGGGAAAGTTAATCTTAAATTTCACAAATCGACTTCTACACGGTACTCAGGTGCCCAACGATGTCTAGGTCGGTTGCTCACAACATTTTCAGGGAAGTTAACCTCAAATTTCACAAATCAACTTCTAGAAGGTACCCAAGTGCCCCAACGATATCCAGGTCGGTTGCTCACAACATCTTCGGGGAAATTAACCTTAAACTTCACAAATCCACTTCTAGACGGTACCTAAGTACCCGAACGATGTCTAGGTCGGTTGCTCACAACATCTTCGGAGAAGTTAACCTTAAACTTCACAAATCCACTTCTAGACGGTACCTAAGTGCCCCAACGATGTCTAGGTCGGTTTCTCACAACATCCTCGAAAAAAGTTGACCCTTAAATTTTACAAATCGATTTTTAGACAGTACCAAAGTGCCCCAACGATGTCTAGGTCAAATCCTCACAGCATCTTCGCGAAAGCTAACCTAAAAATTCACAAATCAAATACTAGACGGTACCCTTGTGCCCCAACGATGTCTAGCTCGGTTACTCACAACATTTTCGGGAAAGTTAACCTCAAATTTCACAAAGCGATTTCAAGACGGTACTCAAGTGCCCAACGATGTCTAGGTCGGTTGCTCATAACATTTTCAGGAAAGTTAATCTTAAATTTCACAAATCGACTTCTACACGGTACTCAGGTGCCCAACGATGTCTAGGTCGGTTGCTCACAACATTTTCAGGGAAGTTAACCTCAAATTTCACAAATCGACTTCTAGTTGATACTCAAGTGCCCCAACGATGTCTAGCTCGGTTCCTCACAACATCCTCGGGAAAGTTGACCTTAAATTTCACAAATCGACTTCTAGTCAGTACTCAAGTTCCCCAACGATGTTTAGGTGGTTGCTCACAATATTTTCGGGAAAGTTAACCTCAAATTTCACAAAGCGATTTCAAGACGGTACTCAAGTGCCCAACGATGTCTAGGTCGGTTGCTCATAACATTTTCGGGAAAGTTAATCTTAAATTTCACAAATCGACTTCTACACGGTACTCAGGTGCCCAACGATGTCTAGCTCGGTTACTCACAACATTTTCGGGAAAGTTAACCTCAAATTTCACAAATCAACTTCTAGAAGGTACCCAAGTGCCCCAACGATATCCAGGTCCGTTGCTCACATCATCTTCGGGGAGTTAACCTTAAACTTCACAAATCCACTTTTAGACGGTACCTAAGTACCCGAACGATGTCTACGTCGGTTGCTCACAACATTTTCGGGAAAGTTAACCTCAAATTTCACAAAGCGATTTCAAGACGGTACTCAAGTTCCCAACGATGTCTAGGTCGGTTGCTCATAACATTTTCGGGAAAGTTAATCTTAAATTTCACAAATCGACTTCTACACGGTACTCAGGTGCCCAACGATGTCTAGGTCGATTGCTCACAACATTTTCAGGGAAGTTAACCTCAAATTTCACAAATCAACTTCTAGAAGGTACCCAAGTGCCCCAACGATATCCAGGTCGGTTGCTCACAACATCTTCGGGGAAGTTAACCTTAAACTTCACAAATCCACTTCTAGACGGTACCTAAGTACCCGAACGATGTCTAGGTCAGTTGCTCACAAAATTTTCGGGAAAGTTAACCTCATATTTCACAAATCTACTTCTAGTTGGTATTCAAGTGCCCGAAAAATATCTAGGTCGGTTCCTCACAACATTCTCGAAGAAGTTGTCCTCAAATTTTAGAAATCGACTTTTAGACGGTACCCAAGTGCCCCAACGATATTCAGGTCGGTTTTTCACAACATCTTCGGGGAAGTTAACCTCAAATTTCACAAATCGACTTCTAGTTGATACTCAAGTGCCCCAACGATGTCTAGGTCGGTTCCTCACAACATCCTCGGGAAAGTTGACCTTAAATTTCACAAATTGACTTCTAGACGGTACTCAAGTGACCAACGCTGTCTAGGTCAGTTGCTCACAACATTTTTGGGGAAGTTAACCTTAAATTTCACAAATCGACTTCTAGTCAGTACTCAAGTGCCCCAACGATGTTTAGGTCGGTTGCTCACAATATTTTCGGGAAAGTTAACCTCAAATTTCACAAAGCGATTTTAAGACGGTACTTAAGTGCCCAACGATGTCTAGGTCGGTTGCTCATAACATTTTCGGGAAAGTGAATCTTAAATTTCACAAATCGACTTCTACACGGTACTCAGGTGCCCAACGATGTCTAGGTCGGTTGCTCACAACATTTTCAGGGAAGTTAACCTCAAATTTCACAAATCAACTTCTAGAAGGTACCCAAGTGCCCCAACGATATCCAGGTCGGTTGCTCACAACATCTTCGGGGAAATTAACCTTAAACTTCACAAATCCACTTCTAGACGGTACCTAAGTACCCGAACGATGTCTAGGTCGGTTGCTCACAACATCTTCGGGGAAGTTAACCTTAAACTTCACAAATCCACCTCTAGACGGTACCTAAGTACCCGAACGATGTCTAGGTCGGTTGCTCACAACATTTTCAGGGAAGTTAACCTCAAATTTCACAAATCGACTTCAAGTTGATACTCAAGTGCCCCAACGATGTCTAGGTCGGTTCCTCACAACATCCTCGAAAAAAGTTGACCATTAAATTTTACAAATCGATTTTTAGACAGTACCAAAGTGCCCCAACGATGTCTAGGTCAAATCCTCACAGCATCTTCGCGAAAGCTAACCTAAAAATTCACAAATCAAATACTAGACGGTACCCTTGTGCCCCAACGATGTCTAGCTCGGTTACTCACAACATTTTCGGGAAAGTTAACCTCAAATTTTACAAATCAACTTCTAGAAGGTACCCAAGTGCCCCAACGATATCCAGGTCGGTTGCTCAGAACATCTTCGGGGAAGTTAACCTTAAACTTCACAAATCCACTTTTAGACGGTACCTAAGTACCCGAATGATGTCTACGTCGGTTGCTCATAACATTTTCGGGAAAGTTAACCTCAAATTTCACAAAGCGATTTCAAGACGGTACTCAAGTGCCCAACGATGTCTAGGTCGGTTGCTCATAACATTTTCAGGAAAGTTAATCTTAAATTTCACAAATCGACTTCTACACGGTACTCAGGTGCCCAACGATGTCTAGGTCGGTTGCTCACAACATTTTCAGGGAAGTTAACCTCAAATTTCACAAATCGACTTCTAGTTGATACTCAAGTGCCCCAACGATGTCTAGCTCGGTTCCTCACAACATCCTCGGGAAAGTTGACCTTAAATTTCACAAATCGACTTCTAGTCAGTACTCAAGTGCCCCAACGATGTTTAGGTCGGTTGCTCACAATATTTTCGGGAAAGTTAACCTCAAATTTCACAAAGCGATTTCAAGACGGTACTCAAGTGCCCAACGTTGTCTAGGTCAGTTCCTCACAACATCCTCGAAAAAAGTTGACCCTTAAATTTTACAAATCGATTTTTAGACAGTACCAAAGTGCCCCAACGATGTCTAGGTCAAATCCTCACATCATCTTCGCGAAAGCTAACCTAAAAATTCACAAATCAAATACTAGACGGTACCCTTGTGCCCCAACGATGTCTAGCTCGGTTACTCACAACATTTTCGGGAAAGTTAACCTCAAATTTCACAAATCAACTTCTAGTTGATACTCAAGTGCCCCAACGATGTCTAGGTCGGTTCCTCACAGCATCCTCGGGAAAGTAAACCTTAAATTTTACAAATTCACTTCTAGACGGTACTTTAGTGACCAACGCTGTCTAGGTCGATTGCTCACAACATTTTCGGGGAAGTTAACCTTAAACTTCACAAATCCACTTCTAGACGGTACCTAAGTACCCGAACGATGTCTAGGTCAGTTGCTCACAACATTTTCGGGAAAGTTAACCTCATATTTCACAAATCGACTTCTAGTTGATACTCAAGTGCCCCAACGATGTCTAGGTCGGTTCCTCACAACATCCTCGGGAAAGTTGACCTTAAATTTCACAAATTGACTTCTAGACGGTACTCAAGTGACCAACGCTGTCTAGGTCAGTTGCTCACAACATTTTTGGGGAAGTTAACCTTAAATTTCACAAATTGACTTCTAGTCAGTACTCAAGTGCCCCAACGATGTTTAGGTCGGTTGCTCACAATATTTTCGGGAAAGTTAACCTCAAATTTCACAAAGCGATTTCAAGACGGTACTCAAGTGCCCAACGATGTCTAGGTCGGTTCCTCACAACATCCTCGAAAAAAGTTGACCCTTAAATTTTACAAATCGATTTTTAGACAGTACCAAAGTGCCCCAACGATGTCTAGGTCAAATCCTCACAGCATCTTCGCGAAAGCTAACCTAAAAATTCACAAATCAAATACTAGACGGTACCCTTGTGCCCCAACGATGTCTAGCTCGGTTACTCACAACATTTTCGGGAAAGTTAACCTCAAATTTCACAAATCAACTTCTAGAAGGTACCCAAGTGCCCCAACGATATCCAGGTCGGTTGCTCAGAACATCTTCGGGGAAGTTAACCTTAAACTTCACAAATCCACTTTTAGACGGTACCTAAGTACCCGAACGATGTCTAAATCGGTTGCTCATAACATTTTCGGGAAAGTTAACCTCAAATTTCACAAAGCGATTTCAAGACGGTACTCAAGTGCCCAACGATGTCTAGGTCGGTTGCTCATAACATTTTCAGGAAAGTTAATCTTAAATTTCACAAATCGACTTCTACACGGTACTCAGGTGCCCAACGATGTCTAGGTCGGTTGCTCACAATATTTTCGGGAAAGTTAACCTCAAGTTTCACAAAGCGATTTCAAGACGGTACTCAAGTGCCCAACGATGTCTAGGTCGGTTGCTCATAACATTTTCGGGAAAGTTAATCTTAAATTTCACAAATCGACTTCTACACGGTACTCAGGTGCCCAACGTTGTCTAGGTCGGTTGCTCACAACATTTTTAGGGAAGTTAACCTCAAATTTCACAAATCAACTTCTAGAAGGTACCCAAGTGCCCCAACGATATCCAGATCGGTTGCTCACAACATCTTCGGGGAAGTTAACCTTAAACTTCACAAATCCACTTCTAGACGGTACCTAAGTACCCGAACGATGTCTAGGTCAGTTGCTCACAACATTTTCGGGAAAGTTAAACTCATATTTCACAAATCTACTTCTAGTTGGTATTCAAGTGCCCGAAAAATGTCTAGGTCGGTTCCTCACAACATTCTCGAAGAAGTTGTCCTCAAATTTTAGAAATTGACTTTTAGACGGTACCCAAGTGCCCCAACGATATTCAGGTCGGTTGCTCACAACATCTTCGGGGAAGTTAACCTCAAATTTCACAAATCGACTTCTAGTTGATACTCAAGTGCCCCAACGATGTTTAGGTCGGTTGCTCACAATATTTTCGGGAAAGTTAACCACAAATTTCACAAAGCGATTTCAAGACGGTACTCAAGTGCCCAACGATGTCTAGGTCGGTTCCTCACAACATCCTCGAAAAAAGTTGACCCTTAAATTTTACAAATCGATTTTTAGACAGTACCAAAGTGCCCCAACGATGTCTAGGTCAAATCCTCACAGCATCTTCGCGAAAGCTAACCTGAAAATTCACAAATCAAATACTAGACGGTACCCTTGTGCCTCAACGATGTCTAGCTCGGTTACTCACAACATTTTCGGAAAAGTTAACCTCAAATTTCACAAATCAACTTCTAGAAGGTACCCAAGTGCCCCAACGATATCCAGGTCGGTTGCTCAGAACATCTTCGGGGAAGTTAACCTTAAACTTCACAAATCCACTTTTAGACGGTACCTAAGTACCCGAACGATGTCTACGTCGGTTGCTCATAACATTTTCGGGAAAGTTAACCTCAAATTTCACAAACCGATTTCAAGACGGTACTCAAGTGCCCAACGATGTCTAGGTCGGTTGCTCATAACATTTTCAGGAAAGTTAATCTTAAATTTCACAAATCGACTTCTACACGGTACTCAGGTGCCCAACGATGTCTAGGTCGGTTGCTCACAACATTTTCAGGGAAGTTAACCTCAAATTTCACAAATCGACTTCTAGTTGATACTCAAGTGCCCCAACGATGTCTAGCTCGGTTCCTTACAACATTTTCGGAAAAGTTAACCTCAAATTTCACAAATCAACTTCTAGAAGGTACCCAAGTGCCCCAACAATATCCAGGTCTAGGTCGGTTCCTCACAACATCCTCGAAGAAGTTGACCCTTAAATTTTACAAATCGATTTCTAGACGGTACCAAAGTGCCCCAACGATGTCTAGGTCAATTCCTCACAGCATCTTCGGGGAAGTTAACCTTAAACTTCACAAATCCACTTCTAGACGGTACCTAAGTACCCGAACGATGTCTAGGTCAGTTGCTCACAACATTTTCGGGAAAGTTAACCTCATATTTCACAAATCTACTTCTAGTTGGTATTCAAGTGCCCGAAAAATGTCTAGGTCGGTTCCTCACAACATTCTCGAAGAAGTTGTCCTCAAATTTTAGAAATCGACTTTTAGACGGTACCCAAGTGCCCCAACGATATTCAGGTCGGTTGCTCACAACATCTTCGGGGAAGTTAACCTCAAATTTCACAAATCGACTTCTAGTTGATACTCAAGTGCCCCAACGATGTCTAGGTCGGTTCCTCACAACATCCTCGGGAAAGTTGACCTTAAATTTCACAAATTGACTTCTAGACGGTACTCAAGTGACCAACGCTGTCTAGGTCAGTTGCTCACAACATTTTTGGGGAAGTTAACCTTAAATTTCACAAATCGACTTCTAGTCAGTACTCAAGTGCCCCAACGATGTTTAGGTCGGTTGCTCACAATATTTTCGGGAAAGTTAACCTCAAATTTCACAAAGCGATTTCAAGACGGTACTCAAGTGCCCAACGATGTCTAGGTCGGTTCCTCACAACATCCTCGAAAAAAGTTGACCCTTAAATTTTACAAATCGATTTTTAGACAGTACCAAAGTGCCCCAACGATGTCTATGTCAAATCCTCACAGCATCTTCGCGAAAGCTAACCTAAAAATTCACAAATCAAATACTAGACGGTACCCTTGTGCCCCAACGATGTCTAGCTCGGTTACTCACAACATTTTCGGGAAAGTTAACCTCAAATTTCACAAATCAACTTCTAGAAGGTACCCAAGTGCCCCAACGATATCCAGGTCGGTTGCTCAGAACATCTTCGGGGAAGTTAACCTTAAACTTCACAAATCCACTTCTAGACGGTACCTAAGTACCCGAACGATGTCTAGGTCAGTTGCTCACAACATTTTCGGGAAAGTTAACCTCATATTTCACAAATCTACTTCTAGTTGGTATTCAAGTGCCCGAAAAATGTCTAGGTCGGTTCCTCACAACATTCTCGAAGAAGTTGTCCTCAAATTTTAGAAATCGACTTTTAGACGGTACCCAAGTACCCCAACGATATTCAGGTCGGTTGCTCACAACATCTTCGGGGAAGTTAACCTCAAATTTCACAAATCGACTTCTAGTTGATACTCAAGGGCCCCAACGATGTCTAGGTCGGTTCCTCACAACATCCTCGGGAAAGTTGACCTTAAATTTCACAAATTGACTTCTAGACGGTACTCAAGTGACCAACGCTGTCTAGGTCAGTTGCTCACAACATCCTCGGGAAAGTTGACCTTAAATTTCACAAATCGACTTCTAGTCAGTACTCAAGTTCCCCAACGATGTTTAGGTCGGTTGCTCACAATATTTTCGGGAAAGTTAACCTCAAATTTCACAAAGCGATTTCAAGACGGTACTCAAGTGCCCAACGATGTCTAGGTCGGTTGCTCATAACATTTTCGGGAAAGTTAATCTTAAATTTCACAAATCGACTTCTACACGGTACTCAGGTGCCCAACGATGTCTAGGTCGGTTGCTCACAACATTTTCAGGGAAGTTAACCTCAAATTTCACAAATCGACTTCTAGTTGATACTCAAGTGCTCCAACGATGTCTAGGTCGGTTCCTCACAGCATCCTCGGGAAAGTTAACCTTAAATTTCACAAATTCACTTCTAGACGGTACTTTAGTGACCAACGCTGTCTAGGTCGATTGCTCACAACATTTTCGGGGGAAGTTAACCTTAAATTTCACAAATCGACTTCTAGACAGTACTCAAGTGCCCCAACGATGTCTAGGTGGGTTGCTTACATCATCTTCGGGGAAGTTAATCTCAATTTCACAAATCGACTTCTAGTTGATACTCAAGTGCCCCAACGATGTCTAGGTCGGTTCCTCACAACATCCTCGGAAAAGTTAACCTCAAATTTCACAAATCGACTTCTAGTTGATACTTAAGTGCCCCAACGATGTCTAGGTCGGTTCCTCACAACATTCTCGGGAAAGTTGACCGTAAATTTCACAAATTGACTTCTAGACGGTACTTAAGTGAACAACGCTGTCTAGGTCGGTTGCTCACTACATTGTCGGGGAAGTTAAACTCAAATTTCACAAAGCGATTTCAAGACGGTACTCAAGTGTTCAACGATGTCTAGGTCGGTTGCTCATAACATTTTCGGGAAAGTTAACCTTAAATTTCACAAATCGACTTCGAGACGGTACTCAAGTGCCCAACGATTTCTAGGTCGGTTGCTCACAACATTTTCAGGGAAGTTAACCTCAAATTTCACAAATCGACTTCTAGTTGATACTCAAGTGCCCCAACGATGTCTAGGTCGGTTCCTCACAACATCCTCGGGAAAGTTAACCTTCAATTTCACAATTTGACTTCTAGACAGTACTTAAGTGACCAACGCTCTCTAGGTCGGTTGCTCACAACATTTTCGGTAAAGTTAACCTTAAATTTCACAAATCGACTTCTAGACAGTACTCAAGTGCCCCAACGATGTCTAGGTCGGTTCCTCACAACATCCTCGAAGAAGTTGACCCTTAAATTTTACAAATCGATTTCTAGACGGTACCAAAGTGCCCCAACGATGTCTAGGTCAATTCCTCACAGCATCTTCGCGGAAGTTAACCTAAAAATTCACAAATCAAATACTAGACGGTACCCTTGTGCCCCAACGATGTCTAGCTCGGTTACTCACAACATTTTCGGAAAAGTTAACCTCAAATTTCACAAATCAATTTCTAGAAGGTACCCAAGTGCCCCAACAATATCCAGGTCGGTTGCTCACAACATCTTCGGGGAAGTTAACCTTAAACTTCACAAATCCACTTTTAGACGGTACCTAAGTACCCGAACGATGTCTACGTCGGTTGCTCACAACATTTTCGGGAAAGTTAACCCCAAATTTCACAAAGCGATTTCAAGACGGTACTCAAGTGCCCAACGATGTCTAGGTAGGTTGCTCATAACATTTTCGGGAAAGTTAATCTTAAATTTCACAAATCGACTTCTACACGGTACTCAGGTGCCCAACGATGTCTAGGTCGGTTGCTCACAACATTTTCGGGAAAGTTAACCTCATATTTCACAAATCTACTTCTAGTTGGTATTCAAGTGCCCGAAAAATGTCTAGGTCGGTTCCTCACAACATTCTCGAAGAAGTTGTCCTCAAATTTTAGAAATCGACTTTTAGACGGTACCCAAGTGCCTTAACGATATTTAGGTCGGTTGCTCACAACATCTTCGGGGAAGTTAACCTCAAATTTCACAAATCGACTTCTAGTTGATACTCAAGTGCCCCAACGATGTCTAGGTCGGTTCCTCACAACATCCTCGAAAAAAGTTGACCCTTAAATTTTACAAATCGATTTCTAGACAGTACCAAAGTGCTCCAACGATGTCTAGGTCAAATCCTCACAGCATCTTCGCGAAAGCTAACCTAAAAATTCACAAATCAAATACTAGACGGTACCCTTGTGCCCCAACGATGTCTAGCTCGGTTACTCACAACATTTTCGGGAAAGTTAACCTCAAATTTCACAAATCAACTTCTAGAAGGTACCCAAGTGCCCCAACGATATCCAGGTCGGTTGCTCACAACATCTTCGGGGAAGTTAACCTTAAACTTCACAAATCCACTTTTAGACGGTACCTAAGTACCCGAACGATGTCTACGTCGGTTGCTCACAACATTTTCGGGAAAGTTAACCTCAAATTTCACAAAGCGATTTCAAGACGGTACTCAAGTGCCCAACGATGTCTAGGTCGGTTGCTCATAACATTTTCGGGAAAGTTAATCTTAAATTTCACAAATCGACTTCTACACGGTACTCAGGTGCCCAACGTTGTCTAGGTCGGTTGCTCACAACATTTTTAGGGAAGTTAACCTCAAATTTCACAAATCAACTTCTAGAAGGTACCCAAGTGCCCCAACGATATCCAGATCGGTTGCTCACAACATCTTCGGGGAAGTTAACCTTAAACTTCACAAATCCACTTCTAGACGGTACCTAAGTACCCGAACGATGTCTAGGTCAGTTGCTCACAACATTTTCGGGAAAGTTAAACTCATATTTCACAAATCTACTTCTAGTTGGTATTCAAGTGCCCGAAAAATGTCTAGGTCGGTTCCTCACAACATTCTCGAAGAAGTTGTCCTCAAATTTTAGAAATTGACTTTTAGACGGTACCCAAGTGCCCCAACGATATTCAGGTCGGTTGCTCACAACATCTTCGGGGAAGTTAACCTCAAATTTCACAAATCGACTTCTAGTTGATACTCAAGTGCCCCAACGATGTTTAGGTCGGTTGCTCACAATATTTTCGGGAAAGTTAACCACAAATTTCACAAAGCGATTTCAAGACGGTACTCAAGTGCCCAACGATGTCTAGGTCGGTTCCTCACAACATCCTCGAAAAAAGTTGACCCTTAAATTTTACAAATCGATTTTTAGACAGTACCAAAGTGCCCCAACGATGTCTAGGTCAAATCCTCACAGCATCTTCGCGAAAGCTAACCTGAAAATTCACAAATCAAATACTAGACGGTACCCTTGTGCCTCAACGATGTCTAGCTCGGTTACTCACAACATTTTCGGAAAAGTTAACCTCAAATTTCACAAATCAACTTCTAGAAGGTACCCAAGTGCCCCAACGATATCCAGGTCGGTTGCTCAGAACATCTTCGGGGAAGTTAACCTTAAACTTCACAAATCCACTTTTAGACGGTACCTAAGTACCCGAACGATGTCTACGTCGGTTGCTCATAACATTTTCGGGAAAGTTAACCTCAAATTTCACAAACCGATTTCAAGACGGTACTCAAGTGCCCAACGATGTCTAGGTCGGTTGCTCATAACATTTTCAGGAAAGTTAATCTTAAATTTCACAAATCGACTTCTACACGGTACTCAGGTGCCCAACGATGTCTAGGTCGGTTGCTCACAACATTTTCAGGGAAGTTAACCTCAAATTTCACAAATCGACTTCTAGTTGATACTCAAGTGCCCCAACGATGTCTAGCTCGGTTCCTTACAACATTTTCGGAAAAGTTAACCTCAAATTTCACAAATCAACTTCTAGAAGGTACCCAAGTGCCCCAACAATATCCAGGTCTAGGTCGGTTCCTCACAACATCCTCGAAGAAGTTGACCCTTAAATTTTACAAATCGATTTCTAGACGGTACCAAAGTGCCCCAACGATGTCTAGGTCAATTCCTCACAGCATCTTCGGGGAAGTTAACCTTAAACTTCACAAATCCACTTCTAGACGGTACCTAAGTACCCGAACGATGTCTAGGTCAGTTGCTCACAACATTTTCGGGAAAGTTAACCTCATATTTCACAAATCTACTTCTAGTTGGTATTCAAGTGCCCGAAAAATGTCTAGGTCGGTTCCTCACAACATTCTCGAAGAAGTTGTCCTCAAATTTTAGAAATCGACTTTTAGACGGTACCCAAGTGCCCCAACGATATTCAGGTCGGTTGCTCACAACATCTTCGGGGAAGTTAACCTCAAATTTCACAAATCGACTTCTAGTTGATACTCAAGTGCCCCAACGATGTCTAGGTCGGTTCCTCACAACATCCTCGGGAAAGTTGACCTTAAATTTCACAAATTGACTTCTAGACGGTACTCAAGTGACCAACGCTGTCTAGGTCAGTTGCTCACAACATTTTTGGGGAAGTTAACCTTAAATTTCACAAATCGACTTCTAGTCAGTACTCAAGTGCCCCAACGATGTTTAGGTCGGTTGCTCACAATATTTTCGGGAAAGTTAACCTCAAATTTCACAAAGCGATTTCAAGACGGTACTCAAGTGCCCAACGATGTCTAGGTCGGTTCCTCACAACATCCTCGAAAAAAGTTGACCCTTAAATTTTACAAATCGATTTTTAGACAGTACCAAAGTGCCCCAACGATGTCTATGTCAAATCCTCACAGCATCTTCGCGAAAGCTAACCTAAAAATTCACAAATCAAATACTAGACGGTACCCTTGTGCCCCAACGATGTCTAGCTCGGTTACTCACAACATTTTCGGGAAAGTTAACCTCAAATTTCACAAATCAACTTCTAGAAGGTACCCAAGTGCCCCAACGATATCCAGGTCGGTTGCTCAGAACATCTTCGGGGAAGTTAACCTTAAACTTCACAAATCCACTTCTAGACGGTACCTAAGTACCCGAACGATGTCTAGGTCAGTTGCTCACAACATTTTCTGGAAAGTTAACCTCATATTTCACAAATCTACTTCTAGTTGGTATTCAAGTGCCCGAAAAATGTCTAGGTCGGTTCCTCACAACATTCTCGAAGAAGTTGTCCTCAAATTTTAGAAATCGACTTTTAGACGGTACCCAAGTGCCCCAACGATATTCAGGTCGGTTGCTCACAACATCTTCGGGGAAGTTAACCTCAAATTTCACAAATCGACTTCTAGTTGATACTCAAGGGCCCCAACGATGTCTAGGTCGGTTCCTCACAACATCCTCGGGAAAGTTGACCTTAAATTTCACAAATTGACTTCTAGACGGTACTCAAGTGACCAACGCTGTCTAGGTCAGTTGCTCACAACATCCTCGGGAAAGTTGACCTTAAATTTCACAAATCGACTTCTAGTCAGTACTCAAGTTCCCCAACGATGTTTAGGTCGGTTGCTCACAATATTTTCGGGAAAGTTAACCTCAAATTTCACAAAGCGATTTCAAGACGGTACTCAAGTGCCCAACGATGTCTAGGTCGGTTGCTCATAACATTTTCGGGAAAGTTAATCTTAAATTTCACAAATCGACTTCTACACGGTACTCAGGTGCCCAACGATGTCTAGGTCGGTTGCTCACAACATTTTCAGGGAAGTTAACCTCAAATTTCACAAATCGACTTCTAGTTGATACTCAAGTGCTCCAACGATGTCTAGGTCGGTTCCTCACAGCATCCTCGGGAAAGTTAACCTTAAATTTCACAAATTCACTTCTAGACGGTACTTTAGTGACCAACGCTGTCTAGGTCGATTGCTCACAACATTTTCGGGGAAGTTAACCTTAAATTTCACAAATCGACTTCTAGACAGTACTCAAGTGCCCCAACGATGTCTAGGTGGGTTGCTTACATCATCTTCGGGGAAGTTAATCTCAAATTTCACAAATCGACTTCTAGTTGATACTCAAGTGCCCCAACGATGTCTAGGTCGGTTCCTCACAACATCCTCGGAAAAGTTAACCTCAAATTTCACAAATCGACTTCTAGTTGATACTTAAGTGCCCCAACGATGTCTAGGTCGGTTCCTCACAACATTCTCGGGAAAGTTGACCATAAATTTCACAAATTGACTTCTAGACGGTACTTAAGTGAACAACGCTGTCTAGGTCGGTTGCTCACTACATTGTCGGGGAAGTTAAACTCAAATTTCACAAAGCGATTTCAAGACGGTACTCAAGTGTTCAACGATGTCTAGGTCGGTTGCTCATAACATTTTCGGGAAAGTTAACCTTAAATTTCACAAATCGACTTCGAGACGGTACTCAAGTGCCCAACGATTTCTAGGTCGGTTGCTCACAACATTTTCAGGGAAGTTAACCTCAAATTTCACAAATCGACTTCTAGTTGATACTCAAGTGCCCCAACGATGTCTAGGTCGGTTCCTCACAACATCCTCGGGAAAGTTAACCTTCAATTTCACAATTTGACTTCTAGACAGTACTTAAGTGACCAACGCTCTCTAGGTCGGTTGCTCACAACATTTTCGGTAAAGTTAACCTTAAATTTCACAAATCGACTTCTAGACAGTACTCAAGTGCCCCAACGATGTCTAGGTCGGTTCCTCACAACATCCTCGAAGAAGTTGACCCTTAAATTTTACAAATCGATTTCTAGACGGTACCAAAGTGCCCCAACGATGTCTAGGTCAATTCCTCACAGCATCTTCGCGGAAGTTAACCTAAAAATTCACAAATCAAATACTAGACGGTACCCTTGTGCCCCAACGATGTCTAGCTCGGTTACTCACAACATTTTCGGAAAAGTTAACCTCAAATTTCACAAATCAATTTCTAGAAGGTACCCAAGTGCCCCAACAATATCCAGGTCGGTTGCTCACAACATCTTCGGGGAAGTTAACCTTAAACTTCACAAATCCACTTTTAGACGGTACCTAAGTACCCGAACGATGTCTACGTCGGTTGCTCACAACATTTTCGGGAAAGTTAACCCCAAATTTCACAAAGCGATTTCAAGACGGTACTCAAGTGCCCAACGATGTCTAGGTAGGTTGCTCATAACATTTTCGGGAAAGTTAATCTTAAATTTCACAAATCGACTTCTACACGGTACTCAGGTGCCCAACGATGTCTAGGTCGGTTGCTCACAACATTTTCGGGAAAGTTAACCTCATATTTCACAAATCTACTTCTAGTTGGTATTCAAGTGCCCGAAAAATGTCTAGGTCGGTTCCTCACAACATTCTCGAAGAAGTTGTCCTCAAATTTTAGAAATCGACTTTTAGACGGTACCCAAGTGCCTTAACGATATTTAGGTCGGTTGCTCACAACATCTTCGGGGAAGTTAACCTCAAATTTCACAAATCGACTTCTAGTTGATACTCAAGTGCCCCAACGATGTCTAGGTCGGTTCCTCACAACATCCTCGGGAAAGTTGACCTTAAATTTCACAAATTGACTTCTAGACGGTACTTAAGTGACCAACGCTGTCTAGGTCAGTTGCTCACAACATTTTTGGGGAAGTTAACCTTAAATTTCACAAATCGACTTCTAGTCAGTACTCAAGTGCCCCAACGATGTTTAGGTCGGTTGCTCACAATATTTTCAGGGAAGTTAACCTCAAATTTCACAAATCGACTTCTAGTTGATACTCAAGTGACCCAACGATGTCTAGCTCGGTTCCTCACAACATCCTCGGGAAAGTTGACCTTAAATTTCACAAATCGACTTCTAGTCAGTACTCAAGTTCCCCAACGATGTTTAGGTTGGTTGCTCACAATATTTTCGGGAAAGTTAACCTCAAATTTCACAAAGCGATTTCAAGACGGTACTCAAGTGCCCAACGATGTCTAGGTCGGTTGCTCATAACATTTTCGGGAAAGTTAATCTTAAATTTCACAAATCAACTTCTACACGGTACTCAGGTGCCCAACGATGTCTAGGTCGGTTGCTCACAACTATTTTCAGGGAAGTTAACCTCAAATTTCACAATCGACTTCTAGTTGATACTCAATGCCCCAACGATGTCTAGTCGGTTCCTCACAGCATCCTCGGGAAAGTTAACCTTAAATTTCACAAATTCACTTCTAGACGGTACTTTAGTGACCAACGCTGTCTAGGTCGATTGCTCACAACATTTTCGGGGAAGTTAACCTTAAATTTCACAAATCGACTTCTAGACAGTACTCAAGTGCCCCAACGATGTCCAGGTGGGTTGCTTACATCATCTTCGGGGGAAGTTAATCTCAAATTTCACAAATCGACTTCTAGTTGATACTCAAGTGCCCCAACGATGTCTAGGTCGGTTCCTCACAGCAGCCTCGGGAAAGTTAACCTTAAATTTCACAAATTCACTTCTAGACGGTACTTTAGTGACCAACGCTGTCTAGGTCGATTGCTCACAACATTTTTGGGGAAGTTAACCTTAAATTTTACAAATCGACTATCTAGTCAGTACTCAAGTGCCCCAACGATGTCTAGGTGGGTTGCTCACATCATCTTCGGGGAAGATAACCTCAAATTTCACAAATTCTTTTCTAGACGGTAACTAAGTGCCCGAACGATGTCTAGGTCGGTTGCTCACTACATTGTCGGGGAATTTAACCTCAAATTTCACAAAGCGATTTCAAGACGGTACTCAAGTGTTCAACGATGTCTAGGTCGGTTGCTCATAACATTTTCGGGAAAGTTAACCTTAAATTTTACAAATCGACTTCGAGACGGTACTCAAGTGCCCAACGATGTCTAGGTCGGTTGCTCACAACATTTTCAGGGAAGTTAACCTCAAATTTCACAAATCGACTTCTAGTTGATACTCAAGTGCCCCAACGATGTCTAAGTCGGTTCCTCACAACATCCTCGGGAAAGTTAACCTTCAATTTCACAAATTGACTTCTAGACGGTACTTAAGTGACCAACGCTCTCTAGGTCGGTTGCTCACAACATTTTCGGTAAAGTTAACCTTAAATTTCACAAATCGACTTCTAGACAGTACTCAAGTGCCCCAACGATGTCTAGGTCGGTTCCTCACAACATCCTCGAAGAAGTTGACCCTTAAATTTTACAAATCGATTTCTAGACGGTACCAAAGTGCCCCAACGATGTCTAGGTCAATTCCTCACAGCATCTTCGCGGAAGTTAACCTAAAAATTCACAAATCAAATACTAGACGGTACCCTTGTGCCCCAACGATGTCTAGCTCGGTTACTCACAACATTTTCGGGAAAGTTAACCTCAAATTTCACAAATCAACTTCTAGAAGGTACCCAAGTGCCCCAACGATATCCAGGTCGGTTGCTCACATCATCTTCGGGGAAGTTAACCTTAAACTTCACAAATCCACTTTTAGACGGTACCTAAGTACCCGAACGATGTCTACGTCGGTTGCTCACAACATTTTCGGGAAAGTTAACCTCAAATTTCACAAAGCGATTTCAAGACGGTACTCAAGTGCCCAACGATGTCTAGGTCGGTTGCTCATAACATTTTCGGGAAAGTTAATCTTAAATTTCACAAATCGACTTCTACACGGTACTCAGGTGCACAACGATGTCTAGGTCGGTTGCTTACAACATTTTCAGGGAAGTTTACCTCAAATTTCACAAATCAACTTCTAGAAGGTACCCAAGTGCCCCAACGATATCCAGGTCGGTTGCTCACAACATCTTCGGGGAAGTTAACCTTAAAGTTCACAAATCCACTTCTAGACGGTACCTAAGTACCCGAACGATGTCTAGGTCAGTTGCTCACAACATTTTCGGGAAAGTTAACCTCATATTTCACAAATCTACTTCTAGTTGGTATTCAAGTGCCCGAAAAATGTCTAGGTCGGTTCCTCACAACATTCTCGAAGAAGTTGTCCTCAAATTTTAGAAATCGACTTTTAGACGGTACCCAAGTGCCCCAACGATATTCAGGTCGGTTGCTCACAACATCTTCGGGGAAGTTAACCTCAAATTTCACAAATCGACTTCTAGTTGATACTCAAGTGCCCCAACGATGTCTAGGTCGGTTCCTCACAACATCCTCGGGAAAGTTGACCTTAAATTTCACAAATTGACTTCTAGACGGTACTCAAGTGACCAACGCTGTCTAGGTCGGTTGCTCATAACATTTTCGGGAAAGTTAATCTTAAATTTCACAAATCGACTTCTACACGGTACTCAGGTGCCCAACGATGTCTAGGTCGGTTGCTCACAACATTTTCAGGGAAGTTAACCTCAAATTTCACAAATCAACTTCTAGACGGTACCTAAGTACCCGAACGATGTCTAGGTCGGTTGCTCACAACATTTTCAGGGAAGTTAACCTCAAATTTCACAAATCGACTTTAAGTTGATACTCAAGTGCCCCAACGATGTCTAGGTCGGTTCCTCACAACATCCTCGAAAAAAGTTGACCCTTAAATTTTACAAATCGATTTTTAGACAGTACCAAAGTGCCCCAACGATGTCTAGGTCAAATCCTCACAGCATCTTCACGAAAGCTAACCTTAAAATTCACAAATCAAATACTAGACGGTACCCTTGTGCCCCAACGATGTCTAGCTCGGTTACTCACAACATTTTCGGGAAAGTTAACCTCAAATTTCACAAAGCGATTTCAAGACGGTACTCAAGTGCCCAACGATGTCTAGGTCGGTTGCTCATAACATTTTCAGGAAAGTTAATCTTAAATTTCACAAATCGACTTCTACACGGTACTCAGGTGCCCAACGATGTCTAGGTCGGTTGCTCACAACATTTTCAGGGAAGTTAACCTCAAATTTCACAAATCGACTTCTAGTTGATACTCAAGTGCCCCAACGATGTCTAGCTCGGTTCCTCACAACATCCTCGGGAAAGTTGACCTTAAATTTCACAAATCGACTTCTAGTCAGTACTCAAGTTCCCCAACGATGTTTAGGTCGGTTGCTCACAATATTTTCGGGAAAGTTAACCTCAAATTTCACAAAATCGACTTCTAGACAGTACTCAAGTGCCCCAACGATGTCTAGGTCGGTTCCTCACAACATCCTCGGGAAAGTTAACCTTCAATTTCACAAATTGACTTCTAGACGGTACTTAAGTGACCAACGCTCTCTAGGTCGGTTGCTCACAACATTTTCGGTAAAGTTAACCTTAAATTTCACAAATCGACTTCTAGACAGTACTCAAGTGCCCCAACGATGTCTAGGTCGGTTCCTCACAACATCCTCGAAAAAGTTGACCCTTAAATTTTACAAATCGATTTCTAGACGGTACCAAAGTGCCCCAACGATGTCTAGGTCAATTCCTCACAGCATCTTCGCGGAAGTTAACCTAAAAATTCACAAATCAAATACTAGACGGTACCCTTGTGCCCCAACGATGTCTAGCTCGGTTACTCACAACATTTTCGGGAAAGTTAACCTCAAATTTCACAAATCAACTTCTAGAAGGTACCCAAGTGCCCCAACGATATCCAGGTCGGTTGCTCACATCATCTTCGGGGAAGTTAACCTTAAACTTCACAAATCCACTTTTAGACGGTACCTAAGTACCCGAACGATGTCTACGTCGGTTGCTCACAACATTTTCGGGAAAGTTAACCTCAAATTTCACAAAGCGATTTCAAGACGGTACTCAAGTTCCCAACGATGTCTAGGTCGGTTGCTCATAACATTTTCGGGAAAGTTAATCTTAAATTTCACAAATCGACTTCTACACGGTACTCAGGTGCCCAACGATGTCTAGGTCGGTTGCTCACAACATTTTCAGGAAAGTTAATCTTAAATTTCACAAATCGACTTCTACACGGTACTCAGGTGCCCAACGATGTCTAGGTCGGTTGCTCACAACATTTTCAGGGAAGTTAACCTCAAATTTCACAAATCGACTTCTAGTTGATACTCAAGTGCCCCAACGATGTCTAGCTCGGTTCCTCACAACATCCTCGGGAAAGTTGACCTTAAATTTCACAAATCGACTTCTAGTCAGTACTCAAGTTCCCCAACGATGTTTAGGTCGGTTGCTCACAATATTTTCGGGAAAGTTAACCTCAAATTTCACAAATCGACTTCTAGACAGTACTCAAGTGCCCCAACGATGTCTAGGTCGGTTCCTCACAACATCCTCGAAGAAGTTGACCCTTAAATTTTACAAATCGATTTCTAGACGGTACCAAAGTGCCCCAACGATGTCTAGGTCAATTCCTCACAGCATCTTCGCGGAAGTTAACCTAAAAATTCACAAATCAAATACTAGACGGTACCCTTGTGCCCCAACGATGTCTAGCTCGGTTACTCACAACATTTTCGGGAAATTTAACCTCAAATTTCACAAATCAACTTCTAGAAGGTACCCAAGTGCCCCAACGATATCCAGGTCGGTTGCTCACATCATCTTCGGGGAAGTTAACCTTAAACTTCACAAATCCACTTTTAGACGGTACCTAAGTACCCGAACGATGTCTACGTCGGTTGCTCACAACATTTTCGGGAAAGTTAACCTCAAATTTCACAAAGCGATTTCAAGACGGTACTCAAGTTCCCAACGATGTCTAGGTCGGTTGCTCATAACATTTTCGGGAAAGTTAATCTTAAATTTCACAAATCGACTTCTACACGGTACTCAGGTGCCCAACGATGTCTAGGTCGGTTGCTCAGAACATTTTCAGGGAAGTTAACCTTAAACTTCACAAATCCACTTCTAGACGGTACCTAAGTACCCGAACGATGTCTAGGTCAGTTGCTCACAACATTTTCGGGAAAGTTAACCTCATATTTCACAAATCTACTTCTAGTTGGTATTCAAGTGCCCGAAAAATGTCTAGGTCGGTTCCTCACAACATTCTCGAAGAAGTTGTCCTCAAATTTTAGAAATCGACTTTTAGACGGTACCCAAGTGCCCCAACGATATTCAGGTCGGTTGCTCACAACATCTTCGGGGAAGTTAACCTCAAATTTCACAAATCGACTTCTAGTTGATACTCAAGTGCCCCAACGATGTCTAGGTCGGTTCCTCACAACATCCTCGGGAAAGTTGACCTTAAATTCCACAAATTGACTTCTAGACGGTACTCAAGTGACCAACGCTGTCTAGGTCAGTTGCTCACAACATTTTTGGGGAAGTTAACCTTAAATTTCACAAATCGACTTCTAGTCAGTACTCAAGTGCCCCAACGATGTTTAGGTCGGTTGCTCACAATATTTTCGGGAAAGTTAACCTCAAATTTCACAAAGCGATTTCAAGACGGTACTCAAGTGCCCAACGATGTCTAGGTCGGTTGCTCATAACATTTTCGGAAAAGTTAATCTTAAATTTCACAAATCGACTTCTACACGGTACTCAGGTGCCCAACGATGTCTAGGTCGGTTGCTCACAACATTTTCAGGGAAGTTAACCTCAAATTTCACAAATCAACTTCTAGAAGGTACCCAAGTGCCCCAACGATATCCAGGTCGGTTGCTCACAACATCTTCGGGGAAATTAACCTTAAACTTCACAAATCCACTTCTAGACGGTACCTAAGTACCCGAACGATGTCTAGGTCGGTTGCTCACAACATCTTCGGGGAAGTTAACCTTAAACTTCACAAATCCACTTCTAGACGGTACCTAAGTACCCGAACGATGTCTAGGTCGGTTGCTCACAACATTTTCAGGGAAGTTAACCTCAAATTTTACAAATCAACTTCTAGAAGGTACCCAAGTGCCCCAACGATATCCAGGTCGGTTGCTCACAACATCTTCGGGGAAGTTAACCTTAAACTTCACAAATCCACTTCTAGACGGTACCTAAGTACCCGAACGATGTCCAGGTCAGTTGCTCACAACATTTTCGGGAAAGTTAACCTCATATTTCACAAATCTACTTCTAGTTGGTATTCAAGTGCCCGAAAAATGTCTAGGTCGGTTCCTCACAACATTCTCGAAGAAGTTGTCCTCAAATTTTAGAAATCGACTTTTAGACGGTACCCAAGTGCCCCAACGATATTCAGGTCGGTTGCTCACAACATCTTCGGGGAAGTTAACCTCAAATTTCACAAATCGACTTCTAGTTGATACTCAAGTGCCCCAACGATGTCTAGGTCGGTTCCTCACAACATCCTCGGGAAAGTTGACCTTAAATTTCACAAATTGACTTCTAGACGGTACTCAAGTGACCAACGCTGTCTAGGTCAGTTGCTCACAACATTTTTATGGAAGTTAACCTTAAATTTCACAAATCGACTTCTAGTCAGTACTCAAGTGCCCCAACGATGTTTAGGTCGGTTGCTCACAATATTTTCGGGAAAGTTAACCTCAAATTTCACAAAGCGATTTCAAGACGGTACTCAAGTGCCCAACGATGTCTAGGTCGGTTGCTCATAACATTTTCGGAAAAGTTAATCTTAAATTTCACAAATCGACTTCTACACGGTACTCAGGTGCCCAACGATGTCTAGGTCGGTTGCTCACAACATTTTCAGGGAAGTTAACCTCAAATTTCACAAATCAACTTCTAGAAGGTACCCAAGTGCCCCAACGATATCCAGGTCGGTTGCTCACAACATCTTCGGGGAAATTAACCTTAAACTTCACAAATCCACTTCTAGACGGTACCTAAGTACCCGAACGATGTCTAGGTCGGTTGCTCACAACATCTTCGGGGAAGTTAACCTTAAACTTCACAAATCCACTTCTAGACGGTACCTAAGTACCCGAACGATATCTAGGTCGGTTGCTCACAACATTTTCAGGGAAGTTAACCTCGAATTTCACAAATCGACTTCAAGTTGATACTCAAGTGCCCCAACGATGTCTAGGTCGGTTCCTCACAACATCCTCGAAAAAAGTTGACCCTTAAATTTTACAAATCGATTTTTAGACAGTACCAAAGTGCCCCAACGATGTCTAGGTCAAATCCTCACAGCATCTTCGCGAAAGCTAACCTAAAAATTCACAAATCAAATACTAGACGGTACCCTTGTGCCCCAACGATGTCTAGCTCGGTTACTCACAACATTTTCGGGAAAGTTAACCTCAAATTTTACAAATCAACTTCTAGAAGGTACCCAAGTGCCCCAACGATATCCAGGTCGGTTGCTCAGAACATCTTCGGGGAAGTTAACCTTAAACTTCACAAATCCACTTTTAGACGGTACCTAAGTACCCGAATGATGTCTACGTCGGTTGCTCATAACATTTTCGGGAAAGTTAACCTCAAATTTCACAAAGCGATTTCAAGACGGTACTCAAGTGCCCCACGATGTCTAGGTCGGTTGCTCATAACATTTTCAGGAAAGTTAATTTTAAATTTCACAAATCGACTTCTACACGGTACTCAGGTGCCCAACGATGTCTAGGTCGGTTGCTCACAACATTTTCAGGGAAGTTAACCTCAAATTTCACAAATCGACTTCTAGTTGATACTCAAGTACCCCAACGATGTCTAGCTCGGTTCCTCACAACATCCTCGGGAAAGTTGACCTTAAATTTCACAAATCGACTTCTAGTCAGTACTCAAGTGCCCGAACGATGTCTAGGTCGGTTGCTCACTACATTGTCGGGGAAGTTAAACTCAAATTTCACAAAGCGATTTCAAGACGGTACTCAAGTGTTCAACGATGTCTAGGTCGGTTGCTCATAACATTTTCGGGAAAGTTAACCTTAAATTTCACAAATCGACTTCGAGACGGTACTCAAGTGCCCAACGATGTCTAGGTCGGTTGCTCACAACATTTTCAGGGAAGTTAACCTCAAATTTCACAAATCGACTTCTAGTTGATACTCAAGTGCCCCAACGATGTCTAGGTCGGTTCCTCACAACATCCTCGGGAAAGTTAACCTTCAATTTCACAATTTGACTTCTAGACAGTACTTAAGTGACCAACGCTCTCTAGGTCGGTTGCTCACAACATTTTCGGTAAAGTTAACCTTAAATTTCACAAATCGACTTCTAGACAGTACTCAAGTGCCCCAACGATGTCTAGGTCGGTTCCTCACAACATCCTCGAAGAAGTTGACCCTTAAATTTTACAAATCGATTTCTAGACGGTACTAAAGTGCCCCAACGATGTCTAGGTCAATTCCTCACAGCATCTTCGCGGAAGTTAACCTGAAAATTCACAAATCAAATACTAGACGGTACCCTTGTGCCCCAACGATGTCTAGCTCGGTTACTCACAACATTTTCGGAAAAGTTAACCTCAAATTTCACAAATCAACTTCTAGAAGGTACCCAAGTGCCCCAACAATATCCAGGTCGGTTGCTCATTAACATCTTCGGGGAAGTTAACCTTAAACTTCACAAATCCACTTTTAGACGGTACCTAAGTACCCGAACGATGTCTACGTCGGTTGCTCACAACATTTTCGGGAAAGTTAACCCCAAATTTCACAAAGCGATTTCAAGACGGTACTCAAGTGCCCAACGATGTCTAGGTAGGTTGCTCATAACATTTTCGGGAAAGTTAATCTTAAATTTCACAAATCGACTTCTACACGGTACTCAGGTGCCCAACGATGTCTAGGTCGGTTGCTCACAACATTTTCGGGAAAGTTAACCTCATATTTCACAAATCTACTTCTAGTTGGTATTCAAGTGCCCGAAAAATGTCTAGGTCGGTTCCTCACAACATTCGCGAAGAAGTTGTCCTCAAATTTTAGAAATCGACTTTAGACGGTACCCAAGTGCCTTAACGATATTTAGGTCGGTTGCTCACAACATCTTCGGGGAAGTTAACCTCAAATTTCACAAATCGACTTCTAGTTGATACTCAAGTGCCCCAACGATGTCTAGGTCGGTTCCTCACAACATCCTCGGGAAAGTTGACCTTAAATTTCACAAATTGACTTCTAGACGGTACTTAAGTGACCAACGCTGTCTAGGTCAGTTGCTCACAACATTTTTGGGGAAGTTTACCTTAAATTTCACAAATCGACTTCTAGTCAGTACTCAAGTGCCCCAACGATGTTTAGGTCGGTTGCTCACAATATTTTCAGGGAAGTTAACCTCAAATTTCACAAATCGACTTCTAGTTGATACTCAAGTGCCCCAACGATGTCTAGCTCGGTTCCTCACAACATCCTCGGGAAAGTTGACCTTAAATTTCACAAATCGACTTCTAGTCAGTACTCAAGTTCCCCAACGATGTTTAGGTCGGTTGCTCACAATATTTTCGGGAAAGTTAACCTCAAATTTCACAAAGCGATTTCAAGACGGTACTCAAGTGCCCAACGATGTCTAGGTCGGTTGCTCATAACATTTTCGGGAAAGTTAATCTTAAATTTCACAAATCAACTTCTACACGGTACTCAGGTGCCCAACGATGTCTAGGTCGGTTGCTCACAACATTTTCAGGGAAGTTAACCTCAAATTTCACAAATCGACTTCTAGTTGATACTCAAGTGCCCCAACGATGTCTAGGTCGGTTCCTCACAGCATCCTCGGGAAAGTTAACCTTAAATTTCACAAATTCACTTCTAGACGGTACTTTAGTGACCAACGCTGTCTAGGTCGATTGCTCACAACATTTTCGGGGAAGTTAACCTTAAATTTCACAAATCGACTTCTAGACAGTACTCAAGTGCCCCAACGATGTCCAGGTGGGTTGCTTACATCATCTTCGGGGAAGTTAATCTCAAATTTCACAAATCGACTTCTAGTTGATACTCAAGTGCCCCAACGATGTCTAGGTCGGTTCCTCACAGCATCCTCGGGAAAGTTAACCTTAAATTTCACAAATTCACTTCTAGACGGTACTTTAGTGACCAACGCTGTCTAGGTCGATTGCTCACAACATTTTTGGGAAAGTTAACCTTAAATTTTACAAATCGACATCTAGTCAGTACTCAAGTGCCCCAACGATGTCTAGGTGGGTTGCTCACATCATCTTCGGGAAAGATAACCTCAAATTTCACAAATTCTTTTCTAGACGGTAACTAAGTGCCCGAACGATGTCTAGGTCGGTTGCTCACTACATTGTCGGGGAAGTTAACCTCAAATTTCACAAAGCGATTTCAAGACGGTACTCAAGTGTTCAACGATGTCTAGGTCGGTTGCTCATAACATTTTCGGGAAAGTTAACCTTAAATTTCACAAATCGACTTCGAGACGGTACTCAAGTGCCCAACGATGTCTAGGTCGGTTGCTCACAACATTTTCAGGGAAGTTAACCTCAAATTTCACAAATCGACTTCTAGTTGATACTCAAGTGCCCCAACGATGTCTAAGTCGGTTCCTCACAACATCCTCGGGAAAGTTAACCTTCAATTTCACAAATTGACTTCTAGACGGTACTTAAGTGACCAACGCTCTCTAGGTCGGTTGCTCACAACATTTTCGGTAAAGTTAACCTTAAATTTCACAAATCGACTTCTAGACAGTACTCAAGTGCCCCAACGATGTCTAGGTCGGTTCCTCACAACATCCTCGAAGAAGTTGACCCTTAAATTTTACAAATCGATTTCTAGACGGTACCAAAGTGCCCCAACGATGTCTAGGTCAATTCCTCACAGCATCTTCGCGGAAGTTAACCTAAAAATTCACAAATCAAATACTAGACGGTACCCTTGTGCCCCAACGATGTCTAGCTCGGTTACTCACAACATTTTCGGGAAAGTTAACCTCAAATTTCACAAATCAACTTCTAGAAGGTACCCAAGTGCCCCAACGATATCCAGGTCGGTTGCTCACATCATCTTCGGGGAAGTTAACCTTAAACTTCACAAATCCACTTTTAGACGGTACCTAAGTACCCGAACGATGTCTACGTCGGTTGCTCACAACATTTTCGGGAAAGTTAACCTCAAATTTCACAAAGCGATTTCAAGACGGTACTCAAGTGCCCAACGATGTCTAGGTCGGTTGCTCATAACATTTTCGGGAAAGTTAATCTTAAATTTCACAAATCGACTTCTACACGGTACTCAGGTGCCCAACGATGTCTAGGTCGGTTGCTTACAACATTTTCAGGGAAGTTTACCTCAAATTTCACAAATCAACTTCTAGAAGGTACCCAAGTGCCCCAACGATATCCAGGTCGGTTGCTCACAACATCTTCGGGGAAGTTAACCTTAAACTTTACAAATCCACTTCTAGACGGTACCTAAGTACCCGAACGATGTCTAGGTCAGTTGCTCACAACATTTTCGGGAAAGTTAACCTCATATTTCACAAATCTACTTCTAGTTGGTATTCAAGTGCCCGAAAAATGTCTAGGTCGGTTCCTCACAACATTCTCGAAGAAGTTGTCCTCAAATTTTAGAAATCGACTTTTAGACGGTACCCAAGTGCCCCAACGATATTCAGGTCGGTTGCTCACAACATCTTCGGGGAAGTTAACCTCAAATTTCACAAATCGACTTCTAGTTGATACTCAAGTGCCCCAACGATGTCTAGGTCAAATCCTCACAGCATCTTCGCGAAAGCTAACCTAAAAATTCACAAATCAAATACTAGACGGTACCCTTGTGCCCCAACGATGTCTAGCTCGGTTACTCACAACATTTTCGGGAAAGTTAACCTCAAATTTTACAAATCAACTTCTAGAAGGTACCCAAGTGCCCCAACGATATCCAGGTCGGTTGCTCAGAACATCTTCGGGGAAGTTAACCTTAAACTTCACAAATCCACTTTTAGACGGTACCTAAGTACCCGAATGATGTCTACGTCGGTTGCTCATAACATTTTCGGGAAAGTTAACCTCAAATTTCACAAAGCGATTTCAAGACGGTACTCAAGTGCCCCACGATGTCTAGGTCGGTTGCTCATAACATTTTCAGGAAAGTTAATTTTAAATTTCACAAATCGACTTCTACACGGTACTCAGGTGCCCAACGATGTCTAGGTCGGTTGCTCACAACATTTTCAGGGAAGTTAACCTCAAATTTCACAAATCGACTTCTAGTTGATACTCAAGTACCCCAACGATGTCTAGCTCGGTTCCTCACAACATCCTCGGGAAAGTTGACCTTAAATTTCACAAATCGACTTCTAGTCAGTACTCAAGTGCCCGAACGATGTCTAGGTCGGTTGCTCACTACATTGTCGGGGAAGTTAAACTCAAATTTCACAAAGCGATTTCAAGACGGTACTCAAGTGTTCAACGATGTCTAGGTCGGTTGCTCATAACATTTTCGGGAAAGTTAACCTTAAATTTCACAAATCGACTTCGAGACGGTACTCAAGTGCCCAACGATGTCTAGGTCGGTTGCTCACAACATTTTCAGGGAAGTTAACCTCAAATTTCACAAATCGACTTCTAGTTGATACTCAAGTGCCCCAACGATGTCTAGGTCGGTTCCTCACAACATCCTCGGGAAAGTTAACCTTCAATTTCACAATTTGACTTCTAGACAGTA
This sequence comes from Ganaspis brasiliensis, assembly GCA_037103525.1. Taxonomy (NCBI): domain Eukaryota; kingdom Metazoa; phylum Arthropoda; class Insecta; order Hymenoptera; family Figitidae; genus Ganaspis; species Ganaspis brasiliensis. Next base: position 170,837 of record JAZKLR010000113.1, read on the forward strand.
CTTAAGTGACCAACGCTCTCTAGGTCGGTTGCTCACAACATTTTCGGTAAAGTTAACCTTAAATTTCACAAATCGACTTCTAGACAGTACTCAAGTGCCCCAACGATGTCTAGGTCGGTTCCTCACAACATCCTCGAAGAAGTTGACCCTTAAATTTTACAAATCGATTTCTAGACGGTACTAAAGTGCCCCAACGATGTCTAGGTCAATTCCTCACAGCATCTTCGCGGAAGTTAACCTGAAAATTCACAAATCAAATACTAGACGGTACCCTTGTGCCCCAACGATGTCTAGCTCGGTTACTCACAACATTTTCGGAAAAGTTAACCTCAAATTTCACAAATCAACTTCTAGAAGGTACCCAAGTGCCCCAACAATATCCAGGTCGGTTGCTCACAACATCTTCGGGGAAGTTAACCTTAAACTTCACAAATCCACTTTTAGACGGTACCTAAGTACCCGAACGATGTCTACGTCGGTTGCTCACAACATTTTCGGGAAAGTTAACCCCAAATTTCACAAAGCGATTTCAAGACGGTACTCAAGTGCCCAACGATGTCTAGGTAGGTTGCTCATAACATTTTCGGGAAAGTTAATCTTAAATTTCACAAATCGACTTCTACACGGTACTCAGGTGCCCAACGATGTCTAGGTCGGTTGCTCACAACATTTTCGGGAAAGTTAACCTCATATTTCACAAATCTACTTCTAGTTGGTATTCAAGTGCCCGAAAAATGTCTAGGTCGGTTCCTCACAACATTCGCGAAGAAGTTGTCCTCAAATTTTAGAAATCGACTTTAGACGGTACCCAAGTGCCTTAACGATATTTAGGTCGGTTGCTCACAACATCTTCGGGGAAGTTAACCTCAAATTTCACAAATCGACTTCTAGTTGATACTCAAGTGCCCCAACGATGTCTAGGTCGGTTCCTCACAACATCCTCGGGAAAGTTGACCTTAAATTTCACAAATTGACTTCTAGACGGTACTTAAGTGACCAACGCTGTCTAGGTCAGTTGCTCACAACATTTTTGGGGAAGTTTACCTTAAATTTCACAAATCGACTTCTAGTCAGTACTCAAGTGCCCCAACGATGTCTAGCTCGGTTCCTCACAACATCCTCGGGAAAGTTGACCTTAAATTTCACAAATCGACTTCTAGTCAGTACTCAAGTTCCCCAACGATGTTTAGGTCGGTTGCTCACAATATTTTCGGGAAAGTTAACCTCAAATTTCACAAAGCGATTTCAAGACGGTACTCAAGTGCCCAACGATGTCTAGGTCGGTTGCTCATAACATTTTCGGGAAAGTTAATCTTAAATTTCACAAATCAACTTCTACACGGTACTCAGGTGCCCAACGATGTCTAGGTCGGTTGCTCACAACATTTTCAGGGAAGTTAACCTCAAATTTCACAAATCGACTTCTAGTTGATACTCAAGTGCCCCAACGATGTCTAGGTCGGTTCCTCACAGCATCCTCGGGAAAGTTAACCTTAAATTTCACAAATTCACTTCTAGACGGTACTTTAGTGACCAACGCTGTCTAGGTCGATTGCTCACAACATTTTCGGGGAAGTTAACCTTAAATTTCACAAATCGACTTCTAGACAGTACTCAAGTGCCCCAACGATGTCCAGGTGGGTTGCTTACATCATCTTCGGGGAAGTTAATCTCAAATTTCACAAATCGACTTCTAGTTGATACTCAAGTGCCCCAACGATGTCTAGGTCGGTTCCTCACAGCATCCTCGGGAAAGTTAACCTTAAATTTCACAAATTCACTTCTAGACGGTACTTTAGTGACCAACGCTGTCTAGGTCGATTGCTCACAACATTTTTGGGAAAGTTAACCTTAAATTTTACAAATCGACATCTAGTCAGTACTCAAGTGCCCCAACGATGTCTAGGTGGGTTGCTCACATCATCTTCGGGAAAGATAACCTCAAATTTCACAAATTCTTTTCTAGACGGTAACTAAGTGCCCGAACGATGTCTAGGTCGGTTGCTCACTACATTGTCGGGGAAGTTAACCTCAAATTTCACAAAGCGATTTCAAGACGGTACTCAAGTGTTCAACGATGTCTAGGTCGGTTGCTCATAACATTTTCGGGAAAGTTAACCTTAAATTTCACAAATCGACTTCGAGACGGTACTCAAGTGCCCAACGATGTCTAGGTCGGTTGCTCACAACATTTTCAGGGAAGTTAACCTCAAATTTCACAAATCGACTTCTAGTTGATACTCAAGTGCCCCAACGATGTCTAAGTCGGTTCCTCACAACATCCTCGGGAAAGTTAACCTTCAATTTCACAAATTGACTTCTAGACGGTACTTAAGTGACCAACGCTCTCTAGGTCGGTTGCTCACAACATTTTCGGTAAAGTTAACCTTAAATTTCACAAATCGACTTCTAGACAGTACTCAAGTGCCCCAACGATGTCTAGGTCGGTTCCTCACAACATCCTCGAAGAAGTTGACCCTTAAATTTTACAAATCGATTTCTAGACGGTACCAAAGTGCCCCAACGATGTCTAGGTCAATTCCTCACAGCATCTTCGCGGAAGTTAACCTAAAAATTCACAAATCAAATACTAGACGGTACCCTTGTGCCCCAACGATGTCTAGCTCGGTTACTCACAACATTTTCGGGAAAGTTAACCTCAAATTTCACAAATCAACTTCTAGAAGGTACCCAAGTGCCCCAACGATATCCAGGTCGGTTGCTCACATCATCTTCGGGGAAGTTAACCTTAAACTTCACAAATCCACTTTTAGACGGTACCTAAGTACCCGAACGATGTCTACGTCGGTTGCTCACAACATTTTCGGGAAAGTTAACCTCAAATTTCACAAAGCGATTTCAAGACGGTACTCAAGTGCCCAACCATGTCTAGGTCGGTTGCTCATAACATTTTCGGGAAAGTTAATCTTAAATTTCACAAATCGACTTCTACACGGTACTCAGGTGCCCAACGATGTCTAGGTCGGTTGCTTACAACATTTTCAGGGAAGTTTACCTCAAATTTCACAAATCAACTTCTAGAAGGTACCCAAGTGCCCCAACGATATCCAGGTCGGTTGCTCACAACATCTTCGGGGAAGTTAACCTTAAACTTTACAAATCCACTTCTAGACGGTACCTAAGTACCCGAACGATGTCTAGGTCAGTTGCTCACAACATTTTCGGGAAAGTTAACCTCATATTTCACAAATCTACTTCTAGTTGGTATTCAAGTGCCCGAAAAATGTCTAGGTCGGTTCCTCACAACATTCTCGAAGAAGTTGTCCTCAAATTTTAGAAATCGACTTTTAGACGGTACCCAAGTGCCCCAACGATATTCAGGTCGGTTGCTCACAACATCTTCGGGGAAGTTAACCTCAAATTTCACAAATCGACTTCTAGTTGATACTCAAGTGCCCCAACGATGTCTAGGTCGGTTCCTCACAACATCCTCGGGAAAGTTGACCTTAAATTTCACAAATTGACTTCTAGACGGTACTCAAGTGACCAACGCTGTCTAGGTCGGTTGCTCATAACATTTTCGGGAAAGTTAATCTTAAATTTCACAAATCGACTTCTACACGGTACTCAGGTGCCCAACGATGTCTAGGTCGGTTGCTCACAACATTTTCAGGGAAGTTAACCTCAAATTTCACAAATCAACTTCTAGACGGTACCTAAGTACCCGAACGATGTCTAGGTCGGTTGCTCACAACATTTTCAGGGAAGTTAACCTCAAATTTCACAAATCGACTTCAAGTTGATACTTAAGTGCCCCAACGATGTCTAGGTCGGTTCCTCACAACATCCTCGAAAAAAGTTGACCCTTAAATTTTACAAATCGATTTTTAGACAGTACCAAAGTGCCCCAACGATGTCTAGGTCAAATCCTCACAGCATCTTCGCGAAAGCTAACCTTAAAATTCACAAATCAAATACTAGACGGTACCCTTGTGCCCCAACGATGTCTAGCTCGGTTACTCACAACATTTTCGGGAAAGTTAACCTCAAATTTCACAAAGCGATTTCAAGACGGTACTCAAGTGCCCAACGATGTCTAGGTCGGTTGCTCATAACATTTGCAGGAAAGTTAATCTTAAATTTCACAAATCGACTTCTACACGGTACTCAGGTGCCCAACGATGTCTAGGTCGGTTCCTCACAACATCCTCGGGAAAGTTAACCTTCAATTTCACAAATTGACTTCTAGACGGTACTTAAGTGACCAACGCTCTCTAGGTCGGTTGCTCACAACATTTTCGGTAAAGTTAACCTTAAATTTCACAAATCGACTTCTAGACAGTACTCAAGTGCCCCAACGATGTCTAGGTCGGTTCCTCACAACATCCTCAAAGAAGTTGACCCTTAAATTTTACAAATCGATTTCTAGACGGTACCAAAGTGCCCCAACGATGTCTAGGTCAATTCCTCACAGCATCTTCGCGAAAGTTAACCTAAAAATTCACAAATCAAATACTAGACGGTACCCTTGTGCCCCAACGATGTCTAGCTCGGTTACTCACAACATTTTCGGGAAAGTTAACCTCAAATTTCACAAATCAACTTCTAGAAGGTACCCAAGTGCCCCAACGATATCCAGGTCGGTTGCTCACATAATCTCGGGGAAGTTAACCTTAAACTTCACAAATCCACTTTTAGACGGTACCTAAGTACCCGAACGATGTCTACGTCGGTTGCTCACAACATTTTCGGGAAAGTTAACCTCAAATTTCACAAAGCGATTTCAAGACGGTACTCAAGTTCCCAACGATGTCTAGGTCGGTTGCTCATAACATTTTCGGGAAAGTTAATCTTAAATTTCACAAATCGACTTCTACACGGTACTCAGGTGCCCAACGATGTCTAGGTCGGTTGCTCACAACATTTTCAGGGAAGTTAACCTCAAATTTCACAAATCAACTTCTAGAAGGTACCCAAGTGCCCCAACGATATCCAGGTCGGTTGCTCACAACATCTTCGGGGAAGTTAACCTTAAACTTCACAAATCCACTTCTAGACGGTACCTAAGTACCCGAACGATGTCTAGGTCAGTTGCTCACAACATTTTCGGGAAAGTTAACCTCATATTTCACAAATCTACTTCTAGTTGGTATTCAAGTGCCCGAAAAATGTCTAGGTCGGTTCCTCACAACATTCTCGAAGAAGTTGTCCTCAAATTTTAGAAATTGACTTTTAGACGGTACCCAAGTGCCCCAACGATATTCAGGTCGGTTGCTCACAACATCTTCGGGGAAGTTAACCTCAAATTTCACAAATCGACTTCTAGTTGATACTCAAGTGCCCCAACGATGTCTAGGTCGGTTCCTCACAACATCCTCGGGAAAGTTGACCTTAAATTTCACAAATTGACTTCTAGACGGTACTCAAGTGACCAACGCTGTCTAGGTCAGTTGCTCACAACATTTTTGGGGAAGTTAACCTTAAATTTCACAAATCGACTTCTAGTCAGTACTCAAGTGCCCCAACGATGTTTAGGTCGGTTGCTCACAATATTTTCGGGAAAGTTAACCTCAAATTTCACAAAGCGATTTCAAGACGGTACTCAAGTGCCCAACGATGTCTAGGTCGGTTGCTCATAACATTTTCGGAAAAGTTAATCTTAAATTTCACAAATCGACTTCTACACGGTACTCAGGTGCCCAACGATGTCTAGGTCGGTTGCTCACAACATTTTCAGGGAAGTTAACCTCAAATTTCACAAATCAACTTCTAGAAGGTACCCAAGTGCCCCAACGATATCCAGGTCGGTTGCTCACAACATCTTCGGGGAAATTAACCTTAAACTTCACAAATCCACTTCTAGACGGTACCTAAGTACCCGAACGATGTCTAGGTCGGTTGCTCACAACATCTTCGGGGAAGTTAACCTTAAACTTCACAAATCCACTTCTAGACGGTACCTAAGTGCCCAACGATGTCTAGGTCGGTTGCTCATAACATTTTCAGGAAATTTAATCTTAAATTTCACAAATCGACTTCTACACGGTACTCAGGTGCCCAACGATGTCTAGGTCGGTTCCTCACAACATCCTCGGGAAAGTTAACCTTCAATTTCACAAATTGACTTCTAGACGGTACTTAAGTGACCAACGCTCTCTAGGTCGGTTGCTCACAACATTTTCGGTAAAGTTAACCTTAAATTTCACAAATCGACTTCTAGACAGTACTCAAGTGCCCCAACGATGTCTAGGTCGGTTCCTCACAACATCCTCGAAGAAGTTGACCCTTAAATTTTACAAATCAATTTCTAGACGGTACCAAAGTGCCCCAACGATGTCTAGGTCAATTCCTCACAGCATATTCGCGGAAGTTAACCTAAAAATTCACAAATCAAATACTAGACGGTACCCTTCTGCCCCAACGATGTCTAGCTCGGTTACTCACAACATTTTCGGGAAAGTTAACCTCAAATTTCACAAATCAACTTCTAGAAGGTACCCAAGTGCCCCAACGATATCCAGGTCGGTTGCTCACATCATCTTCGGGGAAGTTAACCTTAAACTTCACAAATCCACTTTTAGACGGTACCTAAGTACCCGAACGATGTCTACGTCGGTTGCTCACAACATTTTCGGGAAAGTTAACCTCAAATTTCACAAAGCGATTTCAAGACGGTACTCAAGTGCCCAACGATGTCTAGGTCGGTTGCTCACAACATTTTCAGGGAAGTTAACCTCAAATTTTACAAATCAACTTCTAGAAGGTACCCAAGTGCCCCAACGATATCCAGGTCGGTTGCTCACAACATCTTCGGGGAAGTTAACCTTAAACTTCACAAATCCACTTCTAGACGGTACCTAAGTACCCGAACGATGTCTAGGTCGGTTGCTCACAACATTTTCAGGGAAGTTAACCTCAAATTTTACAAATCAACTTCTAGAAGGTACCCAAGTGCCCCAACGATATCCAGGTCGGTTGCTCACAACATCTTCGGGGAAGTTAACCTTAAACTTCACAAATCCACTTCTAGACGGTACCTAAGTACCCGAACGATGTCTAGGTCAGTTGCTCACAACATTTTCGGGAAAGTTAACCTCATATTTCACAAATCTACTTCTAGTTAGTATTCAAGTGCCCGAAAAATGTCTAGGTCGGTTCCTCACAACATTCTCGAAGAAGTTGTCCTCAAATTTTAGAAATCGACTTTTAGACGGTACCCAAGTGCCCCAACGATATTTAGGTCGGTTGCTCACAACATCTTCGGGGAAGTTAACCTCAAATTTCACAAATCGACTTCTAGTTGATACTCAAGTGCCCCAACGATGTCTAGGTCGGTTCCTCACAACATCCTCGGGAAAGTTGACCTTAAATTTCACAAATTGACTTCTAGACAGTACTCAAGTGACCAACGCTGTCTAGGTCAGTTGCTCACAACATTTTTGGGGAAATTAACCTTAAACTTCACAAATCCACTTCTAGACGGTACCTAAGTACCCGAACGATGTCTAGGTCGGTTGCTCACAACATCTTCGGGGAAGTTAACCTTAAACTTCACAAATCCACTTCTAGACGGTACCTAAGTACCCGAACGATATCTAGGTCGGTTGCTCACAACATTTTCAGGGAAGTTAACCTCGAATTTCACAAATCGACTTCAAGTTGATACTCAAGTGCCCCAACGATGTCTAGGTCGGTTCCTCACAACATCCTCGAAAAAAGTTGACCCTTAAATTTTACAAATCGATTTTTAGACAGTACCAAAGTGCCCCAACGATGTCTAGGTCAAATCCTCACAGCATCTTCGCGAAAGCTAACCTAAAAATTCACAAATCAAATACTAGACGGTACCCTTGTGCCCCAACGATGTCTAGCTCGGTTACTCACAAACATTTTCGGGAAAGTTAACCTCAAATTTTACAAATCAACTTCTAGAGGTACCCAAGTGCCCCAACGATATCCAGGTCGGTTGCTCAGAACATCTTCGGGAAGTTAACCTTAAACTTCACAAATCCACTTTTAGACGGTACCTAAGTACCCGAATGATGTCTACGTCGGTTGCTCATAACATTTTCGGGAAAGTTAACCTCAAATTTCACAAAGCGATTTCAAGACGGTACTCAAGTGCCCCACGATGTCTAGGTCGGTTGCTCATAACATTTTCAGGAAAGTTAATTTTAAATTTCACAAATCGACTTCTACACGGTACTCAGGCTGCCCAACGATGTCTAGGTCGGTTGCTCACAACATTTTCAGGGAAGTTAAACTCAAATTTCACAAATCGACTTCTAGTTGATACTCAAGTACCCCAACGATGTCTAGCTCGGTTCCTCACAACATCCTCGGGAAAGTTGACCTTAAATTTTACAAATCGACTTCTAGTCAGTACTCAAGTGCCCCAACGATGTTTAGGTCGGTTGCTCACAATATTTTCGGGAAAGTTAACCTCAAATTTCACAAAGCGATTCAAGACGGTACTCAAGTGCCCAACGATGTCTAGGTCGGTTGCTCATAACATTTTCGGGAAAGTTAATCTTAAATTTCACAAATCGACTTCTACACGGTACTCAGGTGCCCAACGATGTCTAGGTCGGTTGCTCACAACATTTTCAGGGAAGTTAACCTCAAATTTCACAAATCGACTTCTAGTTAATACTCAAGTGCCCCAACGATGTCTAGGTCGGTTCCTCACAGCATCCTCGGGAAAGTTAACCTTAAATTTCACAAATTCACTTCTAGACGGTACTTTAGTGACCAACGCTGTCTAGGTCGATTGCTCACAACATTTTCGGGGAAGTTAACCTTAAATTTCACAAATCGACTTCTAGACAGTACTTAAGTGCCCCAACGATGTCTAGGTCGGTTCCTCACAACATCCTCGAAGAAGTTGACCCTTAAATTTTACAAATCGATTTCTAGACGGTACCAAAGTGCCCCAACGATGTCTAGGTCAATTCCTCACAGCATCTTCGCGGAAGTTAACCTAAAAATTCACAAATCAAATACTAGACGGTACCCTTGTGCCCCAACGATGTCTAGCTCGGTTACTCACAACATTTTCGGAAAAGTTAACCTCAAATTTCACAAATCAACTTCTAGAAGGTACCCAAGTGCCCCAACGATATCCAGGTCGGTTGCTCACAACATCTTCGGGGAAGTTAACCTTAAACTTCACAAATCCACTTTTAGACGGTACCTAAGTACCCGAACGATGTCTACGTCGGTTGCTCACAACATTTTCGGGAAAGTTAACCTCAAATTTCACAAAGCGATTTCAAGACGGTACTCAAGTGCCCAACGATGTCTAGGTCGGTTGCTCATAACATTTTCGGGAAAGTTAATCTTAAATTTCACAAATCGACTTCTACACGGTACTCAGGTGCCCAACGATGTCTAGGTCGGTTGCTCACAACATTTTCGGGAAAGTTAACCTCATATTTCACAAATCTACTTCTAGTTGGTATTCAAGTGCCCGAAAAATGTCTAGGTCGGTTCCTCACAACATTCTCGAAGAAGTTGTCCTCAAATTTTAGAAATCGACTTTTAGACGGTACCCAAGTGCCTTAACGATATTTAGGTCGGTTGCTCACAACATCTTCGGGGAAGTTAACCTCAAATTTCACAAATCGACTTCTAGTTGATACTCAAGTGCCCCAACGATGTCTAGGTCGGTTCCTTACAACATCCTCGGAAAAGTTGACCTTAAATTTCACAAATTGACTTCTAGACGGTACTCAAGTGACCAACGCTGTCTAGGTCAGTTGCTCACAACATTTTTAAGGGAGTTAACCTTAAATTTAACAAATCGACTTCTAGTCAGTACTCAAGTGCCCCAACGATGTTTAGGTCGGTTGCTTACAATATTTTCGGGAAAGTTAACCTTAAATTTCACAAAGCGATTTCAAGACGTTACTCAAGTGCTCAACGATGTCTAGGTCGGTTCCTCACAACATCCTCGGGAAAGTTAACCTTCAATTTTACAAATTGACTTCTAGACGGTACTTAAGTGACCAACGCTCTCTAGGTCGGTTGCTCACAACATTTTTGGTAAAGTTAACCTTAAATTTCACAAATCGACTTCTAGACAGTACTCAAGTGCCCCAACGATGTCTAGGTCGGTTGCTCACAATATTTTCGGGAAAGTTAACCTCAAATTTCACAAAGCGATTTCAAGACGGTACTCAAGTGCCCAACGATGTCTAGGTCGGTTGCTCATAACATTTTCGGGAAAGTTAATCTTAAATTTCACAAATCGACTTCTACACGGTACTCAGGTGCCCAACGATGTCTAGGTCGGTTGCTCACAACATTTTCAGGGAAGTTAACCTCAAATTTCACAAATCGACTTCTAGTTGATACTCAAGTGCCCCAACGATGTCTAGGTCGGTTCCTCACAACATCCTCGGGAAAGTTAACCTTCAATTTTACAAATTGACTTCTAGACGGTACTTAAGTGACCAACGCTCTCTAGGTCGGTTGCTCACAACATTTTCGGTAAAGTTAACCTTAAATTTCACAAATCGACTTCTAGACAGTACTCAAGTGCCCCAACGATGTCTAGGTCGGTTCCTCACAACATCCTCGAAGAAGTTGACCCTTAAATTTTACAAATCGATTTCTAGACGGTACCAAAGTGCCCCAACGATGTCTAGGTCAATTCCTCACAGCATCTTCGCGGAAGTTAACCTAAAAATTCACAAATCAAATACTAGACGGTACCCTTGTGCCCCAACGATGTCTAGCTCGGTTACTCACAACATTTTCGGGAAAGTTAACCTCAAATTTCACAAATCAACTTCTAGAAGGTACCCAAGTGCCCCAACGATATCCAGGTCGGTTGCTTACATCATCTTCGGGGAAGTTAACCTTAAACTTCACAAATCCACTTTTAGACGGTACCTAAGTACCCGAACGATGTCTACGTCGGTTGCTCACAACATTTTCGGGAAAGTTAACCTCAAATTTCACAAAGCGATTTCAAGACGGTACTCAGGTTCCCAACGATGTCTAGGTCGGTTGCTCATAACATTTTCGGGAAAGTTAATCTTATATTTCACAAATCGACTTCTACACGGTACTCAGGTGCCCAACGATGTCTAGGTCGGTTGCCCACAACATCTTCGGGGAAGTTAACCTCAAATTTCACAAATCGACTTCTAGTTGATACTCAAGTGCCCCAACGATGTCTAGGTCAGTTCCTCACAACATCCTCGGGAAAGTTGACCTTAAATTTCACAAATTGACTTCTAGACGGTACTCAAGTGACCAACGCTGTCAAGGTCAGTTGCTCACAACATTTTTGGGGAAGTTAACCTTAAATTTTACAAATCGACTTCTAGTCAGTACTCAGGTGCCCAACGATGTCTAGGTCGGTTGCTCACAACATTTTCAGGGAAGTTAACCTCAAATTTCACAAATCAACTTCTAGAAGGTTCCCAAGTGCCCCAACGATATCCAGGTCAGTTGCTCACAACATCTTCGGGGAAATTAACCTTAAACTTCACAAATCCACTTCTAGACGGTACCTAAGTACCCGAACGATGTCTAGGTCGGTTGCTCACAACATCTTCGGGGAAGTTAACCTTAAACTTCACAAATCCACTTCTAGACGGTACCTAAGTACCCGAACGATGTCTAGGTCGGTTGCTCACAACATTTTCAGGGAAGTTAACCTCAAATTTCACAAATCGACTTCAAGTTGATACTCAAGTGCCCCAACGATGTCTAGGTCGGTTCCTCACAACATCCTCGAAAAAAGTTGACCCTTAAATTTTACAAATCGATTTTTAGACAGTACCAAAGTGCCCCAACGATGTCGAGGTCAAATCCTCACAGCATCTTCGCGAAAGCTAACCTAAAAATTCACAAATCAAATACTAGACGGTACCCTTGTGCCCCAACGATGTCTAGCTCGGTTACTCACAACATTTTCGGGAAAGTTAACCTCAAATTTTACAAATCAACTTCTAGAAGGTACCCAAGTACCCGAACGATGTCTACGTCGATTGCTCATAACATTCTCGGGAAAGTTAACCTCAAATTCACAAAGCGATTTCAAGACGGTACTCAAGTGCCCAACGATGTCTAGGTCGGTTGCTCATAACATTTTCGGGAAAGTTAATCTTAAATTTCACAAATCGACTTCTACACGGTACTCAGGTGCCCAACGATGTCTAGGTCGGTTGCTCACAACATTTTCAGGGAAGTTAACCTCAAATTTCACAAATCGACTTCTAGTTGATACTCAAGTGCCCCAACGATGTCTAGGTCGGTTCCTCACAGCATCCTCGGGAAAGTTAACCTTAAATTTCACAAATTCACTTCTAGACGGTACTTTAGTGACCAACGCTGTCTAGGTCGATTGCTCACAACATTTTCGGGGAAGTTAACCTTAAATTTCACAAATCGACTTCTAGACAGTACTTAAGTGCCCCAACGATGTCTAGGTCGGTTCCTCACAACATCCTCGAAGAAGTTGACCCTTAAATTTTACAAATCGATTTCTAGACGGTACCAAAGTGCCCCAACGATGTCTAGGTCAATTCCTCACAGCATCTTCGCGGAAGTTAACCTAAAAATTCACAAATCAAATACTAGACGGTACCCTTGTGCCCCAACGATGTCTAGCTCGGTTACTCACAACATTTTCGGGAAAGTTAACCTCAAATTTCACAAATCAACTTCTAGAAGGTACCCAAGTGCCCCAACGATATCCAGGTCGGTTGCTCACAACATCTTCGGGAAAGTTAATCTTAAATTTCACAAATCGACTTCTACACGGTACTCAGGTGCCCAACGATGTCTAGGTCGGTTGCTCACAACATTTTCAGGGAAGTTAACCTCAAATTTCACAAATTAACTTCTAGAAGGTACCCAAGTGCCCCAACGATATCCAGGTCGGTTGCTCACAACATCTTCGGGGAAGTTAACCTTAAACTTCACAAATCCACTTCTAGACGGTACCTAAGTACCCGAACGATGTCTAGGTCGGTTGCTCACAACATTTTCGGGAAAGTTAACCTCATATTTCACAAATCTACTTTTAGTTGGTATTCAAGTGCCCGAAAAATGTCTAGGTCGGTTCCTCACAACATTCTCGAAGAAGTTGTCCTCAAATTTTAGAAATCGACTTTTAGACGGTACCCAAGTGCCCCAACGATATTCAGGTCGGTTGCTCACAACATCTTCGGCGAAGTTAACCTTAAATTTCACAAATCGACTTCTAGTTGATACTCAAGTGCCCCAACGATGTCTAGGTCGGTTCCTCACAACATCCTCGGGAAAGTTGACCTTAAATTTTACAAATTGACTTCTAGACGGTACTTAAGTGACCAACGCTGTCTAGGTCAGTTGCTCACAACATTTTTGGGGAAGTTAACCTTAAATTTCACAAATCGACTTCTAGTCAGTACTCAAGTGCCCTAACGATGTTTAGGTCGGTTGCTCACAATATTTTCGGGAAAGTTAACCTCAAATTTCACAAAGCGATTTCAAGACGGTACTCAAGTGCCCAACGATGTCTAGGTCGGTTGCTCATAACATTTTCGGGAAAGTTAATCTTGAATTTCACAAATCGACTTCTACACGGTACTCAGGTGCCCAACGATGTCTAGGTCGGTTGCTCACAACATTTTCAGGGAAGTTAACCTCAAATTTCACAAATTAACTTCTAGAAGGTACCCAAGTGCCCCAACGATATCCAGGTCGGTTGCTCACAACATCTTCGGGGAAGTTAACCTTAAACTTCACAAATCCACTTCTAGACGGTACCTAAGTACCCGAACGATGTCTAGGTCGGTTGCTCACAACATTTTCGGGAAAGTTAACCTCATATTTCACAAATCTACTTTTAGTTGGTATTCAAGTGCCCGAAAAATGTCTAGGTCGGTTCCTCACAACATTCTCGAAGAAGTTGTCCTCAAATTTTAGAAATCGACTTTTAGACGGTACCCAAGTGCCCCAACGATATTCAGGTCGGTTGCTCACAACATCTTCGGCGAAGTTAACCTTAAATTTCACAAAACGACTTCTAGTTGATACTCAAGTGCCCCAACGATGTCTAGGTCGGTTCCTCACAACATCCTCGGGAAAGTTGACCTTAAATTTTACAAATTGACTTCTAGACGGTACTTAAGTGACCAACGCTGTCTAGGTCAGTTGCTCACAACATTTTTGGGGAAGTTAACCTTAAATTTCACAAATCGACTTCTAGTCAGTACTCAAGTGCCCCAACGATGTTTAGGTCGGTTGCTCACAATATTTTCGGGAAAGTTAACCTCAAATTTCACAAAGCGATTTCAAGACGGTACTCAAGTGCACAACGATGTCTAGGTCGGTTGCTCATAACATTTTCGGGAAAGTTAATCTTGAATTTCACAAATCGACTTCTACACGGTACTCAGGTGCCCAACGATGTCTAGGTCAGTTGCTCACAACATTTTCAGGGAAGTTAACCTCAAATTTCACAAATCGACTTCTAGTTGATACTCAAGTGCCCCAACGATGTCTAGGTCGGTTCCTCACAACATCCTCGAAAAAAGTTGACCCTTAAATTTTACAAATCGATTTCTAGACAGTACCAAAGTGCCCCAACGATGTCTAGGTCAGTTGCTCACAACATTTTTGGGGAAGTTAACCTTAAATTTTACAAATCGACATCTAGTCAGTACTCAAGTGCCCCAACGATGTCTAGGTGGGTTGCACACATCATCTTCGGGGAAGATAACCTCAAATTTCACAAATTCTTTTCTAGACGGTACCTAAGTGCCCGAACGATGTCTAGGTCGGTTGCTCACTACATTGTCGGGGAAGTTAACCTTAAATTTCACAAAGCGATTTCAAGACGGTACTCAAGTGTTCAACGATGTCTAGGTCGGTTGCTCATAACATTTTCAGGAAAGTTAACCTTAAATTTCACAAATCGACTTCGAGACGGTACTCAAGTGCCCAACGATGTCTAGGTCGGTTGCTCACAACATTTTCAGGGAAGTTAACCTCAAATTTCACAAATCGACTTCTAGTTGATACTCAAGTGCCCCAACGATGTCTAGGTCGGTTCCTCACAACATCCTCGGGAAAGTTAACCTTCAATTTCACAAATTGACTTCTAGACGGTACTTAAGTGACCAACGCTCTCTAGGTCGGTTGCTCACAACATTTTCGGTAAAGTTAACCTTAAATTTCACAAATCGACTTCTAGACAGTACTCAAGTGCCCCAACGATGTCTAGGTCGGTTCCTCACAACATCCTCGAAGAAGTTGACCTTTAAATTTTACAAATCGATTTCTAGACGGTACCAAAGTGCCCCAACGATGTCTAGGTCAATTCCTCACAGCATCTTCGCGAAAGTTAACCTAAAAATTCACAAATCAAATACTAGACGGTACCCTTGTGCCCCAACGATGTCTAGCTCGGTTACTCACAACATTTTCGGGAAAGTTAACCTCAAATTTCACAAATCAACTTCTAGAAGGTACCCAAGTGCCCCAACGATATCCAGGTCGGTTGCTCACAACATCTTCGGGAAAGTTAATCTTAAATTTCACAAATCGACTTCTACACGGTACTCAGGTGCCCAACGATGTCTAGGTCGGTTGCTCACAACATTTTCAGGGAAGTTAACCTCAAATTTCACAAATCAACTTCTAGAAGGTACCCAAGTGCCCCAACGATATCCAGGTCGGTTGCTCACAACATCTTCGGGGAAGTTAACCTTAAACTTCACAAATCCACTTCTAGACGGTACCTAAGTACCCGAACGATGTCTAGGTCGGTTGCTCACAACATTTTCGGGAAAGTTAACCTCATATTTCACAAATCTACTTTTAGTTGGTATTCAAGTGCCCGAAAAATGTCTAGGTCGGTTCCTCACAACATTCTCGAAGAAGTTGTCCTCAAATTTTAGAAATCGACTTTTAGACGGTACCCAAGTGCCCCAACGATATTCAGGTCGGTTGCTCACAACATCTTCGGCGAAGTTAACCTTAAATTTCACAAATCGACTTCTAGTTGATACTCAAGTGCCCCAACGATGTCTAGGTCGGTTCCTCACAACATCCTCGGGAAAGTTGACCTTAAATTTTACAAATTGACTTCTAGACGGTACTTAAGTGACCAACGCTGTCTAGGTCAGTTGCTCACAACATTTTTGGGGAAGTTAACCTTAAATTTCACAAATCGACTTCTAGTCAGTACTCAAGTGCCCTAACGATGTTTAGGTCGGTTGCTCACAATATTTTCGGGAAAGTTAACCTCAAATTTCACAAAGCGATTTCAAGACGGTACTCAAGTGCCCAACGATGTCTAGGTCGGTTGCTCATAACATTTTCGGGAAAGTTAATCTTAAATTTCACAAATCGACTTCTACACGGTACTCCGGTGCCCAACGATGTCTAGGTCGGTTGCTCACAACATTTTCAGGCAAGTTAACCTCAAATTTCACAAATCAACTTCTAGAAGGTACCCAAGTGCCTTAACGATATTCAGGTCGGTTGCTCACAACATCTTCGGGGAAGTTAACCTCAAATTTCACAAATCGACTTCTAGTCAGTACTCAAGTGCCCCAACGATGTTTAGGTCGGTTGCTCACAATATTTTCGGGAAAGTTAACCTCAAATTTCACAAAGCGATTTCAAGACGGTACTCAAGTGCCCAACGATGTCTAGGTCGGTTGCGCATAACATTTTCGGGAAAGTTAATCTTAAATTTTACAAATCGACTTCTACACGGTACTCAGGTGCCCAACGATGTCTAGGTCGGTTGCTCACAACATTTTCAGGGAAGTTAACCTCAAATTTCACAAATCGACTTCTAGTTGATACTCAAGTGCCCCAACGATGTCTAGGTCGGTTCCTCACAACATCCTCGAAAAAAGTTGACCCTTAAATTTTACAAATCGATTTCTAGACAGTACCAAAGTGCCCCAACGATGTCTAGGTCAGTTGCTCACAACATTTTTGGGGAAGTTAACCTTAAATTTTACAAATCGACATCTAGTCAGTACTCAAGTGCCCCAACGATGTCTAGGTGTGTTGCTCACATCATCTTCGGGGAAGATAACCTCAAATTTCACAAATTCTTTTCTAGACGGTACCTAAGTGCCCGAACGATGTCTAGGTCGGTTGCTTACTACATTGTCGGGGAAGTTAACCTCAAATTTCACAAAGCGATTTCAAGACGGTACTCAAGTGTTCAACGATGTCTAGGTCGGTTGCTCATAACATTTTCGGGAAAGTTAACCTTAAATTTCACAAATCGACTTCGAGACGGTACTCAAGTGCCCAACGATGTCTAGGTCGGTTGCTCACAACATTTTCAGGGAAGTTAACTTCAAATTTCACAAATCGACTTCTAGTTGATACTCAAGTGCCCCAACGATGTCTAGGTCGGTTCCTCACAACATCCTCGGGAAAGTTAACCTTCAATTTCACAAATTGACTTCTAGACGGTACTTAAGTGACCAACGCTCTCTAGGTCGGTTGCTCACAACATTTTTGGTAAAGTTAACCTCAAATTTCACAAATCGACTTCTAGACAGTACTCAAGTGCCCCAACGATGTCTAGGTAGGTTCCTCACAACATCCTCGAAGAAGTTGACCCTTAAATTTTACAAATCGATTTCTAGACGGTACCAAAGTGCCCCAACGATGTCTAGGTCGGTTGCTCACAACATTTTCGGGAAAGTTAACCTCATATTTTACAAATCTACTTCTAGTTGGTATTCAAGTGCCCGAAAAATGTCTAGGTCGGTTCCTCACAACATTCTCGAAGAAGTTGTCCTCAAATTTTAGAAATCGACTTTTAGACGGTACCCAAGTGCCACAACGATATTCAGGTCGGTTGCTCACAACATCTTCGGCGAAGTTAACCTTAAATTTCACAAATCGACTTCTAGTTGATACTCAAGTGCCCGAACGATGTCTAGGTCGGTTCCTCACAGCATCCTCGGGAAAGTTAACCTTAAATTTCACAAATTCACTTCTAGACCGTACTTTAGTGACCAACGCTGTCTAGGTCGATAGCTCACAACTTTTTCGGGGAAGTTAACCTTAAATTTCACAAATCGACTTCTAGACAGTACTCAAGTGCCCCAACGATGTCTAGGTGGGTTGCTTACATCATCTTCGGGGAAGTTAATCTCAAATTTCACAAATCGACTTCTAGTTGATACTCAAGTGCCCCAACGATGTCTAGGTCGGTTCCTCACAACATCCTCGGAAAAGTTAACCTCAAATTTCACAAATCGACTTCTAGTTGATACTCAAGTGCCCCAACGATGTCTAGGTCGGTTTCTCACAACATCCTCGAAAAAAGTTGACCCTTAAATTTTACAAATCGATTTCTAGACAGTACCAAAGTGCCCAAACGATGTCTAGGTCAGTTGCTCACAACATTTTTGGGGAAGTTAACCTTAAATTTTACAAATCGACATCTAGTCAGTACTCAAGTGCCCCAACGATGTCTAGGTGGGTTGCTCACATCATCTTCGGGGAAGATAACCTCAAATTTCACAAATTCTTTTCTAGACGGTACCTAAGTGCCGGAACGATGTCTAGGTCGGTTGCTCACTACATTGTCGGGGAAGTTAACCTCAAATTTCACAAAGCGATTTCAAGACGGTACTCAAGTGTTCAACGATGTCTAGGTCGGTTGCTCATAACATTCTCGAAGAAGTTGTCCTCAAATTTTAGAAATCGACTTTTAGACGGTACCCAAGTGCCTTAACGATATTCAGGTCGGTTGCTCACAACATCTTCGGGGAAGTTAACCTCAAATTTCACAAATCGACTTCTAGTTGATACTCAAGTGCCCCAACGATGTCTAGGTCGGTTCCTCACAACATCCTCGGGAAAGTTGACCTTAAATTTCACAAATTGACTTCTAGACGGTACTTAAGTGACGAACGCTGTCTAGGTCAGTTGCTCATAACATTTTTGGGGAAGTTAACCTTAAATTTCACAAATCGACTTCTAGTCAGTACTCAAGTGCCCCAACGATGTTTAGGTCGGTTGCTCACAATATTTTCGGGAAAGTTAACCTCAAATTTCACAAAGCTTTTTCAAGACGGTACTCAAGTGCCCAACGATGTCTAGGTCGGTTCCTCACAACATCCTCGGGAAAGTTGACCTTAAATTTCACAAATTGACTTCTAGACGGTACTTAAGTGACGAACGCTGTCTAGGTCAGTTGCTCATAACATTTTCGGAAAAGTTAATCTTAAATTTCACAAATCGACTTCTACACGGTACTCAGGTGCCCAACGATGTCTAGGTCGGTTGCTCACAACATTTTCAGGGAAGTTAACCTCAAATTTCACAAATCAACTTCTAGAAGGTACCCAAGTGCCCCAACGATATCCAGGTCGGTTGCTCACAACATCTTCGGGGAAGTTAACCTTAAACTTCACAAATCCACTTCTAGACGGTACCTAAGTACCCGAACGATGT
The DNA here is from genome assembly GCA_037103525.1 of Ganaspis brasiliensis. Taxonomy (NCBI): domain Eukaryota; kingdom Metazoa; phylum Arthropoda; class Insecta; order Hymenoptera; family Figitidae; genus Ganaspis; species Ganaspis brasiliensis. Next base: position 190,241 of record JAZKLR010000113.1, read on the forward strand.
CTAGGTCGGTTGCTCACAACATTTTCGGGAAAGTTAACCTCATATTTTACAAATCTACTTCTAGTTGGTATTCAAGTGCCCGAAAAATGTCTAGGTCGGTTCCTCACAACATTCTCGAAGAAGTTGTCCTCAAATTTTAGAAATCGACTTTTAGACGGTACCCAAGTGCCACAACGATATTCAGGTCGGTTGCTCACAACATCTTCGGCGAAGTTAACCTTAAATTTCACAAATCGACTTCTAGTTGATACTCAAGTGCCCCAACGATGTCTAGGTCGGTTCCTCACAGCATCCTCGGGAAAGTTAACCTTAAATTTCACAAATTCACTTCTAGACCGTACTTTAGTGACCAACGCTGTCTAGGTCGATAGCTCACAACATTTTCGGGGAAGTTAACCTTAAATTTCACAAATCGACTTCTAGACAGTACTCAAGTGCCCCAACGATGTCTAGGTGGGTTGCTTACATCATCTTCGGGGAAGTTAATCTCAAATTTCACAAATCGACTTCTAGTTGATACTCAAGTGCCCCAACGATGTCTAGGTCGGTTCCTCACAACATCCTCGGAAAAGTTAACCTCAAATTTCACAAATCGACTTCTAGTTGATACTCAAGTGCCCCAACGATGTCTAGGTCGGTTCCTCACAACATCCTCGAAAAAAGTTGACCCTTAAATTTTACAAATCGATTTCTAGACAGTACCAAAGTGCCCAAACGATGTCTAGGTCAGTTGCTCACAACATTTTTGGGGAAGTTAACCTTAAATTTTACAAATCGACATCTAGTCAGTACTCAAGTGCCCCAACGATGTCTAGGTGGGTTGCTCACATCATCTTCGGGGAAGATAACCTCAAATTTCACAAATTCTTTTCTAGACGGTACCTAAGTGCCCGAACGATGTCTAGGTCGGTTGCTCACTACATTGTCGGGGAAGTTAACCTCAAATTTCACAAAGCGATTTCAAGACGGTACTCAAGTGTTCAACGATGTCTAGGTCGGTTGCTCATAACATTCTCGAAGAAGTTGTCCTCAAATTTTAGAAATCGACTTTTAGACGGTACCCAAGTGCCTTAACGATATTCAGGTCGGTTGCTCACAACATCTTCGGGGAAGTTAACCTCAAATTTCACAAATCGACTTCTAGTTGATACTCAAGTGCCCCAACGATGTCTAGGTCGGTTCCTCACAACATCCTCGGGAAAGTTGACCTTAAATTTCACAAATTGACTTCTAGACGGTACTTAAGTGACGAACGCTGTCTAGGTCAGTTGCTCATAACATTTTTGGGGAAGTTAACCTTAAATTTCACAAATCGACTTCTAGTCAGTACTCAAGTGCCCCAACGATGTTTAGGTCGGTTGCTCACAATATTTTCGGGAAAGTTAACCTCAAATTTCACAAAGCGATTTCAAGACGGTACTCAAGTGCCCAACGATGTCTAGGTCGGTTCCTCACAACATCCTCGGGAAAGTTGACCTTAAATTTCACAAATTGACTTCTAGACGGTACTTAAGTGACGAACGCTGTCTAGGTCAGTTGCTCATAACATTTTCGGAAAAGTTAATCTTAAATTTCACAAATCGACTTCTACACGGTACTCAGGTGCCCAACGATGTCTAGGTCGGTTGCTCACAACATTTTCAGGGAAGTTAACCTCAAATTTACAAATCGACTTCTAGTTGATACTCAAGTGCCCCAACGATGTCTAGGTCGCTTCCTCACAACATCCTCGAAAAAAGTTGACCCTTAAATTTTACAAATCGATTTCTAGACAGTACCAAAGTGCCCCAACGATGTCTAGGTCAGTTGCTCACAACATTTTTGGGGAAGTTAACCTTAAATTTTACAAATCGACATCTAGTCAGTACTCAAGTGCCCCAAGGATGTCTAGGTGGGTTGCTCACATCATCTTCGGGGAAGATAACCTCAAATTTCACAAATTCTTTTCTAGACGGTACCTAAGTGCCCGAACGATGTCTAGGTCAGTTGCTCACTAAATTGTCGGGGAAGTTAACCTCAAATTTCACAAAGCGATTTCAAGACGGTACTCAAGTGTTCAACGATGTCTAGGTCGGTTGCTCATAACATTTTCGGGAAAGTTAACCTTAAATTTCACAAATCGACTTCGAGACGGTACTCAAGTGCCCAACGATGTCTAGGTCGGTTGCTCACAACATTTTCAGGGAAGTTAACCTCAAATTTCACAAATCGACTTCTAGTTGATACTCAAGTGCCTCAACGATGTCTAGGTCGGTTCCTCACAACATCCTCGGGAAAGTTAACCTACAATTTCACAAATTGACTTCTAGACGGTACTTAAGTGACCAACGCTCTCTAGGTCGGTTGCTCACAACATTTTCGGTAAAGTTAACCTTAAATTTCACAAATCGACTTCTAGACAGTACTCAAGTGCCCCAACGATGTCTAGGTCGGTTCCTCACAACATCCTCGAAGAAGATGACCCTTAAATTTTACAAATCGATTTCTAGTCGGTACCAAAGTGCCCCAACGATGTCTAGGTCAATTCCTCACAGCATCTTCGCGGAAGTTACCCTAAAAATTCACAAATCAAATACTAGACGGTACTCAAGTGCCCAACGATGTCTAGGTCGGTTGCTCATAACATTTTCGGGAAAGTTAATCTTAAATTTCACAAATCGACTTCTACACGGTACTCAGGTGCCCAACGATGTCTAGGTCGGTTGCTCACAACATTTTCGGGAAAGTTAACCTCATATTTCACAAAGCTACTTCTAGTTGGTATTCAAGTGCCCGAAAAATGTCTAGGTCGGTTCCTCACAACATTCTCGAAGAAGTTGTCCTCAAATTTTAGAAATCGACTTTTAGACGGTACCCAAGTGCCTTAACGATATTCAGGTCGGTTGCTCACAACATCTTCGGGGAAGTTAACCTCAAATTTCACAAATCGACTTCTAGTTGGTATTCAAGTGCCCGAAAAATGTCTAGGTCGGTTCCTCACAACATTCTCGAAGAAGTTGTCCTCAAATTTTAGAAATCGACTTTTAGACGGTACCCAAGTGCCTTAACGATATTCAGGTCGGTTGCTCACAACATCTTCGGGGAAGTTAACCTCAAATTTCACAAATCGACTTCTAGTTGATACTCAAGTGCCCCAACGATGTCTAGGTCGGTTCCTCACAACATCCTCGGGAAAGTTGACCTTAAATTTCACAAATTGACTTCTAGACGGTACTTAAGTGACCAACGCTGTCTAGGTCAGTTGCTCACAACATTTTTGGGGAAGTTAACCTTAAATTTCACAAATCGACTTCTAGTCAGTACTCAAGTGCCCCAACGATGTCTAGGTCGGTTGCTCATAACATTTTCGGGAAAGTTAATCTTAAATTTCACAAATCGACTTCTACACGGTACTCCGGTGCCCAACGATGTCTAGGTCGGTTGCTCACAACATTTTCAGGGAAGTTAACCTCAAATTTCACAAATCAACTTCTAGAAGGTACCCAAGTGCCCCAACGATATCCAGGTCGGTTGCTCACAACATCTTCGGGGAAGTTAACCTTAAACTTCACAAATCCACTTCTAGACGGTACCTAAGTACCCGAACGATGTCTAGGTCGGTTGCTCACAACATTTTCGGGAAAGTTAACCTCATATTTCACAAATCTACTTCTAGTTGGTATTCAAGTGCCCAACGATGTCTAGGTCGGTTCCTCACAACATTCTCGAAGAAGTTGTCCTCAAATTTTAGAAATCGACTTTTAGACGGTACCCAAGTGCCTTAACGATATTCAGGTCGGTTGCTCACAACATCTTCGGGGAAGTTAACCTCAAATTTCACAAATCGACTTCTAGTCAGTACTCAAGTGCCCCAACGATGTTTAGGTCGGTTGCTCACAATATTTTCGGGAAAGTTAACCTCAAATTTCACAAAGCGATTTCAAGACGGTACTCAAGTGTTCAACGATGTCTAGGTCGGTTGCTCACAACATTTTCGGTAAAGTTAACCTTAAATTTCACAAATCGACTTCTAGTCAGTACACAAGTGCCCCAACGACGTCTAGGTCGGTTCCTCACAACATCCTCGAAGAAGATGACCCTTAAATTTTACAAATCGATTTCTAGTCGGTACCAAAGTGCCCCAACGATGTCTAGGTCAATTCCTCACAGCATCTTCGCGGAAGTTAACCTAAAAATTCACAAATCAAATACTAGACGGTACACTTGTGCCCCAACGATGTCTAGCTCGGTTACTTACAACATTTTCGGGAAAGTTAACCTCAAATTTCACAAATCAACTTCTAGAAGGTACCCAAGTGCCCCAACGATATCCAGGTCGGTTGCTCACAACATCTTCGGGGAAGTTAACCTTAAACTTCACAAATCCACTTTTAGACGGTACCTAAGTACCCGAACGATGTCTACGTCGGTTGCTCACAACATTTTCGGGAAAGTTAACCACAAATTTCACAAAGCGATTTCAAGACGGTACTCAAGTGCCCAATGATGTCTAGGTCGGTTGCTCATAACATTTTCGGGAAAGTTAATCTTAAATTTCACAAATCGACTTCTACACGGTACTCAGGTGCCCAACGATGTCTAGGTCGGTTGCTCACAACATTTTCAGGGAAGTTAACCTCAAATTTACAAATCGACTTCTAGTTGATACTCAAGTGCCCCAACGATGTCTAGGTCGCTTCCTCACAACATCCTCGAAAAAAGTTGACCCTTAAATTTTACAAATCGATTTCTAGACAGTACCAAAGTGCCCCAACGATGTCTAGGTCAGTTGCTCACAACATTTTTGGGGAAGTTAACCTTAAATTTTACAAATCGACATCTAGTCAGTACTCAAGTGCCCCAAGGATGTCTAGGTGGGTTGCTCACATCATCTTCGGGGAAGATAACCTCAAATTTCACAAATTCTTTTCTAGACGGTACCTAAGTGCCCGAACGATGTCTAGGTCAGTTGCTCACTAAATTGTCGGGGAAGTTAACCTCAAATTTCACAAAGCGATTTCAAGACGGTACTCAAGTGTTCAACGATGTCTAGGTCGGTTGCTCATAACATTTTCGGGAAAGTTAACCTTAAATTTCACAAATCGACTTCGAGACGGTACTCAAGTGCCCAACGATGTCTAGGTCGGTTGCTCACAACATTTTCAGGGAAGTTAACCTCAAATTTCACAAATCGACTTCTAGTTGATACTCAAGTGCCTCAACGATGTCTAGGTCGGTTCCTCACAACATCCTCGGGAAAGTTAACCTACAATTTCACAAATTGACTTCTAGACGGTACTTAAGTGACCAACGCTCTCTAGGTCGGTTGCTCACAACATTTTCGGTAAAGTTAACCTTAAATTTCACAAATCGACTTCTAGACAGTACTCAAGTGCCCCAACGATGTCTAGGTCGGTTCCTCACAACATCCTCGAAGAAGATGACCCTTAAATTTTACAAATCGATTTCTAGTCGGTACCAAAGTGCCCCAACGATGTCTAGGTCAATTCCTCACAGCATCTTCGCGGAAGTTACCCTAAAAATTCACAAATCAAATACTAGACGGTACTCAAGTGCCCAACGATGTCTAGGTCGGTTGCTCATAACATTTTCGGGAAAGTTAATCTTAAATTTCACAAATCGACTTCTACACGGTACTCAGGTGCCCAACGATGTCTAGGTCGGTTGCTCACAACATTTTCGGGAAAGTTAACCTCATATTTCACAAAGCTACTTCTAGTTGGTATTCAAGTGCCCGAAAAATGTCTAGGTCGGTTCCTCACAACATTCTCGAAGAAGTTGTCCTCAAATTTTAGAAATCGACTTTTAGACGGTACCCAAGTGCCTTAACGATATTCAGGTCGGTTGCTCACAACATCTTCGGGGAAGTTAACCTCAAATTTCACAAATCGACTTCTAGTTGGTATTCAAGTGCCCGAAAAATGTCTAGGTCGGTTCCTCACAACATTCTCGAAGAAGTTGTCCTCAAATTTTAGAAATCGACTTTTAGACGGTACCCAAGTGCCTTAACGATATTCAGGTCGGTTGCTCACAACATCTTCGGGGAAGTTAACCTCAAATTTCACAAATCGACTTCTAGTTGATACTCAAGTGCCCCAACGATGTCTAGGTCGGTTCCTCACAACATCCTCGGGAAAGTTGACCTTAAATTTCACAAATTGACTTCTAGACGGTACTTAAGTGACCAACGCTGTCTAGGTCAGTTGCTCACAACATTTTTGGGGAAGTTAACCTTAAATTTCACAAATCGACTTCTAGTCAGTACTCAAGTGCCCCAACGATGTCTAGGTCGGTTGCTCATAACATTTTCGGGAAAGTTAATCTTAAATTTCACAAATCGACTTCTACACGGTACTCCGGTGCCCAACGATGTCTAGGTCGGTTGCTCACAACATTTTCAGGGAAGTTAACCTCAAATTTCACAAATCAACTTCTAGAAGGTACCCAAGTGCCCCAACGATATCCAGGTCGGTTGCTCACAACATCTTCGGGGAAGTTAACCTTAAACTTCACAAATCCACTTCTAGACGGTACCTAAGTACCCGAACGATGTCTAGGTCGGTTGCTCACAACATTTTCGGGAAAGTTAACCTCATATTTCACAAATCTACTTCTAGTTGGTATTCAAGTGCCCAACGATGTCTAGGTCGGTTCCTCACAACATTCTCGAAGAAGTTGTCCTCAAATTTTAGAAATCGACTTTTAGACGGTACCCAAGTGCCTTAACGATATTCAGGTCGGTTGCTCACAACATCTTCGGGGAAGTTAACCTCAAATTTCACAAATCGACTTCTAGTCAGTACTCAAGTGCCCCAACGATGTTTAGGTCGGTTGCTCACAATATTTTCGGGAAAGTTAACCTCAAATTTCACAAAGCGATTTCAAGACGGTACTCAAGTGTTCAACGATGTCTAGGTCGGTTGCTCACAACATTTTCGGTAAAGTTAACCTTAAATTTCACAAATCGACTTCTAGACAGTACACAAGTGCCCCAACGACGTCTAGGTCGGTTCCTCACAACATCCTCGAAGAAGATGACCCTTAAATTTTACAAATCGATTTCTAGTCGGTACCAAAGTGCCCCAACGATGTCTAGGTCAATTCCTCACAGCATCTTCGCGGAAGTTAACCTAAAAATTCACAAATCAAATACTAGACGGTACACTTGTGCCCCAACGATGTCTAGCTCGGTTACTTACAACATTTTCGGGAAAGTTAACCTCAAATTTCACAAATCAACTTCTAGAAGGTACCCAAGTGCCCCAACGATATCCAGGTCGGTTGCTCACAACATCTTCGGGGAAGTTAACCTTAAACTTCACAAATCCACTTTTAGACGGTACCTAAGTACCCGAACGATGTCTACGTCGGTTGCTCACAACATTTTCGGGAAAGTTAACCACAAATTTCACAAAGCGATTTCAAGACGGTACTCAAGTGCCCAATGATGTCTAGGTCGGTTGCTCATAACATTTTCGGGAAAGTTAATCTTAAATTTCACAAATCGACTTCTACACGGTACTCAGGTGCCCAACGATGTCTAGGTCGGTTGCTCACAACATTTTCAGGGAAGTTAACCTCAAATTTCACAAATCGATTTCTAGTTGATACTCAAGTGCCCCAACGATGTCTAGGTCGGTTCCTCACAGCATCCTCGGGAAAGTTAACCTTAAATTTCACAAATTCACTTCCAGACGGTACTTTAGTGACCAACGATGTCTAGGTGGGTTGCTTACATCATCTTCGGGGAAGTTAATCTTAAATTTCACAAATCGACTTCTAGTTGATACTCAAGTGCCCCAACGATGTCTAGGTCGGTTCCTCACAACATCCTCGGGAAAGTTAACCTTCAATTTCACAAATTGACTTCTAGACGGTACTTAAGTGACCAACGCTCTCTAGGTCGGTTGCTCACAAAATTTTCGGTAAAGTTAACCTTAAATTTCACAAATCGACTTCTAGACAGTACTCAAGTGCCCCAACGATGTCCAGGTCGGTTCCTCACAACATCCTCGAAGAAGTTGACCCTTAAATTTTACAAATCGATTTCTAGACGGTACCAAAGTGCCCCAACGATGTCTAGGTCAAATCCTCACAGCATCTTCGCGAAAGCTAACCTAAAAATTCACAAATCAAATACTAGACGGTACCCTTGTGCCCCATCGATGTCTAGCTCGGTTACTCACAACATTTTCGGGAAAGTTAACCTCAAATTTCACAAATCAACTTCTAGAAGGTACCCAAGTGCCCCAACGATATCCAGGTCGGTTGCTCACAACATCTTCGGGGAAGTTAACCTTAAACTTCACAAATCCACTTTTAGACGGTACCTAAGTACCCGAACGATGTCTACGTCGGTTGCTCACACCATTTTCGGGAAAGTTAACCTCAAATTTCACAAAGCGATTTCAAGACGGTACTCAAGTGCCCAACGATGTCTAGGTCGGTTGCTCATAACATTTTCGGGAAAGTTAATCTTAAATTTCACAAATCGACTTCTACACGGTACTCAGGTGCCCAACGATGTCTAGGTCGGTTGCTCACAACATTTTCAGGGATGTTAACCTCAAATTTCACAAATCGACATCTAGTTGATACTCAAGTGCCCCAACGATGTCTAGGTCGGTTCCTCACAACATCCTCGGAAAAGTTAACCTCAAATTGCACAAATCGACTTCTAGTTGATACTCAAGTGCCCCAACGATGTCTAGGTCGGTTCCTCACAACATTCTCGGGAAAGTTGACCTTAAATTTCACAAATTAACTTCTAGACGGTACTTAAGTGAACAACGCTGTCTAGGTCAGTTGCTCACAACATTTTTGGGGAAGTTAACCTTAAATTTTACAAATCGACATCTAGTCAGTACTCGAGTGCCCCAACGATGTCTAGGTGGGTTGCTCACATCATCTTCGGGGAAGATAACCTCAAATTTCACAAATTTTTTTCTAGACGGTACCTAAGTGCCCGAACGATGTCTAGGTCGGTTGCTCACTACATTGTCGGGGAAGTTAACCTCAAATTTCACAAAGCGATTTCAAGACGGTACTCAAGTGTTCAACGATGTCTAGGTCGGTTGCTCATAACATTTTCGGGAAAGATAACCTTAAATTTCACAAATCGACTTCAAGACGGTACTCAAGTGCCCAACGATGTCTATGTCGGTTGCTCACAACATTTTCGGGAAAGTTAACCTCAAATTTCACATAGCGATTTCAAGACGGTACCCAAGTGCCCCAACGATATTCAGGTCGGTTGCTCACAACATCTTCGGGGAAGTTAACCTCAAATTTCACAAATCGACTTCTAGTTGATACTCAAGTGCCCCAACGATGTCTAGGTCGGTTCCTCACAACATCCTCGGGAAAGTTGACCTTAAATTTCACAAATTGACTTCTAGACGGTACTTAAGTGACCAACGCTGTCTAGGTCAGTTGCTAACAACATTTTTGGGGAAGTTAACCTTAAATTTCACAAATCGACTTCTAGTCAGTACTCAAGTGCCCCAACGATGTTTAGGTCGGTTGCTCACAATATTTTCGGGAAAGTTAACCTCAAATTTGACAAAGCGATTTCAAGACGGTACTCAAGTGCCCAACGATGTCTAGGTCGGTTGCTCATAACATTTTCTGGAAAGTTAATCTTAAATTTCACAAATCGACTTCTACACGGTACTCAGGTGCCCAACGATGTCTAGGTCGGTTCCTCACAACATTCTCGGGAAAGTTGACCTTAAATTTCACAAATTGCCTTCTAGACGGTACTTAAGTGAACAACGCTGTCTAGGTCAGTTGCTCACAACATTTTTGGGGAAGTTAACCTTAAATTTTACAAATCGACATCTAGTCAGTACTCAAGTGCCCCAACGATGTCTAGGTGGGTTGCTCACATCATCTTCGGGGAAGATAACCTCAAATTTCACAAATTCTTTTCTAGATGGTACCTAAGTGCCCGAACGATGTCTAGGTCGGTTGCTCACTACATTGTCGGGGAAGTTAACCTCAAATTTCACAAAGCGATTTCAAGACGGTACTCAAGTGTTCAACGATGTCTAGGTCGGTTGCTCATAACATTTTCGGGAAAGATAACCTTAAATTTCACAAATCGACTTCGAGACGGTACTCAAGTGCCCAACGATGTCTAGGTCGGTTGCTCACAACATTTTCAGGGAAGTTAACCTCAAATTTCACAAATCCATTTCTAGACGGTTCTCAAGTGCCCCAACGATGTCTAGGTGGGTTGCTTACATCATCTTCGGGGAAGTTAATCTCAAATTTCACAAATCGACATCTAGTTGATACTCAAGTGCCCCAACGATGTCTAGGTCGGTTCCTCACAACATCCTCGGAAAAGATAACCTCAAATTTCACAAATCGACTTCTAGTTGATACTCAAGTGCCCCAACGATGTCTAGGTCGGTTCCTCACAACATTCTCGGGAAAGTTGACCTTAAATTTCAAAAATCGACTTCTACACGGTACTCAGGTGCCCAACGATGTCTAGGTCGGTTGCTCACAACATTTTCAGGGAAGTTAACCTCAAATTTCACAAATCGACTTCTAGTTGATACTCAAGTGCCACAACGATGTCTAGGTCGGTTCCTCACAACATCCTCGAAAAAAGTTGACCCTCAAATTTTACAAATCGATTTCTAGGTCGGATTCTCACAATATCCTCGGGGAAGGTAACCTTAAGTTACACAAATCGATTTCTAGACGGTTCTCAAGTGCCCGAAAGATGTCTAGGTCGGTTCCTCACAACATCCTCGGGAAAGTTAACCTTAAATTTTACAAATTCACTTTTAGACGGTACTTTAGTGACCAACGCTGTCTAGGTCAGTTGCTCACAACATTTTTGGGGAAGTTAACCTTAAATTTTACAAATCGACATCTAGTCAGTACTCAAGTGCCCCAACGATGTCTAGGTGGGTTGCTCACATCATCTTCGGGGAAGATAACCTCAAATTTCACAAATTCTTTTCTAGACGGTACCTAAGTGCCCGAACGATGTCTAGGTCGGTTGCTCACTACATTGTCGGGGAAGTTAACCTTAAATTTCACAAAGCGATTTCAAGACGGTACTCAAGTGCCCAACGATGTCTAGGTCGGTTGCTCATAACATTTTCGGGGAAGTTAACCTTAAATTTCACAAATCGACTTCTAGACAGTACTCAAGTGCCCCAACGATGTCTAGGTCGGTTCCTCACAACATTCTCGGGAAAGTTGACCTTAAATTTCACAAATTGACTTCTAGACGGTACTTAAGTGAACAACGCTGTCTAGGTCAGTTGCTCACAACATTTTTGGGGAAGTTAACCTTAAATTTTACAAATCGACATCTAGTCAGTACTCAAGTGCCCCAACGATGTCTAGGTGGGTTGCTCACATCATCTTCGGGGAAAATAACCTCAAATTTCACAAATTCTTTTCTAGACGGTACCTAAGTGCCCGATCGATGTCTAGGTCGGTTGTGCACTACATTTTTAGGTAAGTTAACCTTAAATTTTACAAAGCGATTTCAAGACGCTACTCAAGTGTTCAACGATGTCTAGGTCGGTTGCTCATAACATTTTCGGGAAAGTTAACCTTAAATTTCACAAATCGACTTCTAGACGGTACTCAAGTACCCAACGATGTCTAGGTCGGTTGCTCACTACATTGTCGGGAAAGTTGACCTTAAATTTCACAAATTGACTTCTAGACGGTACTTAAGTGAACAACGCTGTCAAGGTCAGTTGCTCACAACATTTTTGGGGAAGTTAACCTTAAATTTTACAAATCGACATCTAGTCAGTACTCAAGTGCCCCAACGATGTCTAGGTGGGTTGCTCACATCATCTTCGGGGAAAATAACCTCAAATTTCACAAATTCTTTTCTAGACGGTACCTAAGTGCCCGAACGATGTCTAGGTCAGTTGCTCACTACATTGTCGGTGAAGTTAACCTCACATTTCACAAAGCGATTTCAAGACGGTACGCAAGTGCCCCAACGATGTCTAGGTCGGTTCCTCACAGCATCCTCGGGAAAGTTAACCTTAAATTTCACAAATTCACTTCTAGACGGTACTTAAGTGACCAACGCTGTCTAGGTCGAGAGCTCACAACATTTTCGGGGAAGTTAACCTTAAACTTCACAAATCGACATCTAGTCAGTACTCAAGTGCCCCAACGATGTCTAGGTGGGTTGCTCACATCATCTTCGGGGAAGATAACCTCAAATTTCACAAATTCTTTTCTAGACGGTACCTAAGGGCCCGAACGATGTCTAGGTCGGTTGCTCATAACATTTTCGGGGAGGTTAACCTTAAATTTCACAAATCGACTTCTAGACAGTACTCAAGTGCCCCAACGATGTCTAGGTGGGTTACTCACATCATCTTCGGGGAAGATAACCTCAAATTTCACAAATTCTTTTCTAGATGGTACCTAAGTGCCCAAACGATGTCTAGGTCGGTTGCGCACTACATTTTTAGAGAAATTAACCTTAAATTTCACAAAGCGATTTCAAGACGGTACTCAAGTGTTCAACGATGTCTAGGTCGGTTGCTCATAACATTTTCGGGAAAGTTAACCTTAAATTTCACAAATCGACTTCTAGACGGTACTCAAGTGACCAACGCTCTCTAGGTCGGTTGCTCACAACATTTTCAGGGAAGTTAACCTTAAATTTCACAAATCGACTTCTAGACAGTAATCAAGTGCCCCAACGATGTCTAGGTCGGTTCCTCACAACATCCTCGAAGAAGTTGAACCTTAAATTTTTCAAATCAATTTCTAGACGGTACCAAAGTGCCCCAACGATATCCAGGTCGGTTGCTCACAACATCTTCGGGGAAGTTAACCTCAAATTTCACAAATCGACTTCTAGTTGATACTCAAGTGCCCGAACGATGTCTAGGTCGGTTCCTCACAACATCCTCGGGAAAGTTAACGTTAAATTTTACAAATTCACTTGTAGACGGTACTTAAGTGACCAACGCTGTCTAGGTCGGTTGCTCACAACATTTTCGGGGAAGTTAACCTTAAATTTCACAAATCGACTTCTACACAGTACTCAAGTGCCCCAACGAAGTCTAGGTCGGTTCCTCACAACATCCTCGAAGAAGTTGACCCTTAAATTTTACAAATCGATTTCTAGACGGTACCAAAGTGCCCCAACGATGTCTAGGTCAATTCCTCACAGCATCTTCGCGGAAGTTCACCTAAAAATTCACATATCAAGTACTAGACGGTACCCTTGTGCCCCAACGATGTCTAGCTCGGTTACTCACAACATTTTCGGGAAAGTTCACCTCAAATTTCACAAATCAACTTCTAGAAGGTACCCAAGTGCCCCAACGATGTCTAGGTCGGTTGCTCACAACATTTTCAGGGAAGTTAATCACGAATTTCACAAATCGACTTCTAGTTGATACTCAAGTGCCCCAACGATGTCTAGGTCGGTTGCTCACAACATTTTCAGGGAAGTTAACCTCAAATTTCACAAATCGACTTCTAGACAGTAATCAAGTGCCCCAACGATGTCTAGGTCGGTTCCTCACAACATCCTCGAAGAAGTTGAACCTTAAATTTTTCAAATCAATTTCTAGACGGTACCAAAGTGCCCCAACGATATCCAGGTCGGTTGCTCACAACATCTTCGGGGAAGTTAACCTCAAATTTCACAAATCGACTTCTAGTTGATACTCAAGTGCCCGAACGATGTCTAGGTCGGTTCCTCACAACATCCTCGGGAAAGTTAACGTTCAATTTTACAAATTCACTTGTAGACGGTACTTAAGTGACCAACGCTGTCTAGGTCGGTTGCTCACAACATTTTCGGGGAAGTTAACCTTAAATTTCACAAATCGACTTCTACACAGTACTCAAGTGCCCCAACGAAGTCTAGGTCGGTTCCTCACAACATCCTCGAAGAAGTTGACCCTTAAATTTTACAAATCGATTTCTAGACGGTACCAAAGTGCCCTAACGATGTCTAGGTCAATTCCTCACAGCATCTTCGCGGAAGTTCACCTAAAAATTCACATATCAAGTACTAGACGGTACCCTTGTGCCCCAACGATGTCTAGCTCGGTTACTCACAACATTTTCGGGAAAGTTCACCTCAAATTTCACAAATCAACTTCTAGAAGGTACCCAAGTGCCCCAACGATGTCTAGGTCGGTTCCTCACAACATCCTCGGGAAAGTTAACCTTAAATTTTACAAATTGACTTCTAGACAGTACTTAAGTGACCAACGCTGTCTAGGTCGATTGCTCACAACATTTTTGGGGAAGTTACCCTTAAATTTACAAATCGATTTCTAGACGGTACTCATGTGCCCAACGATGTCTAGGTCGGTTGCTCACAACATTTTCAGGGAAGTTAACCTCAAATTTCACAAATCGTCTTCTAGTTGATACTCAAGTGCCCCAACGATGTCTAGGTCGGTTCCTCACAACATCCTCGGGAAAGTTAACCTTAAATTTCACAAATTGACATCTAGACGGTACTTAAGTGACCAACGCTCTCTAGGTCGGTTGCTCACAACATTTTCAGGGAAGTTAACCTTAAATTTCACAAATCCAATTTTAGACGGTACCTAAGTACCCGAACGATGTCTACGTCGGTTGCTCACAACATTTTCGGGAAAGTTAACCTCATATTTCACAAATCGACTTCTAGTTGGTACGTAAGTGCCCGAAAGATGTCTAGGTCGGTTCCTCACAACATCTTCGGGGAAGATAACCTCAAATTTCACAAATTCTTTTCTAGACGGTACCTAAGTGCCCGAACGATTTCTAGGTCGGTTGCTCACTACATTGTCGGGGAAGTTAACCTTAAATTTCACAAAGCGATTTCAAGACGGTACTTAACTGTTCAACGATGTCTAGGTCGGTTGCTCATAACATTATCGGGAAAGTTAACCTTAAATTTCACACATCGACTTCTAGACGGTACTCAAGTGCCCAACGATGTCTAGGTCGGTTGCTCACAACACCTTCGGGAAAGTTAACCTTAAATTTCACAAATCGACTTCTAAGTGGTGCTCAAGTGCCCCAGCGATGTTTAGGTCGGTTGCTCACAATATTTTCGGAAAAGTTAACCTCAAATTTCACAAATCGACTTCTAGATGGTATCCAAGTGCCCCAACGATGTCTAGGTGGGTTGCTCACATCATCTTCGGGGAAGATAACCTTAAATTTCACAAATTCTTTTCTAGAGGGTACCTAAGTGCCCGAACGATGTCTAGGTTGGTTGCTCACTACATTGTCGGGAAAGTAAACCTCAAATTTTACAAAGTGATTTCAAGACGGTACTCAAGTGTTCGACGATGTCTAGGTCGGTTGATCATAATATTTTTGGGAAAGTTAACCTTAAATTTCACAAATCGACTTCTAGAAGGTACTCAAGTGCCCAACGATGTCTAGGTCGGTTGCTCACAACATTTTCAGGGAAGTTAACCTCAAATTTAACAAATCGACTTCTAGTTGATACTCAAGTGCCCCAACGATGTCTAGGTCGTTTCCTCACAGCATCTTCGCGGAAGTTCACCTAAAAATTCACAAATCAAGTACTAGACGGTACCCTTGTGCCCCAACGATGTCTAGCTCGGTTACTCACAACATTTTCGGGAAAGTTAACATTATATTTCACAAATCGACTTCTAGTTGGTATTCAAGTGCCCCAACGAAGTCTAGGTCGGATTCTCACAATATCCTCGGGGAAGGTAACCTTAAATTTCACAAATCGATTTCTAGACGGTTCTCAAGTGCCCGAAAGATGTCTAGGTCGGTTCCTCACAACATCCTCGGGAAAGTTAACCTTAAATTTTACAAATTGACTTCTAGACAGTACTTAAGTGACCAACTCTGTCTAGGTCGATTGCTCACAACATTTTTGGGGAAGTTAACCTTAAATTTTACAAATCGACTTCTAGACGGTACTCAAGTGCCCAATGATGTCTAGGTCGGTTGCTCACAACATTTTCAGGGGAAGTTAACCTTAAATTTCACAAATCGATTTCTAGACGGTTCTCAAGTGCCCGAAAGATGTCTAGGTCGGTTCCTCACAGCATCCTCGGGAAAGTTAACCTTAAATTTCACAAATTCACTTCTAGACGGTACTCAAGTGACCAACGCTGTCTAGGTCGGTTGCTCACAACATTTTCGGGGAAGTTAACCTTAAATTTCACAAATCGACTTCTAGACAGTACTCAAGTGCCCCAACGATGTCTAGGTCGGTTCCTCACAACATCCTCGAAGAAGTTGACCCTTAAATTTTACAAATCGATTTCTAGACGGTACCAAAGTGCCCCAACGATGTCTAGGTCAATTCCTCACAGCATCTTCGCAGAAGTTAACCTAAAAATTAACAAATCAAACACTAGACGGTACCCTTGTGCACCAACGATGTCTAGGTCAGTTGCTCACAACATTTTCGGGAAAGTTATCCTCATATTTCACAAATCGACTTCTAGTTGGTAATCAAGTGCCCGAAAGATGTCTAGGTCGGTTCCTCACAACATCCTCGGGAAAGTTGACCTTAAATTTCACAAATTGCTTTCTAGACGGTACTTAAGTGACCAACGCTGTCTAGGTCAGTTGCTCACAACATTTTTGGGGAAGTTAACCTTAAATTTCACAAATCGACTTCTATTCAGTACTCAAGTGCCCCAACGATGTCTAGGTGGGATGCTCACATCATCTTCGGGAAAGATAACCTCAAATTTCACAAATTCTTTTCTAGACGGTACCTAAGTGCCCGAACGATGTCTAGGTCGGTTGCTCACTACATTGTCGGGGAAGTTAACCTTAAACTTTATAAATCCACTTCTAGACTGTACCCAAGTACCTGAAAGATGTCTAGGTCGGTTCCTCACAACATCCTCGGGAAAGTTGATCTCAAATTTCACAAATTCTTTTCTAGACGGTACCTAAGTGCCCCAACGATGTCCAGGTCGGTTGCTCACTACATTGTCGGGGAAGTTAACCTTAAATTTCACAAAGCGATTTCAAGACGGTACTCAAGTGTTCAACGAAGTCTAGGTCGGTTGCTCATAACATTTTCGGTAAAGTTAACCTTAAATTTCACACATCGACTTCTAGACGGTACTCAAGTGCCCAACGATGTCTAGGTCGGTTGCTCACAACATTTTCAGGGAAGTTAACTTCAAATTTCACAAATCGACTTCTAGTTGATACTCAAGTGCCCCAACGATGTCCAGGTCGGTTGCTCACAACATCTTCGGGGAAGTTAACCTTAAACTTTATAAATCCACTTCTAGACTGTACCCAAGTACCCGAACGATGTCTACGTCGGTTGCTCACAACATTTTCGGGAAAGTTAACCTTATATTTTACAAATCGACTTCCAGTTGGTACACAAGTGCCCCAACGATATTCAGGTAGGTTGCTCACAACATCTTCGGGGAAGTTAACTTTAAATTTCAACAATAGACTTCTAGAAGGTACTCAAGCGCCCCAACGATGTCTAGGGCAATTTCTCACAACATCTTCGGAAAAGTTAACCTTAAATTTCACAAATCGACTTCTAAGTGGTGCTCAAGTGGCCCAGCGATTTTTAGGTCGGTTGCTCACAATATTTTCGGGAAAGTTAACCTCAAATTTCACAAATCGACTTTTAGATGGTATCCAAGTGCCCCAACGATGTCTAGGTGGGTTGCTCACATCATCTTCGGGGAAGATAACCTCAAATTTCACAAATTCTTTTCTTGAGGGTACCTAAGTGCCCGAACGATGTCTAGGTCGGTTGCTCACTACATTGTCGGGAAAGTAAACATCAAATTTTACAAAGCGATTTCAAGACGGTACTCAAGTGTTCAACGATGTCTAGGTCGGTTGCTCATAATATTTTCGGGAAAGTTAACCTTAAATTTCACAAATCGACTTCTAGACGGTACTTAAGTGCCCAACGATGTCTAGGTCGGTTGCTCACAACATTTTCAGGGAAGTTAACCTCAAATTTAACAAATCGACTTCTAGTTGATACTCAAGTGCCCCAACGATGTCTAGGTCAATTCCTTACAGCATCTTCGCGGAAGTTCACCTAAAAATTCACAAATCAAGTACTAGACGGTACCCTTGTGCCCCAACGATGTCTAGCTCGGTTACTCACAACATTTTCGGGAAAGTTCACCTAAAATTTTACAAATCAACTTCTAGAAGGTACCCAAGTGCCCCAGCGATGTTTAGGTCGGTTGCTAACAACATTATCAGGGAAGTTAACCTCAAATTTCACAAATCGACTTCTAGTTGATACTCAAGTGCCCCAACGATGTCTAGGTCGGTTCCTCACAACATCCTCGGGAAAGTTAACCTTAAATTTCACAAATTGACTTCTAGACGGTACTTAAGTGACCAACGCTGTCTAGGTCGGTTGCTCACAACATTTTCGGGGAAGTTAACCTCAGATTTTACAAATCGTCTTCTAGTTGATACTCAAGTGCCCCAACGAAGGCTAGGTCGGTTTCTCACAATATCCTCGGGGAAGGTAATCTGAAATTTCACAAATCGATTTCTAGACGGTTCTCAAGTGACCGAAAGATGTCTAGGTCGGTTCCTCACAACATTCTCAAAGAAGTTGTACTTAAATTTTAGAAATCTACTTTTAGACGGTACCAAAGTTCCCTAACGATGTCTAGGTCAATTCCTCACAGCATCTTCGCGGAAATTAACCTCAAAATTCACAAATTGAATACTAGACGGTACCCTAGTGCCCCAACGATGTCTAGCTCGGTTACTCACAACATTTTCGGGAAAGTTAACCTCAAATTTCACAAATCGACTTCTAGAAGGTACAGAAGTGCCCCAACGATGTCCAGGTCGGATGCTCACAACATTCTCGAAAAAGTTGTCCTCAAATTTTAGAAATTGACTTCTAGACGGTACTTAAGTGACCAACGCTGTCTAGGTCAGTTGCTAACAACATTTTTGGGGAAGTTAACCTTAAATTTCACAAATCGACTTCTAGACGGTACCAAAGTGCCCCAACGATGTCTAGGTCAATTCCTCACAGCATCTTCGTGGCAGTTAACCTCAAAATTCACAAATCGAATACTAGACGGTACGCAAGTGCCCCAACGATGTCCAGGTCGGTTGCTCACAACATCTTCGGGAAAGTTAATCTCAAATTTCACAAATCCAGTTCTAGACGGTATTCAAGTGCCCGAACGATGTCTAGGTCTGTTCCTTAAAACATTTTTGGGAGAGTTAACCTTAAATTTTACATATCGAATTCTATAAGGTACACAACTGCCCAACGATGTCTAGGTGGTTTTCTTAAAACATCTCCGAGAAAGTTAACCTCAAAATTTACAAATCGACTTTTAAAAAGTACCTAAGTCCTCCTACATTGTCTAGGTCGGGTTTCTCACTACATACTCGGAGAAGTTAACCTCAAATTTTACAAATCGAGTTTTAGACGGTACTTAAGTGCCCCAACGATTTCTAGGTCGGTTTCTCACAATATCTTCGAGAGAGTTAACCTTAAATTTTACGTATTGAATTCTATAAGGTACACAACTGCCCCAACGATGTCTAAGTCGTTTTCTCACAACATCTTCGAGGAATTTAAACTTAAGTTTTACAAATCGACTTTTTGAAGATACAAAAGTGCTCCAACGTTGTCTAGATCGGCTCTTTAAAACATCTTAGAGAAAGTTAACTTTAAATTTCACAAGTCGAATTCTATAAGGTTCACAACCGCTCCAACGATGTCTAGGTCGGTTCCTTACAATTATCTTCAAGAAAGTTAACCTTAAATATTACAAATCGACGTCTTGAAGGTAGCCAAGTGCCGCAAGGATATCTAGGTCGGTTCCTCCTAACATCGTTAAAGGAAGTTAACCTCAAATTTTACAAATAGACTTTTTGAAGGTTCCCAAATGCCACAACGATGCACAGTGTGGCAGAACAGCTAAAAAGTTGGCAAAAAATCAAAAAACTAAACGCTAATTTTAGACTATAATTCATATGATTTTAATAGTTTATATCCTAAAATATCATAAAATATACTTTTTAGCTTTGTTAGACTTCTTAAATTGTTTAAATGATGCGGGTAAGATTTCTTATATTTAAGGGTTACTTGCTCTTTTTTTGTTTTGTTTATCTAACGAAAGTTTGAGAATTAATTCGGGTACATAATGACAAAGATTTTTAATATTTTATTATGGAATCTTTAAATTCAGGTATTTACTTTAATATTAGTAATTAAAATCTTGTTTTTAAAGTATTTAAGTCATTGAAATAAATTATAGAAAAGTAGCTTGTCATTTTGCAAAATTGAAAAATCTTCCCATAAATATTTACATTTTTTTTTATGTTTCAAACTTTTCCAAGCATTTTTTCTTGACATTATAAATACGTTATTAATAAACAATTAAGTATCTGTTAAAACCTCTTGCCCGTTTTTGCCCCTTTTCGAGTAAAATGGATTTTAGTTAACCTATTTTTAAACACTGAAATACAAATTCAATGGATTTTAACGATTTAAAAATATTTTAACCTCTTATAATAGTTTAAATGAATTAAGTTTTATAATTATAATGTTTTAAATCTTAGCGGGCTTATAATTTACATTTATAAATATAAATTCATAATTTTCTCATACATTTTTGAATTTTTTTTATGTAATTTTTTATTCTTTGCTACATATGTATTTTTAATTTTAGTATAATGTTTATTAGTTTATTTATTGTTTCTGAAATAGAAATACATCATTATAATTTTTATATTAGCAACGACTTTTATCAATCTGCTTATCCAGAGAAGAGAATTTGTCGATATTATGAGAAGTGCAACTAGCTCTGAATTAGATGAAAGATTTAATTTTTTGACAGAAGAAATTAGAAAACGAACTTAATGTGATGAAAAACATTTTAACCCGTTGTGGTCACCCGGGGTGTAGGACACCCCAGGACTACTTTGCGTTCAATGTCTTTGAAACCACGCATAAAAACCTTTAATCTTTAAAATAAATATACTTTTTGCATAATACATGGCATATACTGATATATCATAAAGAAGTAGAATGACAGCGTTTTTGCGGCCTGGGGTGCGGAACACCCCATGTGACCATTTATAGGTTGCGACCACTACGGGTTAATGACTTGAAGCATAAACTATCTCATTTTAAATCTCAGTATGCAGCTGGATGGAAAAAATCACACCGAATGAATGAAAGATTTCTCGAAATTAACAAAAATTGGCTGGATGACTCCATTTCATTTTTTCAAAGAAAAGAAATAAAACTTGGTCGTCCGGAGACCTCTTTTGATTCGTGTTCCGAACGTACAAAACGGTTGAAAACGGAAGATTTAAGAGAAACTACTTCTTTATCGGTGTTAAGTTACGCTACCCAAATGTCTTTAAGAGCAGAAGGAAAACCTCAAGCCTCAAAAATTGTAAAAGAAATAACAACGTTAAGTCCAGAGCAAACATTCAGTATAAAATTGCATTTAGGAATCATTAGAACCACAAAAGCTTTTGTCAAGTGAAGATGCTTTATCTGTTTTAGTAGATGGTAAATTATCTCGTAATTCATATGACGTAATAAGAGCAAAAGCTCCTGATAAATTTCCATTATATAAAGTAGTTCAAGCTGCGAAGAAACTCTGCTATCCTGCAGGTATTGTGGTAACAGATACTTGCGCTTCAGTTCCATTACAGAAGTTACTAGACCACACTGTAGAACGTTTAATTTTATCAATAGAAACAACTTCAACACAAAAACGCTTTGTTTGTCGTGCAACATCAAAAGAATTTAATAATATTGAAAAAGTGATGAAAAGAAAAGTAAATACAGAGAATTTGCAGTTCGGTTTATCAATATTACATGGATGGATTCGCCAGTTTGAATGTCTTTTACATGTGGGGTATAAATTACCAATTAAGAAATGGCAAGCTCGAGGTAAGGACAAAGAAATTGTTGCACAAAATAAAGCTCGAATTCAGAAACAGTTTAAGGAACGATGTGGTTTAATTGTTGATTGTCCTTAGCCAGGATTTGGAAACTCCAATGACGGAAACACTGTGAGACGTTTCTTTCAAAACGCACAAGTTTCTGCTGAAATTACAAATGTAGATGTGGACTCAATTAAAAAGTTCCACATTATTATGATGACAGTATCTTCTGGATATAAAATCAAAACTGCAAAGTTTCGAGAATTTACACTTAACACGGCTAAATACTTCATTAAAAAATACCCATGGTATTATATGCCACCTACGGTGCACAAATATCTCATACATGAACCTGAAATTATATCTTCAGTTTTGTTGCCGATAGGACAATTAACAGAAGAGGCTCAATAAGCTCGCAATAAAGATTTTAAAAGGTGCAGAGAAAATGACGCAAGAAAATGTAGTAGGAAGTCTACTAACGCCGATGTTTTTAATTCTTTTTTATTGAGCTCTGATCCGCTGATAACTAGCAAGAGAAAGTTACAGAAAAAAAATCAGCAACAACTGCCAAAAGAAGTACTTGATTTATTAGAATTGACAGATGTACAGGAGAGTGATAATGAAGCTGACAGTGAACAAATTCAGAGCGATAATTATGATTTGTTTTAAAACCTTAAAAAGTTTTGTATATTTATTTATAATCACCAGTATTGTTGTTTCTGGTCTTTCATTCTAATAGTCATGTCAGTTGTAAAAAGATTGTATGTCAATATATACATATGATTAGACATTATTTATTAATATCTACGAATATATATGTTCAATTCCAAAACTGTTTTATTTACTATTATCTTACTGTTAAATTTTGTTACGGTTAAGCATTATATTGTATTGGATCTGCCATTTTAAATTGTATAAAACTGACTTCAAATTCGTAATCAGCGACCCCAAAATCCTCCGACTAACAAGTTTCAAACAAATTTGCACATTTTTTAAAAATTCAACCGCCATATCCAAGTGCCACAAAACGTCTAGGTCGGTTTCTCACAACATCTTCGAGGGAGTTAACCTCAAATTTTACAAATCAAATTCTATAAGGTACATAACGATGTCTAGGTCGGTTTCTCACACCATCTTGGTGAAAGTAAACCTCAAATTTTACAAATCGACTTCTAGAAAGTATCCAAGTGCCCCAACGATGTCTATGTCGGTTCCTTAAAACAACTTAGAGAAAGTTAACCTCAAATTTCACAAATCGACTTCTAGACGGTACCCAAGTGCCCCAACGATGTCCAGGTCCATTCCTCACAACATCTTCGAGGGAGTTAACCTCAAATTTTACAAATCGAATTGTATAAGGTACACAAGTGCCCTAACGAAATCTAGGTCAGTTCCTTACAACATCTTTGGGGATGTTAACCTAAAAATTTACAAATCGACTTTCTTACGGTACATAAGTGCTAAAACGATGTTTAGGTCTATTTTCCAAATATCTTGAAATTGTAAATTAAAGTAAATTGAAGTTAAATTTTAAGTCTATTTTCGTTTAAATAAAAAAAAGTTTACTAATTAAATTTTAAAACATATATATTTTTTTGTTTCTTTTTAAATTTTAAAATGAGAATAAGAAAATTATAATTTAAATAAAATTATTGAATTATATCAATTGTATTTTTTTTATTAGTTAATTTATATTGGATTTTGATAATGAGCTAATGAAATTAAATTGATTCCAATTAAATAACAGTAATAAATTTTCCATTTAATAAAGAAGAAAATTTTTAGATTTAATTTTGAATCGTAATTGGAAGACAATTGAATCAGTCTGTGCAGTTACCGCACAAGTCGATAAGTTGTGATTGTTCAGGAATTAATATAACCAGTTTTTTTTAAATGTAAGAATTTTTTTCAATTCTGCTTTTTGCATTATTTGCTATTAAGCTTAGTTTTAAAATTTAATAGGATTAATTTATATCTTAATTAATATAGGGTATAGAAAAATAAAATATCGTTTGATTTATGCGATTTTTAAACAAAATTAAATGAAAAACACAAAAAATGTATTGAATCAAGTTAAATGTCACAGGCTTATTAAATTTTTAGTAACATTTATTAAAAAGTTTTATTTTGTTTAATTTTTATTACTATTTTATAAAAAATAAAAGTTATTTAAAACTCCCATTTCAACATTTTCTTAACAAATTTCACACAATTCAGTATTATTGTTCTCTGCCTTGTTTTGTGTGCATTTAATATACAATATAAACTGTTTAATATATGTTATTTAGCAACGTCTAAAACACGTCGAGAATATCACAAGTAAATATTATTTCATCCATTGCTCATCTTTGTTAGCAAATTGGAGTCATATACATGGGGCGAAATTCCTGAACTGTCCAGGTCAAAAAATAAAATTTATTCAAACTTTGCTAAAATGTTTCCATTGTTAGAAGAAGTGTAAATACCAAATATTTTCAAATTCCATGAAATAGTTTTTGAGTTACACAGTTTTAAAATTTTGAATTTTTTAAAAGTGTAGTTTTTTAAATTAATTATATTTCTAAGTATATTGCATAAAAGTTAACATATATATAGTGATTTTTAAAGCTTTTTTACAGGCTATTTTATGATAATAAATGTTCTTTTGTAAAAAAAATTTGACCTTTAAATTCAAGGTCAAATTGTTAATTTGATTGTATCTCGAAATCGGAGATTTAAAAAAAATTTAAACCTATCTCAATGGAAAGCTTGACTTTTTTCCTATCAGATATGTAAAAATTAGAGTGGAACTCTAAATACTTCTGTCAAAAATACATCTCAAATACCCGCGCGCGCTCGAATAGCGCGACCTCACGCGAGTAACCACTGGTTAATCGATCGCGCGCGGGTATTTGAGATGTATTTTTGACAGAAGTATTTAGTGTTCCACTCTAATTTTTACATATGGGCGATTCTTACGTAACTGCCCTACTTGGCGGCGTTGAAAAAATACACATAAATTAAAAATATATTTTGAAGTGTATTAATGAATTTTAAAAGTATATATGAGAGTAACTGAAAACCAAATATACATAAATATATATATTATAACTTGTATTATATTGCACTATAACTGCTGAAATTTCAGCTCCGTGGCGTGTCCCTTTTGCAAAATGTTAACTTTAATTTAATAATTTTCGGTGAAAATATCATTATTATAACTTAGCCTTTTTCAAGCATAAAGTGTCTATATTTATGAACAATTTAGGTTTATATTGCACTTCATAATACCTTTTTCATACTTAAAAATCTGTAAAAATATTTTGTCCCTCAATTTTTCAAATTTTTGAACGCAATCTGTAGACTTATAATTAAGGTGTCATGTATTTAGTTATTACGCCTTCTAATAAGATAAATCTCAATTTTGATCCATTAGCACTAAATCACATGTGAAAAAAGTTTTAAAAAAGAAAAATTTTTACTTAAAAAACATTATTTTTGTGAAAATCGCATGGGTACAAAAAAAGCGTTCAGTTCCATGTCATTACTATTATATTACTGTAACAACTATTTGATAGTACTGTTACCATTTTCTTTAAGTTATCATGTGAAACAAGCGATATGCAGAAGGAATAGATTTATTTTGCAATATTGTAGAAGTGAGGTTAGAATAAACATCAAATTTCAGCTCCATAGTATCACGTAAAATTTCCGCTCCATGGCCTATATGAAGTGTTCAGTGTGCTTCATGCAGAGAAACTTTTTTATCTGTGGTGGTTATTTTAAATTTTGAATTTGAAATTTAATTGTAAAAATTAAAAGTCATTTAAACTAACTAAATTGTATTAAATATTTATAAATATATATATCTATTTCTAAACAAAAAAAAAGATAACAAAAATATATTAAAAATTTCTTTTTAGTATTTAATTGAGGTTAGGTCAAAATCTAATTTTAAAATTTATTTTATTTATTTATTTAGAGAAAAATATACGGGTTGAAACCCATTACATAATGTGAAAAATTTTAATTAAATTCAAAAAAAATTTAAATCCTAATTTAAGTACACTAATTAAAAAAACACTAAATTTCAAACTTAAGGGCATGTGATAGGTAATGACGTCACTGGTATATGCAAAATTTGTCCTTAAACTTTCTCCTAAAGTAATAAATATTTTGTCATCAAGCTCTGTGGAATTACTTGAAATATCCTTAAGAAGGTCTCTCTGACCTAAGTTTGTTTAAATTTTGCCTTTAAATTAATTTTTTAAAAAATTAGCTGATTTTCGGCGAATTAAAAAAATTAATTTTAAGGCACAATTAAAACAAACTTGAGCCAGAGAGACCTACTTAAGGATATTTCAAGTAATTTCACAAAGCTAGGTGACAAAATATTTATTATTTTAGGAGAAAGTTTACGGACAAATTTTGCCTATACCAGTGACGTCATTCTCCTTCACATGCCCTTAAAATTAAAATTAAACAATTAAAAAAAATTAAAAATAAATAGAGCTGTGCAAAATTTTTAAATTTGATCCTCTCCATGAGAATTTACATAGGCTCGGTTCGGTTCGAATTTCGATCCCATGCAAAATTCGAGTTTCTGCACAGCTCTAAAAATAAGCAAATCCAAAATATTTTTGTACAAATAATTCAATTAGGGTAAATGTGGGTATTATCGTGGCTGTGGGTATTATCGCGTTTATTGTTATTCGTATTAATACTTCAAATTAAGTGATTATTTTTTGCTTAAAAAAAATCACTTAGTAAATTTGATACCTAAGAAATAACATGTGTAGTATAATTGAATCTTCTTTAACGTTTATGATTTATTAAATGCATTTTAAAACTCATTGTCTGACCTATGAAGGAATTTTCGTTCTTTTCGTTCTAAAAGTGTCTCATTCGTGGTCGGAATAATCCTCTTATATTTCACTTTTAACGATATTAAAAATAGCTTTATTTGTTTGTTATAAACGCATTGGTCAGGTTTTTACCTAGACCCCATTAGAAAAATACATTTTCCTTTATTTATCTGAAGGAATCCAGCCAAACATTACAATATTATAATTTGCCAGGAGAATTTTAAAATTTAGAAAATCTGGGGGCGTTTCACTTCTTCAAGTAGTGGGGGTGATCAAGTTACATTTGATTGGTCAACAGGGGTTGTAAAAGTACATTTCAGTAAGGGATGTGGGGATATTCTTTTTATAAATTCAGTTTTCTCATTTAGATTAACAAAAAAAACTATTCTTATTATTATTATCATTATTATTAAAAAACTATTATAAGATACAGATTAAAATAACTAATATTCTTCTGTAATGAATCACATTTCAGTTAACAAAAATTGGAAATAACCCGATAATAAATTATTTAAATTTCTCACAAATTTTTGAAAATTTGTAAGAATTTTAAATAATATATTTATTTGTTTGTCATAAACGCATGGGTCAGGTTTTTACCTAGACCCCATTAGAAAAAAAAAATATCCTTTATTTATCTGAAGAAATCCAGACAAACATTACAATATTATAATTTGCCAGGAGAATTTTAAAATTTAGAAAATCTGGGGGCGTGTCACTTCTTCAAGTTATGGGGGTCATCAGGTTACATTTGATTGGTCAACAGGGGTTGTGAAAGTACATTTTAGTAAGGGAGTTGGGAATATTCTTTTTATAAATTCAGTTTTCTATTTTAGATTAACAGAAAAAACTATTATTATTATTATTATTATTATTATTAAAAAACTATTATAACATACAGATTAAAACAACTAATACTCTTCTGTAATCAATCACATTTCAGTTAAAAAAATTAGAAATAACCTGATAATAAATTATAAGAATTTCAAATAATATATTTATTTGTTTGTCATAAACGCATGGGTCAGGTTTTTACCTAGACCCTATTAGATAAATACACTTTCCTTTATTTAACTGAAGGAATCCAGCCAAACATTACAATATTATAATTTGCCAGGAGAATTTCAAAATTTAGAAAATCTGGGGGCGTGTCACTTCTTCAAGTAGTGAGGGTCATCAGGTTACATTTGATTGGTCAACAGGTGTTTGTGAAAGAACATTTCAGTAAGGGAGTTGGGCATATTATTTTTATAAATTCAGCTATCTATTTTAGATTAACAAAAAAAACTATTATTATTATTATTATTATTATTATTAAAAAATTATTATAACATACAGATTAAAATAACTAATACTCTTCTGTAATGAATCACATTTCAGTTAACAAATATTAGAAATAACCCGATAATAAATTATTTAAATTTCTCACAAATTTTAGAAAATTTGTAAGAATTTCAAATAATATATTTATTTGTTTGTCATAAACGCATTGGTCAGGTTTTTACCTAGACCCCATTAGAAAAATACTTTTTCCTTCATTTATCTGAAGGAATCCATCCAAACATTACAATATTATAATTCGCCAGGAGAATTTCAAAATTTAGAAAATCTGGGGGCGTGTCACTTCTTTAAGTTGTGGGGGTCATCAGGTTACATTTGATTGGTCAACAGGGGTTGTGAAAGTACATTTTAGTAAGGGTGTTGGGGATATTCTTTTTATAAATTCAGTTTTCTATTTTCGATTAAAAAAAAAACTATTATTATTATTATTATTATTATATTAAAAAAACTATTATAACATGCAGATTAAAATAACTTATAGGGGAGAGCGGGGCAATCCGAACCGGCGGGTAATTTGGCTCATTAGCGATTTCACGCCTTAATTAGAATCTAGGAGGGAAAGGTCGCTATAGAATATAGGTCTCAACATTTTAGTTAGGTAAACGAAATTTAGTGTAATTCTATTGATTCAGCGTCGTGTCAGGTAGAGTATTATGTTTTTATGCGTCGCGCGTACACTTTTTACTTACAAACTTTTACGTTTTTAGTACATTAATTTACGAGCCTAATTTTTTTGGGTAATTTTTTTTTATGCTCTCAGGTGTGCTCTTTCGATACACCTATGCGATTTTATTTATATGTATCAAATGTGACTTGTATTTGTTTTAAAGTGCCAAAATTCAGGGTGGGGTAAATGGGCTCACGCGACGGTTAATCATCTTATCCAAAAATACTTTGTCTTGATCCGCCCCTGCTTAATTATGATAAGAATATGACTACTTTTAATAATTACCAATAATGAGTGTACTAACTTTTTTATTTTTTATAAAAAAATAAAAAAAAGTAAGGTCTAATGAATTTTCTTTAATTTTAGGGGCCCCAGTCCCCCCCAAAAATTTTGACCTTGATCCATCACTGCATAATTATAATAAGAATATAGGTACTTTTCATATTTACAAAATAAAGGTTATTGAACTTTTTTATTTTTCGTAAAAAATAACAGTCGCCGAATTGCCCCACAGGGTGAGCCGATTTACCTGCCAAATTTGCAGTTTGAGAATTTGGTATATCTGCATTCAAAATTATCTAGAGCTAAAACTATAAAAGATAAATCAAAAAGTTCTTGCAAATTTGAAAGTGCAAATGATAGGCTACTAAATGATATAACCATGTTTGGATTTAAAAAATAATTTCCTAACTTTTTTCCTATCTGACCAAAAGTGAACCGAATAGCCCCGGTCTCCCCTACTCTTCTGTAATGAATGACATTTCAGTTAACAAAAATTAGAAATAACCCGATAATAAATTATTTAAATTTATTTGTTTGTCATAAACGCATGGGTCAGGTTTTTACCTGGACCCCATTAGAAAAATACATTTTTCTTTATTTATCTGAAGGAATCCAGCCAAACATTACAATATTATAATTTGCCAGGAGAATTTCAAAATTTAGAAAATCTGGGGGCGTGTCACTTCTTCAAGTTGTGGGGGTCATCAGGTTACATTTGATTGGTCAACAGGGGTTGTGAAAGTACATTTTAGTAAGGGAGTTGGGAATATTCTTTTTATAAATTTAGTTTTCTATTTTAGATAAAAAAAAATATTATTATTATTATTATTATTATTATTATATTAAAAAAACTATTATAACATGCAGATTAAAATAACTAAAACTCTTCTGTAATGAATCACATTTCAGTTAACAAAAATTGGAAATAACCCGATAATAAATTATTTAAATTTCTCACAAATTTTAGAAAAATTGTAAGAATTTTAAATAATTTATTTTATTGTTTGTCATAAACGCATGGGTCAGGTTTTTACCTGGACCCCATTAAAAAAATACATTTTCCTTTATTTATCTGAAGGAATCCAGCCAAACATTACAATATTATAATTTGCCAGGAGAATTTCAAAATTTAGAAAATCTGGGGGCGTGTCACTTCTTCAAGTAGTGAGGGTCATCAGGTTACATTTGATTGGTCAACAGGTGTTTGTGAAAGAACATTTTAGTAAGGGAGTTGGGGATATTATTTTTATAAATTCTGCTTTCTATTTTAGATTAACAATAAAAACTATTATTATTATTATTATTATTATTATTAAAAAACTATTATAACCTACAGATTAAAATAATAATTTTTTTAATTTTTTTTTTTTTAGGTCCAACACTGAAAAAAAAAATTTCTAACACAGCAATGAAAATATGCTATTCGTATTGTCTACTTCAAAAAATTTTATATGTCGGGTGAATTTTTTTTATTGCTCATTCACATTTTTTTTCGATAATTTTTTAATGTTTTGTCCTTTAGTTATTGTATTTTTGTGAGTCAGTAGTTCTTTTCCTACTGTAGAATAAGGTTAAAATATAATTACTGTATTTTTTTTGCAACAGTTACTTAATAGTTATGTTATATTACGTATAGTGTAAGTTACGTTGAAAATTCAAAATATGTGGAAGTAAATGTATTAAGTATTATCGTAATACACATTTTTTATTACATATTTCGGTGTCGACATAGATTCTTGACAAACAGTAATGCATACAATTAAAAAAAAGTCCCAGCTTCTTAGATCAACATAGATTTGTTTTATGCCATTAAAAAATAGCTGGATGATTCTTGGATGAGGCGACCCAACTATTTTATTTTGAGTGACCATTCTTAGTAAAAGGGTACATTAAGCTTGTGAAATTAAATATCCCTTTTCACTGTTTGCCTTTCAACCAATTAGTTTTCAATAGTAACTTGTACCTAAAAATGTTAATTAAGGGTTGCCTAATGCCTGAGCTGCAACTGCTCTCACAGCGAAATACCATATACTTTATTTAGTGTCTTATATGCTACAGCCGTTATACCTGCGAACGAATCAGTTAGATCACAAACGTTTTCATATGGGCGATTCCATGTCAAATTTTATGTCCACATTTTAAAATCGATTAAAACTATTTTTTATTTGTTCCTTATAAAAAAATATTAGAAATGTATTTTTTTATTTTTTTATAAGAGGCCAAATTTTCGAGTTATAAATTTTCAAAATTCTAGATTTTTAAAAATAGATTTTTTTTTAATCACATATAACTATGAACCTATTGACTTTAGAAAATTTTTGCCAATACAAAAAAAGTTAAGTTTTTCTTCAACTTTTAAATAGTGTTTTAAAAAAAAAGAAAAAATATATATTTTTGAAAAAAACACCATTTTTTAGAAACAAATCAATTTTTTTTAAATTCGGACCCGAATAACAAATTATTATTATTCATTTATACATACCTCGAAATGTCAAGAACATTTACAAAAAGATTCCCGTCGGCTAGAAGAGTATTATTAGTTTAAATTAATTTTCAAACTCTAGCTGTTATATCTAAGTGCTATTCTGTACCTGTTTTGGTTATATGAATTTGATTTGACATTTAAAAAAAAGAAGATATGCAGCTAAATTCAAGTTAAAACAATTTTTTCAATTTAAATAGGCACAGTACCTACAGCACTAAGATATAACAGCTAGAATTTGAAAATTAATTTAAACTAATAATACTCTTCTAGCCGACGGGAATCTTTTTGTAAAATGTTCTTGACATTTCGAGGTATGTATAAATGAATAATAATAATTTGTTATTCGGGTCCGAATTTAAAAAAAATTGATTTGTTTCTAAAAAATGGTGTTTTTTTAAAAAAAATATATTTTTTCTTTTTTTTTAAAACACTATTTAAAAGTTGAAGAAAAACTTAACTTTTTTTGTATTGGCAAAAATTTTCTAAAGTCAATAGGTTCATAGTTATATGTGATTAAAAAAAGGTCTATTTTTAAAAATCTAGAATTTTGAAAATTTATAACTCGAAAATTTGGCCTCTTATAAAAAAATAAAAAAATACATTTCTAATATTTTTTTATAAGGAACAAATAAAAAATAGTTTTAATCGATTTTAAAATGTGGACTGTAAATTTGACATGGAATCGCCCATATATAATATGAAAATTGTGTTATTTGTGAATCTTTATCTCTTTAACTCTTTATCTCTTTCACTCTTTATCTCTCAAACTATTATCTTTTCAAAATATTTATCTCTCAAATTCTTTATCTCCAAAACCTTTTATCTCTCAAACTCTTTATCATCTAAACTGTTTATCTCATTACCTCTTTTTCTCTTAAACTATTTATCTCCTAAACTATTTATCTCTCAAACTATTTATCTCTCAAACTCTTTATCTCTAAAAATCTTTATCTCTCCTACTCTGTATCTCTGAAAAACTCTTTATCTTTTTAACTCTATATCTCCAAAACCTTTTATCTTTCAAACTTTTTATCTCTCAAACTATTCATCTTATTAACTCTTCATCTCTGAAAAACTCTTTATCTCTTTAACTCTTTATCTCTCAAACTTTTTATCTCTCAAACTCTTTATCTCTTTAACTCTTTATCTGTCAAACTTTTTATTTCTTAATCTCTCTCTCTCTAACTCGAGGCGCATGAATATTCCCTAAAACCTATTTAGCCAAAATGCCATTTAACCTAAAACTATTCAACCTAAACTGCATTTAGCCTAAATTCCATTCAACCTAAATCCCGTTTACCCTTAATTCTATTTAACCTAAATCCCATTTAACCTAAAATGTATTTAACATAAATCACATTTAACCTAAAATGCATTTAATCTAAAATGCATTCAGCCTAAATTATATTTAACCTAAATCCCATTTAACCTAAAATGCATTTAGCCTAAAATGCATTTAGCCTAAAATGCATTTAGCCTAAAAAGCATTTAGCCTAAACTGCGTTCAACCTACATCCCATTTAACCTAAATTCTTTTTAACCTAAATCTTATTTAACCTAAAATGTATTTAACCTAAATCTCATTTAACCTTAAATGTATTAAATCTAAAATGCATTCAGCCTAAATTTCATTTAACCTAAAACTCAATAAATCTAAAATGCATTTAGCCTAAAACCCACTTAACCTAAATTTCATTTAATCTAAATCCCATTTAACCCAAAATGCATTCAGCCTACATGTCACTTAACCTAAATCCCATTTAACCTAAAATGCATTCAGCTTAAATTCCAATTAACCTAAATTCCATTTCACCTAAATTTAATAATCACAATAATTTATTTAAACAATTGCTATAAACAAATTCTTTATTTTGGATGAAGTTAATCAATAGTTACAATAATTTGTTTAAACAATGGTTCTAAATAAATTTTAAGTTTGATGCTTAGTTTTAATTATAGAAAATTAAAAATAATTGTTTAAACAATACAAAATTAATTTATAAATGTGGCGAACTTTTCATTTTTTAAATTAAAAAAGTATTCAACTTACAACATTTATCAAGTTCTCGTACAAGGATGCCTTAGAATTTTCACAATGCTCTAAAATCTCTTTTCTCATTCTCTCTTTCTTTCTCTCTCTCTCAAACGAAGAACATCATCACACCTTTCTCTCTTTCAGGTTTCACACTAAAATCACAGAGTGTGAACTCACCTTGTGTTTCGCACACTACTGTTGTCCTTGTCTATTCCAGGCACATTCTATACCTTATTCTCTTTTTCTGTACGCACGCTATTGTTCTCTTTATCTATTCCATATTCTTCATCTCTTTTTCTGCTACGGACACTATTCTTGTCCTATTCTAACCCACGTAAATTCTATATCTTATTCTCTCTTACTTGCTGAGAAAGCATAGCAGTATATCTATATCTATGACTAACTGATTTCTTATATAGGACAGTAATACATAAATGACAATGTATAAGAATATATAATAATGAGACATCTTTTATCTCAACATTTACATAAACTTTAAATTTTTATATGATGTTGGGAAAACTTTTTCATTCCGTACAGTAACAGTTCTTTGTAACACGCGCGCAAGTACGCGCGTCTGTCTTTGCTAGTAAATTGGAATAATTCAATTTATTTATTTCCATTTAATGGAATCAAATTCGTATTTTCAAGCAGATTTTTGAGGTATTCTCAAAAATTTTAGCCAATCTAAAACTTCTGACTTCAAATTCAAATTCAGCACCCAAAATAGTGTCTGGGCGAATTTCTTTTCTAAATGAACTTCAATTTTCTCAAAGATTTAAATTTCAAAATATTAATAATGTCTTTGAATGCTGAGAGGCGAATTTCCAATTTTTCATTAAACCAAGACGCATGTGGCACTTATAAAAAAAAATGATTTTTTTGGCATCAGGAGGTCTCAGAACGTCGAGAAATGTTGGTTTTAGCAAAAGTCCAAAATCGCACAATTTGAAGACCTTCTGATTTAGAATAAGAATGTATTAACATTAAAATAATAATAATAAAAAACAGAAATTAAAAAAAGTGCTTCCTTGATGTTGTTAAGAATTTATTTTTGAGTGTTTTAAAATAAGAATTAACCAATTTGGTTAAAATTTAGAGGCTGTAGACTTTTTTGAACAGTAAATTGCAAATTCTGACCACGCGTGGGACGGGAGTGCGTCTGCCACTCATAACGCGTAGGGCGCTGAGAGAAAAACTTGAATAACTTTTGACCTAATTTGAATTACCCACTTTTTTTTTAAATCTTTCGTCATTAAATATAGAATAACATTCATTAAAAAAATCTGAAAAATCATGGGAGAAGATGACATTATTTTTAATTGTTTAAATTGATTGTTTATATTTTTAACAATTTTTTTAATATTATCTGATGACAAATATTAATCAAAGTGGTGTTATTTTTAATTATGCATGCCAAACATGAGCTTGATTCCTTTAATAGAAACGAAGAAAATCAATAATTTTGAAAATCATAGGAAAAAATGTTATTAACAGTAACTATTGAAAAAATTACAATTTTGCAAAACTGGCAAACTTGTATTTTTTATTTATCATATAGAGTAGAAAAGTGGTAATAGCATGAAAAATACTCGACCTTAAAAAAATCATGAGCACACTTTACAGATTTTGACACATTAGTTAAATTTTCTATTTTAAAAAATGATTCTAAATTAAATTAAAAGTTAATTAAAACTATTTATAATAACTGTTATCATTTTGAATAGTTGCGGATTGTGTTACTACGTGAAATACATTATCTTTAAACTTTATTAACATTTTTTCTGTGAATTTGTTGATTTTCTCCTAATTTTTTTAGATAATTTTTCTTAGGGTTGACTTTTAAGGTTAGGTTACCCTTCTTATCAATTTGCATAATTGCGCGGTATACTCCCATTTTTTTAATTAAATATTTTAAATTAAAATTTATAACTAAAATAAAGTACAAATATTTAAAAAAATAAATTTCAAACTTGAAATTAACATTAATTCATACGTATTAAATGATATTAATAACACTTACAAGTCATTCTTAGGAAACCCTACCGATAGAAAATCACTGGAAAATTATTGGAAACTCACTGGCCCAGGGAGTAACTAGCGCACTAGGGTTTATTGTTTCACTCAGGACAGGTCAAAATTTATTGCCCGTTTTGAGGTAGTCCTTTAAAATTAAGTTTTAAAAGAAATTCAAATTATATTGTCACAAATCATCTGTGGCTCTTTATTAAAGAGATATTTTTATGTAGATTTCTTAAAAAAATATTTTTCTGAAAGTTCAATATACATTATACGAGTATATACCTATATGAAAAATTGTGTCAAAAATATAACAATATAATTATTTACAGAGAATAATATTAATTAAAAAGCTAATTATGATTTAAAATTATTAATTAATTTCATTGTTTATGAATTATAAGATTAGTTTTTGCAATTTTTATTTTCTATAAAAAATATAAATGTCTATAACATATTTTAATAATTAATTATTCTTTAAGTATTTTATTGATCATAATTTTAATTTAGCAGTATTTTTACATTTTTAAAATGGATTTTAGAAATTCAGAATAGTAGAATATTGAAGATTTCAATTATGCTTCGAGTCTCGTTCTCGAGATCACGAAGAATAACTATGTAGTACCGCTTTTCCGCGCTAGGAGTCGCCACAATCTTCAGAGTCAAAAAGACAACACTGTTGTACTATCTATGCTACCTTACGCGCCATCTTTCCTCATAACGTTTCTTGTGCGTTTCGAGTAGTTACCGTGTTCTTTAGTATATTTTCGTAAAGTGATTTAAGTTAATAATTATTTCTCATTCATAATGGGAAAAGATAAAAAGAAAAGAAGTCGTTCTCCTTTAGTAGAAAAATTAGAGAAAAAATTCAGAAAAAATTGGATAAGCGACGAGAGGTTATCCATTCAGGTAAGACTTATCCCTACTAAAAAATCCGGACGAAATCCGGATGAATTCCGGACGAATTCCAGACAAAATTCCGGACAAGTCCGGATTAACTCCGGATCTGGAATTAGTCCGAAAGTGTCCGATTTAACGTAGGTTTTTGGCACGGAATTTAGTCCGGTCTTATCCGAAATAAACCCGGCCGTATACAATCCGGATATAGTC
The DNA here is from genome assembly GCA_037103525.1 of Ganaspis brasiliensis. NCBI lineage: Eukaryota > Metazoa > Arthropoda > Insecta > Hymenoptera > Figitidae > Ganaspis > Ganaspis brasiliensis. The sequence goes on from JAZKLR010000113.1 coordinate 226,924, forward strand.
CGGTACAGTCTGGAACAAATCTGGTCCGAAGTGTTGTTTAAATCCGAAAGTAGTCCGGTACAGTCCGGAACAAATCTGGTCCGGAGCGTTGTTTAAATCCGAATGTAGTCCGGTACAGTCCAAAACAAATACGGCCCTAATCGTTGGTTAAATCCGGATGCAGTCCGGTAGAGTCCGGAACTTATCTGGTTAAACTTTTTTTGTAATCCGGATTTAGTCCGACTTCATCCGGAATTAGTCGGAAAAGCAAAAAAAAAATTTTTTTTAATTGTTTAAGTCATTTTTAAACAATGTTTGGAACTTAACATTACACAAATATTCATACATTTATTACAACGATTATGTACAACAGTTATATTAAAAAAGAAAAATCGCACGCATGAGGGGAATCGAACACGAGATGTTACGCACGCAAAGCAAAACCTAAACCGACTGAGCTATACGAGCTCTGAGGTTCAACTTGTTAAATCAAACGTACATGTAATCTGTGGATTAAATCCGGAAAGAGTCCTGTAAAGTACGGATATAATCCGTCACTAATTCTTAATTCCAAATAGAACCCGGAGTATTTACGAAAAGAATCCGACATTCGTTTTACAATCCGGAAAGAGTCCGGTACAGTACGGATATAATCCGGCACACGTTTCAAATCCGGAAAGATTCTGGTTTAGTATGAAAATAATACGGCAATCGCTTTCACATTCGGATAGCGTCTGGTTTAGTATGAAAATAATCCAGCATTCTTTTTATAATTCTAAAAGAGTACGGCAAAGAACGGAAATAATCGGGCACTCGTTTTTAAATCCGGATAGAGTTCACTTTATTACACGGTAAAAAGGGAGATATAGAAAATACAGTAGGACCCACGTATATCGGACCCTATATATCAAATTCCCGCTTATATCAGATATTTTTGCCAGTCCCTTGAATTTAAATATAATGAATTTTTACCCGAATAAATAGAATTCCTGCTTATATCGAAAAAAATTCTCAGACTCTTGGAATCTGATATGTAAGGGTTTTACTGCAAATAAAAAATGGATTCGGAATCTATTTATAGCTCAAGTCTGAAATCCGTTTTTAGACCGGTCAAGTTCGGCAACTATCCGGCACAAACTTTACAATCCATTTTAAGTCGGGTTTTATCTGGAATTTGTCCGACAATTCATTTAGATATTATTTTTAGTTAAAGTGAAGTCCGTTTTTAGTCCGGTCACGTCCGGAAACTGTCAGGTACAAATTTCACAATCCGCTTTAAGTCTGGTTTAGTCTGGAATTTATCCGGTACTTAATTCCGAATTTACTCATAGTCTAACTAAAATCCGTTTTTCGTCCGTTCACATCCGAAAATTGTACGGCAGTCAATTCCGAAATTATTAATAGTCAAACTGAAATCCGTTTTTTGAAATCTGTTTTTTTTTTGTCCAAATGTTACTTTTATTTATTATCATTTTCATTACAACGACACATCACGACATGGCTAAACGACCTCAAGAAAAAATTGTTTTAAAAAATGTGTTTCCTATTTTCTTAATAAATCGTACTATAATCTAGATTTAAAAACATGTGACGGATAAAAACAGTATTTGTCTGGCTTCTCCGGATCGCAAAAAGAAGGTAGGAATATTTGTGCACTAAACAGGACTCTTTCTGGATTTAAAAACGAGTACTGGATTATACCTAAACTTCACCAGACTCCTTGCCATTCACTTGACTCTTTCTGGATTGTAAAAGATATGCCAGACTTTTTCCGTATTCCGGTAAAAAGGGCGAAATGAAAAATAGTTAAAAAGATGGAGATGTTCTTAGAAAATGCAGCGAACCAATTTAACTGACGAAAATTCAGAATCTTTTGAAGCGAAAGTAAAAGAAAATCATTCAGAAATTGAATTATTTTTAATGCAACTATTTTCCGACTTCCTATAATTAAAAGCAAGAAAATTTTCTATTTTTCTAAGATCCATTGCAAATCTTTTTAGATGTCACCATCTAATAAACATTAGCGAATTATAAAAACAATTCAGATTCCTAATTTACTTTAATTAGCTCAATTCGCTACTAACAGAAAATAAATGCTTTTGCAGATATTTTACTGCTTTCAGACGGGATTAAAAAACAGAAAAGTCGCATATAAAATATAATTCAATGTTCCGCATGTTCTAAGAAAATTTCCAAATTAATGAAACTTTAAAATCACCGGAATCCGGAGGTGAGCAAACGGGGAAGGGAAAATAAAATGACTATAAATAATTTCGGAATTGACAGCCGAACTAATTACAGATATAACCAGACTTAAAACAGATTTAAAATTTATTCCGGACAACTGCCGGATGTGAACGGACTAGAATCGGATTTCACTTAGACCATAAATAATTTCGGAATTGACTGCCGGACTATCCAGATAAAACCAGACTTAAAGCAGATTGTGAATTTTTTGCCAGACAGTTGCCGGACTTGACCAGTCTTAAAACGGACTTAACTATCACTAACATTAATTTCTAAATGGACTGCCGGACTAATTCCAGATAAATCCAGATTTAAAACGAATTGTGATTTTTGTGCCAGACAGTTTCCGGACGTGTCCGTACTAAAAACGGAGTTCTCTCTAACTAAAAATAATTTCTGAATCGACTGCCGGACTAATTCCAGTTAAAACCAGACTTAAAAGGGATTTAAAATTTATGCCGGACAACTGCCGGATGTGACCGGACTTGAATCGGATTTCACTTAGACCATAAATAATTTCGGAATTGACTTCCCGGACTAATTCAAGATAAAACCAGACTTAAAACGGATTTAAAATTTATGCCGGACAACTGCCGGATGTGACCGGACTAGAATCGGATTTCACTTAGACTATACATAATTTCGGAATTGACTGCCGGACCTATTCCAGATAAAATCAGACTAAAAACGGATTTAAATTTTATGCCGGACAACTGCCAGATGTGAACGGACTAAAATCGGATTTCACTAAGACTATACATATAATTTCGGATTTGACTGCTGGACTAATTCCAGATAAAACCAAACTTAAAATGGATTAAAAATTGTTGCCGGATTACTGCCAGATGTGAATAGACTAGAATCGGATTTCACTTAGACTATAAATAATTTCCTAATTGACTTCCGGACTAATTCCAGATAAAATCAGACTTAAAACGGATTTAAAATTCATGCCGGACAACTTCCGGACGTTAACGGACTAGAATCTGATTTCACTTAGGCTATAAATAATTTTGGAATTGACTCCCGGACTAATTCCAGATAAATCCAGACTTAAAACGGATTGTGATTTTTGTGCCAGACAGTTTCCGGACGTGTCCGTACTAAAAACGGACTTCTCTCTAACTAAAAATAATTTCTGAATCGATTGCCGGACTAATTCCAGTTAAAACCAGACTTAAAGCGGATTTTAAATTTTGTGTCGGACAGTTTCCGGACGTGACCGGCCAAAAAACGGACTTCACTTTGATTATAAATAATTTCGAAATCAATTGCCGGACAAGATTCGGACTATTCCGGATTAATTTCAGATCAAATTTTTTGTGTCTGACAAATTTCGGACTAATTCGGATCATTTCCGGACACATTTCGGATCAATTCCAGATAAGACCTGACTGTTTTGTCTGGAATTTGTCCGGAATTCGTTGGAATTAGTCCGGATTTTTTAGTAGGGATAATGTTCCAGAATTGCTTTAAGAGCATTCTCTTTAATTGGCGGTGAGCTCACACGAGAGGTGAGACAAATTCCGTACGAATTGACGAGGTTATAAAATTAAAGGACTCACCTTTGAGAATAGCCTTTATTTGGCGTCTATATTTGACAGCTTGTAACCTAGATCTTTTGCACTTTCAGACGAAGAGAGTCATGCAGAATCTGATGATTTAATCAAAGTTGATGAATCTAGAGACAAAAAAGTTGTTTTGAAAGAGCAAGTTCTTTTAAAAGATGATAGCTTTTGGGATTTAGATGAGGAAACTCTAGAAATGTTGGGTGAAGGACTGACTCAAGATGTTGAGGAATTTAAATTTCATCCCAAAGTTTCTGAAACCTGGAAGAAGGTTATCGTTGAAGGCTTCGATAAGGAAACTAAGAGTAATCTCTTCCATTCATATCCTAGCAAGGGTAACTGTCCCATTACAACTCCCACAATGAATCCCGAAATTGAAACAATCATTAACGACACGTCGAAAAAACGGGATAAATATTTTGTTTTGAACCAAGATCTTTGTGGTACTAGCTTGTCTTCCTTAGGAAAGGCAACAAGTTTAATATTAAACGATCAGGCAGTTCCAATCGATAGGAAAGAATTATTGACAGCCTTATTAGATTCAGGTAAAACGATGTGTGAACTCTTCAGACAATTAACAAAGGCTAGAAAATCCTTTATTTACCCTGGTCTAGAAAAGAAATCGAAAGCTGTCCTAGAAAAGTCTGAGACTAGTGAATTTCTTTTTGGATCTAGTCTTTCTCAGAGATTAAAAACCGCAATGTCAGTTGAGAAAGCAGGACAATCTTTGAAGCCTCCTGTAACAAATAAAAAGATTAGCAATCGACCTTCTTCGACTTTAAACTGCAAAGGACCGTCTGTGAGACCTCAGGGGCAATCACAGGCGGGTTATCAACGCAAACCATTTCAAAGGACAAATCAGTACAACAGGAATTACGAGAAAGACCGAGCTGTGAATCAGTTACAGAGTCGGCAGCCACCTCCTCCACAAACGAATACCACGACATCTCACAAATAAATCAGGTGAGTAAAATAGCAGGAAGATTAAAACAGTTTCGTGGTGCTTGGTCCTCTATAACATCTAATAGCTTTGTTTTAAACAGTTTATCGGGTTACAAAATTATTTTTTCTAAGACCCCAAATCAATCTAGACTTAATTCAAACACTTCTTTAAATAAGAAAGATGAGCCACATTTGCAAAAAGCTATTGATAATTTGCTCAGGCTTGGTTCGATTCAACAATGTTCGCCTTGCAAAAACCAGTTTGTGTCTTCGTATTTCTTGGTTCCTAAATCTAATGGAAAACAAAGGTTTGTTTTAAATTTAAAAGATTTGAATAAATTCATCCCTACTTACCACTTCAAAATGGAAGATATAAGTACAGCTCTCAAACTAATGACCAAGGGATGTTTCATGGCTAGTTTGGATCTGCAGGACGCTTATAATTTGATTCCAATTCATTTAGAATGTCAAAAATTTTTGCGTTTCATGTGGAAGAATATTTCATTTAAATGGGTTTGCATTCCTTTTGGCTTAAATGTAGCTCCTTGGTTATTCACTAAAATTACAAAGCCAGTAATAAATTCTTTAAGAGAACGGGGTCTTTTATCCTTGGTATATATTGATGACTGGTTATTTATCGGAAAAGATAAAAAAGAATGCTTTGCTAATATTCAATTTACTATAAAGTTATTAGAATCGTTAGAATTTTTAATTAATTACAAGAAAAGTAATCTTTTGCCCTCTACAAGATGCGAATATCTTGGATTTATTCTGGACTCTGAGCGTATGACGTTAGAGCTGAGTAAACGCAAGAGAGAAAATATCTTAGTTATGATTAAAAAATTTATGGATATAAAAATATGTACCATCAGGGAATTTGCTCGATTTGTTGGGAACATAACTGCTGCGTGTCCAGCAATTCAGTATGGTTGGGTTTATTCCAAATCATTTAAAAGACAAAAATATCTCGCTTTATTGCGCAGTAACAACAACTACGATGCAAAAATGTCTGTCTCTACGGAATTACTTCCAGATCTTCCTTGATGGCAAGAAAATATTCCTAAAGGATTCAACTCTATCAAACAACAAAAATTTAAATTGGAGTTATTCTCTGATGCCTCCTTGACAGGGTGGGGGGCTGCTTGCAATGGAGAGACGACCTGTAGAGCTTGGACTGATTCTGAACGAGTATCACACATTAACTATTTAGAGCTTTTAGCTGCTTTCTTTGCTCTGCAATGTTTTGCATCTGAAATAAAAGATTGAGAATTATTACTCCGCATTGACAATACCACAGCAGTTAGTTATGTAAATAGAATGGGAGGAATCCAGTATCTCAAATTAAACAAAATCGCAAGAAAAATATGGCAGTGGTGTGAGTATCGTTATTTGTGGATTACAGCTTCTTACATAGCTTCAAGGGAAAATATTGAAGCTTATTTCGGATCTAGAATTGTTAACGTTGATACAGAATGGGAATTGGCTCCATGGGCATATGATAAAGTAGCGAAAACATTTGGTGAGCCAGATTTAAATTTATTCGCATTCCGTGTAAACACTAAATGCGATAAGTTTTGCTCATGGCATCGAGATCCCAACGCATTTTGCATAGATGCATTTACCATTGATTGGTCTGAACATAATTTTTATGCCTTTCCTCCCTTTGCATTAATTTTAAGAGTACTTAGAAAAATTCAAACGGATCAAGCCCAAGGTGTTTTAATCGTACCTGATTGAAAATCACAACCATGGTTTCCATTATGGAAGTCTATGCTCCTTTCTCCACCTTTGTATTTTCAACCTCATAAAAATCTCTTGTTGTCTGCTTGCAGAACTCTGATTTATCCACTAGCCGGAAAAATGACCTTGATGGCAGGAAAATTATCCGGCAAAAATTCATAAGACAAGGCTTAGATGAAGATAGTATTAATTTGATGTTAATTTGTTGCCTCATATGAAGTCCTAAATACAGCGAGATCAGCTCTGTCTTTAATTTGTGACAATAAAGTGGGTAAACACCCAACTATCTCTAGACTTCTGAGAGGAGCATTCAATCAAAGACCAACAAAACCAAAATATCAAAAGACTTTTGATCTAGATCCAGTTTTGAAGGAGCTGGAAAAGTTATCACCACTGGAGGATCTTACTTTACCTCAATTAACTGACAAATTAGTAGTTCTTTTAGCTATAGTAACAGCTCACAGAAAGCAGACGATTTCTCTTATTAAGATTAACAATATAACCAAAGTTAATGATGGTTATAAAATAACAATACCTGACAGAGTGAAAACAACTCGAGCAGGAGGATATCAACCTTTACTTAGTTTGCCTACTTTCAAAGCTAATTCAAAACTTTGTGTTGCTACAACACTAGAAAGGTATTTGAAGGTGACGGAAAATACCAGAGAAGACATCAAGTCGTTATTCCTTACTACCAAAAAACCTGTCAAAGAAGCTTCAAAGGTTACAATCAGCAGATGGATCCGTGCTTTCTTATCAAAAAGTGGTGTGAGTAGTGAATACGGTCCTCATAGTATTCGCCATGTAAGTACATCTATGCCTTTAAAAAGGTGTTGATATTCATATTATTAAAAGCTTAGCCGAATGGTCACCAAAGTCAAAAACTTTTGACAAATTCTATAATCGACCGATTGTTGGTAAGAAAAGTTCTTTTGCAGATGCAGTTTAAAAAAATTAAATCATTTAGTTAATATGAAACAATGTCAAAATGTTTTGTTTTCTTTAGCTTGTTCAAATGTATTAAAAGATAACAGTTAATACTAACCTTGTGCTATCTTTATTTCTACATTTACGTTTAACTCTGAACATCTACATAGTTATTCTTCGTGATCTCGAGAACGAGACTCGAAGCATAATTGAACGATCAAACGAGCCCACTGAAGATGGGTGAAGTTCGATCGAAATTATGCAGAGAGTCTCGTTCTAAGAGATCATCAATGACCCACCCACAAAATCCACAATAGAATTTTTGTTTTTTCCCACCCAAGACATAGGTTTCTAAACTTTAAACTATATGAGAAAAGATGGCGCGTAAGGTGGCATAGATAGTACAACAGTGTTGTCTTTTTGACTCTGAAGATTGTGGCGACTCCTAGCGCGGAAAAGCCATCTTCAGTGGGCTCGTTTGATCGTTCAATTTTTGTATTGCAGACCTCAAAATGTAAAAGTAAATAAATTCCAGATAAAAATGCCGAGTTGAAAAACATAAACTTAAATGACAAAAGAATTGGAAATCTACTGTTATAGCAGGGATCCATTTGAAATCTCCATGTCTATTGTTACCCTAGCTAATAATTTTTGAACCCTAATATTTTATGACTTGAAATTTCTGCAATTTAGTTATTTGAAACTTTTAATTAAAAAATTTGGAATCTGTAATACTTCACGATTCCAAATATCTAAAATTTATTGTGATAATTTTATATTTTAAAAAATTATAAGGTATTTCGTAAACCATAAATATTACGTTAAAATTGATTTCATTTTTGAAATCAAAGTCAAAGAGATATGTAGTAAACATAATAGAATCATGAAAATAGTTCGAGTTCATTATAACAAATACATAATGTTAAAATAAATAAACATTATTTTTAGCGTAATTATTTTTGTGTCCGAAGGTCACCAAAAAAGTATTTATGTTGGTCATAAACCGCAAAAGGGCCCAAGAAATTATTTTTACCTCTTAAGGGTTTTCCCATTGCCATAAATCAGACCTAAAAGATCCAATAAGTTTTGAGTGAGTAAATGTTTCAAATACTATCTAAAAACGCATTGAAATAACCCAAAAAACTCAGTGATTTTCGCCAGTGAGTTTTCCAGTGAGTTTGTATCGGTAGGGAAAATTATCAAAAATTTATTGAGAAAACAGAACTGAATTCTTAGTAAAAAATTTAATTAAGTTCTAACATGATTACATTTAAAGTTTTATTAAATTACATTTTTTTAGTTTTTGTATAAAATTTTAAATTTAATTTTAAGAAAATTAAGTTTAATTTAAGATTTAAATTGTAATTATGAAAAAAAATTTATTAAAATTTGAATGTAATTTAGAATAATTTTTTTAATAAAAAATTTATCTCGTATAATTCAATTATTTTAATTGAATTTGAATATTATATTAAATTTAAAAGTTTAAATTTTATTTTTGAAAACTGTTATTTTATCAATGATTCAAAATATAATTTAAACATTTTTTTACCTACTTTAAAATTAATGCCTAATATTTAATTGAAATTAATACAATTTTTTCATTGCATTATATTATTACAATATAATTTTAATTACTTTTTAATTTAATATTAAAAACAAAGGTGCATATGTAATTAATAATACTTAATTAGTTTAATTAAATGATGATTATTAAATTTGACATTTAATATACCTTCTTTCTAAATCGAATTCTTTTCGGGTATTTGATTTGTTCAATCAAAATTATTTTTGATTATTTTCCTTAGAATCGACTTTTAAAAGTTTGTACTAAAGTATAACTACATTCTGATTTGATTTTTATGAAATATTTTAATTTTTTAAAAAGGCTTCACCATGACGCACAAAACTGGGGACAAGATATAACATCTAAAAAGAAATAAAAAAAATAAAATTTTTTTACAACCAATTTTTTTTTTTGAATTCTACACACTTAGACAATAAAAAAATGTTACAATTAATTAGTTTTAGTATTAAAGTTTACTAAAAATATTTATTTTTCTTTCGAAACTGACCCTTTTTCACGTTGGATTCATTACCATATGTGCAATATGTTTCTTAAAAAGCACAAGAGATATGGAATTGTCGGTTTCGTGGAGAATCACTCATATAGACTAAAAGTCATTTATCCTAAAGTGCATTTAGCCTAAAACGCATGCAACCTACAATGCATCCATCCTAAATCGGTTTGACCTAAATTCCATTTTGCTTAAATTGTAGATTACAAATTAGGTCTATTAGAATTTAGGTAAAATAGTTTTAGGCGAAGTGACATTTAGGCTGCATGCGTTTAGAGCTAAGTGACTTTTAGGTTATATGCATTTCAAGCTGAACGAGTTCAAGGCAATATGGTTTTAAACTGAATGCATTTTAGGTTAAATGTATTTTAGGTTGAATGGGTTTAACATTTATGCTTGTAAGGTTAAATACATTTTAGGGTAAACGCAGGCTATAGGCCATAATCATTATAGGTTGAATGAATTAAAGGCTAAATGACTTTTAGGCTATATAATTTTAGATTGAATTGGATTTAGGTTAAATGTGCTTGAGGCGCATGAATATTCCCTAAATCCCATTTAACCTAAAAGTCATTAAGCCTAAATCCCAATTAACCTAAAATGCATTCAGCCTTAATCTCATTTAACCCAAAATGAATTTAGACTAAATTCTATTTTACCTAAAATGCATTCGAACTAAAGCCCATTTAACTTTAAAGTCATTCAGTCTAAATCCCATTTTCCCTTAAAGTCATTCAGTCTAAATCCCATTTAACCTAAAACTCATGTAGCCTAAAACCCATTTAATCTAAAATGCATTCAGCCTTAATCTCATTTTACCCAAAATTCATTCAGCCTAAAACCACTTAAACCTTCAATGCATGCAAACTTAATCCCATTTTACCGAAACTGCATTTAACCTAAATTCTATTTAACCTAAAAGTCGTTAAGTCTAAATCTCAATTGACCTAAAATGCATTTAGCTTGAAACCCATTTAACCTACAAGTCATTTTGCATAAAATCCATTTGACCTAAAATGCATATAGCCTAAAGCTCCTAAAACCTAAAATGCATATAGCCTAAAACCATTTGTCATTATTTACATTTTATTTTTTATTTTATTTTTTTATTTAAGAAATGTTTAAAGTTCCTAGGGCTAATGAGCCCTTCGAGGAACAAGTACATAGTAATACATTAGATTTACAAATAAGTTAATACCTATATTATAATGTATAGATTTAAATTAAAATTATATAATACTGAGCAATTGACAACTTTATAATAAACTCAATAATACACATTTGATACAGGAGCGCTAACTGAAAATATAATCACTTTAACTAATCAAAATATAGATAAAAATCAAAAACAAAAACAAATGACGAGCGAAGGAACAGATTACCAATATGTAATATTAAAAATTTCGTTGTTCCTTCCGAATAAAAATTCAAAGAATAACCTTTTAAAACACAAGATGTCGGGAGCTTCTCTTATGTCAGGATCTAATTTATTCCATAATCTAGCACCTCTGACTATAAAAGACTGCTGCACATTGCAAGCTCGGTGCGATTGTATAATTAAGATGTTTTTTCTTTCTCGAAGCCTGTTATGAATTGAATTATGCAGATTCTTGAACTCGAAAAAATTAAATAAGTAATTAGGTGTCTCAGTTTTAAATATTGAAAAAAGTAAGTTGCCTATAAAAAATTTTCGACGAGTTGCGACATCTATCAATCCAGATTTAATTCTATATTGCATTATATGCTCAAATTTTGGGAGGTCATAAACAAAACGAATACAAGCATTTAAGGATCTTTCAAGTTTCTGGTTTAAGTCATTGCTAATATCATCATAAACAGGGCAACAATAATCGAAGAATGGAAGGATAAGTGATTTGACTAGTAATAAACGGGTTGAAGTAGGTAATGAGTCTTTATTTCTACATAGTTGATGTAAAGTAATGAAAGTTTTACGTGAGATTTCAAAAACATGCTCTCTCCAAGACAAAGTTCTGTTAATCAAAAGGCCAAGATCCTTTACTGTTTCTCTAAACGCAATGATCTTACCTCCTAGAAACAAGGGTATCATATTATTTAATGATTCAATAGAAGGTTGTCCAGATGAGGAAATGACCATTGCTTGCGTTTTGTCTGAGTTAAGAGTAAGTCCATTATCGCTTGCCCAATGTTCGACATAATCAATATCAGTTTGAACCATTTTTAATAAATCAGACAAAGATGATAATGGCCCGAAAATATACAATTTAAAATCACCAGCATACTTATGGAATTTACAATATTTTAAATGACTTCCAAGGTCTGAAATGTATATATTAAAAAGTAAAGAAGACAGTGAAGCACCCTGGAGAACACCACATCTAAGTCCATCCCACTCCGATTGATCGCCATTATTACTAACAACCCTTTGAAATCTGTGACTGAGGTACGACTCGAACCAGTCACATACCGATCTTGACAGTTTAAAAGAGTGCAGTTTACGTATTAATAAATTATGATCAACCGTTGGGAATGCATTCGAAAAGTCGAAAAACACCACAACAGTAACGTGTTTTTTATCAATTGCAAGTTTAACATCAGTTGTGAATTTCAAAGATGCCGTACAGGTGCTATGTTTATAGCGAAACCCAGACTGTAAAGGCTCAAGTAGGTTGTTTTTATTTAAAAAGGTTATCATTTGATTGCACACAATTTTTTCCAATGGTTTAGACAGGGTACAAAGTATTGAGATTTCTCTAAAATCAGTAATTTTCTTTGGATTAGATACTTTAGGAATTGGTCGGATATTGCTCATTTTCCAAATTCCCGGAAAAATCTTTGTCTGGAGAGAACAGTTATAAATATGTAACAACACCGGAAATATAACTGGCATTGCTAGCTTAATCATCTTAATAGATATAAAGTCAGGTCCCGTTGCATTGGTTTTAATAGCCATTATACTCTTTAATAATGACTCCGGAGCAATATCTGAGAAAAAGAAATTATTTTCGTTAAAAGCATCTAAATTACTTGGAAAACGCGCAAGGGTAGAAGAGGGAGGAGGCGAAGGATTATGTGTGAAAATCTTAAGATATTCCTGAGCATGAAAGGTACAATCAGCCGAATTGTTCTTATTTGGTAAAATGTTAATTTTTTTCAAAATATGCCAAATATTTACTGATTTACTTTTATTTTTTATAATATTGAAGTTATATTTATTATAGGCATCACGGATTTTAGTTTGAACTAAATTGCGAATCTTTTTAAATTTATCTTGATCCGTAACGCTTTTAGAACGTTTAGCGATTCTGCGAAGCTTGTTTCTTTCTTTTACAAGTGCCCTCAATTCATGTGTCATCCAAGGAGAAATTTTTTTTTTTTGATGTTGGTTGAATGCAGAGGTGCAAAGTAATCAAAAGCAGATATCAAATATGATGTAAGTTTATATACTTTTACATTAACATCAGACACAGAAAATATGCTGGTCTAATCATAAGTTAAAAGATGAGAAAGTAAATCAGTCTCGCAAATACTATTTAGATTACGAATAAAAACAGGGTTATTGATCATTTCAGACTGTCCTCCCTCAAATTCAAATTTAATATTGATCAAGTCATGATTGGACAAGAATGATACTGAATGCTGATCGAATGAGAGCACTTTATCTAAGTCATTTACAAGCATAACATCAATTCTCGTGCTAGAATTATTTATGTGATGAGTTGAGCTATGAGGTACCATTGACAAACCAGTCGAATAGATCATGGAAGTAAAATAATTAGTGAAAGGGGAATTAGAAGTATCGTTTATATTACAATTGAAATCACCCATTATTAGAATATTGTTAAAAAGTTGGACTAAGGAAAAAATTTCGTTTTCAAAATCATTGCCAAAAGAGGCATTAGGCGGCTTATATACTACTCCGACTAAAGCGTTATCATGTTGAGACTGAAGTTTCAAAAATAAGAATTCAGTGGTTGGATATGGGCCCTCAGAACTCATTGAAACTAAGGAACATCTAAGCTTCCTATGTATATAAAGGCATACTCCTCCGCCCCTGCGACCCTCTCTATCATTGCGAAAAAGATTATAATTTTGCAAGTCAACAAGATTAGAGGTAATATTAGGTTTTAGCCAAGTTTCAGACACAGCAATGACGTCGTAAAAAGCAGTATCAAAAAAATCCTTAAATTCAATAATATGTGCACTTAAGGATTGTGCATTAAGGTGGCATATATTTATTGTCTCCATTGTTATAAAATATCAATAATGAAATAAACAGTTTAATCATCACATTTAACTGAAACAGGCATATTAATAATAAAATAAAAAAAGTAAAACAGGCTCTCAGATTACATAATAAAAATGATAGCGTAAAGCAATTTTGGTAAATATCAATCAAAATTAGAAATCTTTTCAGAGGCTCATTAAATAAAAAGTATAGTGTATTTCGATTTAAGAGAAATAATAAGCAAAAATTATTTAAAATGAAAGATTCGATAAGATTTAAATTTAAAAGGTACAAAATCATATTAGAAATGGAAAACAAAACCAAAAAATTTACTATTATTTTAAAGAATTAACCGCCTCAAGTGATATCCATCCGCCTTCCTTCCAAAAATTTTGCCTCCAGAAATCCACAGGTATTTTATTTTGTTTTCCCTTCTCAGAGCCAGAGCAGCAGAGTAAATGAGACGATTCATCGATGTTAGTTACTCACGGAGATATATGGAAGATTTTTCCTTTTCGGGCCAACCAATATTAATTGTTGAGAAATTGTTGTGAATTTTACGCTAATTGATCAATTGGTCCCTTATGGTTTGATTGGAAAGTTTAACAATCACTGTGGATGGAAATTGTTGTTCACCAATGTTATCAGGTCTGCGAATTCTAAATACATTAATAATATCCTCATTGTTAATCGTGACATCGAGACTTTTAGCAATGTTGCCCACACAGCACCAGAAATTCCCTGAATTTCCCCTGAATATTGGTCCACATTTCCCGAATATTCGAACCTAATATTCAGGGAAGTTTCGTGAAAGCATCAAAATGTCCGCCATAAAGAATATTGAAAGCTAAATTTCCCTGAAAATGTATTTCTAATTTTCAGGGAATTTCCGCATCTAATATTTCTAGAATATTCAGGGAAAGTTAAAAAAAATTTCCAAAATTTTTTTGATCTGGTAGTTGATAAAAATTGTATATCATATTTGGCACCCGTAGGGTTCTAGAGCATTAAAAACTACTGCGCAGCCGTAAGTGTCACAGAAACCAAGTTCGACCATTGCGCATCATGTACAGAAGATTTACGAATACTGTGAATATTGAAGGAATATTAGATGCGGAAATTCCCTGAAAATTAGAAATGCATTTTCAGGGAAATTTAGCGTCCAATATTCTTTATGGCGGACATTTTGATGCTTCCACGAAACTTCCCTGAATATTAGGTTCGAATATTCGGGAAATGTGGACCAATATTCAGGGGAAATTCAGGGAATTTCTGGTGCTGTGTGGGTGATAAAATTGTCACGTAATTTTTCTTCCCTTTTAAAAGGAAGTCCATGAACCTCAAGTGAAGCAAGGAGGGTAGACTGTTCTTGAACATTGAGGCAATGTTCCAAATCGCTAATCTTGTTCTTTAATTGTGCCGTTTCTGACTTCACAGCCTTTAAAGAGTTTGATTGTGTTTGTGAATCAATTTCTATGCAATTGATTTTCCTTGAATTTTCACTAATTTCCTCTTTCATTGATGTGATAGTTGTTAATAGGTTTTTGTTGGATTCAGCTTGTTCAGTTTTAAAAGTTTCCAACATTTTAGCCATTTGATTCTGAAATTCAAGTAGCATAGCACTTTGCCCCTGTTGTACGGCAAGACGAATAGCGTCCAAGCATTTGTCGGAAAGTTCGTCTTTTGATGTCAATAAAGCAGGCGCTGACTGTATTTAAGAAACAGGTACATTCATTGCAGAGGAGATGGCACTGCTCTTTTTACATTTGTTGCAAATATAAGGAATTAACCCTTTTTTAAGACGATCGAAGTCCTTTTTCGAGACATTGATATTAGCACAAGATGAATGCACCATTTCACCACACTTTGAGCACGTCAACGATTTATCTGATGATCTCACAATATTAACGTCACATTCTATACAAGGCTGCATGCTGATTCCACAGGGATAAATGTTTATACCAAAATAAGCTTGAGTTGTTCAAAATCCAGAGCCAAACACAAACTCCACTCACCAACAAAATCGCGCCGGCGGTATGGGAACAATCGGATTGTTAGAATTTTAGCTAAATAAACAGTTTTTAACAAAATAATTGAGAGCGATAAAGAACACGTTTGCTCAGTAACTCGGTCGGTAAAAATGGTTTTAGGTCAAATGCATTTAAGGGGTAAATGGGTTTTTATCTGAATTTATTTTAGGTAGAATGGGATTTAAGCTGAATGAATTTTAGGTTAACCCGTAGTGGTCACACCTATAAATGGTCACATTGGGTTTTCCGCACCCCAGGCCGCAAAAACGCTGTCATTCTACTTCTTTATGATATATCCACATATGCCATGTATTATGCAAAAAGTATATTTATTTTGAAGATTAAAGGTTTTTATGCGTGGTTTCAAAGACATTGAACGCAAAGTAGTCCTGGGGTGTCCTACACCCCGGGTGACCACAACGGGTTAAATGAGATTTAGGCTGAATGCGTTTTAGGTTAAATGGGATTTAGGCTAAATGCATTTCAAGCTATATGACTTTTATGCTGAATAGGATTTAAGCTAAATGGGTTTTAAGAAATATTCATGCGCCTAATGGGTTTTACCTTACAAGATTTTCAGGTTAAATGAGTTGTAGGCTAATTAATTTTAGGCTTAATGCGTTTTAGGATAAATGAGTTTTAGTTTAATTGGGTTGTTGGCAACATAAATTTTCGACTGAATGAAATTAAATTTAAATTAAATTTAAATTTAGGTTAAATGGGTTTTATCCTACATGTTTTTTAGATGATATGCACTTTAGGCTATATGCATTTTAGGTTGAATGTGTTTTAGGCCAAATGCTTTTTAGGCTTAATGACTTTTGGGTTAATTGTGTTAGGCTACATGAACTTTAGACTAAATGAGTTTTAGACTGAACGAACTTGAGGCTAGATGGTTTAAGACTGAATTGGATTTAGTTTAAATAATTTTTATGCTCAATAAATGTTTGCCTGAATAAGTTTTAGGCTGAATGACATTTAGGCTTTATGGTTTTAGGCTGAATGGAATTTAGATTAAATGACATTTAGGCTATATGCATTTTGGGCTGATTGAGTTGTGGATTAAATGCTTACTTGCATAAATGAATTTTAGGTTAAACATAGTTTAGGTTGAATGTATATAGGCTAAATGAATTATAGGCTAAACGACTTTTAGGCTATATAGTTTTAGGCTAAATGGGATTTAGGCTATATGGTTTTAGGCTAAATGGGATTTAGATTAAATGACTTTTCGGCTCTATGCATTTTAGGCTTAATGTGTTTTAAGCTGTTGGCTTTCTAGGATAATGCATTTTAGGTTGAATAAGTTTTAGGCTGAATGACTTTTAGGTTAATTAGATTTTAGGCTACATTGTTACGCACACTAGTGCAAAATAGTACTTTATATTAACCTTGCTCACATCTGTCAACTTGATAGATTAAGTATTTATGTAATATATTATAATTAAGCATATATTGTAGAAAGTTTCTTCTAGGGAGAATTTTGTATGCGAAAACTGCTTTCAGGGTACTTGAAGTATAAGTCCAGAGAGAAGGTGGAGAGGGAAATACGCCACAATAGCGTTTTTTCCACTAGCGTTCACAGTCAGACTCCGCGAAGTCTGACTGAGCTGACGCACGCCTTATTCTACTGCCGCTCGCGGCTCTCGCTGAACGCGTCGAACGTGCCCGCATCCAGCCACGCAGCTTTTCTCTCTCCACCGAATTTTGTACCCCCATACTTCAAGATCCCTCCGGCAAGGCCCGTTCGCCTATAAAAGTCGCCCTTTTGACGAAAATCGTCAGTTCTTCGCAGAGCTCTCCCAAAGGTTGGTTGCCTCCCTTGCTTGACTACCAGAGCTGGTTGCCTCTCTTGTATTGCGAAAGTTGAATAAATTTTCACCCACTAATGGTAATTTTTCATTCTCCTACTCTCTAGTCACCGTTCGTTGGTTGCCTCGAACGCTGCAGCTCCTTTTAGTGTCTGTTGGTTGCCTCAGACATCCCCTTCTGCTTGTTGGTTGCCTCAAGCCGTCTGTTGGTTGCCTCAGACATCCCCTTCTGCTTGTTGGTTGACTCAAGCCATCTGTTGGTTGCCTCAGACACCCTCCTTATCGATTAGAACCGTGAACTGTCTGCTGGTTGCCTCAGACGCCCTCCTTATCGATTAGAACCGCGAAATGTCTGCGAGTTACCTCAGACGCCCTCCTATCTACATGTCGCACTCTTGACTGCTGAGACGCTTCCCCCTCTTGTTTATTTTTGTGGGAAAGAATCAATTTCTCATCCTTCCAAAAGTCGAACCATATCAATTGGCGCCCAACGTGGGGCCGTGCCCGACTCCCATAAAGGGTTTTGTCGGTATTTCCGTCTGGCAGACATTTCTGACACATTCCTGACATTCGCTCTGTAAACCCAATAGAAACAAAGTTGCGAAACCTCCTCCTAACTCTCGATTACCATACCAACCTAGTTTCGGCCTCTCCCACCACGGAACCGTATCAACATGAATTTTAGAATGAATAAGTTTTAGGCTAAATGAATTTTAGTTTAAGGGACTTAGATGATGTGCATCTGAGGCTGAATGCGTTTGAACTGTATGTGTTCTAGGGTATGCACTTTAGGTGAAATGCATTTTAGGCTACATGCATTTTCGGCTGAATGTGTTTAAGGTTAACTGACTTTTAAGCTACGTGCAAATATGCCTAAATGAGTTTTAAGCTATATTCTTTTAAGCTAAATGGGATTTAGGTTAAATGGTTTTTCGGCCACATGAATTTTCGTCTGGATAACGAGTTTTTGGCTAAATGCATTTTTGGGTAAAGGACATTTAGCAATCTTAGGGTGAGCGCGTTTTAGATTGAATGAGTTATAGGATAAATGCGTTTTAGGTTACATGCCTTTAAGGCTAAATGAGTTTTTGACTGAATGATTTTTAGGTTTTAATGAGGGTTATGCTGAATGCGTTTTAGGCATATTCAATTTTAGGCTACTAGCATTTTCGTTTAAATGGGATTTTAGGTAAAATGGGTTTTAGGCAAAATTTATGCACCTAATTCGACTAAAATTATTTTGATTTCATTATTACATTCTAGGACAAATGCATTTTAGGCTACATGCATTTTAGGCTAAATTCGTTTTAGATTAAATGACTTTTAGGTTTATTGTGTTTTAGACAACATGAGTTTTAGACGAAATGAGTTTTACCTTGAATATGTTTAAGGCTAAATGACTTTATGACTATATACATATTAGGCTGAATAAGAGTTAGGCTTTTTTTTTAAAGGCTGACTGGGATTTAGGATAAATGATTCGTCGGCTACATGAATTCTTGCTGAATGGATTTTTGGTTAAATGCTTTTTATAGGCATTTTAGGTATTTTAGGCTGAATGCGTTTTTAGGATAAATGTGTTTAAGGTTAAATGCATTTTAGGCTAACTGACTTTTAGGCTACATGCATATTAGGCTCAATGAGATTGAGCTTAAATCCTTCTTTGGAAACCTGAATGTTAGTCTGAATAATGAGTTTTTGGCTTAATGAATTTTTGGGTAAATGACTTTTAGACTTTAGACATCTTAGGCTGAGCTCTTTTTAGACTAAATGAGTTATAGGATAAATGTATTTTAGGTTAAGTGCATTTTAGGTTACTTGCCTTTAAGGCTGAATAAGTTTTTGACTGAATGATTGTTAGGTTATAATGAGGTTTCGGCTGAATGCGTCTTAGTATAAAAAACTTTTAGGTCAATTGGGTTAGACTTCATGAATTTTAGACTGAAATTTTTTGACTAAATTCTGCTTGAATTTTACGTTAAATGACTTGTAGACTACAAACGTTTTAGGCCGAATGAGTATTAGGATGCGTGAAGTTTAGGTTAAGTGACTCATAGGCTATATACACCTTAGGCTTAATGCGTTTTAAGCTAAATGCATTTCAAGTTGAATGCATTTTAGGTTACATGCATTTTAGGCTAAATGAGTTTTTGTCTGAATTATTGTTAGTTTATAAATAGGTTTAGGCTGAATGCGTTTTAGGCTAATTGAATTTTAGGATAATTGGGTTTTAGGCTACAGTACTTTTAGGATATGTGGGTTTAGACTGAATAATGAATTTTTGCTGAATGAATTTTTTGGATAATAACTTTTAAAGTATATGCATCTTAGGCTGTGTGCGTTTTAGGTTAAATTCGTTCTAAGATAAATGTCTTTTAGGTTAAATGATTTATAGGCTACAAGCATTTTCGGCTGAATAAAAATTTAGGTTAAACGGGTTTGTGGCAATATTCATGCGCCTAATTTTATTAAAATCATTTTGATTACATCATTACATTAAAATTATTTAATTTAAATTAGTTTCATTTTTCAAATAAATAAATTTTTTTTAATAAATAAATATATTTGAATTCAATAAAACAAAACAAATTAAAAGAATTTCAATACAAATGATAAACAATAATTAATTATTTAAGTTGAATTTTAATTTTTCACTTTTTATTTAATATTTTAAATTTAATTATAAAAAAAAAAATTTATTTAATTTAAGTCTTAAAATTCAATTGACAAACAATTTTTTTTATTAAATTTAAGATTTCATTTTAATTTAATTAAGAATTGAAGATAGAAAATGTAATTAGTTTAAACTTTATTATAATTAAATTTTTTTTTTAATTTCAATTTGAAACTTCAAATGAAGCTTTCTAAAAAAAAAATTAACGTACCGTTGAACGGCGCTTATTTGCAAATATAGTTTAAAATTTTGCAAACGGACTAGTTAAGTTAAAAAATTGTTGTATAAAATTCTGATCTTTAGCAAAGCATAGAAAACAAACAAAAATGCGGTTTTTGTACCATAATAGCTTCGTTTAACAATGAATAAAAATAAAAAAAATTTTTTAAAAAGAATTTTGTATTGAATTAGTAAATAATTCCTAATACACTATTTAATTAAAATTCATTTGATTTTATCAATGGATAAATACAATCCAATGGAATTTTAATTAATCTTTGTTATTGAAAAAACATATACATCCCCGAAAATATTGTAAGCAACCGACCTAGACATCGTTGGGGCACCTGGGTACCGTCTAGAAGTCCATTTGTGTAATTTAAGGTTAACTTCCCCGAAATAGTAAGCAACCGACCTAGACATAGTTAAGGCCCTTGGGTACCGTCCAGACGTCGATTTGTGAAACTTAAGGTTAACTTCCCCGAAAATATAGTAAGCAACCGACCTAGACACCTTTGGGGCACTTGAGTACCGTCTAGAAGTCGATTTGTGAAATTTGAGGTTAACTTCTCCGAAATGTTGTAAGCAACCCACCTAGACACGGTTGGGGCACTTACGCACCGTCTAAAAGTCGATTTGTGATATTTGATGTTAACTTTCCTGAAAATGTTGTGAGCAACCGACCTAGATATCGTTGGTGCACTTGGGTACCGTCCAGAAGTCGAATTGTAAAATTTAAGGTTAACTTCTCCGAAAATGTTGGGAGCAACCGACATATACATCGTTGGGGCACTTGAGTACCGACCTGTTGTCGATTTGTTAAATTTGAGTTTAACTTCCCGGAAAATGTGATCAACCGACATATATATCGTTGGGGCACTTTTGTACCCTCCAGACGTCGATTTGGGAAATTTGGGGTTTACTTTCCCAAAAATGTTGTGAGCAACCGAACTAGACATCGTTTAGGCACTTGGGTACCGTCCAGAAGTTGATTTTTGAAATTTGAGGTTAACTTCCCCGCAAATGTTGTAAGCAACCGACCTAGACATCGTTGGGGCCGTGGGAACGATCTAGAAGTCAATTTATCAAATTTAATTTTAACTTCCCCAAAAATGTTGTGAGCAACCGACCTAGACATCGTTAGTGCACTTAGGCACCGTCCAGAAGTCGATTTGTAAAATTTAAATGTTAACATTCCGGAAAATGTTGTGATCAACCGACATATACATCGTTGGGGCACTTGGGTACTGTCCAGACGTGGATTTGTGAAATTTTAGGTATTTTTCCCCGAAAATGTTATGAGCAACCGACCTAGACACCTTTGGGGCACTTTGGTACCGTCTAGAAGTAAATTTGTAATATTTATTGTTAACTTCACCGAAAATGTTGTGAGCAACCGACATAGACATCGTTGGGGCCCTAAGGTACCGTCCAGAAGTCGTTTTGGGAAATTTATGGTTAATTTCTCTGAAAATGTTGTGAGCAACCGAACTAGCTATGGTTGGGGTTCCAGGAACCGTCTAGAAGCCGATATGTGAAATTTGAGGTTAACTTCATTGAATATGTTATGAGCAACCGACCTAGACAACTTTGGGGCCCTTGGTTACCGTCTAGAAGTCGATTTATGAAATTTGAGGTTAACTTTCCGGAAAATGGTGTGAGCATCCTACCTAGACATCGTTAGGGCACTTAGGTCCCGTCCAGAAGTCGATTTGTGAAATTTGAGGTTAATTTCCACAAAAATGTTATGAGCAACCGACCTAGACACCTTTGGGGCACTTGGGTACCGTCTAGAAGTGGATTTGTGAAACGAATGGTTAATTACCCTGAAACTGTTGTGAGCAACCGAACTAGCCATCGTTGGGGCTGTGGGTACTGTCTAGAAGTCAATTTGTAAAATTTAAGGTTAACTTTTTCGAAAATGTTGTAAGCAACCGATCTGGACATCGTATAGGCACTTGGAAACCGTTTAGAAGTTGATTTGTGAAATTTTAGGTTAACTTCACAGAAAACGTTTTGAGCAACCGACCTAGACATCGTTTGGGCCCTGGGTTCGGTCTAGATATCAATTTGTGAAATTTAAGGTTAACTTCCCCGAATTTGTTGTAAGCAACCGATTTGGACATCGATGGGGCACTTGGGAACCGTGTAGTAGTCGATTTGTGAAATTTAAAGTTAACTTCCTGGAAAATGTTGTGAGCAACCGACATATACATCGTTGGGGCACTTGGTTTCCGTCCAGAAGTCGATTTGTGAAATTTGAGGTTAATTTCTTCGCAAATGTTATAAGCAACCGACCTAGACATCGTTGGGGCCGTGGGAACGATCTACAAGTCAATTTGACAAATTTAAAGTTAACTTCCTGGAAAATGTTGTAAGCAACCGACATAGACATCGTGGGGGCCCTAAGGTACCGTCCAGAATTCGATTTGTGAAATTTATGGTTAATTTCTCTGAAATTGTTGTGAGCAACCGAACTAGCTATCGTTGGGGTTCCGGGTACCGTCTAGAAGCCGATATGTGAAATTTGAGGTTAACTTCCCTGAATATGTTATGAGCATCCGACCTAGACAACGTTGGGGCCCTTGGGTACCGTCTAGAAGTCGATTTATAAAATTTGAGGTTAACTTCCCGGAAAATGTTGTGAGCATCCTACCTAGACATCGTTGGGGCACTTAGGTACCGTCCAGAAGTCGATTTGTGAAATTCAAGGTTAATTTCCCCGAACATATTGTGAGCAACCGACCTAGACATCGTTGGGGCCGTAAGTACGGTCTAAAAGTCAATTTGTGAAATTTAAGGTTATGTTTCCCGAAAATGTTGTAAGCAACCGATCTGGACATCGATGGGGCACTTAGGTACCATCTAGAAGTCGATTTGTGAAATTTGAGGTTAACTTTCCGGAAAATGTTGTAAGCAACCTACCTAGACATCGTTGGGGCACTTAGGTACCGTCTAAATGTCGATTTGTAAAATTTGAGGTAAACTTTCCCGAAAATGTTATGAGCAACCGAACTAAACACCTTTGGGGCACTTGGGTACCGTCTAGAAGTAAATTTGTGATATTTATTGTTAATTTTACCGAAAATGTTGTGAGCAACCGTTATAGACATCGTTGGGGCACTTGAGTACCATCCAGCATTCGATTTGTGAAATTTAAAGTTAACTTCCCGGAAAATGTTGTGAGCAACCGACCTAGACATCTTTGGGGCCCCGGGTACCGTCTAGAAGCCAATTTGCGAAATTTGAGGTTAACTTTCCCGAAAATGTTGTGAGCAACCGACCTGGACATCGTTTAGTCACTTAGCTACCGTTTAGATGTTGATTTGTAAAATTTAAGGTTAGCTTCACAGAAAATGTTGTGAGCAACCGACCTAGACATCGTTGGGGTTCCGGGTACCGTCTAGAAGCCAATTTGCGAAATTTGAGGTTAACTTTCCCGAAAATGTTGTGAGCAACCGACCTGGACATCGTTTAGTCACTTAGCTACCGTTTAGATGTTGATTTGTGAAATTTAAGGTTAGCTTCACAGAAAATGTTGTCAGCAACCGACCTAGACATCGTTAGTGCACTTAGGCACCGTCCAGAAGTCGATTTGTAAAATTTAAATGTTAACTTTCCGGAAAATGTTGTGATCAACCGACATATACATCGTTGGGGCCCTAAGGTACCGTCCAGAAGTCGTTTTGGGAAATTTATGGTTAATTTCTCTGAAAATGTTGTGAGCAACCGAACTAACTATCGTTGGGGTTCCGGGAACCGTCTAGAAGCAGATATGTTAAATTTGAGGTTAACTTCATTGAATATGTTATGAGCAACCGACCTAGACAACTTTGGGGCCCTTGGTTACCGTCTAGAAGTCGATTTATGAAATTTGAGGTTAACTTTCTGGAAAATGTTGTGAGCATCCTACCTAGACATCGTTGGGGCACTTAGGTACCGTCCATTAGTCGATTTGTGAAATTTGAAGTTAATTTCCACGAAAATGTTATGAGCAACCGACCTAGACACCTTTGGGGCACTTGGGTACCGTCAAGAAGTGGATTTGTGAAACTAATGGTTAATTACCCTGAAACTGTTGTGAGCAACCGAACTAGCCATCGTTGGTGCACTTGGTTTCCGTCCAGAAGTCGATTTGTGAAATTTGAGGTTAACTTCTTGGCAAATGTTATAAGCAACCGACCTAGACATCGTTGGGGCTGTGGGTACTGTCTAGAAGTCAATTTGTAAAATTAAAGGTTAACTTCTTCGAAAATGTTGTAAGCAACCGATCTAGACATCGTATAGGCACTTGGGAACCGTTTAGAAGTTGATTTGTGAAATTTTATGTTAACTTTACAGAAAACGTTTTGAGCAACCGACCTAGACATCGTTTGGGCCCTGGGTTCGGTCTAGATATCAATTTGTGAAATTTAAGGTTAACTTCCCCGAAAATGTTGTAAGCAACCGATCTGGACTTCGATGGGGCACTTGGGAACCGTGTAGTAGTCGATTTGTGAAATTTAAAGTTAACTTCCTGGAAAATGTTGTGAGCAACCGACCTAGACATCGTTAGTGCACTTAGGCACCGTCCAGAAGTCGATTTGTAAAATTTAAAGGTTAACTTTCCGGAAAATGTTGTAATCAACCGACATATACATCGTTGGGGCACTAGGTTTCCGTCCAGAAGTCGATTTGTAAAATTTGAGGTTAACTTCTTCGCAAATGTTATAAGCAACCGACCTAGACATCGTTGGGGCCGTAAGTACGGTCTAAAAGTCAATTTGTGAAATTTAAGGTTAACTTCCCCGAAAATGTTGTAAGCAACCGATCTGGACATCGATGGGGCACTTGGGAACCGTGTAGTAGTCGATTTGTGAAATTTGAAGTTAACTTCCTGGAAAATGTTGTGACCAACCGACCTAGACATCGTTAGTGCACTTAGGCACCGTCCAGAAGTCGATTTGTAAAATTTAAAGGTTAACTTCTTCGCAAATGTTATAAGCAACCGACCTAGACATCGTTGGGGCCGTGGGAACGATCTAGAAGTCAATTTGTCAAATTTAAAGTTAACTTCCTGGAAAATGTTGTAAGCAACCGATCTGGACATCGATGGGGAACTTGGTTTCCGTCCGGAAGTCGATTTGTAAAATTTGAGGTTAACTTCCCGGAAAATGTTGTGAGCAACCGACCTAGACATCGTCGGGGCCCCGGGTACCGTCTAGAAGCCAATTTGCGAAATTTGAGGTCAACTTTCCCGAAAATGTTGTGAGCAACCGACCTGGACATCGTTTAGTCACTTAGCTACCGTTTAGATGTTGATTTGTGAAATTTAAGGTTAGCTTCACAGAAAATGTTGTGAGCAACCGACCTAGACATCGTTGGGGCACTTGGGTACAATCTAGAAGTCAATTTGTTAAATTTGAGGTTAACTTCCCGGAAAATGTGATCAACCGACCAAGACGTCGTGGGGGCCGTGGGTACGGTATAGAAGTAAATTTGGGAAATTTAAGGTTAACTTCTCCGAAAACGTTGTAAGCAACCGATCTGGACATCGATGGGGCACTTGGGTACCGTGTAGTAGTCGATTTGTAAAATTTAAGGTTCATTTTCCCAAAAATGTTGTGAGCAACCGAACTAGCCATCGTTGGTGCACTTGGGTAACGTCCAAAAGTCGATTTGTGATATTTAATGTTAACTTTACAGAAAATATTGTGAGCAACTTACCTAGACATCGTTTAGGCACTTGGGTACCGTCCAGAAGTCAATTTGTAAAATTTAAATGTTAACTTTCCGGAAAATGTTGTGATCAACCGAAATATACATCGTTGGGGCCCTAAGGTACCGTCCAGAAGTCGTTTTGGGAAATTTATGGTTAATTTCTCTGAAAATGTTGTGAGCAACCGAACTAGCTATCGTTGGGGTTCCGGGAACCGTCTAGAAGCCGATATGTGAAATTTGAGGTTAACTTCATTTAATATGTTATGAGCATCCGACCTAGATATCGTTTAGGCACTTGGGTACCGTCCAAAAGTCAATTTATCAAATTTAAGGTTAACTTCCCCAAAAATGTTGTCAGCAACCGACCTGGACATCGTTAGTGCACTTAGGCACCGTCCAGAAGTCGATTTGTAAAATTTAAATGTTAACTTTCCGGAAAATGTTGTAATCAACCGACATATACATCGTTGGGGCCCTAAGGTACCGTCCAGAAGTCGTTTTGGGATATTTATGGTTAATTTCTCTAAAAATGTTGTGAGCAACCGAACTAGCTATCGTTGGGGTTCCGGGAACCGTCTAGAAGCCGATATGTTAAATTTGAGGTTAACTTCATTGAATATGTTATGAGCAACCGACCTAGACAACTTTAGGGCCCTTGGTTACCGTCTAGAAGTCGATTTATGAAATTTGAGGTTAACTTTCCGGAAAATGTTGTGAGCATCCTACCTAGACATCGTTGGGGCACTTAGGTACCGTCCATTAGTCGATTTGTGAAATTTGAGGTTAATTTCCACGAAAATGTTATGAGCAACCGACCTAGACACCTTTGGGGCACTTGGGTACCGTCAAGAAGTGGATTTGTGAAACTAATGGTTAATTACCCTGAAACTGTTGTGAGCAACCGAACTAGCCATCGTTGGTGCACTTGGTTTCCGTCCAGAATTCGATTTGTGAAATTTGAGGTGAACTTCTTGGCAAATGTTATAAGCAACCGACCTAGACATCGTTGGGGCTGTGGGTACTGTCTAGAAGTCAATTTGTAAAATTAAAGGTAACCTTCTTCGAAAATGTTGTAAGCAACCGATCTAGACATCGTATAGGCACTTGGGAACCGTTTAGAAGTTGATTTGTGAAATTTTATGTTAACTTCACAGAAAACGTTTTGAGCAACCGACCTAGACATCGTTGGGGCCGTGGGAACGATCTAGAAGTCAATTTATCAAATTTAAGGTTAACTTCCCCACAAATGTTGTGAGCAACCGACCTAGACATCGTTAGTGCACTTAGGCACCGTCCAGAAGTCGATTTGTAAAATTTGAATGTTAACTTTCCGGAAAATGTTGTGATCAACCGACATATACATCGTTGGGGCACTTGAGTATTGTCCAGACGTGGATTTGTGAAATTTTAGGTATTTTTCCACGAAAATGTTATGAGCAACCGACCTAGACACCTTTGGGGCCCTTGGGTACCGTCTAGAAGTCGATTTATAAAATTTGAGGTTAACTTCCCGGAAAATGTTGTGAGCATCCTTCCTAGACATCGTTGGGGCACTTGGTTTCCGTCCAGAAGTCGATTTGTGAAATTTGAGGTTAACTTCTTCGAAAATGTTGTAAGCAACCGATCTGGACATCGTATAGGCACTTGGGAACCGTTTAGAAATTGATTTGTGAAATTTTAGGTTAACTTTACAGAAAACTTTTTGAGCAGCCGACCTAGACATCGTTGGGGCCGTGGGAACGATCTAGAAGTCAATTTGTCAAATTTAAAGTTAACTTCCTGGAAAATGTTGTAAGCAACCGACCTGGACATCGATGGGGCACTTGGGAACCGTGTAGTAGTCGATTTGTGAAATTTAAAGTTAACTTCCTGGAAAATGTTGTGAGCAACCGACCTAGACATCGTTAGTTCACTTCGGCACCGTCCAGAAGTCGATTTGTAAAATTTAAAGGTTAACTTTCCGGAAAATGTTGTAATCAACCGACATACCCATCGTTGGGACACTTGGTTTCCGTCCAGAAGTCGATTTGTGAAATTTGAGGTTAACTTCCGGGAAAATGTTGTGAGCATCCTACCTAGACATCGTTGGGGCACTTAGGTACCGTCCAGAAGTTGATTATTGAAATTTAAGGTTAACTTCCCCGCAAATGTTGTAAGCAACCGACCTAGACATCGTTGGGGCCGTGGGAACGATCTAGAAGTCAATTTGTCAAATTTAAAGTTAACTTCCTGGAAAATGTTGTAAGCAACCAACCTGGACATCGTTTAGGCACTTGGGTACCGTCCAGAAGTTGATTTTTGAAATTTGAGGTTAACTTTCCCGCAAATGTTGTAAGCAACCGAGCTAGACATCGTTGGGGCCGTGGGAACGATCTAGAAGTCAATTTATCAAATTTAAGGTTAACTTCCCCAAAAATGTTGTGAGCAACCGACCTAGACATCGTTAGTGCACTTAGGCACCGTCCAGAAGTCGATTTGTAAAATTTAAATGTTAACTTTCCGGAAAATGTTGTGATCAACCGACCTAGACATCGTTGGGGCCGTGGGAACGATCTAGAAGTCAATTTGTCAAATTTAAAGTTAACTTCCTGGAAAATGTTGTAAGCAACCGACCTGGACATCGATGGGGCACTTGGGAACCGTGTAGTAGTCGATTTGTGAAATTTAAAGTTAACTTCCTGGAAAATGTTGTGAGCAACCGACCTAGACATCGTTAGTTCACTTCGGCACCGTCCAGAGGTCGATTTGTAAAATTTAAAGGTTAACTTTCCGGAAAATGTTGTAATCAACCGACATACCCATCGTTGGGACACTTGGTTTCCGTCCAGAAGTCGATTTGTGAAATTTGAGGTTAACTTCCGGGAAAATGTTGTGAGCATCCTACCTAGACATCGTTGGGGCACTTAGGTACCGTCCAGAAGTTGATTATTGAAATTTAAGGTTAACTTCCCCGCAAATGTTGTGAGCAACCGACCTAGACATCGTTAGTGCACTTAGGCACCGTCCAGAATTCGATTTGTAAAATTTAAATGTTAACTTTCCGGAAAATTTTGTGATCAACCGACCTAGACATCGTTGGGGCCGTGGGAACGATCTAGAAGTCAATTTGTCAAATTTAAAGTTAACTTCCTGGAAAATGTTGTAAGCAACCGACCTGGACATCGTTTAGGCACTTGGGTACCGTCCAGAAGTTGATTTTTGAAATTTGAGGTTAACTTTCCCGCAAATGTTGTAAGCAACCGACCTAGACATCGTTGGGGCCGTGGGAACGATCTAGAAGTCAATTTATCAAATTTAAGGTTAACTTCCCCAAAAATGTTGTGAGCAACCGACCTAGACATCGTTAGTGCACTTAGGCACCGTCCAGAAGTCGATTTGTAAAATTTAAAGGTTAACTTCTCCGCAAATGTTATAAGCAACCGACCTGGACATCGTTGGGGCCGTGGGAACGATCTAGAAGTCAATTTGTCAAATTTAAAGTTAACTTCCTGGAAAATGTTTTAAGCAACCGACCTGGGCATCGTTTAGGCACTTGGGTACCGTCCAGAAGTTGATTTTTGAAATTTGAGGTTAACTTCCCCGCAAATGTTGTAAGAAACCGACCTAGACATCGTTGGGGCCGTGAGAACGATCTAGAAGTCAATTTATTAAATTTAAAGTTAACTTTCTGGAAAATGTTGTGAGCAACCGACCTAGTCATCGTTAGTGCATTTAGGCACCGTCCAGAAGTTGATTTGTAAAATTTGAATGTTAACTTTCCGGAAAATGTTGTGATCAACCGACATATACATCGTTGGGGCACTTGGGTACTGTCCAGACGTGGATTTGTGAAATTTTAGGTATTTTTCCCCGAAAATGTTGTGATCAACCGACATATACATCGTTGGGGCACTTGGGTACTGTCCAGACGTGGATTTGTGAAATTTTAGGTATTTGTCCCCGAAAATGTTGTGAGCAACCGACATAGACATCGTTGGGGCCTTAAGGTACCGTCCAGAATTCGATTTGTGAAATTTATGGTTAATTTCTCTGAAAATGTTGTGAGCAACCGAACTAGCTATCGTTGGGGTTCCGGGTACCGTCTAGAAGCCGATATGTGAAATTTGAGGTTAACTTCCCTGAATATGTTATGAGCAACCGACCTAGACAACTTTGGGGCCCTTGGGTACCGTCTAGAAGTCGATTTATAAAATTTGAGGTTAACTTCCCGGAAAATGTTGTGAGCATCCTTCCTAGACATCGTTGGGGCACTTAGGTACCGTCCAGAAGTCGATTTGTGAAATTTGAGGTTAATTTTCACGAAAATGTTATGGGCAACCGACCTAGACACCTTTGGGGCACTTGGGTACCGTCTAGAAGTGGATTTGTGAAACTAATGGTTAATTACCCCGAAACTTTTGTGAGCAACCGAACTAGCCATCGTTGGTGCACTTGGTTTCCGTCCAGAAGTCGATTTGTGAAAGTTGAGGTTAACTTCTTCGCAAATGTTGTAAGTAACCGACCTAGACATCGTTGGAGCCGTGGGAACGATCTAGAAGTCAATTTGTCAAATTTAAAGTTAACTTCCTGGAAAATGTTGTAAGCAACCGACCTGGACATCGTTTAGGCACTTAGGCACCGTCCAGAAGTCGATTTGTAAAATTTAAATGTTAACTTTCCGGAAAATGTTGTGATCAACCGACATATACATCGTTGGGGCACTTGGGTACTGTCCAGACGTGGATGTGTGAAATTTTAGGTATTTTTCCCCGAAAATGTTGTAAGCAACTGATCTAGACATCGTTGGGGCACTTGGGTACTGTCCAGACGTCAATTTATAAAATTTGAGGTTAACTTCCCGGAAATGTTGTAAGCAACCGATCTGGACATCGATGGGGCACTTGGGAACCGTGTAGTAGTCGATTTGTGAAATTTGAAGTTAACTTCCTGATAAATGTTGTGAGCAACCGACCTAGACATCGTTAGTGCACTTAGGCACCGTCCAGAAGTCGATTTGTAAAATTTAAAGGTTAACATTCCGGAAAATGTTGTAATCAACCGACATATACATCGTTGGGGCCGTGGGAACGATCTAGAAGTCAATTTGTCAAATTTAAAGTTAACTTCCTGGAAAATGTTGTGAGCAACCGACCTAGACATCGTTAGTGCACTTAGGCACCGTCCAGAATTCGATTTGTAAAATTTAAATGTTAACTTTCCGGAAAATGTTGTGATCAACCGACATATACATCGTTGGGGCACTTGGGTACTGTCCAGACGTGGATTTGTGAAATTTTAGGTATTTGTCCCCGAAAATGTTGTGAGCAACCGACATAGACAACTTTGGGGCCCTTGGGTACCGTCCAGAAGTAAATTTGTAATATTTATTGTTAACTTTCCCGAAAATGTTGTGAGCAACCGACCTGGACATCGTTTAGGCACTTGGGTACCGTCCAGAAGTTGATTTTTGAAATTCAAGGTTAACTTCCCTGCAAATGTTGTGAGCAACCGACCTAAACATCGTTGGGGCCGTGGGTACCGTGTAGTAGTCGATTTGTCAAATTTGAAGTTAACTTCCTGGAAAATGTTGTGAGCAACCGACATATACATCGTTGGGGCACTTGAATACCGTCCAGAAGTCGATTTGTGAAATTTGAGGTTAACTTCCCGAAAATGTTGTGAGCAACCGACCTGGACATCGTTTAGGCACTTGGGTACCGTTTAGAAGTTGATTTGTGAGATTTAAGGTTAACTTTACAGAAAATGTTGTAAGCAACCGACCTAGACATCGTTGCGGCCGTGGGTACGGCCTAGAAGTCAATTTGTGAAATTTAAGGTTAACTTTCCCGAAAATGTTGGGAGCAACCGACATATACACCGTTGGGGCACCTGGGTTCTGTCTAGAAGTCGATTTAGGAAATTTTAGGTTAACTTTCCAGAAAATGTTGTGAGCAACCGACCTGGACATCGTTTAGGCACTTGGGTACCGTTTAGCAGTCGATTTGTGAAATTTGAGGTTAACTTCCCCGAAATTGTTGTGAGCAACCGACCAAGACATCGTTGGTGCACTTAGCTACCGTCCAGCAGTCGATTTGTAAAATTTAAGGGTAACTTCCCCGAAAATGTTGTAAGCAACCGATCTGGACATCGATGGGGCACTTGGGTACCGTCCAGAAGTCTATTTGTAAAATTTAAGGTTAACTTCCCCAAAAATGTTGGGAGCAACCGACATATACATCGTTGGGGCACTTGAATACCGTCCAGAAGTCGATTTGTGAAATTTGAGGTTAACTTCCCGAAAATTTTGTGAGCAACCGACCTGGACATCGTTTAGGCACTTGGGTACCGTTTAGAAGTTGATTTGTGAGATTTAAGGTTAACTTTACAGAAAATGTTGTAAGCAACCGACCTAGACATCGTTGGGGCCGTGGGTACGGTCTAGAAGTCAATTTGTGAAATTTAAGGTTAACTTCCCTGAAAATGTTGGATGCAACCGACATATATATCGTTGGGGCACTTGGGTACCGTCCAGACTTAGATTTGTAAAGTTTAAAGTTAATTTCCCCAAAAATGTTGTGAGCAACCGACATATATATCGTTGGGGCCCTGGGTTCTGTCTAGAAGTCGATTTAGGAAATTTTAGGTTAACTTTCCCGAAAATGTTGTGAGCAACCGACCTGGACATCGTTTAGGCACTTGGGTACCGTCCAGAAGTTGATTTTTGAAATTCAAGGTTAACTTCCCTGCAAATGTTGTGAGCAACCGACCTAAACATCGTTAGGGCCGTGGGTACGGTCTAGAAGTCGATTTGTGAAATTTAAGGTTAACTTCCCCGAAAATGTTGTAAGCAACCGATCTGGACATCGTTGGCGAACTTGGGTACCGTGTAGTAGTCGATTTGTGAAATTTGAAGTTAACTTCCTGGAAAATGTTGTGAGCAACCGACCTAGACATCGTTGGGGCACTTGAATACCGTCCAGAAGTCGATTTGTGAAATTTGAGGTTAACTTCCCGAAAATGTTGTGAGCAACCGACCTGGACATCGTTTAGGCACTTGGGTACCGTTTAGAAGTTGATTTGTGAGATTTAAGGTTAACTTTACAGAAAATGTTGTAAGCAACCGACCTAGACATCGTTTTGGCCCTGGATACGGTCTAGAAGTCGATTTGTGAAATTTAGGATTAACTTCCCCGAAAATGTTGTAAGCAACCGATCTGGACATCGATGGGGCACTTGGGTACCGTGTAGTATTTGATTTGTGAAATTTGAAGTTAACTTCCTGGAAAATGTTGTGAGCAACCGACCTAGACATCGTTAGTGCACTTAGGCACCGTCCAGAAGTCGATTTGTGAAATTTAAGGTTAACAGAATTTACCTATAGGAAGCCATGCGGATTTCTATAGGAAATTTTTATATTTTTCTATAGAAAAACATATGTTATCCTATATAGGTCACCTATAGATCCCGTATTATTATTTGAATCACCTTCATTTAAACCAAATAAATCTTCTTTGGATCATGTAAATAATTAATTTAATCTAATAAACGATTATATTTAATATAAATTCTAAATTATTTGAAACTATTCATTTATTTATTTTTCTAAAGTATTTGGGTTTTTGGACACAAATAAAAATTATTTGACACAATTAATTTATTTTTCATAACGCAGTCTTAAAAATGGCGTGATTCGGTTCTCTGTAGATAACCAGAAAGTTGCTGATTTAAGAACGATTCACTATGTGACGTCAGAGTGCAAACAAGTACAGTCCAAATTGCATGTCTCCCACTTTTCTACTTTTCTTGCACGCACTGTTTGACCAACAGAACAGAGTCGATGTCTTCAGCGTGAGTAGTACAACTTCAAAATCTAACCTGACCGTAACACTAGCGCGGCGTGTTGACAAGTAAAAAAGTGTGAGACATTCAATTTGGATTGTATTTGTGTACACTCTGACGTGACATAGTGAATCGTTCTTAATTCTGCAACTTTCTGGTTATCTTTACAGAGAACCGAATCACGCCTTTTATGACTTTGTTATGAAAAGTATCGGTCGTAACTGCGTGAACAAAGCAGTCGTTTTGAAACTCGCGCAATTTTTGCAACTCGTTTCACTCGTTGCAAAAACATTGCTCTCGTTTCAGAAACGACTGCTTGTCACGCATGTTACGAAATATACTATTATGGATTAAAGTAAACCGAATTATTTAATATAAATAATGTATTATTTAATGCTAATATATTATTTTATAAAAACAAATAAAAAGTATTTCATTCAAATAAATAATTTATTGTAACGAAATTTGTGATGAGTTCTAGTAAATCAAATTATTCAATGTTAATATTTTCTTTTTTAAAAACAAATAAAAAGTATTTGGATAAAGTAAATAATTTATTGTAACTAATGTGTGAGGCTAAATAGATGTTTTTGTAATTTTCAAGTCAATTCAGTGTGGCTTCGAGGGTAGCGTAAAAGTCTCGTATTGCGTACGTCGCGGGCTCAATCCCACCATCCGTGCGAAATTTTATTTTGTAGTTTATATGTTAGGTTATAATAAGTGTTAACAAAATATAAGTAAATAAGTGTAAAATAATCAGTATTTAAATCAATAATAAATAATAAAAATGTTATTACGGAGTTAGCTCAGTTGGTTAAGGTCATGGACTCTACGGTCGCGCCAAGTCAAGCTTGCTTGGTTCGCGCCCCGGTGAGCCTGGGATTTTTTCCGGCTGTAAGATAACTTCAGTGGAAGGTAAAGACGTCGAGGTACAATGATATGCACTGTCGGTAATCGACCTGTGCAGATCACTAGAACTCGACTGTCGATAAACCGGTTGTACTATGGAAAGGTTTTTCTACAGTTTTCCCTCTCCACTGGCGAGCAAACCTAATATACTGGGTGGTCCAGGCAAATGCGAGTACTCCTAATTTCAAGCCGTTCTGTAGACGCAAAAACACTTAAGAGAAAATATATTTCAAAGTAATGAATTCTAGGAACTCCCTACGGGGGACACTCATTAAGTCTGTGAGGTCGATAAAACGAGTGTATAATAACTAATAAAAATGTTATGAATAAAAATCACCACACTCATAATAACATTAAATAAGAGTAAACTCAACAACAAAAGAGAGATTACATTTTATTCATGCAAACTAATATTTATTTGCTTTAAAAATATAAATGAAATAATTTTTATAATTGATTTAAATTATCAGTTATTAGCTCCAAATATTTAATTTATTTGACACAAATTACTGTTTATTTAATGCGATAAAATAAAATACTCAGGTCGAATAAAATATTATTTGAATGAAATAATTTTCATAATTAATTTAAAACATTATGTACTAGCTCCAATTATTCCATTTATTTGAATCAAGTAATTTGTATTTGATACAAATTAGTCTTTACCTAATACAATTAAATAAAATACTTAGATCTAATAAATAGTTATTTGGTTTAAATACAGGTTTATTAGATAATAGACAAGTAAATAATTTAATTGGATCAAATAATTTTTTTTTCTAGTGTAGATTTCGCAAAAAAAAATTTGTATGAATTCCTATATGTCAACCCATATAGGATTCCATGTAGGAATAGGTACCAAAATTTTGTTGCCACACCTATGTGGGATCCTCCCTACGAAACTATATGAATGCCTATAGATCGTCCCATATAGGATCCTATGTAAGATGCATCCTATAGGAGACCTATAGAAGACCTATAAGTGACCTATAGGATTACATATGTTTTTCTATAGAAAAATATAAAAATACGTAGGAACCTATATAGAATCCTACATAGATTTCTATATGAAGCTACATGGATTTCCAATAATAATCTATGTAGGATCCTATAAAGGATATTCCAAAGGGTTTAAGTCCGTTGGAGACAGAGAATCTGCAGTGAATGTCAGTGGCTCTCACACACGGTCTAAATGTGTTGTGAACACTTAGGAATTTTTTTGACATAACCCAACACTTTTTTTAGAAAAGGAAATCGTACTGCAAATTCTATTAAAATAAAGAGTCTAAAAAATACTTACTTTTGATAAATTAAGTATTCCCCAAACGCACTGTGGGAAAAAAGTGAATTTTTCTGCTCGAAACATTCCACAGCCTCTAATTGTTGATCGATTTTCAACTTATACTTTATTTACTCTCCCTTTTACGGGTTCGAGGGCTCCGCTCCCTTTACATTTCTATTACAATAACTTTCTTATAACTACCTATTTACAATATTAATCTACTTAAATCTAAACGTCATCTTAACCTATTTTAACCATTTATCTGCCAAGGGCCTGGGCTTCCATTTCCCGTTCCTTCTGCCAAATCTGGCTTGATCCCTTTTATCGACCACCCTCTTATATTTTACTATTCTCTTTTTTTTCAATCACTCTTTACACATTCACTCGTTATCCTCTCTTTTCTCACTTCTCCATTTATTCCTCTTTTGTTGTTCACTCAGACACTTTCCTTAATTCCATGCATACCCACGCACTCCATATCTATACTCATTCAACTTTTATAACCTCTCCTGTCTCTTCTCTCACTTTCCATCTTTCTCCATCCACCCAGACACAATCTCTCCCCATCCTTACTTCACTTCCTTTCCTTTTCTCTGTCCACGCTTTCTCTTCCAAGAACCACTTTACTCTTCTCTCTCTCCATAATCTATCTTCATCTATCCTCTTCCCACTACCTCTCAATCTTCCCCTTAATTTCATTACTTCATATTTATCCTCTTCCTCTTCCAACTCTACTATCCACAATTTTGCTATCTCCTGATCTTCTCCCTTAATTCCCTTAACCTTTTTAATTTTTACCTTCGCCCCAATTCCTGCCAGCAATTTTTCTACTCCCTCTTTGCCTTCCCTATATCCCACTTTCAAACCTCTAATAACGATGATTCTCTTTCTTCTTTCCTTTTCAAGCAGCTCCACCTGACTAGCTAACTCTTTAATTTTTCTTTCCCACTTATCTTCTCTTACTTCCCCATTCTTTTCCCTACTTTCTTTCTTTCCCTCCATATCTATAGTCTCTAAACCAACCTTCCCATTTTTCCCATCTTCCTCACTCCAATCCGATAATTCTTTCTCTAACCCATTCATTCTCTTCCACATATTTTCTTTCTCCTTTTTCCAATTTTCCTCCTACTTTTCCAACTTCCTTTTAATCCCGCCTATCTCTTCTTTTATCATCTCACACTGCTTATCTCTACTTTCTTCTATGTCCCTAACAATCTCTATTTTGTCCCACACTTCTGCCCATTCCTTATCGAAAGTTTTAACCAACGTCTTGATTAACTCGAGTAAGTCAGTGCAGTCCTCACACTTCATAATTTTTCCGCCCTTTCCCCTTGCTATTTCAACTATAGAATTTCGTAACTTCAACATTTTCCCGCCTGTACTGCTTGAGTCAAGATTCGCCATTAGAACCCTACCTTACCTACACGTCATTCACTCTATCGCTCTCACTCACTCTCCACTTTTTCCACTTAACCTCACAACTCACGTTTTTCTTTTTACCTTCTTTACTTTTCCCATTCACACTTTTGTCTACTTACATTCACTCCCACACAATCACCTTACATAGCACATCACTTTTCACTCACCACACTACCCACCCTTAATTAATAATGATCAAAATTTCAAAAAAACAATTTCCCCTTTACAAACGCGTGCAATACTCTACGGTACCGGAAACGGAAGCCCGATTTTCAACTTCTTTTTTTTTAAATAATCAGAACAAAATTCTGAACAAATCTGTGATCTTCGATTTTTTTTTAAACAAATATTTATTGTTTATTTACAACATTAAAAAAAAGATGCAATAAAATTTTATGTCTCTCTAAATTTATCAACATTCTTTACATTTATCATAATAATACTCTATTAAATTTATTAATATTAACATAGTTAGTTGTTCCAACAAATAATTGTTGTTAAATATTAATTTTTAAATAATAAAGATAGGCAAAACGTAATTTACTCTTATCTGGCGGTTTTTCAAGATTAATAAAATTTTATCAAAACTACAATAAAATTATTATTTCAATAGTTTTTTAAACAAATATTTCTTTTTAATTATTACAATTTGTTTCTAATGCAGCTAGAAGACTTTTTTTATTTTAAAATTCAACAAATTTTTATATGTTAGTCAGTGCAGGTTCATCAATATATTATTATTTAAATATTAAAAAAAAAAAATCGAAGATCACAGATTTGTTCAGAATTATGTTCCAATTATTTTTAAAAAAGAAAGTTGACAATCGATCAACAATTAGAGGTTGTGGAATGTTTTGAACAATAAATTCCACTTTTTCCCAACTGTGAAAAGTCAGTTTCTCGACGAACTTGATGTGCCTGAATCTACCTACAATGTTACTTCAAGTTTGGCAATTTTTTCCGGCCAAACCCGACACTTTTTCCAAAAATAGGCCCCGTACTGCACAATTTGAATTTAATAAAAAAGTTAAATTTTACTTAGTTTTTGAGATTTAACTTTTTGAGTGGCGTTAGTTTCTCGAGGAAAAATAAAAGCATTTGACACTTCACTTACTGATTCCCACTTTGACAATTTTTTCCGTCAAAATCCAACACTTTTTCAGAAAATGAACACCGTACTACACATTTAAATTTAATTACAAATTTTATACTAACTTAGTTTTTATGATTTCACTTTCTATTTCACGTTAGTTTCTCGAGGAAACTAAAAATCTTTTCAGTTTCTTTAAAGAAGCTGTCAAACAATATAGTTTGTTGTGCGCTGTTCTGATGGGCATTTTCGGGTACTATTCACTCCGCGCTGGATTTAAAATTATACACAGGCGTACATTAAATCAATTATATTATTCAACCTATTTATAAAATTCAATTTTTAGATACAGAATGTAAAACATTATATAAAAAATTTATATCAAATTC
Source organism: Ganaspis brasiliensis (assembly GCA_037103525.1). Classification (NCBI taxonomy): domain Eukaryota; kingdom Metazoa; phylum Arthropoda; class Insecta; order Hymenoptera; family Figitidae; genus Ganaspis; species Ganaspis brasiliensis. The sequence goes on from JAZKLR010000113.1 coordinate 265,953, forward strand.
TATACGGATAAAAAAAATTAGCAGCCAAAGCTAAGACTTAGCTACCTTAGCTAACTTTAATTGCTATTATATGAATAGCTAATTTTTTAGCTAACACAGCTATTAATTAGCTTTCACAGCTAATTTTGTTTGCTAAAACAGCTAAATATTATCTACCACAGCTAAAAATTAGCTATCCACATAGTAGCTAACTCATTTTTCTCAGTGCAAACAAGACTTTACTGACCTTTTTTAAAAAAGTAAAATTTGTTATTTATTTCAAGTAAAGTAAACTAATTGAAAAGACGTATTTAAAATAGGGAAGACTGAGGTAAATCCGGTCACTTTTGGTTACATAGGTAAAAATCTAAAAAATTATTCTCTAAATCCAAGTTAATTTATATCATTCGAAAGCTTATCATTTCTACTTTTAAAATAAAAAAAAGTTTTTGATTTATATTTTTCTTAGTCTACCTTGTAGATCATTTTTAATTCACATATACCAAATTTCAAAATTACAATTTTCCAGTGTAAATCCGGTCCCCCCTCGGGGTAAATCTGGTCAATTAGTTTTTTCAAGAATTTAGGGTAACCCCGACCGTTTTATTTAAAAAATTTTTAAATTCGCCTTATTCCTGTCTTAAGTAAGTAGTAGAGCTATGCCGGTTCCAAAACAGTTACCCTATAGGAATCTACCTTAGTGGCCGCGAGTAGAAATCAGTTTTACCGGGTAGGAATCTGTTTTACCCTAGTTACCGACCAGATGGCGCTGTGTGGGGGATTCCCGCGCCATTTTGGATTTTTACCCCTACTTTTGTGCAGGAATTTAAATTTTACTCCCACTTTTGAGCGGGAAGATAACTTTACCTCCACTTTTAGGTTTTTCAAGCGCGCCATTTTGAATTTTTACCCCCACTTTTGCGCGGTAAGTTTAAAATTACCCCCACTTTTAGGTATTTCAAGCGGGGATTTCCCTACTTTTGAGCGGGCTTTTAGTCTGTTGTTGGTGAGAGTTCTACGTTACCGACAGCCATTTTAGTGAGTTAGCACACCGGTCACTACTGATAGACGGCGCTGCAATCGAATCGCGCCAAGTTTAACTTAAAATGCTAACCCTTTTAATTTGCATACAGTGTTATGTAAGAACTAATTTGCATATCATTAGTATGCAATACCACCCATGCGGCTAATTTGCATAAATTGCGTATTGTTGTTAACTTTTACCGAAGAACTAATTTGCATATCCTTAATACTATCAATCTAATTTGCATAAACTGTGTATTGTTGTTAACTTTTACCTAATAACTAATTTGCATATCCTTAATACTACCAATCTAATTTGCATAAACTGTGTATTGTTGTTAAGTTTTACCTAAGAACTAATTTGCATAAACTGTATATTATTGTTAACTTTTACCTAAGAACTAATTTGCATACAGTGTTATGTAAGAATTAATTTGCATATCATTAGCAGTCTCAAAAGTGAAAGGTGCGCAGCAAAGATGCGCGTGCGGTTAACGGGGTCCAGTGCGAGTGGATAAACTTGTGAAAGAGGAGTTGCGCGCGCAACAACAAAGTAGGGGTAAGAAGAGTGGGAAATTGGAGAAAGAGTGGGGTTCAAGAGATATAAGAAGGATTTGAAGCCAAGTGGAGACATATCTGTTACAGCCTACATTAGCAGCTGAAGCAGCATTAAGAGCAGCTCCGAATCCTCTACTAGGTAAGCCCTCTTCAACCTTAAAGTCTAATTTTTGATTTTAGCCTAATAACATTTTTTGATCTAACAGCTCTATTTTGATTTGCTTACAGATATTCAAAACAATGGACGCCACCTTAAGCAAAATCAACTCTCTTGGACGTTTGCAGCATCTTCTACCCACGAAGCCGCTTGCTGAGTTGGATGTCAATGCCCTCTATACCGTAACTAGTATAAAGAGGATGTCAACCAAGTATGGATTGAAATTTGCAGTTGATTTGGATGGTGAATTCCGGGCATTCCTGCCAGCAAGGTTTACGAACCTGTTTGAGAAGGAGCCAGACAACTTCAAGGTGCTCGACGAAGCCGTGGAATCCAACAAGTTAAAATTAGAATATATTTGTGGAAAATATAATATTATAGAATTTGAATTTATCTAATAAATATTGAAATATAGAAAATTGTAATATACTGTAAATATTCAAAATATGTGTTTAAATAAAAGCAAAAATTTACTTATAAATTGTTTCTTTTTATTCTACTTTTATATTTTAGAAATGTAAAAAATAAAAAAAAGAGAGAAAAAATATAATGAAAAAAAAAAATTTTTAAAAAAAGAGAAAACAATAAAAAAGAAATATAAAAAAACAGAGAAAACAATTTAAAAATATGTAGTAAAGCAATAAAGACACTTTGGTCTTTAGTGAACGATTGAAGCAAAACAACAACTTGTTTTTTAAACAGAACAAAGACATCGTCTAAGAATTGATTCATAAAGTCTTTCTAGTATAATACTAATAATTTACATAGAAGGGTGGAGTTGCGTTGCTCGTGAGACTAAGTGAAAGTAAAGTTACTCGTGCAACAACAGAAAAGTGCTTACTGCGCATGCGTACTATATTTGCGTTCAACTTGCATAAACTGTATACTGTTGTTAACTGATTTCTTTGGGGTTAGCTTTGTTAATGTATTGAAATATCGATAGCAAGTTAACTTAAAATGCTATGTTAATTGGATTGAACTTTTCTAAAAGTTAAAATTAACTTTTCTAAAAGTTACCTTTAACTTTTCCAAAAGTTACCTTTAACTATTCCAAAAGTTACCTTTAACTTTTTCAAAAGTTACCTTTAACTTTTCCGAAAGTTAACTTTAACTTTTCCAATAGTTAACTTTAACTTTTCCGAAAGTTAACTTTAACTTTTCCAATAGTTACCTTTAACTTTTCCAATAGTTACCTTTAACTTTTCCAAAAGTTACCTTTAACTTTTCCGAAAGTTAACTTTAACTTTTCCAACAGTTAACTTTAACTTTTCCAATAGTTAACTTTAACTTTTCCGAAAGTTAACTTTAACTTTTCCAATAGTTACCTTTAACTTTTCCAATAGTTACCTTTAACTTTTCCAAAAGTTACCTTTAACTTTTCCGAAAGTTAACTTTAACTTTTCCAACAGTTAACTTTAACTTTTCCGAAAGTTAACTTTAACTTTTCCAAAAGTTACCTTTAACTTTTTCGATAGTTAACTTTAACTTTTCCAAAAGTTAACTTCATCTCTTATGGGATTTACATGTTAATTGGATTTAACTTTTCTAAAAGTTAACTTTAACTTTTCCAAAAGTTACCTTTAACTTTTCCGAAAGTTAACTTTGACTTTTCCAAATGTTACCTTTAACTTTTCCAAAAGTTAACTTTAACTTTTCTAATAGCTAACTTTAACTTTTCCGTAAGTTAACTTTAACTTTTCCGTTAGTTAACTATAACTTTTCTAAAATATTTTTACAATCACCTTCCATGACTGTTAAATTCAACCTTTCTAAACTTTTCTGAAAGTTATCTTTAACTTTTTCAAAAGTTAACTTTAACGCTTAGTTAACTTACAAATTTAACTTGAGTGAACCTGCCCTACCTTGTTCTAACTCGCAGAGAGGGGTTTTACATCATGTTGAGAAGTGTTGAATATAAATGTAATATTCATTGGGTTTATACTGACATACCAATACTATTGCTAGTGCATAACACGTCATCGTATATAATCATGTGGTATAGTATGAACCAATCAGCGATGAAATTATGATGTGGTGGGGGGCGGTGGAGGGGGGGTTACAGTTTGGTATATAAGATGTTGTCTTGGCTTTAAATTTCATTTATCGTCCAAGATGGATTTTATTGTAGACATCCAAGGTTTTAAACAGAGCTGTAACGAATTTGTCTTCAAGGAGTTGGCTATTTTTCCACTTGAAGCAGATGCTCAACCTCGAGTTTATCTCTTTGAACCACCGTATAGATGGAATTCTTTACCTGGACGATACAAAAGTGAGAACCGTTGGTTGACCAACAATTATCATGGAATCCAATGGATAGCTGGAGATGTATCTTATGATGAACTATGTATCGTTCTTCAAGAAACACTACGAGGGGCAAAAACTATTTACACAAAAGGTAGTGAAAAAAAAGAGTGGTTAGAAAAATACTTGTTAAATGTGGAAAATTTAGAAGAAATAGACTGTCCATCAATTAAATATATTAAAACTGACTGCTTGTTAACTACATGTACACATCATATGGCACCAACTGTAAATTGTGCTGCCATTAATGTATTGACTCTTCGCAATTGGTTTCTCAGTACACCAAGTGAAGTGAAAAATGTTTTAGTAGACGTCGATGAAATTGATTGTACTTCTACCACTTTTAAATCCTTTTACAAACAATGTGAATCTTTTCTGTAATAAATTTTAAAGATTTTATAGAAATAAATGAATTTAATACTTTCAAAAATCAATGTGTCTTTACTGCTTTACCTATAATCTTAGAATAATAAGTAACTTAATAAAAATTTAATTTTTTTAATAAAATTATTAACTTGAATTTTTCTTTTTGTGATTAAATTAAATTATATAAAACAAAGGTAGAAAAAAAGAGAAACAATTTATAAGCCAACTTTTGTTTTTATTTAAACCATATTTTAAATTTTTACAGTAAATTATAGTTTTTGTCTCTTAATACCTCTCTCTCTCACACACACACACACGCATACGTAAACACACTTTCTTGAATATTTACAAATTACAAATAGAAATAAAATTTGCACTTCTGCTTATTTACAATATATTACAAACAGTTTGCTTAAACTAGTGTCATTTCTACATCATTAGAATCTAAATTGTTTATATTATAATGCTCCCAAGCGAGGGTGTCCGTGCTATTTTTTATTAAATATCTTTTATCATCAAACGGACTTAAAGCTATTTTTGTCTGTTTTAATGTGTGTACATTATGGAGTTTTGACCGGATACAATATTGTGTTCTAGCTAGCATTTCAACATTTTTTAAGCAGTAGACATAGTCATCAAAGGTAATTGTTTTCTTCACAACTACCTCCTTAACACCTTTATCCTTTTTTATAAAGTCCTGATCCTCTACTCGAATGCTATACATTTTACTCCGTAAGCCAACAAATTTTGTAATAACTCTCCCACTACACTCATCTTTCATGAGACCTAAAACTTTTTTATTGACTTGCGGCATTCCATGTATATTATCAACAGGATAATCAGAAGTGTCAAATTTAGAAATATTTGCTTTCATATCAGAATAGATATTTTCACATTTGACGTGATAAACAAGACTATCGGTGTCAGTATAGAGCAATTTACAGTTATCATTATACTTTTTTCGCATGTAATCGGAATGAAAATCATACATGAGTGTTTTGGAAATGTCTAAAACGCTAAGACCAATATAGATTGGTTTATTCATAAGCACTTCCGTTTTTCTAAGTTCCACCGCAACTAAATTTTAGCTAAAGATAGCTCGCGAGTGGAAGTTAGGTTTAGATATAAGAGCTTCAGCTCCATATCTACCCTCCCCCACTTTGTTACAAGTTTAACGTCAACTCGTTTCCGTACGTTTTCCATTGTCTTACCGTACACTGCATTATTCATTAGCTTAAATAGATTTTTTTCAAAATCATTTATAGCGTTTGTTCGCATCATGGTATTAAAATCCACATAATTTTTCAACCAAGCAGATTGTTTGAATTGTAAAATTCTGTGAATATGTGTAAGTTTAATACCATGTGTCAAAGCTTGTTTCAGTGCATGGTAATGGATAACGTATTTTTGTTTCGGTAGAAGGGTAGTTAGTAACTTTGTCTCTTTTGATCCTGGTGGTTTTAAGTGTTCAGAACAGAATGGCAAATCACTGTGATTGTTGTGTAATTCATCGGGATGGACTAAATCAACTTCTAAAATATAACCAATAGGTGCATCATCTTCAACATTAAAATTAAAATTATTATTTACATTTGGTACCCACTTAAAACCACCGTAGGGAAGTGCTTGTATCATACCCCAACCATACAGGTTGTTCGCGTCCAAGTACATAATGTAAGTTGACTCTTCTTCTTCGTTATATTTTTCCATATACTGATTATTAGCTCTGGCATATCTATTTGAACACTGGCTTACTCCACCTCTAATACCACGTTCAATAAACATAACCATATCTATATCAGTTAGAAGTTCCAATCTTACATTACTATACTTTAACATAGCATCCCAGCTCAACCCAGGTGTTGTGTAATAATGAGCTGGATCTAAACCATACGCAATAATACACTGGTTTCTAAAATTTTCAAAAATATCTGCGAGTAGTCAAATGTCAGTTTTCATATACAAATATACATAATCGCAGAGATTTTTGCAATTAAATGTATTCTAAACTTTTTGTGCATGTAAATAATCATCATTGCTCACATGCGAATCGTTTAATGTACTATAAAATTTTTCTATTGGAGGTAGTTGTGCCTCATTAAGTTTTGCCCTGCAATCCAAATACTCGTATGGAAAAATTCCTTTTCGGGTTAACAGTTCTACATTATTTTTGGAGTAGGTGGAAAATTGCGAATTTATTATATTATGTTGAGGAAGATAAGATGACAATTTATCCAAAGACGATGCCATAAATTTGAATGAATCAATGAATCGAAAGTAAATAATACTCCCTTGAACATGTTTGGTAAAGCTAATATATTTTTCTTTGTTAATGGGGAGGTCAACTTTACCCTCAAACTCAGTGGCAATGGATTTTATAATGAAATGTGCATCGTATCCACTTAAATTGTGGAATACTACAGGAATAGCTCTTGAATCCTGATAGTTGACATTACAATCTTGATGTGCTACCACCCTGTACTTCCCAGTTATATGGCAATGATCTTTAACTTTTACAGGCCCTTGCGCGATAGACTTTTTACAGATATGACAAATGCTGACTTGCATTTAGTTTCTCCTTTGGAATGTTGACCATAAATACAGTCTCAATATCCTCTGCCATCTGTTTTAACTCTTTAGCAAACCACTTAGCAGAATCTTCTTCATCCTTAGGTGATGCTTTGTATACTGACAAAGTATCGTCATAACACTTTAAATAGTATCCAATGCTCAGAAGTTTATTGAAATTCTTGAATTGAACTACATTGTTATTAGACTGTGGTAAAATTACTTTAGTTTTATTCAATTTATTGCAATCTTCAGTGTGTTGAATAAGTCTTTCTTCACTATGGAATTAATGCAAACAGCGATCGCAAATATACGTCTTGTGATCATGTTTAGACAATTGACTGCTTACAAGTCGCGACAAACTTTTAATCCAAACATAATGATAGTTTACTGAAAGAATTGATTTATCATTAGAAGCATCTTCCTTAACATTCAAACTTTCATCTATGTAATGATCTTCAATGCGTAAAAGATTCACATGAGAATCTCTTTTCTGTGATGTAAGGTGTAATGGTGTTACACTAAAATCATTATTAAGCTTTTGAAGACCATATACATTGACTGAAATTTTATTTAATGTTTTGAATTTTGCAACATCATCTAGAGCTACAGGAAATTTAATCCCAGTGAAATCTAAATTATGTTTATAGTCTTTGTAATTCGATAAACGATTTGGATTAGAAGAAGCTGGATGCAATGCTGATAAAATCGACCACTTGAAGCATTCATTATCCTGGTTAAAAACATTGACGCAGGCAGTCTTTTGTTTAATAACAGTTGGTAGCTTGATGAAAGAGCTAGCGTGCAAGGGGCTGAATTTATTAATGTTAACGTCAAGTCTATGGATAGAGTCAAGAGTCCAATTGGATTCTTTTTCCTCAAATTCTTCCATTTTTCTAAGTGTTAACTGTTTTACATTAACATTATAAAATTCATCTAACTGAGTTGAAGGTAAAATGTCGCTCGCTTTAACTGCAAAGTGTTTTAAGGAAAATTCTTCTGAACCGTCAGGTAGGGTTTTCTTAAATTTGGCATACAATGTTTTATACGTTTTTACAGGACCAAGCGTGTTCAAACGAGTCTGGACGCGATTTTTAAAGGGAACAAAGGCATCGTCTAAGAACTCATTCACATCTACATGTGTTAAATTTACTATTGTTCCCGTCTGTAATTGATTATTAAAGGCTTTATCCGTGTCAACCCACTGAATTGTTTCATTTGAGTTATTGAGCCCGGGGCCGCTCTTCTCTAATGAATTAAAATGACATTTCAAATATTGAACTCTATTTAATAAATTTAAGATTTTTTGTCTTTGTTGAACCGTAAAGCTATATCTATTCAAGAATCTTTTTAAAATAGCGTATTGTCGTTTACATTTAAATTGCCATTCGAATACAGTAATAGGTTGAGAGTCACCCGGGTTGGACATTGTAGAGCATAACTTTAATTGCGCAGTGTCAATGAAATTGGTGGAGCATTTACAAATTTCATCAACACTGTCAGCAGAGGCAAAACGTTTTTGTACAATATTTCTACAGGGAGGCATTTTGATAATTTATTTAAAAAAGAAATTTTTTTATGAAATCTGAAAAAGAAAACTGAAAAAAGTCTAAAAAAAATGCTGAAAGAATGCTGAAAGAATGCTGAAAGAATGCTGAAAAAGAAGGCTGAAAGAGAAGCTGAAAAGGCAGAAGTGAAACGAGTTGCGTTGTCCTCGTTGGACTGAAGATTATCAGGTTTTCACGCCAGAGGAAATTAGGCTCAGACTAGAACTGTGTATCTAAAACAGAAGAAGAGAAAAATGTTATAAACAATGAATTGTTATTTACTGTTAACTTCCCAAAATTATTAAAAATAGTATTACTTACCGAACTTAGTGCTGACGCCTAGAGTATTTGTGTATCCTATCAAGGTAGACAGTGTAACAAGTATACCTATAACAGAAGAAGAGGAGGGGGATGTTATTACCAAAAAATTGTTTTTTTATTTTTAAATAAACAAAAAATTGTTATTTTATTTGTAAATAAACAAAATCTTGAATTACTTACAGAGTTTATTATTGCCAACTGTGAACCTCCTAGAGAAGTAGGCAGAGACTATGCCTATGTATCTGTAATATTAAAAAACAATATTATAAACAACAAATTATTATTTTACTGGTAAAATGTTCAAAATTTGGAAAGCTAGAAATACTTACAGAGTTGCTCTTGGGACCCTACTGAATCCATATGGATTCCTATGAGAATCCACGTAGGATCCTATATAGGATCCTATATAGGTATTGTCCTATAGGAATCCATGTGAATTCTCATAGGAATCTATGTGGATTCCTATAGGTCGCCTATAGGACAAGTCCTATATAGGATCCTATGTGGACTCTCCTATAGGAATACATGTAGGATCTCATATAGGATCCTGCATAGGCGTCCCAAAAAATTTTTGTACACCCTCCTACATATGATCCTACGTAGGTTCCCATATAGGATCCTATATGGGAACCCATATAAGATCCTACATGGGTACCCCCAAAAAAATTTTTTGTACCCCTTCCTCATGCGCAGTCGTCTTTTACGTATTCTACAATACTTACGCCTGCGCAGATAATATTTTTCGTCCTTATAATAGTGCTTAATGTATATTTGAATAAAGTTGTTAAAAAAACAATAAATTCTGTGTACATAATTTTTTTTTGGGCACCCATAAAAGATCCTATATAGGATCCTATATGGGAACCTACGTAGGATCCTATGTAGGAGGGTGTACAAAAACTTTTTTGGGACGCCTATGTAGGATCCTATATGAGATCCTACATGTATTCCTATAGGAGAGTCCACATAGGATTCTATATAGGACGTGTCCTATAGGCGACCTATAGGAATCCACATAGATTCCTATGAGAATCCACATGGATTCCTATAGGACAATACCTATATAGGATCCTATGATTCTCATAGGAATCCATGTGGATTCTATATAGGATCCTATATAGGATTTTTCAGTAGGGGAGTGAACCTGCTGCTACAAAATTCTGAAACGAAATAAGATTTCACCTCTTGTGAAGGCCTATACATACCCAGTTCTCCCACCTATGGATTCCCCACCAGAGATCTCCCCCACCAGAGGTTCTCCTACCAGAGGTTCTTAGAATGTTGTCGAAAAAACCTAATCCTCCACACTTACGTTTAGCTACTGCATGTTTATCCACTCGCACTGGACCCCGTTAATCGCACGCGCACCTTTGCCGCGCACCTTTCACTTTTGCATTGCGTCAACCAGGCCCAGTTACCGCATGTACACAGCTTCTTTTAGGCTAGACCATACCATCAAGAGATATTTTATCCTTGGTTGGTAAGAAAACTTACTTATTCTTTTTTTGCTTTCATTTTTTGTTTGTTTGTTTAAAAATATAAAAAAAGCAATAATTTATTTAATTCTAAAAATTGTTTGCTTCTTGTAATTTTTTTATAAATTTATTAGAAGCAAATATAAACATTTTTTTTTCATTATTTTTTATATTTTCGTTTAATATTTGGTTTTACTGGATTCGTCCTCCTTCGAACCCAGGGTTCTGTTGAATATAAATTTCTTACCGCTAACGCGGCAGCGGCAGCCCTGGCTGCAGCCAACTCATGGCGAGATGGGCTTGGTGGAGACGGCGGGGGTCTGCGCAGAGCGGGAGGTGCATGTCTCTGGGGAGCCTCTGCTGATGGGGCCTCTGCTGGTGGGCCCCAACGCGTCCTTCTTGGCGCAGGCGTCCTCTCCACAATGATTGCAGCCTGCAAAACACAAATAAATGATAATACAAATATATATGTATTAAAAAACAATTAATATTAAAAATGCGACTATTAGTAACTTACAATTAATTTGTAATGATAATTATTTTGTTATTTATTTTTATTTTAATAAATTTAAACATTTTTTATAAATTGTAATAAATTTATATAAAAAATTTCTTTTAAATAATTATTTAGCTGAAAAAAATAAAAGGAAAAGGTTTGTACTTACATTTTCTTGCCAGTTCTCTGGCAAGCACCAATCCTTCGGGTGGACTCGTCTGAGAGTCATAACCCTTCTACAGTTGTGAAATCTTGGGTCAACGTTGATATTGTTGATATTATTGATTTCTTGATTTTGTTGTCTTGGAAAAACAATAGCGTATGCAAATTATTGTTCTTACGTAACACTTTATGCAAATTAAAAGGGTTAGCATTTTAAGTTAAACTTGGCGCGATTCGATTGCAGCGCCGTCTATCAGTAGTGGCCGGTGTGCTAACTCACTAAAATGGCTGTCCGTAACGTAGAACTCTCACCAACAACAGACTAAAAGCCCGCTTAAAAATAGGGAAATCCCCGCTTGAAATATCTAAAAGTGGGGGTAATTTTAAACTTACCGCGCAAAAGTGGGGGTAAAAATTCAAAATGGCGCGCTTGAAAAACCTAAAAGTGGGGGTAAAATTTAACTTCCCGCTCAAAAGGGGGAGTAAAATTTAAATTCCCGCGCAAAAGTGGGGGTAAAAATCGAAAATGGCGCGGGGAATCCCCCACACAGCGCCATCTGGTCGGTAACTAGGGTAAAACAGATTCCTACCCGGTAAAACAGATTTCTACTCGCGGCCGGTAAGGTAGATTCCTATAGGGTAACTGTTTTGGAACCGGCATAGCTCTACTACTTAAGTATGATCTGATTTTAATTCTATGATTGATAAATTATAAGTTCTATAAACAATAAATATTGGTTTAATAAATAATAAATATAGGTTTCATAAAATACACCTATGGATTCAAAAAATGTTATATTTTATTAAGAGAATGTAAAAAGTGAAATGTAGTCACTGTATAAATTTTATTATTGGTAAAATGTAATAGGTAAAATGTGATTGGCTTTAACCCGATATCACGTGACCGACTTTACCCCGAATGTATTTCTCACATTTTAAAATAATTCGAATTAAATCTTTATTAAACCAAACATAACTATATATGTACTTCGAAAAAGGACTTTTAAAGGCATCGAAAAAACTTATCCAAATAAATTTAAACTCAAAAATAATGATTAAAAAACGTAAAAATCCAAAAACGTTTTTTTTGCTAGCACCTCCAAAAACACTGAACCGCCTCTCATTCTATGTTGATTTCATGAAACCAAACAAAAGTTCGTTAACATAAGTTGAATGTTAAGCACTTTTCACAGTACCAATATCACCTTCTTAACTTGAGTTCATAGCGTCAAATCGCTAGTGACCCCGTGTGGAAAAATTTCTAATCAAAAGGTGGAATTTAGTAGCTTCGCAGTTAACGTAACGTTTTACTTGTCACGAACAGCTGTGTAAATACTGTCTCGAATTTGCACAGTATCGCAAGATTTCAATACAGTAACTTTACAGTTAATGTAACGTTTCACTTATCACGTATGACTGTGACAATAATGTCTTGAATTTATATAATACCACTGTATCTTTTCGTATACATGTGATATAGCAATCTTGACAACTCTGTCTAGAATATTGATCGATCCACTAGAATGAACATATACACAGAAGGCATACAGAACCTGTACCCAAGTAGCACGTAATATTATGTGAGTATCGCAGTAATATTACATTCAATATTGGTAATATTACGGGTTGATGTTACAGTAATATTACTGTGACATTTAAATGTCCGCGTCAAGGTAATATTACAAATCTCCTTGTAATATTACATTAATATTACAAATATGTAGTACAATATGTAGAAGACTTTCTAAAATATATTCTAAGAGCTAAGTAGCCGAGTGGTTTAAGGCATCTACCTACATGGTCAGCTTACAAGGGTTCAAGACTCGGTCCCCAAAAATTTTTTATACATTATATTTAATTGTAATATTACTATAATGTCACTGTAATATTACTATAATATTACTTTGTAACATTACTGTAATATCACTTTGTAATATAATCTCAATATTACCTTGTAATATTACCTTGACGCGGACATTTTAATGTAACAGTAATATTACTGTAACATTAACCTGTAATATTACTAATATTGAATGTAATATTACTACAATACTTACGTAATATTACGTGCTACGTGGGTACAGTTTTACTATTCTGGATATTTTACCACTATATTTTACTGTTTCATATACAATAAATAGTACACACGACAGTTTATGTAAAAGGAGAAACCAAGGAAAACATGCTCCTGTTACATAAAAATTTTTGCATGTTCAAACTTTTTTCTTATAACCTTGTATACTAAAATTTCGAAAATTATTGGATTTTAATAAATAAAGAATTATTTTAAATGAAAAAAGATTCTTTACATCTGCGTATTTGTTTTAAAATTCGAAATTGTAGAAATGTAAAGATTTTTTATAACAATAAAAGAAACGTCTATAAAAAATTAAAATGATTTAATTTTCAAAAATTTTGTAAATAACGTTATAAAAAACTTTTTATTATATTTGAAAGCGCTTTAATAAATATTTTTTGTTTGTTTGTTATTTTCAATTTTGTTTAAACCCAAAGAAATAGCTTTTTTTAGCAATTTTTTTGTCCAAGAAATAGTACAGTACATTGAGGAATAATCGAATAATTAGATCTTGTTCCAATACTGAATTTAATTAATAATCAAATAATGATAATAATAATAATAATAATAAAAATTTTTAACAAATCGTTTTTTGATTCTTAATTTAAGATTTATATTTATTATATACTCAAGCAAATTAATTATTAACAAATTATTATTATTTCATTCTCCAAAATTTAAGAATCATTTTTTAAAATATTAAATATAAATATTTATTTATAAATATCTAATTGAATATTTATAATTCCTTTATAAAATATAAATTTACTTATTTTTTTAATTTAATTTATAATTTATTTTAAAAAGGAACAAATAAAAAGTGATAATAAGAGTCAGATAAGTAAACTAAAAATTATATATAAATTACTATTTAACTAAACAAATACTGTAACATATCTTTAAATATTTAATTATTTTTATAATTTGTTAAATAACGATTAATATTTCAATATTTGGTAAAACACAAATTAAAACCATTTTTTAAAAATAATGTTTTAAACGTGATTTGAATTTCATTAATTGAAAATAAATTTTTTTTATTTTTCTGTATAATAATATTTTTAGTAATAAAATAATTACAAATTCTAAACATTAGATGTTAATTTTTAAAAACTTTGAAACAAATATTGAAAGTTGACTCAGAATATTTGACTCAGTGAAATTGATAATATCTTTTCAATAAATATTGAAAGTATTTATTACTTTTTTGATTTTATATTATATAACTTTTAATTTTATAAACAATGATTAAATATGCAAATAATATTTATATTTAATGTTTTCTGAATTCCTGTTTATAAAAACTTTAATGTGGTAGCAAACTTATTACAAATATAAAAATAATTTGTCCCAGGTAGGTCTGACGGTCAAAAATGAGATTTTTGGTTTACTGTCTCAAGGTTGCTTAGTGTAGTGGTAAAGCGTCTGACTTGCGTCCGTAGCGTCGAGGGTTCGAATCCTCCATCCGTCAAATATTTTAATTTTAAGTTTATAATTGCGTTTAGGATAATATAAGTGTTTAACAAAAATGTATCACGTCTAGCGTTAAAAGTGTGAAAATCATTAGAAATAAAAACTATAATTAATTAAGTAATAAATACCTTATTAAATATTAATAAAAAATGTTTAGAAATTGCAATGTAAAAAAATAACTAGATACATTTTTTTTTCTACTTTTAAAAAAAAAATTTATTTTTGTAATTGTATATACTCATTATAAGCATCGAACTATTAAATTGAAACCAAAAGATGTTACAGTTAGCAATCAGGAAAGATAATTACTTCATGTATATAAAAAGAGTACTATAAAGCATTTAATTAAGAAACCTAAGTTTAAAGTAGGAGATAAAGTTCGTATTAGTAAATTTAAAAATATTTTTGAAGAAGGTTATACTCCACATTGGACTACTGAGATTTTTACTGTAAACTCTATTAAAAATACTAAACCAATAACATATCTTCTTAGCGATTATCAAGACAATCCTGTATCTGGATGTTTTTATGAGCAATAAATTTCAGAAGTTAAATATTCAGACATTTACTTGGAAGAGAAAATACTTCGAAAACGCGATAATCAAGTACTTGTAAAATGGTTAGGTTTTGATTCTTCACACAATACTTGGATAAATCATAACGAATTCTAACAATTTTATTATAATTAATAAATATATTTATTCTCACTACATTTCTACAGATTTATTTAACCTTTCACATACATTTTTAGTTAAATATTTAATATTATATGTAATAATATCAGCTAGTAATACTTTGTTTTCAAAATTTCTAACTAACTTTATAAAATACGTTTTTACATAACATGTAATATCATTTTCACTAAGTATATTTAAAGACTTGAAAGTTTCAGTAATAGATTTTATAAAACAATTATACACTTTATTAAGACGCACAATTGATAAATTTTCAAACCGTTGATTAATGCAGAAAATCAAGTCTTGTAATATTTTAATAGAAGTTTCCTTCATTATAAATGGTTGATTTACATCATTGTCCAATGCTATTGCTTTGCCTCCAAAACTGACTCCAAATCGTATTCGAAAATTATTACAATTTATGGTTTGTGGTTCTTCTTCTCCGTCAAAATATGTCGAAATAATACTATTGTAAGTTTTAAACATTTTCCAGTCTTGAAAAGTAAAAGAAATGTTGCTTCGGGAATGATTTGATATAAATTTTAAAACACTCGTTAACTGTCCATCGTTGTTAAATTTTACTCCAATAACTGCATGTTTTGTAAGTGTTAGATTTAAATGAAATGTAGTTGAGAGCATAAGTTGAGATTTTGGTATAACAGACATTTTAAACTTCTGAAAATTCAATGTGATTATATTGTCCTCCTAAATACTTGAGTTTTAGCTTTTCTTTTAAAATCAGTTCTTGCAAATGAGGTAGAAATGTTTTATCTACATTCACAGCATTAAAAATTCTTTTTGGCAGAAACCCTGAAAACTGGTTTTCAATTTTAACACAAATCCTCTCGCCGAATTTCGTCTTTACGATGCTTATCTCAGTAAGAAGGTAAACTTGATTTAATACAAGATCACTTGATTTTTTTGTTGGTGGAAAAACTTTTCCTTTTGCAATGTTGTTCAATTTATCAAAATTCATATTTTATGTTTTAAAATCCTTGGAAGAATGTAATTTGAAAAAATCCTCACTATATAGAATATTGTTTTACAATCTATTGTTACGCCTAAATAAATAGAGCAATATACCTCATTTATTTATTATGAACTAAAAAACAGTCGGTGGCTTTCAGTGTGAGAAAGGTGTGCGCGTGATAACAGTCAATGATTTTTTCAATTATTAAACTCTTTTATTACTAAAATACAAAAGAATCCGAAGTGTTATTCAGGTGAATTTTTTCCAAAGCTGACTTGATTAAGTTAATAAACTTGAAGTTTTGTTTCCATCAAAATCGAAAGTCGTCAATCAATTCCAGATTAGTAATCAGTTAATCCCAACATCTTATAAATCTTAATTTCATCATTTTCCTTAAAGAAAATACAAATGGTTAATTCAAAAACCCTTTTTGGAAACGTTAATAAAATTCAAATATAAAATTATTTACCTTTTTTAGCTTTTTGAAACTCTTCAGCAGACTCAGAAGGTCAAGATTAAATTGCCATAGATTTTAGGTGTTACTCGTTTTAACTCCAAATATTTTCACTAGTTGCAGTTCTCCTACTAGTCGCTGAATTAATATTCCGGATCCGATGTTGATTTTTCAAATGAGATGAAGGAAGATTGGTGAACGTTGAAAAACACTCGGTTATAAAATATTTAAATGTATTAGTACATGTGGGATCGATATTGAACCATCTGTCGTTATTTTAACCTTTTGGCCACGAAAAGTCATAAAGTCGACACACACACATTCTTACTTTCGTCCAATTACAAATTGCTTAGAAAAGTAATATGTTAATAAAGGAACCTAGTCCGATCATCATCGCATCGATGCGTAGTCGCCTCGCAGGGTTTAAAAAGTGAAAGGGCCAGCACGTGTCACTGACCACTCCTATTATCGAGCGATTCTACTTTAAATGTCAAATTCAATTAGACGAAAGGCAGGTGAGCAATTCCATGGTAAGTGATCATGGAAATTTCCTGATGGTGTGGAACTAAGATGAAACTTTAGGGAATTGTTCTCTAAAATGGAACTAAAAAAATTGTAAAGTTGTTTTTGAAAATATTAATAAACACAGGAGATATTCAACTTTGAAATTTTTTAGCTTTTTATTTTTGAAAGTATATAACTTTTGATTGAAAAAAGATATTGAAATCAATTTTTTTTTAAATTGTGCGTAAAAAGACACACTTTAAAGTAAAAATTAATTGAAACAAAATTTTAAAAAAATTTCTTTGATATTAAAAAGAAAAAAAATTTAATTTTCAATTTTTGAAAAATCTCCAATTTTTTTTTTGTTCATATTTTTTGTGGTGATGTTGTATACTTACCTGAAGTTGCTTTGTAAGTTTTACAATGGGATGGGCATAACTTTCTGAGAAATAAATAAAAATGTTCAACGCAGTGAGACACTCCATGTCTTGTTTTGATATGAAGCGAGCGCTATTGATAATTAGCGTACAAAATAAGGTAAATTTAAAATTCACAAAAGTTAAGAACTTAAAACGGGTTTTATTTTGCCATAACAGTAAACGGTTCTGAGCAATCAACAGCATTTGAGAAAATTTTGGTTACAATCTCTGTTCTTGATAGCGGAATAAAAGCATGTAGTTTTTGGGTTCCTGGAATAGTAATCGACTTGTTAAACCTTGAATTTAAACTTCTTTCTTCCTTCTTATATTCTTTATGCGTACAGAAATCAACATTAATTTTTTCCAAGCTTTTTGCAAATTCAAATAAATCTTTCGCATTAACAATCTGATTATCTTTAGGGCGTTTTAAGCTGGCTTGTGCAGCCGCTCTTTTTAGGATTCCACCCACTCTGTCGCAAGGGCCTTTGCCGTGCGATGTGGCAAAAAAATGCCCTTCAGCTTTACAACCAAAATCAGCTTCGTGGTGCGTTGAATTTACAAAGTTTTTTCGGTTTTTATACTGCCCGGCACATTCATCAGAAAAATGTAGAATCTTTTTTATACTTTGACTGACATTTTCTTTTAAGAAAGATATAAATTTCTTTTGAAACAGATGCACTGCTATTGTGTTGTGCTCTGAGATTTCTGAAATAATTACAAAACTAACGTGATCTATGTTCCCTTCAGTATTTTTAAAATAAGCTACGAACGGGTGAATGGTAGCTTGTGCATTATTCCAATGATACAATCTTGAATCACGAAAGAGTAGTTTTCTGCGAAATCGCAAATTGTCAGGAATTCTCCAATATTTAAGTTTGCCTTTATTTCGTCAAAATACTTACTCTGCTCTTTTGCAATAAAACTATGAAAAGTTAATTTTTTCATTTCAGCAGCCAGAACATCAACAAATTGTTCAGTAGGCATTGTCACAGTTACAAGATTCGAGCGGTCGACTTTAATCCATTGTTTGAATGTGATACTTTCTATTTCTTCGTCAAAATAAACAGCCTGTAAATTTTCTTTAAGAATTGCATCCCCTGGGCAAACAGAGCAATTCCCCAAGTAGCAATCAATAGTTGCTGGATTACATATGGATTGAGCAATCCAATGCTGGTAAGTCGGAAATTTTAGCAAATCGTTTTCGGATAAATCTTTAATTTTTCCTTTAATAAACATTAAATTTACATTTTGATGAAGCTCACATAATATACATAATCTCTTTTTCCTGGCATGGCCCTACTGTTATTATCATCTTTGTAAACATTTTTGACATGATTTTGTGTATCAATAGAAAGACCTGTCCGAGATTTTGGCTTTGGAGGCATCATAAATTCATCGTTTTTAATTAATTGTTTTGCTTTACGAGCCATGCGATTTGAAGTTTCGAAAGTTTTTTTGATATTTTGAACACTAAAGGATTTAGGCAAAGTTGTTAAAATTTGTAATTGTCTGCTTTTATCCATCTTTGAAGATATAAATTTTTCTTTTAAATTGTTCATAACTTCCGTTTTATTGTCAACCGTATTTTTTATGTCAAAAAGCTTACTTTTAAATACTGAAATTACATTTTATTATTTCATTTTTTTTAGATCGAGTAAATTTTTGTTCCAAGTAAACCGAATTTTCATTTAATACTTCTAAACACTTATTTAAGTACGTTAATGCAATTGCTTTGTTTTCTTTATAGAATGTATCGTCTTCATTTGCAGAAAAATTTTCGTCATTAGAATTATCATGGTCACTCAAATTTGAACTATATTCAACAATCCTCATTTCAACATCTTCGTTACCAGATTCGTTATTCTGGTTTATATCTTCCGATTCGAGGCATGAAGCTGGAAATTGTTGAGCTAATAATATTTTTCTACAACTATCACAGATATATAGATCTGTTGAAAACTGTGGATAAAGGCCATTAATTTTTTTTTAAATAGACCGAAGGCTTATTTTATGTCTCCAATGCTTTTCTTTTTTGAATGGATTGCAGCAAACTTTTTTAAATGGCATTTTAAAATTAGTTTTTTATAACCTCATCAATAAACGTCAAAACTATAAATTATTTGATTTACATACTTAGAAAATATCGGGCTTGTTACTGAAAATTAAAAGAATATAGAAAGTTATTTAAACAATAGTTAAATTAATATTTTAAGCGTAAAACCATAGTTAATTACTCACAGCACAAACGAACATTAAATTCAAAATATTCTAAAAAAGAAATTACTTTACACGTAATTAAAACATAATACTGTTTAAAAGAAAATATTTTATAACGCAGAAGTAACCTAAAACAATGGTAAACAGATAATGTCAAACTATAACAATAATAAACAAATGTAGTGAAGTTGTCATAATTTCTGAGCATCACTTTGCTGTAAGATCGAATTCTGTGACCTACTGCGCTTAACATTTTTATTTATTTCTCGGAAAGTTATGCCAATCCCATTGTGAAATTTACAGAGCCACTTCATATAAGTATACGACACCACCACAAAAAATATGAACAAAAAAAAAATTGGAGATTTTTCAAAAATTGAAAATTAAATTTTTTTTCTTTAATATCAAAGAAATTTTTTTTTAAATTTTGTTTCAATTAATTTTTACTTTAAAGTGTGTCCTTTTACAAACAATTTAAAAAAAAATTGATTTCAATATCTTTTTTCAATCAAAAGTTATATACTTTCAAAAATAAAAAGCTAAAAAATTTCAAAGTTGAATATCTCCTGTGTTTATTAATATTTTCAAAAACAACTTTACAATTTTTTTAGTTACATTTTGGAGAACAAATCCCTAAAGTTCCATCTTAGTCCCACACCATCAGGAAATTTCCATAATCACTTACCATGGAATTGCTCATGGATTGTTTAAATAATTTTGAAATCGATTCGACTGCAGAGACGGAGTTACTAGGGGTTAGAGATCCTTGGGCGCCTCTGGACTGTAAAGGATCCCTGGAATGGAGTCTTTTTGATATAATTATTGTCTTAGTTCCCTCATGTTAGGGTATATTTTGTAAAGAGTTAAAGGATTCCTTAAAAAACATCTGGAAGATGAATACTTCAATAATCCAATTTACAAAATTTATTTTGTTGGAAAGAGATTTTGCAGAATTACTGATGGCAAATTAACAGTGGTAACTATTAGATTATTATTTTTATTTATGATAATTTTATTAAATAAAGATTCTTTTTATTTAATTTCTAGGTTGAGTGTAAGTACATCAGATGGGTGAAGCAATGGCTACCCATGTATTTAGATTGTCAAAAAATCTTCTTTGAAGAGAAAGAAATAGTTCTTCCTTCCTCGTGGGTTGTAGCGGACGGGGAACAGAGGGATCTCCTCATCAAAGGAACTCTTCGTGAATGGGGCAAAAATGGCCTCTATGCCATTTGAAGAAGGTTTTATAGTAGATGGGAAAAAGTGTAAGGTTGATGCCAGTAATAACATTATTCACGTAAGTACAGTGGAATCCGCTTAACCCATTAAGGACGGGAAGTACACATATTTACAATGGAGTTTAGTATTATTTTTTAGTGTTAGAAGAGAATGAAAAAAAAATTACTCAACCTATTTTATATAGATTAGACATCGCTCTTTCGAATTTTGCAATAAAAAATTATGTATATTCATAAAGAAACAAGTTACAAGCAGTTTTTTTTAATAAAAAACACGTTTTTTTCAGTTTTTTTTTCATTTATGAATTTTTTTGTACCTTTTATGGTAAAGGAATATCTTTGAATAATACAAATATCGCGGCAAGGATGTTTAATCTACAAGAAATCGTTAGATTTTTAAAAATTTGTCCGTCATTTTGGATCCGCCATTTTGAATTTTAAAAATCTGACTTTAGATTCGTAATCAGCGACCCCAAAAATCCCCAAGTAACAAGTTTCAAGCGAAATTGTTAGATTTTTAAAAATTTGTCCGCCATTTTGGATCCGCCATTTTGAATTTTAAAAGTTTAATTGAAAATTCTGCACCAGCGAAATAAAAAATATTCACATACTGAGTTGTGTGAAAAACTATCAGGTTTGTACGATTTCCAATACCAGTCCATGATTTAAAAAAAAAATACCACTTCAGTCGTTATTTTGTGTCCGCCATTTTGAAATTTAACTTTCACCATTGTGGTTTCTTGTAGATTAAACATCCTTGCCGCGATATTTGTATCAGTCAAGGATATTTCTTTACCATAAAGGGTCCAAAAAAATTCATAAATGAAAAAAAAAATTAGGTCCATTAAGGACGGGAAGTACACAAATTTGCCATGGAGTTAAGTATTATTTTTTAGTGTTAGAAGAAAATGAAAAAAAATTTACTTAAACTATTTTATATAGATGAGACATCGCTCTTTCGAATTTTGCAATAAAACATTATGTATATTCATTTAAATAAACAAGTTACAAGTAGTTTTTTAATAAAAAAACAAGTTATTTACAGTTTTTTTTTTCATTTATGAATTTTTTTGGACCTTTTATGGTAAAGGAATATCTTTGACTGATACAAATATCGCGGCAAGGATGTTTAATCTACAAGAAACCACAATGGTGAAAGTTAAATTTCAAAATGGCGGACAGAAAATGGCGACTGAAGTGGGATTTTGTGGGTCGCCCACATTTTCTCCAAAACGCAATTTTTAGAATATCCATTTGACCAAATTTTATTTATCCAAAATTGCATTTATCAGATATCTTATTTATCTAAAAAAGCATTTATCAGAAATCTCTTTTGTCCGAAATTTAAATGATCAGAAATCTAATTTTGATGAAAATGCATTTACCAGAAATCTCGTTTGTCCGAAAGGCAAATTGTCAGAAGTCTAATTTATCCAAAATTGTATTTATCAAAAATTTAATTTATCCGCAATAGCATTTATCTGAAATCTCGTTTGTCTAAAAATTGAATTATCAAAAATTTTATTTTTTAAAAATTACATTTATCAGTAATCTCAATTGTAAGGATTTTCAATTATCAAAAATCTAATTTGTTCAAAATTGAATTTATCAAAAATCTCCTATGTCCGAAATTTCATTTATCAGAAATCTTATTTGTCCGAAATAGCATTTGATAGAAATCTCGTTCTTCAAAATAATTAAATTATTACGAATTTCATTTATCAAAAATTGTATTTATCAGAAATCTCATTAGTCAGAAACTGCATTTGTCAGAAACCTAATTTATTAGACAAAGCATTTAACAGAAATCTCATCTGTCCGAAATACCATTTATAAGAAATCTAGTTTTCCCAACAATGTAATTATCAAAAAACCCATTTATCAAAAAGTGCATTTTACAGAAATCTAATTTGTCCGGAATATTATATATCAGAAATTTCATTTGTCAAAAATGTCAATTATCAGTCATTTTATTTATCGAAAATTGCATTTATCAGAAATCTCATTTCTCAGGAATTGCAATTATTAGAAATCTCATTTGTCAGGGATGTCAATTATCAGTAATTTTATTTATCAAAAATTGCATTTATCAGAAATCTCATTTCTCAGAAATTGCAATTATTAGAAATCTCATTTGTCCGATATTGCATTTATCAGAAATCTCATTTATCCGAAATATTATTTTTCAGAAGTCTCTTCTATCAAAAATGTTAATTATCAGTAATCTTATTTGTCAAAAATTGCATTAATCAGAAACCGCATTTCTCAAAAATTGTTATTATAAGAAGTCTCATTTGTCTGATAATGTATTTATCAGAAATCTCATTTGTCAAAAAAATCAATTATCAATTATCTCGCTTCGAAAGAAAAATGTTGGGATAATGGAAGTTTGGGAAAATGAGATTTCTTGTACATGGACTTTTGCACAATTGAAGGTTATGAAGAATAATCTTTTGGATAAATGAGACATCCGATAAGTACGATTTCGGACAAATGCGATTTCTGATAAATGGAAGTTTTGACAAATAAGATTTCTGATAAATGCAATTTTGGACAAATTAGATTTTTGATAATTGGAAATATTGACAAATTAGATTTCTGTTAAATGCGATTTTGGACAACTAAGAAGTCTAATAAATTCAATTTTTGATAAATTAGATTTTTGACAAATTAAAATTTGGATAAATGAGGTTTTTGATAATTGATTTTTTTGACAAATGAGATTTCTGATAAATACATTATCAGAAAAATGAGACTTCTTATAATAACAATTTTTGAGAAATGCGGTTTCTGATTAATGCAATTTTTGACAAATAAGATTACTGATAATTAACATTTTTGATAAAAGAGACTTCTGAAAAATAATATTTCGGATAAATGAGATTTCTGATAAATGCAATATCGGACAAATGAGATTTCTAATAATTGCAATTTCTGAGAAATAAGATTTCTGATAAATGCAATTTTTGATAAATAAAATTACTGATAATTGACATTTCTAATAATTGCAATTCCTGAGAAATGAGATTTCTGATAAATGCAATTTTCGATAAATAAAATGACTGATAATTGACATTTTTGACAAATGAAATTTCTGATATATAATATTCCGGACAAATGAGATTTCTGTAAAATGCACTTTTTGATAAATGGGTTTTTTGATAATTACATTGTTGGGAAAACTAGATTTCTTATAAATGGTATTTCGGACAGATGAGATTTCTGTTAAATGCTTTGTCTAATAAATTAGGTTTCTGACAAATGCAGTTTCTGACTAATGAGATTTCTGATAAATACAATTTTTGATAAATGAAATTCGTAATAATTTAATTTTTTGAAGAACGAGATTTCTATCAAATGCTATTTCGGACAAATAAGATTTCTTATAAATGAAATTTCGGACATAGGAGATTTTTGATAAATTCAATTTTGAACAAATTAGATTTTTGATAATTGAAAATCCTTACAATTGAGATTACTGATAAATGTAATTTTTAAAAAATAAAATTTTTGATAATTCAATTTTTGGACAAACGAGATTTTAGATAAATGCTATTGCGGATAAATTAAATTTTTGATAAATACAGTTTTGGATAAATTAGACTTCTGACAATTTACCTTGCGGACCAACGAGATTTCTGGTAAATGCATTTTCATCAAAATTAGATTTCTGATCATTTAATTTTCGGACAAAAGAGATTTCTGATAAATGCTTTTTTAGATAAATAAGATATCTGATAAATGCAATTTTGGATAAATAAAATTTGGTCAAATGGATATTCTGACAATTGAGTTTTGGAGAAAATGTGGGTGACCCGAAGAAATTTTTTTCATTACCCGCCAAGAAAGAGAAAATTAAGTAAGAAGACGGTATTAAGCAAACTTCACAAAATTGACCCCCCTCTACCCCCTTTAATTTTTCAAAAAAGTTAAAAAATTTTTTTGGGTTTTATTACCACTAGATAGGGCAATAAATTTCCTAAGTTTCAATTTTTTTGAAAAAAATTAATTTTGAGCTTGGGACATTACACGTAAAATGCCTCATATACGTATGAAAACGCACAAGAAAATTTATTAATTAAAAATAAGAAAGATAAAAAATATACTATTACTATTTAATCAAAATATGAAATCTTGATGTTTAATTTTCAAATAATAAAAGACTTTGAATGGAGATGAGATGTGTTAATTAACTATTAGAATAACAAACATTGCAAATTTTAAGGATATATGCAAAATATGAAAGGGTTTAAAATTAAAAATGATGAAGTATTATCATAAATATAGAAAAGAAAAATTATTTAATAAGAAGGCACTATTAAATTTAGACACTTTGAAAGTAAAATTTTCTCTTTACAATTATACGAGTAGCTTAGATAAGGACAAAATACGATAATAATAATAATGATAGTAATAAAAAAATGCTTACTAGATATAAGGTTTTAACACTATATAATTATAAATAAGGCATAAACCAACATAGAGCGTCATGAATCGGAATAGATTGACATAAATCGACATATTGAGAATAATAAAATATAAAATAATATAATATATTTATGTATACTATATATTCATCTATGTATATATATCTATTTTAAAATATGAAGTACTAATAAAATTATATATGACAGTAATAATAAAATAAAAGAAAAAACACTATATTGTAGAAAATGTATAAAAATTGTATAATTGTTATTACCAATATTCTTATAAATGTAATTATATGAAATTTAGATTTAACCAGAATTCAATTTTAATTTAATAGTACATTAACTATACATAACTATTATTATCATTGTTTTTAAAATTACTATTAATATATAATTCAAAATAATAATCTTTATTACATTTTAATAAGTATATAAAAAATATAACATAAGGTAAAATTAAGAATATATGTGACTTGGACAGTGAAAAGGGGGCTTACGTGTCAAAAAATCGTTTTTCATTTTTTTGCAGATTCTGATAGATTTTTTGACGCTTTTTAACGTGGTGTAAACCAAAAAAAATTTTTTTTTGACACATAAGCCCCCTTTTCACTGTCCAGGTCACATATCTGTTTACAAATATAAAATTAATTAATAATTATAATTTAATCTTTATTGAGTAAAGCTTCCTGAAGTGGCCCCCTTATTTGCAAACATGCAGTGAAATTTGACATTAATGTTATATTTCTGTACCACTATATTAGAGATATTTTAGGTATAAATATTTTTTTAAAATTCAAAAATTTAAAAAAGTTATAAACAATTTCGTTTTTATGTAACATTTTTCTTTAAAATTTGTATTTGCGATGCATATTTATGAATTTTAATGAAATTTTTATATTTTATGTAGAAAAGTATAAACTTTAAAATAAAAAATATTATTTTTTAATAAAAAATTAGTTATTGTTAAGGTATTAGTCGCGTAAATGCTCCCGCAAAACTCCCGCAAAATATAAAGAACAATAAATAAACTTTTATGTCAATTCGCTTGCATCCTTGTGATCTCTTCTAATGTAATATAAATCATTTTCATGATTTTGAGTCATGTACTATAAGTTATCGTAATGTATTGCTGACACGTTTACGACATTTTCAATAAACCACGTAAAAATTAAAATTTTTGAATTTATAAATTATTGTATTTTTTATTCAGCGTGGTCAATAAAGTTAATTTTCTTTTAAAGGATTTATTTTATCTCAATGTGTAACTTAGTAGTTTTATTTGAAAATCTGACGAATTGTTTTAATATAAATGGATATAAGAGACATTTTTTACATGCATTTAGTGTTGTTGCATATAACAGGTATGAACTTTGAATTTATATTTTGAAGCTCAGAAGTGGTCAAAATTGATAGGATAGATCTCATTTAATAGACAAATACCTCATGAATACAGATACAAAGTCTTAAAAAAATCTGCCGAAAATCATTTTGCGCGATTAATACCTTAATAAACAAATTAAAAAATGAACATGTTCTGCCCCAGCTAAAATTTTTTTTCGAAAATGTATCTAATCTATATAGATTCAAGTTCACTTTACAAAAATAAAAAATTAGTTATGTCTATTTTTGACGAAACGGCGTTTAATTGTTTATAACGATGCGCGAAAAATGTCGCGTAAATGACAACGCGTGGCGCGGAGTCGGTCATCCGCCTTTCATAGTATATTTCATATTTAGTCTAAAATAATAATAATAAAGTTAATATGTGTATAATGGACTATCTGTCTTCCTTATTTTGTTTATGAAAAATAAATTTCTATTGTAAAATGCAAATATAAATGATAAAGAAATTATTATCTCATACGAAATTCCATTACCTTCGTGGTTCTTTCGCAATCCTGTTCGTTACAGTTTTCATATAATATGAATATAATATAATTAAATAAATTTTACAGTTTAATAGTAAAATATATTTTATTGAATAAACAATTATTTAACATTTAAATATGGAGACCATTATATTCAGAAAAGGTATTTTATTCCAAATCTCTTAATTTTTTGGAGCGAGTTTTTACTCCATAAACAGAGAAAATTGATTCATTTTAATCAGAGTGAGAAACCCCTGGTAGAAAAATTTCGTGGCGCCAGATAGCTACCAGTCTAGACTTTCAAGACCCTAAGATGGCGCTATGTACATATGTAACGCACTTCCAAGCTAGCGACTAGCCTGGAAACTAGACTGGCGCCAGTCTCGCGACTAGAATGAATTTTGAGGTTACATTTTTGTGGATTGACAATTCGCTAGCTAGTAGTCCGCGTGGAAGCTAGTCTGGCGCCAGTCTTGCGATTAGAATACATTTTGAGGTTAAGTTTA
Organism: Ganaspis brasiliensis; assembly: GCA_037103525.1. Classification (NCBI taxonomy): domain Eukaryota; kingdom Metazoa; phylum Arthropoda; class Insecta; order Hymenoptera; family Figitidae; genus Ganaspis; species Ganaspis brasiliensis. The sequence continues at coordinate 293,742 of JAZKLR010000113.1, forward strand.
TGTGTATTGACAATCTAGCAGAATCGATTAGAGCCATGACTGGGTCTAGATAGAATAGCAAAACTATGTTTCCAGCTTTAATGCTAGCTATGTCCAGTTTTCCACTTGTAATTTCTACACGGGACCCACTAAAAAAGTGAAATCTCATTCTTAAAGAATGAATTTTCACTCTAGTTTGAATTGAAATTCACTCCAAAATTAGAGTGAAAGTCCACTTTTTGATTCGAGTGAATTTTCTCTTCAATTCGTTTTAAGTGGATTTTTACTCCAATTTAAGTGGAAATTCACTACAATCAAAAAGTGGACTTTCACTCTGATTTTTGAGTGAATTTCCATTTGAACTGAAGTGAAAATTCACTCTTTGAGAGCGAGATATTAAAGTTTTAGAGTGGATTCCTTGTCCCGATTAGAGTGACTCAATTTTTACTGTTCATAAAGTAAAAACTCGCTCTAAAAAATTGAAAGATTAAGTCCTCTTTGGAATAAAAGTATTATTTGTAAATATAATGATCTCCATATTTAAGTGTTAAACAATTATTTAGTAATTATAATATATTTTACTATCGAAATTTATAATTTATTTAATCTATAATTTTGAAACAGATCTATTTAGCATATTACACTAGATTGTAAAGAATCAATGTTTAAGACATTTTTTATATAATATTCATCAAAAATTGAATCAAGAATTATCTTATTTTTAATCTAAAAATATTTCTGGCATATGAAGGAAATTTTCCAAAAGCGCCAGACGGATAATCCAGTTTTTGGTCTTAAAAAGTTTGTAGTAAATGAGGGAGCAAGAAACAATAAAAATATCCTATATACAAACACTTTTAATTAAAATCCTTCTAGGCACATCATGCAATGTGTACTTGGAAAAAAGTAAACAACCAACTAAAGGTCAACAATTGTGCGACATATTTCGCGCAACGTTATAAACAATTAAACGCCGTTTCGCCAAAAATAGACATAACTAATTTTTTATTTTTGTAAAGTGAACTTGAATCTGTATAGATTAGATACATTTTTTAAAAAAATTTCTAGCTGGGGCAGAACATGTTCATTTTTTAATTTGTTTATTAACAATAACTAATTTTTTATTAAAAAATGATATTTTTTGAACCAGATATTTGTTATTTTAAAGTTTATAGATTTCTATATAAAATATAAAAATTTCATTAAAGTTCATAAATATGAATTGCAAATACAAATTTTAAAAAAAAATGTTACATAAAAACTAAATTGTTTATAACTTTTTTAAATTTTTGAATTTTAAAAAAATATTTATACCTAAAATATCTCTAATATAGTGGTACAGAAATATAACATTAATGTCAAATTTCATTGCATGTTTGCAAATTAGGGGGCCACTTCAGGAAGCTTTACTCATTACATTTGAATGAGCATAAAATAAATATGTGTTTATGAATATAAAATTAATTAATAATTATATCTATAATCATCATCAAACCAATCGAAATCATTATTAACAATTACAATTATTATCTATCATAATTACTATATTCCTTCTATATTCTAGTAATAAAAAATAAATATTATAAAAAGTAATAATAAAATAAAATAAAAATATATAATATATTTTTTATTAATAAATACAAAATCAATAAATAAAAATAATAATCTACTATTATTACTATAAAAGAAAAACTTAAATATTATAATTATAATTATTACTATTAAAATATATTAAATAAAAAAATTACAATTATTGTTATTATTAAAATTATCTCATTATTATGAAAATTAATTATTATAATTATTAAACTAATTTAAATTTACAAATTTCTAATTATTATTAAAACTATTTCATTATTATGAAAAATAAATTATAACAACTAGAATTTTAATAATTATCTACATAAAAAAAACCAAAAAGACAATGATTGGCAAAAATCTTATTATAATCTAATTAATCTACTATATTTCAAACTTTTTATTGGTAAAGGGAAATAACAATAAACACATATAATCAAAAAATTATTTTATTCATATAATAACTAATATCAATTAACATAATTACATTACTAATTAATAATATTTTTTTAAAACTTAAAATTGATTAAAAATGCAATTGCAATAATAAAAGTTTATAAAAAATCCTCTTCAGAAACATCAATTTCTGGTAAAACTTTAACCTCGGAAGGATGCCGAATCTAAAAAAGAAAAGAATATCATAAAACTAAAATAATAAAAGCAAAAGATAAAATTTTTTATTTTTAATATAATTACCCATATAAATCGATTTCTCTCAAGCACATAAATTCTCCCATTGACAATAAATGACAACTTTAAATCTTCCTCTAGTTTTTTAAAATTGTGCCGAAAACATTCCCCAGAAAAGATATTTCCGGTACAATAATAATTTGGTAGATAAATCCTCTTTCCAGACAAATTGATACACCTTCTCTAAGCCGTATAACAAGTTGATCCAATATACATTTTTTTTAAATCTCCAATCTAAACATTATACAAAAACGAAAATCATATAAAAATAATAAGTAAAAATAAAGAAAAAACAATAAATAATTAATACAGTGGAATCCGCTTATAACTAGTTTCAAGGGACCGTTAAAATTTGCTCTTTATAGCCGAAGTTCGCTAAAAGCGAAGTTGAATTTGAAGTTAGAAAAATGCGTAAATATATATTATTATATTTATTTAATCATAGATTGGTCCATTTGACAATAGCAGACAATGTTAGCACGTGGAAAAACTTAAATAGAGTGGACAATATAGTCCAAAATCTGATATGTTCGTTATAACCGACTTTATTTCGCCACATTGTTCACAAGTTTTGCTCGTTATAACCGAGCTTCTCGCTATATCCAACTGAATATCTCGCTATAAACGATGTTATTACCATTGAAACAAACCAAATGCTAAAAACTTACTCGTTATAGCCGACCTCTCGTTATATCCGGACTCGTTTTAACCCATTAAGGACGGGAAGTACACAAAATTTACCATGGAGTTTAGAATTATTTTTTAGTGTAAGAAAAGAATGAAAAAAAATTTACTTAACCTATTTTATATAGATTAGACATCGCTCTTTGGAATTTCGCAATAAAAAATTATGTATATTCATAAATAAACAAGTTACAAGCAGTTTTTTAATAAAAAACACGTTTTTTTCAGTTTTTTTTTCATTTATGAATTTTTTTGGACCTTTTATGGTAAAGGAATATTTTTGACTAATACAAATATTGCGGCAAGGATGTTTAATCTACAAGAAACCACAATAATGAAAGTTAAATTTTAAAATGGCGGACACAAAATGGCGACTGAAGTAGGATTTTTTTTTAAATCATGGACTGGTATTGGAAAATGGCGGATATAATATGGCGGACGAATTTTGAAAAAAAATCGGGCAAGTACGAGTTACACCCGTACCAAAATCTAGGGTTCCGTACATTTATGAAACAAAGATATACCTTATTAACAAACAGAGAGCTCTAATTTGGTACACATATGTATTTTCATGTGTAGATTACAGGAAAATTATAGGAAACATTATCTGGATTGACAGTCAAAACGTTATAAAAAAAAAAAATAATATTTTCGAAAACAAAGTTTTTTCCCTATAACTTTGACGCTATTTGAGCTAGAGGGCTAAAATTTGGTATATTTGTATATTTTTATGTACAGATTAAGAAAATCAATTAAGAACGTTCAGATTATGAAAATACTTCTGCCTTCAAGTACATGAAACTTTTGCTTAAGGGTACAGGCTTGTATTTCGTATAAATAACATAAAAAACAAGAATTTTTTTTTATTATTTTGAAAAAAAAGTGATAACAATTTTCAATTGCGTTTTATATCGTTTTTTTAATTCTGAGTACACAAATAAAAGATTTATTGGTTTGAAGGGTACTGTAGGACAATTAGGGTGAGCTCTAGCATAGGGGTCTAAACCTCTTTTTGGTGATTTTTTGAATTTTTTTTTGTGACATCATAATATTCAATTTTTTTTCCAAACATAATTTTTTCATAATCTGCATGCAAAAATACAGGAGAGTACCAAGTTTTAGCCCTTTAGCTCAAATAATGGCAAAGTTAGAGAAAAAAAACTTTTCTTTCAAAAATTTGCAGTTTCTCCTTGACAACGCTATGGCCATCAATCCAGATCATGTTCTCTATATTTTTCGTGTAATCTACACGTGAAAATACATATGTGTACCAAATTTTAGACCTCTAGGTCAAATAGTTTAGAAGTTAAGGGGGGGAGAATGGTCCATTTTAATGCATTTTTGCTAAAAAAAGTTGTTATTTCATTGACAACGCTATGAACATCACCTTGAATCATGTTCTCTATATTTTTCGTGCAATCTACACGTGAAAATACATAAGTGTACCAAATTTCAGCACTCTAGGTCAAATAGTTTAGAAGTTAAAGGGGGGGGGGGGGAATGGTTTTTGGCTACGGACGCTCGAGTCTCGTTATAAGGGTTCCGCCGAACACCAAAGGTGTACGGAACCCTAAAAAGCTACTTATTTTGCATGAAACTTGTTACTCGGTGGTTTTGGGGGTTGCTGATCATGAATAATGAAATGAACACGCAACAAAAATAAATTGCTTGTAGTTTTGAGAATGCGACATCCATCTATTGGGAGGACTAGAACTAAGCCTTGGCGGGTATTTTTAAAAAACTAAATTTCATAAAAGTAGTAAAAATTAGCTTCTTTACAGGCATATTCGTAATAAGTATTGGTTATGGTTCCAGGCTTTGAACATTTACTAATAATACATCCAATTTTTTATTTATTTAAGTTGTTTTAATTGTTAATGTATAATAATTGTTATAAAAATAAAGTAAGAGAGCTACAGTTTTTTAAATCTACCAACTTTTTATGTTTCAAACACTAAGAGATTAGCCAAAATTAGTTTCAAACTATTATCCTTAATTATTTAAACAAATAAATGTTGTTGATTATTAATTTCGTCCTAATGCACTGAGAAATTAATTTTAACTAATTTTTTTAAGTTGTTGATCTATAAACAGAAATAAAGAAATATTAAAATACTATGCAATTATTATTTTTTTAATTGTTTAAACAATTAATAGTTGTTTAAAAACTTTTTTTTTAAAATTTAGCTTTGTCTATGTATTTTGTTCCTACCTTCACAGTTCGGTATTATGTCAGTGTTTTGAAGTGTAAATACACATTCGTATATAATACTGATAATTATTTAAACAAATTATTGCCATCGTTCATAATTTTTTTTCTAGTTCACATAAAACAATTATTTTTTCTAAATAAATGTTTTTTATAAATTTCTCTCATAATTGCTTTTTTTTTTTTTTTTAAAGACCAATGGCTACAAAGAATCGTTCGAATTATTTATGTAAAAAGGTCTACAATATTACAAAAAGCAGGCAGTAGGTTAAAGTCAGGCAAAGCGCCGGGATTAGATGGGATAGGCAACGAGATCCTTAAGGAAGTGATCGTTGCTTCACCTCAGATTCTCCTAGACTGCTATAACAACTGCCTGAAGAGAGGAGAGTTTTTCCGCGACTGGAAAAGACAGAGGCTGGTCCTCCTAAGGAAAGGAGACAAACCTCTAGATAAAGTCGCATCCTACAGGCCTATATGCCTGTTAGATACGATGGGTAAGCTTCTAGAGGACATGGTTCTGCAGAGAATGCAATCTGACTTGACCGGAGAGAATAGTCTGTCTGACAACCAATTTGGTTTCCGCAAAGGCCTGTCCACAGTAGACGCCATTCAGAAGGCGGTGGACCTAGCCAGAGAAGGAAAAAACAAATTGGGACCAGGGAAGAAAAAGGGCTTCTGCGCGTTGGTAGCCATCGATATACGCAACGCGTTTAATACCGCGCGATGGGAAGATCTCATCAAGTCGATGAGAAACAAAGGAATACCGCCCTACCTGTTGCGGATAATGGATAATTATCTTAGCGACAGGTGGGTAATATACGAGGGTGACACCTGCACTCTGAAAGAGGAGATGCAGAGAGGTGCCCCTCAAGGCTCGAGGATAGGACCATTCGTATGGAATGTCTCGTATGACGACTTCTTGCGAATGGGTCTACCTAAAGGCGCGGTGATCATCGGCTTCGCGGACGACGCGTTGATCGTATGCACTGCCGAAACTGTAGAAGCCCTGGGCGTATTGGTGAACGAATGTCTGAGACGGGCAAAGAGCTGGCTGGAGGCCAGAGGCCTTCAAATGGCTCTGGAAAAGACCGAAGCGCTGCTAGTCACAGACAGACGTGGTTATACAGCCCCTGGTATTCAGATAGACGGATTCGAGGTCCAATGGAGGAATCATATCAAATATTTAGGTGTCGAACTAGACAAATTTTTGAATTTTAAACACCATATAGCCGTGGCATGTCAGAAGGCCGGACAGTGTTCGGCAAGTTTAGCTCGTCTAATGCCGAACATTGGTGGGCCTTCTGAAGCAAAGAGGAGACTAGTGGCGAGTGTTGCCCTTTCAAAGCTGCTATACGCAGCACCTGTATGGGCTCCGACCCTGCGAAACGACAGAAGCAAGACCATCTGTAGAAGGGTGCTGTCCGCGCAGAGAACTATTACGAAACGTATTATTTCGGCCTATCGGACAGTGCCAACGTGTGCTGCTCAGGTCCTTGCCAGCGTCCCGCCGGCAGATCTTTTGGCACAAGAAAGGGAGGAAGTTTTCCTCCTTTTCCAGAAGAGAAATTCTTCCGCATATACGGAAGATAATAGACTTAGCAAGGACCAAATTCGCCGAGATGCGAGAAGCAGACTCGTCGACAGATGGCAAGAACGATGGAGCGGGGATGAGACAGGCCGATGGACGTATCGGCTGATACCTACACTCGCCACCTGGATAAGTAGGAAACACGGAGTGGTTTCCTACTATTTAACCCAAGCTCTCACAGGGCACGGGTGTTTCGGCTCCTATCTGGAGCGATTTAAAAAGGTTGATAGCTCGGAGTGTGTGTACTGCAAGTTCCCAGTGGACGACCCAGAGCACACACTCTTCAGCTGTAAGCGTTGGGACGCGGAGAGGCGGGTTATGTTTACCGGTGTTACTCGCAAGGTTACACCGGAGAACATGATCCCGCTTATGACTCGCTCTCCCGAGGATTGGCGAACCATCGAGACCTTCATACATTATGTTATGAGGGTCAAAGATCTCGATGGTCGCCAAAGAATTAAGGTCCCGTAGAATAAGGGAGAAAGTCGCTTCGGCGACAGAAGAGGGGATATTAGACTACTCCCGATGGCGATACGCGCGAAAAGTGCTAGCCGGGAGTGGTCCTAAGGTCCCCAAATAAGGGTGTGTTTTTAGCGGGTCGGCAGAACATCGCCACCCCCGCATAACCCTGTAGTACGGGCTACAGGGTACCTGAAGGCAGGTTTTAACTTCCTACGCAAAAAAAAAAAAAAGGTCTACAATATATATCTAAATAGAAGGTTATAATTTATTTACTGTCATGCCGTTTTATCCTAATTTTGCAATAAAAAATTCTTTTAATATTTGACAATTGTAAATATAGTCCAGAGTATTAAACTTCAACCGGAGTAAGTAGCTTTTTCAAAATTCGTCTGCTATATTGGATCAGCCATTTTGAATTTTGAAAATCAGACTTTAGATTCGTAATCAGCGACCCCAAAAACCCCCGAGTAACAAGTTTCAAGCGAAATTGTTAGATTTTTAAAAATTTGTCCGCTATTTTGGATCCGCCATTTTGAATTCTGAAAGTTTAATTGGAAATTCTGCACCAGCGAAATCAAAAATATTTACATACTGAGTTTTGTGAAAAACTATCAGGTTTGTACGATTTCCAATACCAGTCCATGATTTAAAAAAAAATCCCACTTCAGTCAACATTTTGTGTCCGCCATATTGAAATTTAACTTTCACCATTGTGGTTTCTTGTAGATAAAACATCCTTGCCGCGATATTTGTATTAGTCAAAGATATTCCTTTACCATAAAGGGTCCATAAAAATTCATAAATGAAAAAAAAAATTAAGTCTATTAAGGACGGGAAGTACACAAATTTGCCATGGAGTTTAGTATTATTTTTCAGTGTTAGAAGAAAATGAAAAAAAATTTACTTAACCTATTTTATATAGATGAGACTGCGCTCTTTCGAATTTTGCAATAAAAAATTATGTATATTCATAAATAAACAAGTTACAAGCAGATTTTTAAACTTTTTTTTTTGTGTCCGCCATTTTTAAAATTTAACTTTCACCTTTGTGGTTTCTTGTAGATTAATCATGCTTGCCGCGATATTTGTATCAGTCAAAGATATTCCTTTACCATAAAAGGTAAAAAAAAATTCATAAATGAACAAAAAAAACTGAAAAAACGTGTTTTTTATTAAAAAAAACTACTTGTAACTTGTTTATTTATAAATATACATAATGTTTTATTGCAAAATTCGAAAGAGTGATGTCTCATCTATATAAAATAGGTTAAGTAAATTTTTTTTCATTATCTTCTAACACTAAAAAATAATACTAAACTCCAGGGCCAATCTGTGTACTTCCCGTCCTTAATGGACCTAATTTTTTTTTTCATTTATGAATTTTTTTGGACCCTTTATGGTAAAGAAATATCCTTGACTGATACAAATATCGCGGCAAGGATGTTTAATCTACAAGAAACCACAATGGTGAAAGTTAAATTTCGAAATGGCGGATACAAAATGGCGACTGAAGTGGGATTTTTTTTTTAAATCATGGACTGGTATTGGAAATCGTACAAACCTGATAGTTTTTCACAGAACTCAGTATGTGAATATTTTTGATTTCGCTGGTGCAGAATTTTCAACTAAACTTTCAAAATTCAAAATGTCGGATCCAAAATGGCGGACAAATTTTTAAAAATCTAACAATTTCGCTTGAAACTTGTTACTCAGGGGTTTTTGGGGTCGCTGATTACGAATCTAAAGTCAGATTTTAAAAAATCAAAATGGCGGATCCAATATGGCGGATAAATTTTTAAAAATCTAACGATTTTGCTTGAAACTTATTACGCGGGGGTTTTTGGGGTCGCTGATTACGATTCTAAAGTCTGATTTTCAAAATTCAAAATGGCTGATTCAATATGGCAGACGAATTTTGAAAAAGCTTCTTATTCCGATTGAAATTTAATACTCTAGACTATTTTTACAATTGTCAAATATTAAAAGAATTTTTTATTGCAAAATTAAGATAAAACGGCATGACAGTAAATAAATTATAACTTTCTATTTAGATATATATTGTAGACCTTTTTACATAAATAATTCGAACGATTCTTTGTAGCCATTGGTCTTTAAAAAAAAATAATTATGAGAGAAATTTATAAAAAACATTTATTTAAAAGAAATAATTGTTTTATGTGAACTAGAAAAAAAATTATGAACGATGGCAGTAATTTGTTTAAATAATTATCAGTATTATATACGAATGTTCAAAACACTGACATAATACCGAACTGTGAAGGTAGGAACAAAATACATAGACAAAGCTAAATTTTAAAAAAAGTTTTTAAACAACTATTAATTGTTTAAACAATAAAAAAAATAATAATTGCATAGTATTTTAATATTTCTTTATTTCTGTTTATAGATTAACAACTTAAAAAATTAGTTAAATTTAATTTCTCAGTGCATTAGGACGAAATTAATAATCAACAACATTTATTTGTTTGAATAATTAAGAATAATAGTTTGAAACTAATTTTGGCTAATCTCGTAGTGTTTGAAACATAAAAAGTTGGTAGATTTAAAAAACTGTAGCTCTCTTACTTTATTTTTATAACAATTATTATACATTAACAATTAAAACAACTTAAATAAATAAAAAATTGGATGTATTATTAGTAAATGTTCAAAGCCTGGAACCATAACCAATACTTATTACGAATATGCCTGTAAAGAAGCTAATTTTTACTAATTTTATGAAATTTAGTTTTTTAAAAATACCCGCCAAGGCTTAGTTCTAGTCCTCCCAATAGATGGATGTCGCATTCTCACAACTGCAAGCAATTTATTTTTGTTGCGTGTTCATTTCATTATTCATGATCAGCAACCCCCAAAACCACCGAGTAACAAGTTTTATGCAAAATAAGTAGCTTTTTAGGGTTCCGTACACCTTTGGTGTTCGGCGGAACCCTTATAACGAGACTCGTGCGTCCGTAGCCAAAAACCATTCCCCCCCCCCCTTTAACTTCTAAACTATTTGACCTAGAGTGCTGAAATTTGGTACACTTATGTATTTTCACGTGTAGATTGCACGAAAAATATAGAGAACATGATTCAAGGTGATGTTCATAGCGTTGTCAATAAAATAACAACTTTTTTTAGCAAAAATGCATTAAAATGGACCATTCTCCCCCCCTTAACTTCTAAACTATTTGACCTAGAGGTCTGAAATTGGGTACACATATGTATTTTTACGTGTAGATTACACGAAAAATATAGAGAACATGATCTGGATTGATGGCCATAGCGTTGTCAAGGAGAAACTGCAAATTTTTGAAAGAAAATTTTTTTTCTCTAACTTTGCCATTATTTGAGCTAAAGGGCTAAAACTTGGTACTCTCCTGTATTTTTGCATGCAGATTATGAAAAAATTATGTTTGGAAAAAAAATTGAATATTATGATGTCACAAAAAAAAATTCAAAAAATCACCAAAAAGAGGTTTAGACCCCTATGCTAGAGCTCACCCTAATTGTCCTACAGTACCCTTCAAACCAATAAATCTTTTATTTGTGTACTCAGAATTAAAAAAACGATATAAAACGCAATTGAAAATTGTTATCACTTTTTTTTTCAAAATAATAAAAAAAAAGTCTTGTTTTTTATGTTATTTATATGAAATACAAGCCTGTACCCTTAAGCAAAAGTTTCATGTACTTGAAGGCAGAAGTATTTCTTCATGCAAAATAAGTAGCTTTTTCAAAATTCGTCCACCATATTGGATCCGCTATTTTGAATTTTGATAATCTGACTTTAGATTTGTAATCAGCGACCACAAAAACCCTCGAGTAACAAGTTTCAAGCAATATAAGTAGCTTTTTCAAAACTCGTCCGACATATTGGATCCGCCATTTTGAATTTTGAAAATCTGACTTTAGATTCGTAATCAGCGACCCCAAAAACCACCGAGTAATAAGTTTCAAGCGAAATCGTTAGATTTTTAAAAGTTTGTCCACCATATTGGATCCGTTATTTTGAATTTTGAAAATCTGACTTTAGATTTGTAATCAGCGACCCAAAAAACCCCCGAGTAACAAGTTTCAAGCAAAATAAGGAGCTTTTTCAAAATTCGTCCGCCATATTGGATCCGCCATTTTGAATTTTGAAAATCTGACTTTAGATTCGTAATCAGCAAACCCAAAAACCCTTGAGTAACTAGTTTCAAGCGAAATTGTTAGATTTTTAAAAATTTGTCCGCCATTTTGTACGATTTCCAATACCAGTCCATGAGTTAAAAAAAAATCCCACTTCAGTCGCCATTTTGTGTCCGACATTTTGAAATTTAACTTTCATTATTGTGGTTTCTTATAGTTTATGAATATAGATAATTTTTAATTGCGAAATTCAAAGAGCGATGTCTAATCTATATAAAATAGGTTGAGTAAATTTTTTTTCATTCTCTTCTAACACTAAAAAATAATACTAATCTCCATGGTAAATTTGTGTACTTCCCGTCCCTAATGGATTAAAACGAGTCCGGATATAACGAGAGGTTGGCTATAACGAGTAAGTTTTTAGCATTTGGTTGGTTTCAATGTTAATAACACCGTTTATAGCGAGATATTCAGTTGGATATAGCGAGAAGCTCGGTTATAACGAGCAAAACTTGTGAACAATGTGGCGAAATAAAGTCGGTTATAACGCACATATCAGATTTTGGACTATATTGTCCACTCTATTTGAGTTTTTCCACGTGCTAACATTGTCTGCTATTGTCAAATGGACCAATCTATGATTAAATAAATATAATAATATATATTTACGTATTTTTCTAACTTCAAATTCAACTTCGCTTTTAGCGAACTTCGGCTATAACGAGCAAATTTTAAAGGTCCCTTGAAACTAGTTATAAGCGGATTCCACTGTATTAATTATTTATTGTTTTTTCTTTATTTTTACTTATTATTTTTATATGATTTTCGTTTTTGTATAATGTTTAGATTGGAGATTTAAAAAAAATGTATATTGGATCAAATTGTTATACGGCTTAGAGAAGGTGTATCAATTTGTCTGGAAAGAGGATTTATCTACCAAATTATTATTGTACCGGAAATATCTTTTCTGGGAAATGTTTTCGGCACAATTTTAAAAAACTAGAGGAAGATTCAAAGTTGTCATTTATTGTCAATGGGAGAATTTATGTGCTTGAGAGAAATCGATTTATATGGGTAATTATATTAAAAATAAAAAATTTTATCTTTTGCTTTTATTATTTTAGTTTTATGATATTTTTTTCTTCTTCAGATTCGGCATCCTTCTAAGGTTAAAGTTTTACCAGAAATCGATGTTTCTGAAGAGGATTTTTTATAAACTTTTATTATTGCAAATGCATTTTTAATCAATTTTAAGTTTTAAAAAAATATTATTAATTAGTAATGTAATTATGTTAATTGATATTAGTTATTATATGAATAAAATAATTTTTTGATTATATGTGTTTATTGTTATTTCCCTTTACCAATAAAAAGTTTGAAATATAGTAGATTAATTAGATTATAATAAGATTTTTGCCAATCATTGTCTTTTTGTTTTTTTTATGTAGATAATTATTAAAATTCTAGTTGTTATAATTTATTTTTCATAATAATGAAATAGTTTTAATAATAATTAGAAATTTGTAAATTTAAATTAGTTTAATAATTATAATAATTAATTTTCATAATAATGAGATAATTTTAATAATAACAATAATTGTAATTTTTTTATTTAATATATTTTAATAGTAATAATTATAATTATAATATTTAAGTTTTTCTTTTATAGTAATAATAGTAGATTATTATTTTTATTTATTGATTTTGTATTTATTAATAAAAAATATATTATATATTTTTATTTTATTTTATTATTACTTTTTATTATATTTATTTTTTATTACTAGAATATAGAAGGAATATAGTAATTATGATAGATAATAATTGTAATTGTTAATAATGATTTCGATTATTTTGATGATGATTATAGTTATAATTATTAATTAATTTTATATTCATAAACACATATTTATTTTATGCTCATTCAAATGTAATGAGTAAAGCTTCCTGAAGTGGCCCCCTAATTTGCAAACATGCAATGAAATTTGACATTAATGTTATATTTCTGTACCACTATATTAGAGATATTTTAGGTATAAATATTTTTTTAAAATTCAAAAATTTAAAAAAGTTATAAACAATTTAGTTTTTATGTAACATTTTTCTTTAAAATTTGTATTTGCAATGCATATTTATGAACTTTAATGAAATTTTTATATTTTATATAGAAAAGTATAAACTTTAAAATAAAAAATATCTGGTTCAAAAAATATCATTTTTTAATAAAAAATTAGTTATTGTTAATAAACAAATGAAAAAATGAACATGTTCTGCCCCAGCTAGATATTTTTTTAAAAAATGTATCTAATCTATATAGATTCAAGTTCACTTTACAAAAATAAAAAATTAGTTATGTCTATTTTTGGCGAAACGGCGTTTAATTGTTTATAACGATGCGCGAAAAATGTCGCGTAAATGACAACGCGTGGCGCAAAGTCGGTCATCCGCCTTTTGTAGTATATTTCATATTTAGTCTAAAATAATAATGATAAAGTTAATATGTGTATAATGGACTATCTGTCTTTCTTATTTTGTTTATGAAAAATAAATTTCTATTGTAAAATGCAACCATAAATAATAAAGAAATTATCTTATACGAAATTCCATTACTTCCATGGTTTTTTCGTAATCCTGTTCGATACAGTTTTTAAATCTTCCGAATATATTTCGCACAATTGTTGACCTTTAGTTGGTTGTTTACTTTTTTCCAAGTACACATTGCATGATGTGCCTAGAAGGATTTTAATTAAAAGTGTTTGTATATAGGATATTTTTATTGTTTCTTGCTCCCTCATTTACTACAAACTTTTTAAGACCAAAAACTGGATTATCCGTCTGGCGCTTTTGGAAAATTTCCTTCATATGCCAGAAATATTTTTAGATTAAAAATAAGATAATTCTTGATTCAATTTTTGATGAATATTATATAAAAAATGTCTTAAACATTGATTCTTTACAATCTGGTGTAATATGCTAAATAGATCTGTTTTAAAATTATAGATTAAATAAATTATAAATTTCGATAGTAAAATATATTATAATTATTAAATAATTGTTTAACACTTAAATATGGAGATCATTATATTTACAAATAATACTTTTATTCCAAAGAGGACTTAATCTTTCAATTTTTTAGAGCGAGTTTTTACTCTATGAACAGTAAAAATTGAGTCACTCTAATCGGGACAAGGAATCCACTCTAAAACTTTAATATCTCGCTCTCAAAGAGTGAATTTTCACTTCAGTTCAAATGGAAATTCACTCAAAAATCAGAGTGAAAGTCCACTTTTTGATTGTAGTGAATTTCCACTTAAATTGGAGTAAAAATTCACTCAAAACGAATTGAAGAGAAAATTCACTCGAATCAAAAAGTGGACTTTCACTATATTTTGGAGTGAATTTCAATTCAAACTAGAGTGAAAATTCATTCTCTAAGAATGAGATTTCACTTTTTTAGTGGGTCCCGCGTAGAAATTACAAGTGGAAAACTGGACTTAGCTAGCATTAAAGCTGGAAACATAGTTTTGCTATTCTATCTAGACCCAGTCATGGCTCTAATCGATTATGCTAGATTGTCAATACACATAAACTTAACCTCAAAATGTATTCTAATCGCAAGACTGGCGCCAGACTAGCTTCCACGCCGACTACTAGCTAGCGAATTGTCAATCCACAAAAATGTAACCTCAAAATTCATTCTAGTCGCGAGACTGGCGCCAGTCTAGTTTCCAGGCTAGTCGCTAGCTTGGAAGTGCGTTACATATGTACATAGCGCCATCTTAGGGTCTTGAAAGTCTAGACTGGTAGCTATCTAGCGCCACGAAATTTTTCTACCAGGGGTTTCTCACTCTGATTAAAATAAATCAATTTTCTCTGTTTATGGAGTAAAAACTCGCTCCAAAAAATTAAGAGATTTGGAATAAAATACCTTTTCTGAATATAATGGTCTCCATATTTAAATGTTAAATAATTGTTTATTCAATAAAATATATTTTACTATTAAACTGTAAAATTTATTTAATTATATTATATTCATATTATATGAAAACTGTAACGAACAGGATTGCGAAATTTTATCATTTTTATTTTAGACTAAATATGAAATATACTATGAAAGGCAGATGACCGACTCCGCGCCACGCGTTGTCATTTACGCGACATTTTTCGCGCATCGTTATAAACAATTAAACGCCGTTTCGTCAAAAACAGACATAACTAATTTTTTATTTTTGTAAAGTGAACTTGAATCTATATAGATTAGATACATTTTTGAAAAAAATTTCTAGCTGGGGCAGAACATGTTCATTTTTTTTCTATATAAAATATAAAAATTTCATTAAAATTCATAAATATGCATCGCAAATACAAATTTTAAAGAAAAATGTTACATAAAAACTAAATTGTTTATAACTTTTTTAAATTTTTGAATTTTAAAAAAATATTTATACCTAAAATATCTCTAATATAGTGGTACAGAAATATAACATTAATGTCAAATTTCATTGCATGTTTGCAAATTAGGGGGCCACTTTAGGAAGCTTTACTCAATAAAGATTATAATTATAATTATTAATTAATTTTATATTTGTAAACACATATATTCTTAATTTTACCTTATGTTATATTTTTTATATACTTATTAAAATGTAATAAAGATTATTATTTTGAATTATATATTAATATTAATTTTAAAAACAATGATAATAATAGTTATGTATAGTTAATGTACTATTAAATTAAAATTGAATTCTGGTTAAATCTAAATTTCATATAATTACATTTATAAGAATATTGGTAATAACAATTATACAATTTTTATACATTTTCTACAATATAGTGTTTTTTCTTTTATTTTATTATTAATGTCATATATAATTTTATTAGTACTTCATATTTTAAAATAGATATATATACATAGATGAATATATAGTATACATAAATATATAATTGTAATATTATGAATTTATTTCCATAATATTATGAATTTATCACTCAGTTAATAATTATTGAAAAGATATTATCGATTTCACTGAGTCAAATAATTTGACTCAGTGAAATCGATAATATCTTTTCAATAAATATATAATATTATTTTATATTTTATTATTCTCAATATGTCGATTTATGTCAATCTATTCCGACTCATGCCGCTCTATGTTGGTTTATGCCTTAATTATGATTATATAGTCTTAAAACATTATATCTAGTAAGCATTTTTTTTATTACTATCATTATTATTATTATCGTATTTTGTCCTTATCTAAGCTACTCGTATAATTGTAAAGAGAAAATTTGACGTTTAGAGTGTCTAAATTTAATAGTGCCTTCTTATTAAATAATTTTTCTTTTCTATATTTATGATAATACTTCATCATTTTTAATTTTAAACCCTTTCATATTTTGCATATATCCTTAAAATTTGCGATGTTTGTTATTCTAATAGTTAATTAACGCATCTCATCTCCATTCTAAGTCTTTTATTATTTGAAAATTAAACATCAAGATTTTATATTTTGATTAAATAGTAATAGTATATATTTTATCTTTTTTATTTTTAATTAATATATTTTCTTGTGCGTTTTCATACGTATATGAGGCATTTTACGTGTAATGTCCCAAGCTCAAAATTAATTTCTTTCAAAAAAATTGAAACTTAGGAAATTTATTGCCCTATCTAGTGGTAATAAAACCCAAAAAAATTTATTGACTTTTTTTTAAATTAAAGGGGGTAGAGGGGGGTCAATTTTGTCAAGTTTGCTTAATACCGTCTTCTTACTTAATTTTCTCTGTCATGGCGGGTAATGAAAAAAATTTCTTCGAGTATGATTTTTAAAGGTTTTTTAATGCTCTTTTAATTGGTCAATTTTATTTTTTAATATTTTAAAAATTTGACACTAATTTTCAATAATTAATATTTAATTTTCTATTTTCACTAAAATCGATTCGTTTAATTTTAAAATAAAGCTGATGTTTTTTCCTATTGATATAGAAATTTTTAGAATGACCTTTTTTTTGTTTTTAAGATATTAATTTTCAAACAACGGCTTGTGGCGCGCGGCGCGATGCAACGCGGTCGCCTCGCATCAGGCCGCTTCAGCAACTCACTCTTACCAAAAGCACTATTTTTGGACAAAAATCTGCTGACAACATTAAAAAATGATCCGATTTTAATTTTGTTTTTTTTTTAATACTTGAGAATGTTTGTCCTACATCTCTGAACTGCTAAAAAATTAAGATCTTTTTTTTTAACTGAAATAAATGTTAATAACATTTAAAAATTGAAAAAAATTATTTTTGAAAAAGTGACTTCAAGGTCCTTTGATATCAGAAACTTTATATACTTATATGAATACACACAAAACTTATCAAAAGTATTTTTAAATGTTTCTTAGTTAATAATAATCAACAATTTTCAAATTGATTAAACAATCTTAGTTAACAAATTAATAACTATAAAAATATCCATTCCTCAGATTCCGTTTCTTTTGTGAAATTAATAAATTACTATTTACTTTACTTACGTTTCGTGTCTTTTGTAAAATTTATAACTATTGGCCTAGAATAATGAAAGAGTTAAAGAAAGTTTACAAACTTTTTCTAAATTGTTTAAACAATCTTAGTTAGCAAATTAATAATTTTGAATGTTTTCCTTCCTTAGATTCCGTTTCTTTTGTAAAATTAATTAATTACTATTGGCCGAGTATTGTATAGCAGTTTAGGATGTTTACTAACAACTATTAAATTGTTTAAACAATCTTATTTAACAATTGAATATCGTCGCCATTTTTCTTCACTTATATTTCGATTTTTTGTTAAATTAATTAATTACTATTTATATCTTAATTATATCTAGGGTCAGTTGGGGTAATTCGGGACAAGGGGTAATTCGGGACAAACGATATTTAAGCTAAATTTGCAGACTTTTGAATAAGTACAATATAAATATTTCAACTTCAGATCACCTACAAGATGTTTTGAATATTTGCCAATTTTTCAATTGTCAATTCTCAGCAAGGTATAGGAAGATAATTCATAATCGATAAAAAGTTGACAATCGAAGAAAAACCGTTTCAGTAGTTCTTCTCGTATTTGAAAAAAACAATCCAAAAAATTTAACAAAAAATTTTTTTTATGTGTTATTAATACTGTAATTGAAATTCACTTGGGCTTTTGTTCTTGGTTAATTTATATAATAATAATAATCTGTCCCTCATTACCCCGAGAATTCGACAAAACTGGGGTAATTCGGGACAGAATTTTAAATGAATTTTTTTTAATAACAGCTGAACAAACTTGCATCTTATTGACCACTACACTATTTTTTCAGTGTAAAATTACAAAAAAAAATGTTTATTATACTTTTCTTGAGTTTAGGTATAATATTTAGGCATAATATAATATTTCACAGTGCAAAATAGATAGTTCTTACTGCAAATATCTAAAGGATACGTACAATACAAGCTACAGGTAAATGAATTTAAGAGAAAAAGTTAGTGATTGAATGAGAGAGAGAGCAAAAGAGAAAAAGAGAGAAAAAGAGAGCGAAAGGAAGACTTTAAATTCGTATTAGATAACTTTCGGGTGTCAAAATTGAAGCAAATTAGATCAATTTTTACGAATTTTTTCAGAATTGTCCGTCCTATTAAATTCGCCATTTTTAATTTTAAATGTCTGATTTTAGATTAATTTTCAGCGATCCCAAAAATGTTTTTTTACCAAGTTTAAGATAAATCCCTTAAAATGTGTTCAAGTTATTAAATTTTTAACATTGTTACTTACGGTATGGAAGATTTTTGAACATATATGATACATTATCATTCATATGATTAAAGTATCATACATCTATTATGAATTTTCTTCAAGCTATTTCATCCCTTAATACAGTAGTATACTTTAGATAACTTTTTTCGCAGTCTTTTCTTAGAAAAAATTCTGTCCCAAATTACCCCTAAATTTTGCCATTTTGACAAAATCATCGGGGTAATGCGGGACAGCAGTTTTTTGCGATTCAGGGTCATCTATAAAATCTACTAACCCATAGAATTATTCTAGGGAAGTGACGTAACAAGTTAATGCTAAAGAAAACCGAAAGTATTGCCTATTAAAATAAAAAACTTACGATTTTAGTGAAAATTAAGAATTCTGTCTTGAATTACCCCAACTGACCCTAAATAGTAATTTATTAATTTCACAAAAGAAAAGGAATCTGAGGAATGAATATTTTAAAAGTTATTAATTTGTTATCTAAGATTGTTTAATCAATTTGAAAATTGTTGATTATTATTAACTAAGAACTATTTACAAATACTTTTGATAACAGAAAAAAAAAGAAAGTTAAAATCGGATCATTCTTGAGTTGTCAGCAGATTTTTGTCCAAAAATAGTGCTTTTGGTAAGAGTGAGTAGCTGACGCGGCCTGATGCGAGACGACAGCGTCGCATTGCGCCGCGCGCCACAATCCGTTCTTTAAAAATTAATATCTTAAAATCAAAAAAAAGGGCATTCTGAAAATTTTTATATCAATAGGAAAAAACCTCAGCTTTCGTTTGCAATTTAATTTTTAAAATTAAAGGAATCGACTTTGGTGAAAATAGCAAATTAAATATTAATTATAAAAAATTAGGGTCAAATTTTAAAAATATTAAAAAATAAAATTTACCAATGAAAAAAGCATTAAAAAACCTTTAAAAATCGTACTCGAAGAAATTTTTTTCATTATCCGCCAAGACAGAGAAAATTAAGTAAGAAGACGGTATTAAGCAAACTTGACAAAATTGACCCTCCTCTACCCCCTTTAATTTTTCAAAAAAGTCAAAATTTTTGTTTGGGTTTTATTACCACTAGATAGGGCAATACATTTTCTAAGTTTGAATTTTTTTGAAAGAAATTAATTTTGAGCTTGGGACATTACACGTAAAATGCCTCATATATGTGCGTGCATAAAGTTGCCAATAATTATTTTTTAATGATACTAGCATTTTTTTCCTTCTTGTTAAAGAATATTAGTAAGTTTTTAGTATTAATTAAATTGGTATTAAATATTTTGAATATTAATATTTTATACGTATTAATATTAAACTTATTACAGTAGAACCTCGATAACTCGAATTTCAAGGGGAACGCTAAAAACTTCGAGTTAATGAGTTTTCAACTTAACGAGGATTTCGAGATATAAAGGTTCTATTGATCACAACTTCGACTTACAGAAGCATAATTATAATGTACATTTTTCGCCTTGTAGAGTAATATAAAATATAAAATCGACTTAAATGTCGAATTAATAATAATTTAAGTTAGAAAAATAAACTTAATAAAAATATAATAATAAAAAAAAATTTTTTTAAAATCTGTTCTTGTAAAGAAAATTCGACTTACAGAGTCAGCTTTTCGAACTTCGAGTTATAGAGTATAAAAATGCACTATTAGTACCTCAAGGGGAATGATATTTTCTTCGAGTTAAAAATGGAAAGTAATTCGAGATATTGAGTATTTAAGGCTTCAACGGGAGGGGAATGCTATTTTTTTCGACTTACTGAGGAATTCGACTTAACGAGCTTCGAGTTATCGAGGTTCTACTGTATTTTATAAATATTAGTATTAATTGTTGATAGTAAATATTTAAAATTGTTAGTATTTTATGAATGTTAGTATTAATTGTTGATAGTAAATATTTAAAATTGTTAATATTTTACAAATGTTAGTATTATTTGTTGATAGCAAATATTTAAAATTGTTTTTCACAAACACCAGCGTCAATAATTGATAATAATAATTTTTGATTTATAAAGCTTCTTCTTGTATTGTTTGCAAGTTATAATGTCTTCGAGTTCGTAGAAATAAAGGTAATAAACTAATAGTTTGGTGTTCCGCAGCAAGTGTTTCCTCGTTATTTGGTTCGTCAATAGGTGTATAAGAAATTATTAAATTTGTTAGTTTTATAGTATTTTCATAAATGCAAGGTATTATTATTGAGATGATCAATTTTATTAAAAAGTTCGTTATTATTAGTATACCGATTATCATGCTCATATAATTTGTTAGAAAGAACTGTTCTGTCTGTGTAATATTTATTACCGAATAATTTTTGTCGAATATTTCTTCGAAATTTGCGATAGGCATATAGTTTTTTTATGTAAATTTTTAAAAAGTAGAGTCTAGTCTTTCGTTTTCTAGTAAAGATTTTTGAAGTAGATAATAAGATATCGAGTTTAGAGGTATATTCACTGAAGGTGTTGAAATAAAAGGATCTAAAATTTTTCGATGTATATTTTGAGGAAATAGAGTAATATTTTGATACTTAATTTTACATTTTGGATTGATTTGTAGGATTTCTGTTCCTAGGATTTCAAAAGTTTTTTGTAAAGTTTTTAAACAAATGATCGTAATTTTTTGAATAATAGGAGTGGAATATAACATTGTTATTTCGCAAATTGGATTCAAAGACAAAGTAGTTTGTCCTGGTAATTTAGTACAAAAATAAGATTTAAATATAGTTTTATAACAACTATCGACTGAATTTTCGTTTGTTACAAAATATGATAAATTAGTTGAAGATAGTCCGATGTAAGATGTTTGAGGCTTTATATAAAGTGCAACTGTTTGATTTGTATTAAATGTTGTAAATGTAAGTGCTGGATGAATTTTATACAATGAAGATGTGTCTAGTGAAATTAATGGCACAGTTATACATAATATAATGTAATTACTTATTTTGAAAAAATGTGTTTTTATTAAAGACATTAAATCTTGAAAATTTATCTTGTGCAGAAGTTTTCTTTAAATTTTTCTTTCTTGAAATCCTTTTCTGATATCTAAGAGATTTTTACTTTTATTCATGAATTTATTCAAAAATGATTTTATTAATTGAAAATATTGGTTTAACATTTCATCTACAATATCGATCCAAGCTCTTGATTGACTTTTTAGTGTTGTTGAGTTTTTGTTTGGGGTATAAGTTTGTAATGTTTTTCGCAAATCTAAGTGTAATTTGAAATTTTTAAGTGTAGAAAACTAGGTGCTATGTAAATGTTTTTAGATGATTCAAAATATGTTGTATGTTCATCTTTTTTTAAATAATGAAGTTAATAATGTCTCTTGAATTTAATACTGGAAAAAGTCCGTTGATTAAAATGATTATGAAAATTAGCCAAGTCATCTTGATGTACCTTTTAAACATAAAGAGTCACACCTATATTATTATTTGATATTATAGTCACATTACAACATCTATATTATTTTAAAACAATTAATACATTTATTTTGTTTTGAATTTTTCAGATTTTGGATTATACTTTGAAATCCACGAATTCTTCTTTTTGAATAAATATCGAAAAGCATATCATGCTTTGAGCAATCTCCGCAAATGAAATATTTTTTCTTTTTAATTGATTTCTTATTTTTATTTAGGTAATTTTTTATGTGAGGTGTGTTTAAATCGATTTTTGTCATTGGAATAAAGAGTGGTTTTTCGAGTTAATGTAAAGCTGTAAGTGTTTTTACCAAAACAAGGAATTGTGCTAATCGCGTTGTTTTTGTGTAAGCTTCATGCACCATGCAACCTATAGTGCAAGTTCCTTCAAATTCTTCTACCATATTTTTTATCATAATTTTAACTTCTAACCTGGGTTTTGGGATTTATTTTATATTACAAAATTGGAATACTTCGTTTTCTAATTCATTTATTAATGTATATCCTGCATTAGGTTCTGCGGAAATTCTAACTAGTGTTTCTAAAGCTATTTCTGATGCTTCATTTATTAAAGTTTTGGTATTCTCTCCGTTAAACGTTGTCGATATTCCATTTGCTTTTAATTGTACTTCATATGAAATTTTACCTAATGCGTTCCTAACTCCTAAAGCTCTGTAAGAAGCTGTTTCCTTATTTTTTATTTTACAGTATTGATTTAAAAGCTGATAATGGTTTTCTTTTTCCATTTTTTTTATACTACACGGATTGTGTTGAAAGGGGGATTTTTAAGATCATTTAGTTCTTCAAAAGATTAGGTTGGTGGATTTCCCTGATTACTAGTTGTTGGATTTTCTTGATTGTTAGTTATTGGGGTTTCTTGATTGTTAATTGATGGATTAAAAGGAGGGTTATCTTGATTGTTAAATGATGTATTTTCGTAGATATTAAATGATGGATTTTCTTGTATGACAATTTTACTTTGTTTAGATTTGTCTGTTATTGGAGCTGAAGGTAGTATTGCTTGTGTAGGTTGCTGAGTGGGAGGTTCAGCAGTAGCTGCGATGTGCAGTAGTAAATTGGTAACTGAGTCCCAAGCTGCTCCTAGTAGTTTGATGGACAAACCGAAAACCCTGTGTAATGCATACCCATGAATTACTGTATCAGCTATAAGTTTTATTCCTCTTATTGTTGTAATGAAACCTATTAAATCTGCGCTTGCATTTCCAAAACTTGTAAATATTGTCCAAAATTTTCCCCATTCTGACTGTGCTATTTCATCTAATGTTCTATCATCTAATAGATTTGCTAAAGAAATATCTTTTCCATTAAACTTTTTACCTATGATACCTCTAGTTAAAGTATTAAGAATTGACGGTTTTTTTGCTGGGAATATAACATGGTCATTTAACTTTTCTATTTGTGCTTGTGAATAAATACCACTTGTTGCAAGTGCCATAGGATTTGTATATTCCCAAGTTTGTTTAGTCGTAGGTTTTATTTTTGTAGGTTCTAGTGATTGTACTGCGTGTGGTGTTAGCTTGTACCAACTACCTCCAAAGTAATACATTGGTGGTAAAAATGCGTTGCAGCTTATTGGAATACCTTTGCGTATTAGTATATGTGTACGTGGAGTAAGGAAAAATGTATTGTTTGCTCTTAAAACTGGTAATTGAGTAAAACATTCTTCTGTTTTTCGATATGTAACTTCTACTGGGATACATTTAATAATATAAACTACTTCTCCGGCAACTACGGAAGTATACCCTGGACCTTTCATTAGATTAAAAACAAATTGATCAGGCATTTGTGTTGCTAAAGCTAATGGATTTTTAAAAACTTGTTGTTCTAGTGTACATTTTTGGATTAAAATATCGCGGTATAATTCTTTCATTTCTCGTCTAATATGTCTTTCGACATAAACGAATTTAGAGTTTACGTATGTAAATATGTCCATGTTTTGTATTTGTATTTGTTTGTCTTGTAACAAGGAGTTTTCTGGTCTAGTTTCTAAAATGAATAATTTTGGATGTTCTTTAAGTATTAAGTTATACGCGCAAACCTGTTGTCTTGCGTTTTCTGCTAAAACAAAAGTTATGTCTTGCGTAATTAGTGAATAAAGAATTTCCGAACTTTGAGTTTCATTTACGTTATATGTTTTATTAGCCATGCCTTCATATACAATTTCATATCTTTGTGAATTACATACGTCTGTGGGTAATTGTGTCCAAAATGTATGACCTCCTTCCATATCTAAACATTTACTATCTGATAATTTACAAGCTACACCGGAATTTAGAAAAATTGTATCTGTTTTAAAATTTACTCTAGCATAATATTCTTGTACAGTGATTTTATATGTCGCTGTCACAAAGACGTTTTTCCAATTTCCAAACGGGTCAACGTATCTTGTTCCAGTACAAGATCCGTCATAGTCTAATGTTCCTGCATGCATTCTTCCTGATATAATTGTTGCGTTAATTTTTATTTGTGTTATAGATTCTAATAAACCGTACATATATATTCCAGTTAAGTGCATAGTGCTACATTGATCTGCTGTGATTGTTTCTAAATATTCTTTGTGTCCGTTAGTAACTTCAGAAGTGTGTGAGTGCATGCCACAATGTTTGATTGTTCTTTCGATTTCTACTTTACATTGAATTATTTTAATTTTAGTGCATTCAGTTAACTGTAATAGCTGAATATATGTTTGTTTACTTTGTACTTGGTCTGGAGGAATGTCGCATTCTCCCACCTCAAGAAGTGATATTGTTGTTATGTTGGTCTTATGTGATCCACAATTATATCCCACGATGGCGTGAGATTGTCCTGTTAGTATGAGGATGAAGAATGATAGAAGATACATTACCTGTTAGTAAATGTGATAAAACAAATTGAATAGTATTTTTAGATTTTTATAATTGTTATTATATTTTAATACTTTTTATAGGATCGAAATGAAATTCAAACAATTTTTACACTTTAACTAGTTTAATATGAGACAATTTTAGCCTATTTATGTGAAGTACTTTTGGCTTTTTTTCAATTAATATTTTAACATTTCCATTTGATAAAATTTCTAATACTTCGCATTTTTAGTGTAATTATTATTTCGTGTAATCGTGTTATTAAATCTTTCATTTAATCATCATAAGTTTCTAATTTCTCGTGTTCAAGCGGAGGTTTGCTTGATGGTAAACGCGCTAATTTCCCAAAAACGAGTTCATAAGGAGTACACTTAGTGCCTTCGTACATACTAGTGTTGTATGAAAACGTTGCTAACTAACCAATCATCCCATTCTAAATCTTTACTAATAAATTGCTTTAAATATTCTTCCAAAACATGGTGAGATCTTTCAATAGATCCGTTGGATTGCGGGTGAAATGCCGTGGTTTTAAACTGTCGGATACGAAATCGTTTGCTAAATTTCTTATTAATTTACTAAGGAAGTTTCTTCCTTGTTCAGTTAAAACGCCTTTGGGTGAGCCATAAATACAAATGAATTTTTTAATAAATGCGTCTGCTATTGTACTAGCTTGTTGATTTGGTAGAGCTATTGCTAAAGAAAATTTCGTAAAATTGTCTTGTATTGTTAAAATGTACTCATTACCTAATTTAGTTTTTGGTAAAGGACCTACAATGTCTATTGATATTTTATCGAAAGCCGCGCCTGGAGTGTCAGTAATCACCATTGGATTTTTTGTTTTGACACGAACTCACTTTTTTAATTGACATTTAAGACAAAGCTGAATGTATTTTTGAATTTCGATTTTCACATTACTCCAATAAAAATGTTGTCTAATACAATTAAAAGTTTCTGTAACACCTTTATGACCGCCCATAGTTGAAGAATGTGATTCTTCAATTAATTTATTTCTTTGTTCTTTAGTAGGGTATTGTACTATACCTAGGAAAATTATTATTTTTACGTTTGATTCTAAAAAAGTTGATTTTAAAATTGTTAAGATTTCTTCCTACGTAACTAAATTTACTCGAGCAGTTTTGGCAATTGTTATCGATTTAAGATTCAAATTTTTCGCGATTTCATGCATAGAGTGAATTGAAAATTTGATATTTGTTACTTTATTTATTTATTTATTAAGATACAAAGTTCATAGAGCTAATGAGCCCATCGAAGAACATGATATAGCCTATAAGGCAGTAAGTCTAAAGTGTACATGGCAGATTAAAATACAAAAAGAATGAAAGGGGAAAAAAATGTAATTAAAATAAAATAAAATAAAGATCAATGAATTAAATTAATAATGGAGATTAAAGCTAAAGGAAAAAACGAAAAACAAAGTACAGAAGATGTATATGTGAGAATTGATTACAATTTATCTTTAATAAATGAGAGTCAATTACACAGCCCCACAAAAAAAAAGTGTCATGTACTTTTGACCGGAATACCTTAGCCCTATGTATTTTGACGCGCTGAACACGAATCCGAAGTCCATTTTGCTCCATCACGTCAGGATTTTTTTCTAACCTTAAAAAACATGTCGGATTTTGAGAGGTAAGCGATTTTTTAAAAAAATTTATGGATTTACTTCAAACTTGGTATCTGGGGGTTTTTTGGGTCGCTGATTATGAATCTGAAGTTAGATTTTCAAAATTCAAAATGGCGGATCCAATATGGCGGACGAATTTTAAAAAAATTTGAAGATTTACTTCAAACTTGGTATCTGTGGGTTTTTTGGGTCGCTGATTACGAATCTGAAGTTAGATTTTCAAAATTCAAAATGGCGGATCCAATATGGCGGACGAATTTTTAAAAAATTTGAAGATTTATCAGGAATAAGATGCAGAATGGAACAAAGTACTTTCTTATTTGGCTTCTGCACCAAACATATCCAATCTGTTACCAAGGAATATTTTATGATAAAATTGTAATAGAAGTCATATTTGAAAATGTGAGAAACTCGCTTCGAAATCACACTCAGCAACTTAAAAACCTGAAGATACCAAATTTCATAAAAATTTCGAAAATATGACGTCAGATTCGCAATCAGCGACCCAAAAAACCCCCAGATACCAAGTTTGAAGTAAATCTTCAAATTTTTTCAAAATTCGTCCGCCATATTGGATCCGCCATTTTGAATTTTGAAAATCTAACTTCAGATTCGTAATCAGCGACCCAAAAAACCCCCAGATACCAAGTTTGAAGTAAATCCATAAATGTTTTTAAAAAATCGCCTACCTCGCAAAATTCGACATGTTTTTTGAGGTTAGAAAAAAATCCTGACGTGATGGAGCAAAATGGACTTCGGATTCGTGTTCAGCGCGTCAAAATACATAGGGCTAGGGTATTCCGGTCAAAAGTACACGACACTTTTTTTTTTTTTGTGGGGCTGTGTTATCATTCGAATTAAAAAGAAAAAAGAAAACAGAAAAACTGTTTATGCTACTGCAATAGATCTACAGAAAGTACCTTACCAGTACGTATTTTCAAATAATTTGCTATTCATTTTAAATAACAACTTAAAGGAATAATTTTTTAAAAATGAAAAAAGAACAAGAATCCCTAATATGTTTAGAAAGTATATTCCACAGCCTTGAGCCTCGAACTATAAAAGATCGTTGAAACTTTGAGGTACGATGTGATGGAATCGTGAGTACAGAGCTCCTATCTCTGAGCTGACGTCCATTATCTCTTTCGTTTGTTCTAAAGGTAAAAAAGTTGAAAATATATTCAGGTGTCCCAGATTGCAGGAGAGAAAACAGAAAATTACCCGTGAAAAATTGACTCCTTTTGGCAACCACAAGCATTTCTGCCTTGACTCTGTATTGAAGTAAATGGTCACTCTTTCTCAGGCCAAATATAAATCTTATGCACGCGTTAAGGAATTTTTCTAATTTATTATTTAATTTGTCAGTGAGATCATCGTATACAGTGCAACCAAAATCAAAATGTATGAGTATTAGACTCTTAACTAACAGAAGTCTAATAGAAGTAGGCAGTGACTCTCTACTTCTATATAGCTGCCTAAGAGTCATGTAGGTTCTTCTACAGATACCCGTCACATGATCCTTCCAGGTCAAAGATCTATCAAGCACCAAACCTAGATCCCTAACAGACTCCTCAAACTGTATATTTAAATTTCCAATATGTAAAGGTTGATGCCTATTTAGAGTCTCCGCAGAACGGACGCTGGAAGAGCTGAAAACAAGGGCCCTGGTCTTAGAGGCATTAAGAACAAGACCACTGCTTCCAACCCACTCAGCCACAAGGTCGATATGAGACTGCATCATGGCAAACATTTGCCGTAATGAGGATAGAGGACCCGAGAGATATAACTTAAAATCATCCGCAAACTTGTGATGTTTACAGTATAGAAGTCGATTCCCAAGCTTCCTGACGTATATGTTGAAAAGTAAGGGAGCTAACGAGGAGCCTGGAGGAACTCCACATTCGACTGTCGCACATCCTGAAGACTCACCCCCACTATTAGTGACCCTTTGCCAGCGTCTATCGAGATAGGAACCAAACCAACCAATGGCAGTGTTAGAGAGTTCCGAGTCTCTCAGTCTCTGTAATAGAATAGAATGATCTACCAGGTCGAAGGGCTTAGAAAAGTCAAAAAAGACTGCCAGCGTGACCTCTTTTGAGTCCATAGCATATTTGACGTCCATTGTGAATTTAAGGGAAGCTGTCGTAGTACTGTGCCCTACACGAAATTCCGATTGCATCGGATCCATTTGGCAGTTTGTATTCAAGTATTTGGTAAGTTCAGGAAAATTTCTTCGATATAGGAAGGCAATAAAGTTAAAAAACACAATGTTTATATGTGCTACGTTTCGATGGCTCTGTTCGCCATCCTCTTCAGGCCACTTTATTAAAAACAAACAAAACACCAAATTTAGAAAAACACAGTAATATAATTTTCTTAAAGCAGTTCTCACTTTTTTCTTTCATAAAAAATTCAAAAAAATAACATACGAAAATAAGAAACATACCTCCGAATTAACAACTTAGTTACATAGTAACGAGTCAACAATCAACAATGCATTGTACAATTTTGGCAACAATATTTTTTTTTTTTTTTTTTTATAAACAGACAATGAGTCAAATAAATAAAAATTAAAAACCATTGTCGAAACGTCGAATGATTTTGTCAAACTGAAAGTCAGAGGTAAATATTATACATTAATAATTAAGTCGACGACAATTAAATGATATCAAAACAATGGGACACAATAATTAGGATTTGAGTTTTCCCAATAATAAAGTGGCCTAAAGAGGATGGCGAACAGAGCCATCGAAACGTAGCACATATAAACATTGTGTTTTTTAACTATATTGCCTTCCTACATCGAACAAATTTTCCCGAATTATAACTTTGGAAGAGATTTGACAAATTTTTCTATTTGGTAAGTTGTTTGTAAACAATACGCTCAAGGGGTTTAGATAATGCATTAAAAATCGAGATAGGTCTAAAGTCTGCAGCTGAATTTGGTTTAGTAACTTTAGGAATAGGCCGGATTATTGCCTGCTTCCAGAGTCTGGAAAAATAGCTGACTGAAGTGAGAAGTTATAGATGTGGAGAAGAGCAGGGAAGAGAACTGGTAAAGCCACTTTTATAATCTTTATGAATATACCATCTGATCCCACTGAATTAGATTTAATTTCAGAGATGGCAGTAGCAAGGGTGTCAGGGGATATATCATCAAAAAAAAATTTATGTTCATCAAAAGTAACAGTACCCACTGATGGGGTAGATAGATTAGGTGGTAATAAGGGGGAAATTGAAAAATTTTCAAGAAAATCGTTAGGCGGAAAAGGTTGATCAAAGGCGGAATCATTTGTAGGTATAACCTTGAGTTTTTAAGGGTACTCCAAATATTAGTACAGTTATTTGCATTTTTGATTTTCTGGTAATTGTATCTATTAAAAGAGAGTTTCCATACCAAAAAGATCAAAGTTGCAAGTCAAGTTTTTGATTTTGATCAAAGTTGGTCAATTTGTAGTATTTAGGGGTAGTAATAACTTAGTCAAGTATTTTTGAAAATTTTCCAAAATTTTAGGAATTACGTCACTTTGGATTTTTTACCATTTATTTTTTCAAATTCTTGTCATTTAAAGAGTTTTAAACCGATTTCAATGAAATTTATAGGGTGTTTGTAAAAAACTATAAGGTTTTAAATAAATTGGAAGTAGATTTAAAAACTTCAAAAATTCATGTAGAAAGACACAAAACAAAATTTTAAACCTTTTTTTCTATGTGTGCTAATTCATATTTTTTATTTTCGTCACAATATAATGAAAGCTTTTTATTTTACCTTTATTTAAAAAAAAAATTGATGGAGTCGGAAAGTCGGGCAGCCCCGGCCCCTTAAGCTTTTTGGTCAATAAATTGTGTAAATATTTCAAGAACAATAATTAAATTGTTTCATGGTGAAGACAAACTATTTGTCAACACTTAAAATGCTTCCAATGATAAAATAAACAGATTAATTAAGAGATACATAAGGACAAATATGAGGAGTAAAATACTAACCCTCAAAAGTTCATCGGGTAAGTCCGGCCACAGTAAAAGAAACTTTTTATTTTAATTATATAACTCAGTAAAGTAACAACAAATTATGTCTTAAATAATCGTCAGAGAATCATTTATGGATATCAGTTGAAAAATAAATTCAATAGTGTCAGAAATTACAAATATAATATCATTTTTATATGACGTTCAATGCGACACTCATTTCTTAAATTGTCCGAACACTTTAAGGTTATATTTACAGAATAGTAGTTTTTTATAAAAAAGAAATGAAATAATGGAGTCACTGTACTAAAAAAATAAGTTCAATTAAATGATACACCATTTCTAATTTGTTTCAATGATAAAAATATGGCATTATACATCAAATAAACAGTGGCCGCGGCTACCCGATGGCTGGTGCTACCCGACTTTCCTCTAAATGAATAAACTACAATGATTTATTCCTCACTACTATCTATAAATATTATAAGAAATAAATAAATATTTATGAATTAATAACCAATGGTAGTGTTAAAAAGTTTAAAAGTAGATTTTATTCAATTAATTTTGCAGCAAGTAAAACAGAAATTTAAAAGCAATTGAAGGTGATAAATTTGCCGATCTGAATTAATAGTCTAACAATTGTGAAACAATGAAAAATGTATATTACAAATTTTTCTTTGTCGACATGCCCTGGCAAATAAGCGTCACCGATTGCGGACTAAAAAGGTGCCGATAAAGTCCGCATTTGGTACCGAATCGGTCCTGACGTTAGAAATTCAAATTCATATGTTCTAATTAACTTGTACAGTATTTATTTAATGAAATTAGTTAATTCTATAATCATTTTAATAAGTATTATTTTTTATTAAGGAAAGAAAAATTAAAAAACATAGAATTCAAATTTTACATTTTTTTTACTTTTTCTTTCCTTAATAAAAAATAATACTTATTAAAATGATTACAGAATTAACTAATTTCATTAAATAAATACTGTACAAGTTAATTGGAACATATGAATTATAATTTCTAACGTCAGGACCGATTCGGTACCAAATGCGGACTTTATCGGCACCTTTTTAGTCCGCAATCGGTGACGCTTATTTGTCAGGGCAGTAACACAATAAACTGTAAGGCATGAAAATATGGATATTTGTGGCAGTTTAAATTTAGCATCCACATATTAAAACTTAGTATTTAGATATTTAAACATAATACCCAGATATTAAAATAAGTATATTTTAATATCGTGGATAGTAAGTTTGAAAATCTGTTTCTGTCAGTGAGGTACGAAAAAGCGTTGCAGATTATTTTAGTCTAAATTTACTTCTAAATTCTAAGATTGCTTTCGGTAAAATGAATAATTTTTAATACATTTATAGTTATCTACTGTTAAAATGACTATCCAACATAGGGCAGTTTTCCATAAATAACTGTTAGCAGTAGACCAGAATATTTGTACAACTATACATTTATAACTATATACTTATTTACAAAATCATTCGACTTAATGTGGTTACCAGGACCATTTTAACGTTTTGCTTTTCAAGCAACCTTCTTTTTTAGAGCAGATTTCTGGATATCTACAGTTTTTGAATCAATGGAAGCAGAAAATTAATTGCAAAAAATTTACCAAGATACTCTGCAAACGATTTTGAAGATTCTCTGCAAACGATTTTCTGCTTTCATTGACACAAACATTGTAGATATACAGAAATCTTCTCTATAAAAGAAAATTACTCGAAAAGCAAAACGATGAAATAGTCCCGGCAACCACATGAAGTCGAATAATCTTGTAAATATGTATATATATATATATATATATATATAGTTGTAAATACGTTTTGGTCTATTTTTAACAATAATTTACGTAGTAATAATGAGCTTCAACAATGGCGAAACCAGAAAATTGTTTCAGTTTTTTCTTTTCACTTTTTTCAATTTTTAAAAATAAAATTAATAGGAATAACTACTAGGCTTAAAGTGTAAGTCACAAAAAACCAATGGTTGGAGTTTAGTAGTAAAGTAAGATTAAATTAATCTGTAACGCTTTTTTATGCCTTACAGTTTTTTGAGTTACTGTCCAGGCCCGTAGCCAGAAATTTTTGTCAGGGGGGAGGGCCAAAATTCCATGCCCGTAGCTCCCGCAGCAAAAAAGTTTTTCTCATTGTCAGAAAAAAAAAATTTCAACGAGTAAAAAAAATTTCGGGAGGGACTGGTCCCCCTGGGCCCTCCCTAGCTACGTACCTGTTACTGTCGACAAAGAAAAATTTGTAATCTACATTTTTCATTGTTTCACAATTGTTAGACTATTAATTCAGATCGGCAAATTTATCACCTTCAATTGCATTTAAATTTCTATCTTATTTGCCGTAAAATTAATTGAATGAAAACTACTTTTAAACTTTTTGAAACTACCATTGGTTATTAATTCATAAATATTTATTTATTTCTCAGAATATTCATAAATAGTAGTCAGGAATAAATCATTGTTGTTTATTCATTTACAATATTTTTAAAAACAAATAAAAGTCCAAAATCGTTATGCTCATAGGATAGAAGACGTGAAGCGTAATACTCTTTTGACGATATCTCGAGAACTAAAAAACCCTCTATCAATTTTTTTTTTAAATAAAGGTAAAATAAAAAGCTTTCATTATATTGTGACGAAAATTAAAAAAATATGAATTAGCACACATAGAAAAAAAGGTTTAAAATTTTTTTTTGTGTTTTTCCACATGAATTTTTGAAGTCTTTAAATGTACTTCCAATTTATTTAAAACCTTATAGTTTTTTACAAACACCCTATAAATTTCATTGAAATCGGTTAAAAACTCTTTAAATGACAAGAATTTGAAAAAATAAAGGGTAAAAAATCCAAAGTGACGTTATTCCTAAAATTTTGGAAAATTTTCAAAAATACTTGACTAAGTTATTACTACCCCTAAATACTACAAATTGATCAACTTTGATCAAAATCAAAAACTTGACTTGCAACTTTGATCTTTTTGGTATGGAAACTCTCAAAAGCATCTCTCAGTTTGGTTTTGGGTAAGTTCCGAACTTTACAAAAGTCAGAGTGAATCTGAACATTTTTAGTACGTTTAGATAAACGATATAGTCTGTTTCGCTGCTTTAAAATATTTCTTATTTCATCAGTCATCCAAGGCATGCATCTTTTCCTATTTTTCGGAACATGCAGTGGCGCAAAGATATCAAAAGCAGAGGTTAAGAATGAAAGTAATTTATTCACTTTACAATCGATGTTTGTGTTAGTAAAGAGACTTAGCTAATCCTGCTCTGATAGATAATTTAGAAAACTTGCCTCGTCGATATCGTTAAAGTTCCGAATTGGTTTGATAGGGCATGACTGAGTTTGTATACCAGGGAAACTATATTTAATATAAATCAAGTCATGAGCAGAGAGAAAAGTTACTGGATGCTGGGAGTAGCTAAGCAGCTTGTCCATCTCGTCAACGATAAACAAGTCGAGTCTTGTACTTGTTGTAGAAGTGTGATGGGAGGGCAGGTGAGAAACAATAGATAATGCAGAAGAATGGAAAAGGGATGTAAGGTATTTAGTTTTAGTATTATATTCATTTAGGTTAGTGTTAAAATCCCCAGTTATTGTAATGTTCTTGAAATTAGAAACAAGGTTTGAAAGACAAGATTCCAAATCGTCACCAAACGAGGCATTAGGTGGTTTATATACTACCCCCACCAGAGCTCTATCAGAAAGAGACTTTACCTCAATAAATATAAATTCGGCTCCTCTACGGTCCTCCCTATCTTTCCTAAAAAGCAGGTAGCCATCAAGTCTGATTGAGTCAGAAGAGTCACTAGGCGTCAACCTCGTCTCCCAGACAGCAATAATATGATAAAAGTTTTTTTTAAAAAAATTGTAAAAAATCTAAATAATGGGCCAAAAGAGACTGAGCATTCACGTGACACAAAGTCAAGGTTTCCATGGATAAAAAAAATAATTAAGCTAGCCAAAAAAAAGCTGGAGCACACAATGAGAGACCTGAACATTCTGCATAAAAATAATAAGAAGAAGTTATCACGATTATTTGTGGAAACAGTGTCAGAGGTAGAAAATTACGTAGCATCGTCGATAGGGCATGACGATAGATAGAACGTGGCTGTATATAAAAAATATGAGAAAATTATTTAACAAAGATATTAAGTTCCAATTCTCCTGAAGTATAATACTGTGGAAAGAATAATTGAAATAAACAATTTTTTCAGTATAAAAACAGAAATAAAATTTACATGTAAAAAAAATTGAACCAATTAGAGTAAAAAATAACAATCCAAGTTGATACCGAAAACAGGTTGTGGAACAGATAAGACCTAATTGCTATTTCATTCTCTGAACATCTTGAAGTGAAGTAAGCTGAAGTCTGAGAGCACTGTCTAGTCTTCCCGTCGGCAGAAGATCTTCCCACCTAAAATCCAGAGGTATTTAATTTTATTACTTTCCCTCAGTTGACCAGCAGCAGAGTATATCCTCCGGTTGAGTGGTGTAAGTGGCTCACGAAGAAAAATTAGATGTTTCTCCTTCACTGGCCAACCCAAATCATTTGTCGAAAAATCAGGCTTCAATTTACGTTGTTTAAGCAATTTATCTCTCGTTTCCTGTTTGGTGAATTTGACCAATATTGCAGGAGGATATGATGAGTTCACAGAATTATCACTGCGAAAAATTCTGTACATATTGGAAATATCGCTAGTCTCGACAAGACAGTCCAAAGCCTTGGTTAAATCGTTAATAATTATAGGAAGCATTTCATTAGGCTTAAAAGGCAGCCCATGGATCTCAAGCGTAGTTTGTAATGATACTTGTTCCAGATGGTTAAGATTGCGTTCTAGAGAATCAACCTTGGTTTGCAGATCTTTATTTTTCTGCTTTACTTGACCCAACAACTCAGTGTGACTTTCTGAGTTATTTTCCAAGGACTGAATTTTTTTAGTATTTTCAGCAACATCAGTCTTCAGATTGTTAATTGCATCACTAATTTCTGCATTAACTTTATTTTGAGATTCAATGAAGTTAGTAAACAAAATTGTCAAGTGATCTTTCAATTCAGAGCAGACTGTTCTTTGCCCCTCCGACACTGCAACCCTGATTGCTTCAGCGAGTGCTGGGGAAAGGGCTTCATGTTGGTGAGTAGTAGTAACAGGCGGTGTAGAAGGCGAGAGCGCTTTACCACTTGAAACAGCACCTTTATCGATATAAAAAAAAGAGCAGGTAGAGAAACACTTGTGTTTATTCCGCTATGACAGTTTAAAGTTTCTTCTAAATTATCTTTGTTTTCTTTATCTTCAATTGGTAATGCAATATGACATTGATGTCCTTTTTTAACAAATTTTGCACAACCTTTTTGTAAATTAACGAATTTAGAAAGTTAATGATTTCTTTCTAATCCTTTTGAACCATTGTCAAGAGGTGAACCATCACATGATAAAAAATACGCATAATTATCTTTTCGCATTGCTAATTGATCACGACATTCTACAATGTTTGAACTAAGAAACTTCTTAATTATTTTATTTTCTATAATTTTTTCAATACTATCATTTTCATCAATATTCTCATTTTCCTCATTAATAATTTCTTCAAGGGATTCATCATCAGAGGAGAATTCTTAATCACTGAACGTCATTTCATAATTTTCCTCGGAGTCATCAACATCTTCTACTTTCTTCTTTGTTTCTCTTTTATTTCTTTTTAATTTTTTCTTTTCTCCATTTTTAATATTATTAGGATTATAATCAGGATCATTATTATTAAATTCATTTTTATAATCGTCATCAATAAAATCACTTTCATCATCAGAATACATCATATTAAGATCCATATCAGGATTTACTTCAAGACTTAAACTTGGATTAGGATTGATTTCATTACTTAATTGAACAGGATCAGGATTAATATCCCTACCTCTTAATCTAACAGAATCAGGATTGATATCCCTACGAGGATCAGGATTTGATCTATTAATATCAAAATTTTTGCTTACTTTTCTAGGTCTTCCACGTTTTTCGTGTACTGGAAGAGGTACAGGTTCTTCATTATCAAAAGAGTTTTCCTTATTTAAAACGCAATTTTCAAATGGTACCACGTTTCTTTTTAGTTTGCAATAATGGATAAGGTTGATTTTTTGATTTAGGTTCCTCGATAAATATTCCATTCTTTTCATTATTTTCACTCTTTTTCTTTCTTAATTTGCTTCTCGTAACTACATGACACGTTTCGTTGTTTTCTTTTAAAATGACAGTTTCTTTAATAATTTCCAAAAGATCTTTTATGCTTTCTAAAACATTAGTTAAATAAGTATTTTTAGTTAAATCGATATTTTCTTTCGCGATACAAATGTTTATTGATTGTGAAGTTGAAGGTTTGACAGAATCATTAGGAATTTCTGCGTTATTAGTTTCTTCGATATAAGGATAATTTATTTCTTCATCGCAATAAAAATCATTTTCTTTTTACGTTTCGTCTTTTATTTCTTCGTCAGATTCTTCGTCTGATGCATCTAGATTTCTGCGGATAAAAGTAATAGGATTTCTTGATAACGCGTCTGCATTTACGTTTGTTTTTCCGGCTGTATAAACAACATCAAAATCATATTCAGCTTATTTTAAACGCCATCTAGTGACTCTAGAACAAGGGTCTTTTGAATTTTAAAACCATACGAGAGGTTTATGATCAGTAACAAGTGTGAATTTTTTACCGTATATATAAGGTCTAAATTGCGAAACACAATGAATGATTGCTAAAGCTTCTTTTTCATAAGTATCAAATTTCTTTTCATTATCGTTTAAAGCTCGAGAAGTATATGCAATTGGTTTATCTTTTCCTATTGTTCCCTGTGATAATATTCCGCCGACTGCAAAACCCGACGCATTAGTAGTTACTATAAAAGGTTCTGAAAAATCAGGTCGAATTAAAAGTGGTTCTTTACATAATTTATCTTTAAGTATAATAAATGCAGTTTTTTGTTTATCAGTCCATATGAATGCTTCACCTTTTTTTAAAAGTTGACAAAGTAGACTTGCAATTTTTAAAAAACCTTCCATGAAACGTCTATAATATCCTGCTAGATCTAAAAATTGTTTAATGTTTTTCTGATTTTTAGGAACTGGAATTTGTTTTACCGCAATTAATTTCTTTGGGTCTGATCGAACACCATTTTTATCTATTATATGACCTAAATAATTTACTTCCGGTCTTAAAAATTCACATTTATCTGGTTGTAATTGTAAATTAGCTGATCGTAATCTTTCCATTAAGTTATCATATTTTTGCTGATGTTCTTTTAAAGTATCTGCGTATATTACTATATCGTCGAGATAAACAAATAATTCAGTGTTTATTAATCCTGTTAAGCAGGCATTCATTAGTCTTTGAAAACAAGCAAGGACGTTTTTTAATCCGAAAAGCATTCTATCAAATTCATAATGTCCGTCTGGGGTTGAAAATGCAGTTTTATGCGAATCTTTACAATTCATTTTTATTTGATGAAAACCCGACGCTAATTCGAAAACTGAGAAATATTGTGCATTTTCTAATTGATTAAGAATATCTATTATGTTAGGAAGAGAAAAATTATCTTTAATTGTTTTATCATTTAATTTACGAAAATCTGAAATCATTCTCCATTGTTTGTTTCCTTGGGAATCTGGTTTTTTAGGAACTATCCATACAGGTGTATTATAAGGAGATGGGGATGGTTTAATTATTCCTTTTTCTAAAAGGTCATTTACTTGTCTTTTTATTTCATCTTTATGAATAGGTGGAAACCGGTATTGACGTGAGGAAATAGGTTATTCTTCTGTGGTCGGAATAGTGTGTTTAAGCACATTCGTTGCTTCTAAACTTTCACCTGGTTTATGAAATCTATCAATGTTTTTTGTTATGATTTCTATAACATGCGATAATTCTTCTTCGTTCAAATGATCTAATCTAAGTGATTCTTTTACAGTGTGTACGCGATTTGTTCCCATAATATTAAATATTTGACATAAATTTTTTAATTTTTTATTATTGTGGTCAATAAAAGTGTGTAAAAATTTTTCTGATGAATCGATTTGAGTATTTACGATACTTTTTGCTAAATGTATTTGTTGATTTTCTGTTTGAATATTTTGCAAATTTCTTTTATGTTCTGAAAAATCTAATAGTTCTACAGTTAATATTGGAATATTCATAGCTTCAATACATGTATTTGCGCTTTTTAAATAAGCTTTCCCATTATGATTTGTTACTAAAGCATTACCTACATAAATTCCTTCGCCTATTATTAATTTAGGAATGTAACCTACTTTTTTCTCTGAATTTTTTATTTTTACAAATATTGTTGAAATTGTTCTAGCTGGTACTGTTATATATTCTTGGGTTAAAAAAGGGTAACATTTTTTGTTAATTTTTATTTGTTTTTCTTTATAATTAATTTTCGCATTATTTTTATTAAAAAATTGAGTATCTAAAATGCCATCATGAACGATTGGTACATCATTGGAAATTATGTTAATCGAATATTTTAATTTCTACCTGACCTAAAGTAAAGACTGGATGTTCATTGATCCCTGTTAACGTAACGGTTCTTTCTTTAAGTAAATTTGGACCTGCTCCCATGTTCTTTTTTAACATTTCATTATTTTGTATTACAAATGCATTTCTTCCTCGCTCTTGACCTCCTCCGTCGCACTTACTACGTGAAGGTTGCTCGCGTTTCCCGACTGCGGTTGATGTAATCTTCTAGCGTTAGTTCTTTGTCTTATTGCACAATTTTCTAAATGGTGCCCTATTTCTTTACAATAAAAACATATCAGGGTTGTATTTTGTTGAATTTGTTCGTTTTGATTTTTGCGATTTTGAGTGTAGTTTTTATTTAGAAATTGTTCGTTTGGATTTACAAAATTTTGCAAATTATTTCTTTGGTTATATTGAAATCTTGGACTTTGGAAGGGAAAATTTCTTCTTTGGAAATTTTAATTAAATCACTGGAAATTTTCGTATTAAAAATTTCGTCTAGGAGTATTTTGATTTTGATTGTAAGGATTTTGATAATTTGTTCTTTGATAATTTGGGTTTTGGTAATTTGGATTCTGACTTAAATAATTCTGGTCATAAGGATTTCGAAAATTTTGAAAGTTTGGATTTTGGTTTTAGTAAATTGGTATTGTATATTGATTTAAAAGATTTAAATTTTGATTTTGAGGTCTTATATTTTGATAATTTGGGTTTTGATATCCTTGATTTCTAAAATTCGTATTTTTAAAGTTAGTGTTTTGAAAATTTGGATTTTGATAATTTGGATTTTGAAAATTTGAATTTCGAATATTTGCATTTCGAAAATTTTGAGGATTATAATTTGGATTTTGGAAATTATTTTTAGGAAAATTTTGTCTTTGGAAATTTCAAATATTTTGTGGGCTTTGATTAAATGCAAAGCACACTAGTGCTGAATGGTCACTATATCCACAAATTTGGCAGTTTTCTAATTGTTCGTTTACAAAATTTATTTAATTTGTTTCAGGTACAAATTTTTGATTATTTTTTGTTTAATTGCTTTTTCTTAAAGCAGAAGAGGCTGCTAACCTTCTTTCCGCATCAAGTGCATTACTCGTTACTTCATGCAATGTGTCGGCTCTTTTTATTTGAACTTCTAAATCTGGTCTTAAACCTTTTAAAAAACAGTCCGCCAAATCTTTTTGGAGTCCTATTTAAAAATTCTCTTCTATTGCTCCTTCGTTTCATGCTTTATGTGCATCTAAAATTTTATCTGCAATTTCTTTAACTCGATTCACGTATGATATTACTTTTTCTTGTTCCCACATATAAATGGAACCTAATTCACCCTGAAGTTGTTATATTGATTTAAAAGGAGAAAAAGCTTTCTTCAGCTTTTCTATTAATGCATCTACTGTGTTAAATGTATTTTCGAATATACACTTCAACGCTTCACCTGTCAGTTTTCCGCGTAACATTTTAACTAAGTTTGCTTCTACATTTGCTGGAAGCATTTCTTTTGCTTCTAAACATCCTTCAATAAAATTTTGCAAAGACATATTTTGACCGTCATACAAT
This sequence comes from Ganaspis brasiliensis, assembly GCA_037103525.1. Lineage (NCBI taxonomy): Eukaryota > Metazoa > Arthropoda > Insecta > Hymenoptera > Figitidae > Ganaspis > Ganaspis brasiliensis. Next base: position 334,825 of record JAZKLR010000113.1, read on the forward strand.
GGAACTACTTCTATCGCGTCCCTTAAGGAAATCACTTGGTTATTATGAATTTGATTGTGTGTCATGTTTCTTTTTGTAGTTACGAGTTCTTGAATAAAATTTTTTTCCGTTTTTATTTTTAATCTAAATTCGTCGTTTTTTACTTTTTTGTAATATCTAAATTTTCTTGTGTAGTTTCTTCGAATTCAGAGGAAGAACCTTGAGGGCAAATGCTTAAATATTTTTTAATTGATTCAAGTGATTTATTCAAAGCACTTTTTAATTTTTCATCAGTTAACGTATCATTAGTTAATGTTTCATTAGTTAAAATTTCATCAATTTCTTCGTTTTCTTTAGGATAAGGAGTATGCTCTAATTTATCATATATATTTTCTAATGAGTTATATAATTTATTTTCTTTTAAAACACTTTCAAAATAACTAGTAGAATTAGCGAAATTTTCCAATCCAAAATCTGTTAAAGTTGAGTCTAAACCGCTTGAATCCCCCTTATTAGAACTAGATTGGGAAATTATAGTTTCATTTGGACTTATTGGTAACCCGCTTTTAGAGGATAATAAAATTTTATTTAGTTTTTCAATTTCTTTAATAATTTGTTCATTACTTTTTAATCACTTCTTAAAATTCTTTTAGTTTCTTCCGACATGTCATATAAAACCATAATTTTAATATTTTAATTTTCTATTATCTTATTTTTCAATTTTTTTTTATTTTTATTTTATTTTACTTCATTGATAATTATCACACTTTTACTGCACACATCGGTCGATGCTTAAAAAATATTAAATAAGGTATGTTACGTCTAAATAAATAGAGCAACATTCCTCATTTATTTATTATGAACTAAAGAACAGTCGGTGGCTTTCAGTGTGGAAAAGGTGTGCGGGTAATAACAGTCAATGATTTTTTCAATTATTAAACTCTTTCATTACTAAATTACAAAAGAATCCGAAGTGTTATTCAGGTGAATTTTTCCCAAAGCTGACTTGATTAAGTTAATAAACTTGAAGTTTTGTTTATATCGAAATGAAAACTCGTCAATCAATTCCAGATCAGAAATCAGTTAATCCCAACATCTTATAAATCTTAATTTTATCATTCTCCTTAAAAGAAAATACAAATGGTTAATTCAAAGACTCTTTTTGGAAACGTTAATAAAATTCAAATATAAAATTATTTACCTTTTTTAGTTTTTTTAACCTCTTCAGCAGACTTAGCAGTTCAAGATTGAATTGCCATAGATTTTAGGTGTTACTAGTTTTAACTCCAAATATTTTCACTAGTTGCAATTCTCTTACTAGTCGCTGAATTAATATTTCGGATCCGATGTTGATTTTTCCAATGAGATGAAGGAAGATTGGTGAACGTTGAAAAACACTCGGTTAGTTAAAATGAGTTTATAATAATTGAAAGAAAAGGAAAAAAAAAATATCGACAGCAAAGTTTAGGATTTAAAACATTTGATACAGAGAAATTCTTTTCTTAGTTACTTTACGCTGATTTTCACATGAAGAAACGACGCGTACAATTTGATAGAGAGCTTACGGATGTAATTCCGGATTGCTTTTTCGCGAATATAAAAAGATTAAGAGGTTACGGGTGGTTCCGGATACTCTCAACGAAGACAAAATTTACAAGAGGATTACGGGAGGTTCCGAATTACTCTTTTACCAGTTCTTTTAAATTCAATTCTAATACTTTTATAAAATTCGATGGTTATATCATAAAGAGTTAATTTATACTTAATACTTGTCGCGTTACAATCAAGGGATAGGTTTAAATTAATATTTCTTCACGAACGATACGTACATTTCAGGGGGCCGGTTTAGATTAAGTATAAAAGACAAAGGGACAAGTAGACTTCTTCGTGAGGGACGATGCGTACATTTCAGGGGGCCGGTTTAGACTAATTTTTGTACAATACATTTTTTCTTAAATAGACGAATTCGTGCCCTGAGGCGTGTTTCTTCCCTACTACTTAAAGGAGTGACAAAGATTTTAAGGTGCGTCCGCGAAATATCGTTTTAGTGTGCGTAAGTTGGTTTCTTATAAAATATTTGAATGTATTAGTACATGTGGGATCCACATGTACTAACCTTTTGGCCACGCAAAGTCATAAAGTCGACACACACACATTCTTACTTTCGTCCAATTACAAATTGCTTAGAAAAGTAATATGTTAATTAAAGAACCTAGTCCGATCATCATCGCATCGATGCGTAGTCGCCTTGCAGGATTTAAAAAGTGGAAGGGCCAGCGCATGTCAGTGACCACTCCTATTATCGAGCGATTCTACTTTAAATGTCAAATTCAATTAGACGATTGGCAGGTGTTTTGTTTATCGAGTTCACAAGAATAGTGTAAACTCTAATAGAGTTACGGATGTAACACTATCAAACGAGATGTTGAGTTGTTGAAGTTCAAATAAATACGGAATGCTCTTTAGCGCAACCTCCTTATGCTTTATCCTTTTCTAATTTCTATCCTTGTCACATTCTTTCTCCCGATTAAAAATATAAAAATCCATGGAATGTATGCTCTGGAATGTAACATGAGAATAAAATCCCTTAAATAACCGATATTTTAATATACAAAACCAAGTTAAATTATATTCTTGATAAATTAAGAAATAAAATACATGGTTTTAAAACTGTCATATGAATCTGCTCTGGAATGCACTTAAAAAATAATATAGCCAAAATAGTCAATGGAATGTTATCAGAACCGGAACTTATAAACATGATTGCGCAACACCTTTCAAACTGTACTCTTTTTCTATGCACTGCTGAAATTTAATAAGTCTTATATTAATTTGGCACATTATTTCACATAGCTGAAAAAATTCCTAAGAGAAATAATTATTAAACTCAGGAAGAAATAAATTATGATAAACAATTGACAAATTCTTGGAAATCATAAACCATAATCTAAATATATAAGAGAGTATACACGTTGAAACTTGTCAAGGGTTGACCTTGTAAATTCCTTTCTGATGATGTAAGAGACACGTTGAAACTTGTCAACGGTTGATCTTGAAATCTTTATGCAAATTTATTTCTGATGATTTAAGAGACACGTTAAACTTGTCAAGGGTTGACCTTGCAAATTCCTTTTTGATGACGTAACATGGCATGAAACTATCCAAATGAAATTATTTTTGTAAATTCCTTTCTGATGACGTAAGAGTATCCATGTATCGAAGGTTGACCTTGTGTATGACCCTAAAATTATGTTTGTAAATTCCTTTCTGCTGACGTCATTTAATTATCATGTGGTTTGAGTCTGGGATAAAACGTCGGTAAAGAAGATCCCTGACAAAAAATGATAACAATATCCAGAACTCCCCCAGTATATCTACTAAGAGATACCAAGTCCACAGAGTAACACAAAGTCAGATCTTTGATTTTCGACCTCTGGTTGATGACAATTTGTGGAAAAAAGACAGTGATGGGAAAAAAGTTTTATGGAGTAAAATTAAAGAAGTGGCAACGAATTATTATCAATCGCCAGAAACTCTTTACTGCAAGTACAATTTTCGTGAAGATTTTGTAACTGTCAAAGTTGCACAAGATCATGGCCACTCTAAAAGAGGAAGACCAAGAGTTACACTAAAGTATTTTTTAAAAAAAGATATAAATTCATAATTTTATAAACTAGTCAAAAAATATTCATATAGATATAGTATGCTCTTATTTCTTTGGAATGAGTTTTCATTAATCTAAAGAGTGAAAATTTATACCAATAAATGCAGCGATACTTTAAACATTTTTCGTATAATTTAAAATCCTCTACATGTTCTAATATGAGTATTTGTTTAATAATTTAATAATTAATAATTAATTGTTTTAATATCGTTTTATACTAAACCATAGAAGTACACTTTTTTATTTTATAGATAAAAAATATTTTAATATTAAAAATAAGTAAAGTAATAAAAAACTGAAATAATAAAGTTTTGAATAAAATATTATTTGTATCAATATGTGTAGATTTTTGTAGTGGATAAAAAAGTAAACGTAATTTAGGATTTAAAAAATTAAAGAAAATTAAGACACTTTAAAACTTTTTTAATTAACTTATTATTTTAAAAATTATTGATTTATGTTTATCTTAAAAGTAAGGACACAAGATTCAGAATATTCAAAAAAGTTAATTTTTTTTAGTTTGAAGCATCAAAAATTGTGAATTTATATTAGTTTTAAAAATCTGCTTATTACTATTAAATTAAATCAATAAATAACTTTCAGCATTTCACTGTATTTTGAAAGGTTTACCTATTTTATAAATGCTATTAAACATTTTTATTGGTCCCATACAGGTTTGATTTATGTATACAGTAGAACTTTGATTATCCGACAGGCACCGGACCAACACCCTGCCGGATAATCGAAAACACGGATAATAGAGGTGTATAAATTTATAATTTTTATTTTGAGCTATTTTCGTCACTATAAATATATATGTACATATATAAACCTTTAGATAATAGATTTTTTTCATAAAAAGTTAATTACGTAAAAAAAATCTGTCATTTTTGTTTGTTTAATTTTGCTTAGAGATTTATCTGTCTCATATGTGCGTAGACGACGAAGAATCAAATTGTCTGTAACATTTGCGTCGTCTTGCTGTTTGTACCATTCAATAAACTTTTGCATATTAGAACATGCTTCTTTTGCTTCTTCGCGCAAATCTTTTGTATTAACTATGTTTTCAGTCTTATCACTACCGCCATATTCGAAATTTGTGTCTTCTAAGTCAACGTCTGTTTCAAGCACACTGTCAAGAATTTCTTTGTCTGTCATAAATGAATTGCAATCTAGTGCTTTAAAATTAGCATCGCTATTTAATTTTTCATTAAAAAATAATGCTTTTGCAGCCACAATTGGTCCACAAAGTGAAATTCCTTCACTTCTTTTTTTAATAAACCACAAATAAAGTGCCGTATCAAGCGTTTCATTTATTGCTTTTTTTATTGTTTTCTTTTTTTTAATGGGACCACTCAAAGATTCCATTCTCTAAGTATACTGCACAATTTCGTTTGTGCGTTTCTTTAAGTCGCTTATAGCACTTCGCGGAACATTGTAAATTTTACTCAAAGAAACGGTAGTTGCACCTTTTTCGAGTTGTTTAATGATCTTCAATTTATTTTGTAATGTTATGTTAACTGTAAGTAAATAAAAAAAAATCTTATCTCAGAATGACGACGGTTAACAGAGGTGCCGGTTAACACAGGGCCGGATAATCGAGGTTCAACTGTATTATAAAAAATGAAACTCCCATGAACGCTTTAATAGATATTTCACTCACAAAATACTGCCATTATTATTTTTAATTATAGTATTAGTTTTTAATTTGGTCTCCTAGAAACTTGTCAAATTAGAAATAGCACGGTACTAAGCGTAACTTTAAAGGAGAACTTTACAGAGGATTACTAGGAAATTGAACGATATTAACATTCACTGCAAAATAGCACAGTTTTACAGGGAGGTATCAATATGATTCCTCACTAAAAATTGCTTTTAATACTAAAATCTATTGGTTTATCGAGTTCTGTTTTGAAATGGTTTGATTCATATCTGTTTGATAGGATGTAGGCTGTTGTTGGAGCTAATAACGAAAAATCGGGGTGGGGTCATATTGGAACAGCTGTCCCTCAAGGATCAATGCTGGGTCCTCTTTTGTTCCTTCTTTACATAACTGACTCGAGGAGTGCTCTTAAATATTTTTAACATATGAACTTTGTAGATGACCTGCAGATTTATTTGCATTCTAGTTTTGAAAATCTAAGAAATAATCTAGTCTTAATAAATGAAGATGTAGAATTTTTATTTAAGTGGGCCGAGAAAAATATGCTTAAGTTAAATTTTAGTAAAAATTATTCCATGATAATTGGATCCACCTGGAATATTAATGATATAAACTTAAATAACTATCCTTAGAACAAAGTTGATGATGTTTACATCTCATTTATCGACTCAATTAAAAATTTGGGTGTTATTTTTAAACCTACTTTATCTTGGGACAAACATGTCGGGAGGATCTGTAAGAATGTTTACGCTACCCTGTCGCAATTTAAAGTTAACAGGAAAGTTCTTTCAATTGTATAAGATTTATATACGATCTGAAGGGATACGAACACATAACACCATACTGGCAAACTCTTGGATGGCTAAATATTAGAAGTAGACGGCTTTTTTTTATTGTCTGTCTAACTTATACCATTCTTAAATCGCAAAGACCGTGGTATTTTTATGAAAAATTCATTTTTAGGGAGGATATAACCTCTATAGCTGAGAATCCCTTTATGCAAAACTGATTTCTCTTTGATGTCTTTTTTTTTTTTTAAATCCTTGGATTTGTTAACTGTTATATTATAAATTTAATTTAATTATTTTTATTATTATGTATCATTGTTACTTTCTATTATTTTCTATATATATATATGAATTTAATGATGATCTTCTATATGGTCCGTGATTGTTATTTGTTATTAATTGATAATATTTAATGTATATTACTCAATTATTGTATTTCATATCTGTTGTCTTCATGGGTTTCCTAGGACATAATAAAGAAATTTTAATTCTACCCTGGCAATTTAGCGAGAATCGGTGTGGAAGCGGATTTGATTCCGTTTTGATTCACTTTGATTTCGGGTAGAATTTTGCTATTAATTAATGAAATTTAATGAAAAAAACCATTGATAATGAAAAAATATTAATATTTAATTGTTTTTTAGAAGAATTGAGTTAAAGTTGAGCTCTAATAAAGCTTTAGAAGAATTAAGTTAAATTGAGCTTTAATAAAGCTCAATTCTAAAAAACAATAGAAATATTTATATTTTTCATTAACAATGGTTTATTTCATTAAATTTCATTAATCATAAGATTCCTGAAAGGAATAACCAATAACTTTTAATAAACAAAAAGTCTAGACAGAAGAAAGCAATACATTATTTTTTCTTTAATAAAAACCGACAAAATACTTGATGTATGAACTGTTTTCATGATTACGAGCTAATTTCTTAATTCTAATTAGAGAGAGAGAGAGAGAGAGAGAGAGAGTATACACGTTGAAACTTGTCAAGGGTTGACCTTTAAACTTTTTATGCAAATGAAATTATTTTGGATTCTTTCTGATAACGTATTATGGCTTGACTTTGGAATTATTTATGCAAAATGTGTGATTTTTGGACATACGACCATTTTACACAAACAATATATGTCCTTCTATAGGTAATCACATGGATATACGTACACATACTTTCCTCACACACATATTTATTAACACATTTTGTCCCAGAACCCTCTTTGTATATCTACTGACGCTATGCTATACCTCGAAGACGGGTCGAACTTACGAACTTAAGAAATGTAAGAAGTTCACCAATTTTGAAAATTTCGTGTCATTCAGGTGACATTTTTATTTACTACTCGATAAAAAGCTCAATACAGTAGAGACCCCATTATCCGGACTAATGAATGCAGGCATTCATCCGGATAATCGAAAATCCGGATAATCGAAAAAAGTACGAAATAAATGAATTTTTAATTTATAATTTTAGGTATTTATTTCCAATGAATTTAAATAAGACTGAAACAATCTAAAACTCTTAAAATTAACATTAATAAATGTTTAGTTAGAAATATTTCGAAATATTTACATAAACATTTTCTTAAAACTTTGTTGAAGATATTGTAGACCTTTTTGTATTAAAATTATAGTAATAAGATTTGTGGCCTTTGGTCCTTTTTAATTACGGATTTTGTTTTTTATTAGATTTCAGTTTTTATTATTCTCTAAATTTCGTCGATGCATTTCGCCATGATCATGGCTCTTCAGGACTACAAATTAACCATTTTTAAAATTTTTATATTATTGTAATCCTAAATTAAACTAAAAATTGTTTTTTTTTAAATTGTTAATTTGTAGTCCTGAAGAGCCATGATCATGGCGAAATGCATCGACGAAATTTAAAGAATAATAAAAACTGAAATCTAATAAAAAACAAAATCCGTAATTAAAAAGGACCAAAGGCCACAAATCTTATTACTATAATTTTCTTAAAAGTATATAAATAGATAAAAACACAACGTGTGAAAATTCAAAATTCACAGCTATGAAATTTTACCCAAAGGATATAAATTTTTCACGTACTTAATGGTTTCTTGTACTTTAAATATCAAAATACTAACTTTTAAAATATTCATGGTATTAAATGCTAATAAACTTTACAATTAAAAAAAAAAAAAAAAATTGAAATTTATTTGGATAATCGAAAATCCGGATAATAGGGGTCCGGATAATGGAGTGTCCACTGTATTTGAACGCATATTTTCAATTGAAAGAGTATTTAAACATATTTCATAAGCCTGAAAAGATTCTTTAAGCACAATATCATAGTAAAAGTTCAAATCAAAAATTTACAGCAACTGAAAAAAGCAGAGTTTCTTGAAAATCTTGGTTACGCCATTTAAAAGAGAGCGCCTAAAAAAGAGTCAGATTGGAACTTTTTCATTCTAAGAAAAATTGTACTTTTATTAAATAGTAGATACTATGTTAAAATGATAGTCTAAAATCAGAAGAATTGATTAATTTTGAATTCATTTTCATTGTTACTTATGTCAGGGACGGTTAAAGTAGTGTATAGTTAAGACATACTACACATCTAAACAATCCCCATATTAGGAATTTTACACATAAAAATTGCGAAATTTCTAACTTTTAATTGATTTTTTTAGTACAGCCTTCCTTCTCCACAATTTCTTTTAAAACTCTTTACCTAGAAAAAAAAACTCATTCTTCCAGTCCTGATTTATGTAAAATTTGCAGCTTAAATCTAAACGAATTAAGAGTCCGGATTCCATAAGGTGTTACGCGTGACTTTCGTTAGCCCCTCGTTAAGTGAGTTCTCGCTGAACGCGAGGCCTACGTGAGTCACGCGTAACACCTTATGGAATCCGGTCCCTCAATTGTAAAATTTTATACTCGGTAAAATAAATTTGTTACATACTCAAATATATTTGAAAAGACAGAAATTTATAATTAAATCTATATATAATCGTTAATTAATTGTTATTTGTAAAAATTAACTGATTTTTACCGTTTGTTATATGTTGATCTTCTCGGTAACCTGGATTATTTATAGTAGTTCCTTGTAGAACTAGACTAGCTCTTAAATTTGTTGGATCACCTCCTTTTCGAATATAAATGCTTTCATACACAGAAGATATAAGGATGCTGAAGTTTAAACCAATAGAGGCTAACTGAAATTATAGGAAATTAACAATTAATAAGGAACTCAAAAAGATGTTTAATTCTAATGAAGCTTTCCAGAAAAAAGCTATTTATATTGCTACAATGAGTGAGCTTGTGTTATTAAAGCTATATAATTTCTTTAAAACAAATCTACAACCCTCCTCATGGCGTCACCATGTCGTAGTAAGGGGTTTTAGGACCGGCAAGACGCTTGTCATTAGGCCGACATTCTTATACAAGCTGTTTCGGCTCTGCCTAAAACTCATCGACTCCCGTTGTCAGACGAGTTTGCGCTCCTTGTACTGGTCTGGATCCTGTTAATTTAGGCCAGTCGCAGTTTCGGTACTTAGTGCACCAGCTACCTGTCAGAAAATACGTTAATACGGACTACCAGAGTGGGGGATGATCATCCTTGTCAGCTGTTGACGACGTGAGATTCTGGGATTGCTTGGGATCCATTTATGGTTATCACAAGTTGAAATGGAAAAGTCTCGATCTAGGAGTGACTGTCGATGCAGCTAATTTTTTTGATATTTGTTATTATTTTTTTGCAACAAAGTCAACAATAATGAAATAAAAAATAAGTAGTTTCCCATTTCGTATAAATGATTGATAAGTGATGTAAAATGCTTTGAATCATTAAAAATACTTTTCTATATTAAAAATTAATAGTTTTTAGTTGTTTTTTATAATGATAAATAATTGGTATAAACGATTTAGCAAATGTCAAGGGGTGCAGTAGTTATTTGCTTTCTTTTTGCTTGAAACTTGTTACTTAAATGTTTTCGGAGTCGCTGATTAAGAATCTGACGACAGTTTTCAAAATGAAATATCCAAGATAAGGATGAAAAAACGAAGTTTAATTGGATTCTCTCAAAACTTGTTACTAATACTGATAAAAAAAATGACTGATACAACTTCAACAACTCCAACACTTTCAAGATATATGCAAGTTACAGCGTACAAAGTAGATTGTGGAAAGAACAAAAGACATTTAAATTCTGACTTTTCGAGATAAAAACAATAAAGAACAATTTCATAGTAATAATTTTAACACATTCTGAAACAGGAATAATTGTTACATTAAAAACTATATTTATACTATATATTTAACCTTTAAGATTATTTCTTTACCTCACGCGGCCAGGTTCAAAGCTGTGAGGGTTCAAGTTAACTTTACGTTATTTATAAATATTAAAGCGCCTGTCGAATAAAGATCGACATATTTATATAAATATCTATGAATAAAAACAATGAACTAACTCAAGAAGAACAAGAGAAATCAGGGGGGCTGACGAAAACAGTTAAATAAGTTTCGAGTTAAACCCGTAAAAAAACAATCAAATTTCAAACGCGTTGCGAATACGAATCTCGGGTGTAATATTTATTCATTTATTTTTTTTTTCAAAGTAATTCCAAGAAAATAATAAGAGAAATAACTAAATTTCTTTTCAAATGATATTATAAACAGTAAACCACAGGTGCAACTGTTTGCACTCCTTTGCATATAGGGAATACTCCCATTGAAATTTTGGAGTCAGTTAAGGATCTTGGTCTAATACTTGATTCTACTTTTTCCTGGGATAAGCATGTTCTTGAGATTTGTCGGAAGACTTATGTTGTGCTTAGACAGCTATATAAAAATAGGGATTCTTTTCCAACATCTACGCGAATTTTACTTATTAAAAGCTTAATTCTTCCCTATTTTGACTATGGTTGTCTGGTGTACGATGATATTACTGATGATCTTAATTACAAACTGGAGAAAACTCTCAACGCTTGCGTTAGATTTATTTACAACCTTAATAAAAGTGAACATATTACACAGTATAGAGTAAAGTCTGGTTTGTTGAATGTGGCCAAAAGAAGGCAGTTATTTATGGGAAATCTGCTTTATACTATTCTTAAAACTGGAGTTCCTGATTACCTTTTCGTTTACTTTGTGTATAAAAACTCTAATTTAAGCAGTAAGCCTAACTTAAGAGAAAGAAATTATATTCTGAAAGTACCAGTACATCGCACTTGTAAATATCAACGTTCGTTTGTCATTAGAGGTACGCGTTTATGGAACAAAGTTCCTCAGTCTCTTAGAGATGCATCCTTAAAGCAGCTCTTTAAGTTGCACTTTTTCAAGTTTTTAAGTTCAACATCTAACTCGGTTTTCGAAATTACATACTGGTAATTGAAATTCACGTGTGTTTATTGCCTTTTCTTTTTGTTTTGTGTTTTTTGTTACACAACTCGAGAATAAGTATGGTTGTTGAATGAATATGCAGATGGGCAAGCTGTCTTTTCTGTTTTATTTATTATAATGCTCTATATATTTTTTGTTATCATTTTTCTTGTTTTGTTTTATTCAATTATAATCATACCTTTGTTGCATCGATTGTGATATATATTTTTTTTATATAATTTATTGTACTCTGATTATGGCCATGTTATTATTATTATTAGTTCTGTATGATCTGTTCCATTGAGGGCTTACTAGCCCTAGGAACTTTTTTTTCGAATAAATAAATAAATAAAATTCAAAATAAATGAGCTCAGCCATCCAATGGTATCCTCATTATTTAAAAAGAAAACTTCTTAAAGTCTCAAAATTCCTGTTCGATTCGTAAAATCAAGACGAATTACGCAATGAAGAACAACTTAAAAGAAAAAATATATGTATATTTTTATTTTTTTTATATAATTTAATTCAATAGTGATTTTAATAAATAAATTAATGAGGGAAAATAAATGTAATAATTAATCAATTTTATTTCTAGAATATTAACTGAGAAGAAGAGTTTTAATAACCAGAAAAAAAAATTTTGATAAATAAAAAGAAAAAAAAATTATTAATAAATAGGGGAGTGGGTCCTAAGATGGACATGGCCCCAAGATGGACATTTCGTATAAAATTTTTTTTTAAGGTGACATCGCCTTATGCTTTCTGCCATTTTTGTTGTTTGTATGGGGCATTCTTCGGAAAATTTTCATTGAAAAATTAGATTTGCCTTAAATACTTTTTTTTGGATTCCATATTGAAAACTAATACACACGTATTTTTTTTATTTCGTGATTTGATGGAAATTACAGAAGTTATAAATTATTGAAATTTGATGTTTTGAAATAGAGGGTTAATAAGGAATTTTTCTCTGTTTATGAGAAACTGGAGAGTTTTTTCGTTTAATTGTTATTTACAATTATTTAGCTCAGTCCACGCATTCTAGAACTGCATTTTAAAAATATAAAACGTAGTTTCGTTCGTTTTCTGTTGAATGTCATTTGTTTATTTTTTTGTAGTTTAATGTTATTTGTTTTGACAGGCGTATAAACATTCATCGCAAAATTCAAATGACAATTTATGAAAAAACAAGAAGAGGAAAACTTTAGTTTTAAAATAATGTGCTTTAACTAAGTGTTAAATCTTATGTATAAAATTGCGTTTAATACAATTATTGGTGTTGTAATAAATAACTCTATTTTTCATTTGATTTTAATTATTAATACTTCATAAATCTAAATATAATTAAAAATTTACACATATGTGGTTTTCTGACGTTTTAGTACGAAATCAGAAATAACTGTATACTCCAAACTCAAAATAATGCATTTTATAAAAACTTTGGAATATTATAATGAAAAGTGTGAAAAACAAAATTTATTTTCTAAATCGATTTTCAAAAAGATATCAATAACTGCAGGGTTATTAACCAAAACTTTTTTTGGTTATAGATGGAAGTTTGTTGAACAATTGTTCGTTTAGTTTACGTAAATTATTTTTAACCAAATGTGATTTTAACTCAAACGGATTGCAAAAACGATCATTAAAACACTTTATTGAAAACATCGAAAATAAATAACAATAAAATATTGGATTTTGCAATGAATGTTTATACGCCTGTCAAAACAAATAACATTAAACTACAAAAAAATAAACAAATGACATTCAACAGAAAACGAACGAAACTACGTTTTATATTTTTAAAATGCAGTTCTAGAATGCGTGGACTGAGCTAAATAATTGTAAATAACAATTAAACGAAAAAACTCTCCAGTTTCTCATAAACATAGAAAAATTCCTTATTAATCGAAGGTTATTTTTCAAAAAAAAAATTGAAAATCGACATGGAGTTTCTTTGAGAAAAAACGCCTTTTGAATTTAATTTTAATTTTTTAGGTATTTTCATTGCAGTTACATTATTTTTTAATGCATATTTCGAAAGGTTGAGAAATTGTTAACAAATTTCATGTGGCATGTAATTTTTAATTAATTCTTATTCAAGGAGAAAAACGTGTTCAAAAAGCACCCTCTATTTCAAAACATATTTATAACTTCTGTAATTTCCATCAAATCACGAAATAAAAAAATACGTGTGTATTAGTTTTCAATATGGAATCCAAAAAAAAGTATTTAAGGCAAATCTAATTTTTCAATGAAAATTTTCCGAAGAATGCCCCGTATAGACGATGATTTTGATGCACATTTGAAGAAAAAAAACCAGTTGGTTTTTCTTCTACACATACCACGTAATTTTGTGTCTAAAAAAAGTTTTGTAACAGTTTTTTTTCAACGTGGTAGAGTTATTTAAATATGTGATTTCGAATGAGTACTTTAAGGTTATAATATTCTTTATTTATCGCATAATAATATCCTAAAATGATTTTACTAATTCAGAGTTCGTATATAAATTTTTACTGGGGATTAAAAAATGGTGTCATGTACCCTAAGATGGACAGGCCTTAAATCTCAATGAATTTATTTGCATATTTTCGATTTTACACTTTTTGCAATAATTTTTTAAACCAATTAATTAAAAATTTTTATTTTCCACAATAAAATGTGATGTTGTCGTTAGAGAAAATGATATATCGATATTTTTCGATATTCAATTACTTTTTACTGTTAAGCAATTAAATTAAAGTTTTTAGAAATGTTATTTCTTGATAAATTCCGTAAAATGATTAAAAATTAGTTTAAGAATTGTTACACGATGTTCATTTTTTATTTACTACAATTTTCAGAGACTTTTAAGAAGATGTCCATCTTGGGGCCACTTTTTTTTAAGACCGAAAATTTTAACAATTAGAAAAAATTATTTAAAAAATGTTTATGTTCAAAATAAAATGTTATCCCTGTGGCCATAAGTTACCTTATAAATTGTACTTTCATCCGGTATGAAACATTTTAATATATTTTATTTGGTTTGGATTCTATAGCAATAAATCGAAAGGGTGTTCAACTTGGGACTTACTCCTCTATAAATTACTAAAATAAAATTTTAATTAAAGCTATAAGTTTATTTCAATTTTTAATAAATTAGAATTTAATTTTAATTAGATTTTAACTTTTAATTTTAAAATAAAATTTTAATATTTTAATTTAATTCCCTCTTAACATGTTTCAAGAGATAAGACGAATCGAACCCTTTGTTGTCGACCAATTAGGAAAAGTTAATGCCCTATTGATCTTTAATGAGAAAATTTATAAAATTTCACATCAGGCATCAAATTCTGTCAACAACTCAAAATTAATAAAATTTTACTAATTATTTAAAATAATAATCAGCTTTTACAAATAACACAGCCACACAAAAAAATAAAGTTCCCTGGCCTGGGTATGAGACCCCTATTTTGCTATGTAATTTGATGCGCTGAATCCGAATCCGTTATCAGAATTGGCCTAGCACGTCTAGGTTTGACCCTAACCTCAAAATCAATAAAATGACACTTTTTGTTAATTAGAATCTGAACCCGATTTAACTTTAATACATGCCCAGGGTCAAGAGAAAGCTTGATTTATGACCTTTAAAACGCCTTTTTAGAAATTGTTCTACGATGGTTTTTAACGAGGTTATGATCTTTTACTTAAAATATGACTTTTTTCCAAATGTTAAAAACACATCAATTATTATTGATGTGTTATGATGTAATGGAAAAAAATGATTTTAAGTAAAACATCATAACTTCGTGAAAAATCATCGTAGAACAATTTTTAAAACAGCGTTTTAAAGGTTTTAAAGGTAATCAAGCTTTCTATTGGTCCTAGGCATGTATTAAAGTTGAGTCGGGTTCAGATTCTAATTAACAAAAAGTGTCATTTTATTGATTTTAAGGTTAGGGTTAAACCTAGACGTGCTAGGCCAATTCTAATGACGGATTCAGATTCAGCGCATCAAAATACATAGAAAAATGTGTGTCTCTTACCCAGGTCAGGGAACTTTATTTTTTTTGTGTGGCTGCGTGTTATTACTCTATGACAAATAAATAAGTAACAATTAAATATTCAAAGAAAATACAAAAAAAAACCAAATTAGCACATAAATGTTTAATAAATAATAAACATTCAATAAAATTTCAATATATTAAAATGATTTTACAATTAAATATTTTCATAAATATCTGCTTGGCAGTAGAGCAAGATCTTGGGACCAGCAAAAAAAAATTTTGTCACGTGGTCAGAGCAAGATCTAAACCAGTCGCCAAATTTCTACAATTTAGTTTCAAAATCTCTTATTCTATTAACACGAAACCTTTGTCGTCAACAGAAATTCGTCGTTCAGTCGTTCTTTTCCTTCCACTTGGTTCACTACTTTTCTTTATAAGCAATTTTTAAAATCAATTTACTTAAAATCTTTTTGAGCTATTAACGTTTTTGTAACGTATGCACTTATACAATTAAGTGTAGTAGTGTGCCATGATAGTGACGCATGCGCAGTTGATCAAAATGGTCCATTTTTATGCGCAGTAAGTCAATATCATTAATTCTTATGCGCACTTGATCATTGTGTTCATGACACACGCGCACTATATGTTTATGGCAGTTACACATGCGCAGTAATGCTCTATGGCAATTACACATGCGAAGTAATGCAATGTGGGATCTAACTAAGCTTAGTAGTTGTTACCTTTTTTTTTAATTATGTCAGATAATTATCTCAACCCCCCCCCACCCCACCCCCAATTATTTTGTAAACTTTGTAAACTTTGCTGAAATTTTATATTATTTTAATTAAATAAAAACATTTTAAAATTTGTAAAACATAATTTTTATTCGTCTAACACGTATATAATCTAATAAAATTAAACACAAATGTTTTGGAAAGCTGATTCTTTACGTTCTTCTTAAAATTAAAGGGGGAGGTGTACAAATTTATCAACTTACTATCAGAATATTATCATGTCAATTAAAAAATAAAAAATTTTTACATTTCAAGGCGTCTTTTCTTTATATACTTGACAAAAAATTTATGATAACTCACCGGTCTTTTCATACTTTTAAAAACCTTTTCCTTGGGGTACACGGGGGGGGGGGTTAAAAATTAATCAACGTTCTATTAGAAAATTTCATGTTAATTGTAGTGTAAAAATTTTTTTTTAAAACATTTACTTATTCAATTATAAAAAAGGGTTTTAAAATTTTCGAGAATTTCTATGTAGTAATCTCTTCTCTTATTATATTAAGACGAAACCTTTGTCGTCAACAGAAATTCGTCGTTCAGTCGTTCTTTTCCTTCCACTTGGTTCACTACTTTTCTTTATAAGCAACTTTTAAAATTAATTTACTTAAAATCTTTTTGAGCTATTAACATTTTTGTAACGTATGCACTTATACAATTAAGTGTAGTAGTGTGCCATGATAGTGACGCACGCGCAGTTGATCAAAATGGTCCATTTTTATGCGCAGTAAGTCAATATCATTAATTCTTATGCGCACTTGATCATTATGTTCATGACACATGCGCACTATATGTTTATGGCAGTTACACATGCGCAGTAATGCTCTATGGCAATTACACATGCGAAGTAATGCAGTGTGGGATCTAACTAAGCTTAGTAGTTGTTACCTTTTTTTTTAATTATGTCAGATAATTATCAGAACTCCCCCCCCCCCTACTCCACCACCAATTATTTTGTAAAATTTGTAAACTTTGCTAAAATTTTATATTATTTTAATTAAATTTAAAAACATTTTAAAATTTGTAAAACATAATTTTTTTTTTCGTCTAACACGTATAAAATCTAATAAAATTGAACACAAATGTTTTGACATGCTGATTCTTAACGTTCTTCTTAAAATTAAAGGGGAAGGTGTAAAAATGTATCAACCTACTATCAGAATATTATCATGTCAATTAAAAAGTAAAAAAATTTTACATTTCAAGGCGTATTTTCTTTATATACTTGACATAAAATCTATGATAACTCACCGGTCTTTTCATACTTTTAAAAACCTTTTTCTTGAGGTACACGGGGCTCCGGCAAATCGATTTTCCTTAGAATTTTCCTAAACTTTGGATAAATGTTCTTTTTTGTATGCTTTATGTGTGGTAAAAATCTCAGGGCCCCTTGCGATACTAAAAATTGAGATATTTACGTTCAAAGTTTCAACATTTACATGGGAATCATACACTAAACGTATAAAAGTGGCACACTATTATTAATATGTGGAAAACTACTCGCTAAATTTTTTTCAAAAACTAGTATGTTATAGGGACAAATAAAAGAAATAATATAAAAAAAAAATTATAGGGGTATCGATGCTCATTTTTTAATTATACTAATCTGAAATTCGAAACCAATGTGATTTTCCATTGAATTTACAAGCGAAAGGAAATCCAACGGTCGCAAATTGCCAAAATTCTTTCGTTTAAAGCACATGTGAAGTGTCACGAGACTAACATATTGCTTTAAATTACGTTTTCAGATTTAATTTATTAGTTTTTTATTTATTTGTTTTTATTATTTTTTTTTATAGTATTTGTGCGGCCCTGAAGCCGGAGAACTACCTTAAGACGAAACCTTTCTCGTCAACAGAAATTCGTCGTTCAGTCGTTCTTCCCCTTCCACTTGGTTCACTACTTTTCTTTATAAGCAACTTTTAAAATCAATTTACCTAAAATCTTTTTGAGCTATTAACATTTTTATAACGTAGGCAGTTATACAATTAAGTGTAGTAGTGTGCCTTGATAGTGACGCATGCGCAGTTGATTAAAATGGTCCATTTGTATGCGCAGTAAGTCAATATCATTAATTCTTATGCGCACTTGATCATTATGTTCATGACACATGCGCACAATATGTTTATGGCAGTTACACATGCGCAGTAATGCTCTATGGCAATTACACATGCGAAGTTATGCAGTGTGGGATCTAACTAAGCTTAACAGTTGTTACTTTTTTTTTTTTTTTAAGTCCAACGAAAATTAAAATTTTAACTATTTATATGTGCAAAATGTCTTACGTATATTTTAGTTTCCAAAATTATAATATGTCCATCGCAAAGTATATGACTTTTTTGTTTACATGTTTTTTGGTTTTCGTTTACGTTTAAATTGTTAGAAATCCATTCTGTTTTGAGATTTTATTAACTGCGCATGTTTAAATTATTTTGAAACCTATTGCGCATCTGTAAAGCTTACAGAAACCTACTTCGCATGCACAACTACACGAAAAAAAATAACTTCTGAAATATGTATAAAATTTATTTTTGAATTTGAGGCAAAGAAGGAGTAGTAATTCAAACCTAAAGATTTTAGGTAAATAATTAACTATAGTTCCTGAGAAATTCTTAAAGATTAAATGAAAAATAAAATTTATATTTCAACTTCATCAGGTCTTTTTTGAAACATGTCAAATACCTGTACTTTGGTGATTTAAATTAATTATTTTAAAATATGAAACAGAAAAATCCTTCGCTAGAAGACTTGAACTTGCGACCCCTCTCTCTAAAGCCGACTACTGTATCCACTAGGCCATTTACGCAGTTGAAAGTCTTTATAAATAGGTTATATACAAAATCTTTTAATTCTTAAAAAATCCCCCAATACTTCGTTATAATTATATTATTTGTAAAGACACTTTAAAGTATAATAGAATTTTTTTACTTCTTGGAATAATTGAAGAATACACTCATATTATTATTCAATATAATAGAAATTTTAATATCAATAATATAAATTTAATAACATTATTTATTAGTTATTTCAAATTAATAATGCAAAATACTCATTATCATTTGAGAATGCATTATGAAATTAAGGTTTTCGTTGAAATGCAAAACAACATATACATGAAAAATAAAACTTAAACTAATATTTTATAACTTTTTTTTTAATGATTTCACAAAACAAAACAATAACTTCCTTTCAATGTTTCAAAACAAAAAATTATGCCTTAATTAAAAAAAAGATTGGTTTCATTTTCTTCAATAATACAAAATATATAATTTTTTTTAGAGTAAGAAAAATATAATTTATTGATAGTTTTTAAATGTACTAACCATATCACAGTAAATAATCAACCTTTAAAAATTAAATGGGATAATTATTAAAAGTATTTATTATTGAAAACATTAAAAAAATTATAATTAAAATATCGAAGTCAAAACTGACGAATTCGTCAAAGGTGCGGATAAGTTCTATTACGTAGAACGGAATCTGCACGTAATTTTAATTTTTACAAATATTTATTTAATTTATAACCGTGCTTTTAATATTTGGAGCATAGTTTTACGATGCACATTGTTTCACAATTTCAATACCAAAAGATATATCCATATCTTTAAATGATAAGTATATGTTTTCGGAATTTATAAAATTATACTTTGGAAGGATGAATTTGACACTGATGTAATATGACAGCATGGATTTACACTATCATACTAACAAGAAAACTTTGAAATTTTAATTTTCTAATTGTTCGTTAACAGAAGAATTTTTACAAAATAAAAAAAATAAATGTCGATTGTTGTAGCAAGATACGAACCATTCAACGTTCAAATAATACAAATATCTTCTATTATATTAATACGATACCGAGAAAACTTCGTTCGTCGTCGTACACACTTCAAAGTTCACCTACTTTTTCCAATAGGCAACTTACAAAAATGTTCATTTTCTACCAGACATGCACGAAAACCTCGTGTTTTCGTTCGCCTTAAGCGAGGCAGAACTCACAGTTTTTAGGTCAGTGAACGTTAGAGGTAAAAAAACTTCCGAACAGTGAAAAAAACTCTCATCGCGCAGGCGCATTGGCCGCAATGCGCAATGCACCTCGGGAGGCCGATGTTTTGTCTCGCACAATGTTCTCCGAACAATTGTGCTTGACAAAAAAATACGGACTTCCCTCCCTTGATGCATAATATACTATTATCATGTTATTACGATTTGTAACAATGCGCACTGGCACTATTCTTGTCAAGCATGTTAAACTGAACATTTCTTTATGCACAACATATTGTTGCACATGCGCAGTAGTGCACCACAACTGTGTAAACGTGCGCACTACAAAACAAACATTTCACATGCGCAGTTGTTTTGTATTGCTGTTACACATGCGCAATGATCCACAGTGATAGTCACACATATGCTCTAACCAAATTTAAGAATTACGCATGCGCAGTGCTGTACTTTACCAGATAAGTATATTTTCAGTACATATAGTATACTTTTTTTTGATAAGTGCGCTGTAGAAATCCGTTTTATTGCGCATGCGTACAACTGTAGCATTGTTAGTGCACTTTCGCAAAAGTACTATTATGTAAAATATCGGTTAAAATTGGTTTTTTTATTTATATTTATTTTTATATATGATTTAGGAAGGTAGAAATAACACAATTTTATATTATGTCAAAAGCAACTATATTATAACTATATTATTTAATATTATGTCAAATTATGCTTTTGACATAATATAAAATTGTGTTATTTCTACCTTCCTGGATCATATAGAATTTCTGGTTCAACTTAAACAAAATGGAAGGATTTACATCTGTCTTACCAAATATTTGAACCTATGCATTTATTAACAAATTATTTTTTACTTATGGAAAGCAATTTCAAAAAAAATTGAATAAAATTGTTATATCAGTTTTTATTTTGTCATCCGGCAAGCTTCCATTTTCAATTTCCCCATTTTCCATGACAGCACTATACATACGTAGAAATCATTTATTAAACACCATATTTTGGAGTTTTCTATATAATATTTATGTAAAATGTATTTAAATTCGACATATAATACACGTAGTTTTCTATGTGTACCCATATCTGAGTGTATAATAAGTGCGAAACACTATGGTTTTTCTCTGTTTATCGCAATTCGGTTGGCAACATTGTTATATGTCTAATCTCTCCCCTTTTTCTCTGCCGTTTGCTTGTACCTGTTAGAAGCATGTTCGCCGCTGTCGTCGTTGGTTCAGTTTTGTAGTAAAACAGTTTTTATAATGAAAACAGAAAGTTTAAAGTTTTTAGTTGTTGAATTTAGTGATGGTGCACAAATCGTCCCAAGAACTTGGTTAACACCGAAGAAAACCAATGTCTATTAGCCAAAGTTTACGAATATGGACAATTATTATAAAGCAGTTGAACCAAAGAAGATTTTAGATACGGCCTCGTGGTGAACTGAAAAAATTCAATTACAAGTTACAACTGCAAGTAATTTATTCATTTTTAACCCTTGCCACTTTTGTAAGTTTTAAAATTTTTAATCATTTTTATGTAGGCGTGAAAATATTGTTGATTTGGAATTTTTTGCAATGAGCTTAAGGCCCTTGTATACCTCTTCCATCCTGAGTTTTTGCAATGGGATAGAATAGGACAGACAATTTTTCTGTCCTTTTCTTTCACGTAGCAAAAACTCAGCATTTAAGAGGTATACCTATAAGCGTCTTTACTGATATTTCTTCATTTGTACGTTAACCCGCTTGATCTTGGAAGGTGACTAATATTATGTTATTATGCCTTAGACGTTATTACAGATAGATGGATAAATTTAATAGAAATATTTAGATCCTAAACAGCAATTGACCTTTTTAATTTAATATTGTGCCTTCTAAAGAATTCAACTACGCATGAATTGGGAAAAGACAAAAAATAAGAGAAATATTACTTTTTTGTATTCACGAAAATATGTATTTCCTAATTTAATTCTGAACTTGTGACTTTTAACTGCAAATAAGATAGTAAAAATTAATATGTCCTTATTTGTATCACACACTTTTAAGGGGTGCCGCTTACACATCTCTTCCCGAAAACTTATATATTATTATTTACAGTAGAACAAAAACTGCGCGCTTCGCGCGTCATGTCATGGTGTCATTTCAACATATAAATAAATGAAGAGCAGCTTATAGAGTATGATGTAACGGGAAAAGGGTTTTTTTTTATTTTTTTATTGAGGTTCGGCAAATGCATTTACGCAGAAACAAGAGCATGGCACAGCATTCCTGTTAAAACGATGACAAGAATGCCGCGATATACCACCCGAATACTGTTGGGCTCGAACCCGGATTCTTCGGCCTCAGTGTGTACTGAGTCATACCAACTAAACCTTCCTTTTCCTCGCCAGCCATTTACTTCCTGTCCCCACTTTCGCTTAAAATCAGTGAGTAGGTTATAGGCGTTTTACAGCCGTGCTTCGGCTCCCTCCCATCATCTAGCCTGGATGCCCTAAACTTGTTTCCTCTTATGTTGCATATCCCGTCCTTTCATAATCTTTTTTGCAATGGAGTATATCTTCTATCAGAGAAGCTATTTGCGTTCACTTTTCTTCGCTTTCCAGCATAATCAATACGGTGTTACTGGGTTTCAAATTTACTTTAATTTTATCTTTAATCGCTTGTCTTTTGGTAAGTGCATAGCGGTATTTGTTTTATTTTCTTGTACCAGAGATACTTATTAAAGTTTCCGTGATTTGTCAGAAATTGAGTGAGGTAGAAATTTGTCTCCCCATGTTTCCGTGTTTTCCACATTTTTACGTCTTTAATCAATTCGTGCGTCCACTTTGCCGTTTCTCGACAATCCATCCATCTTTTTTGCCATTTGGCCCACGTTTGGGCCCTGATAGCTTTTCTCCAGCCTCTAGGTGGCTCTTCTCTATTCTGGGCGAAAACCTGTTTTCTTTCCGAAGCCAATAGGTCGATGGGTATCGTGCTTGCCACTACCACAGCTGCAACTTCTGAGACAGTCCTGTATGCTGAGCAGATCCTCATGGCAGTCACTTTCTGCACTCTGGATAGTATCCTACGGTAACTCTCTAACTCTAACCTATCTGACCATACCTTGACACCGTACAACATGATGGAGTTAACTACGCTCATTAATACTTTTCTCTTTCCTTCTCTTGGGCCATTTACATTTGTCATGAGTCTTGAAAGAGCTGCAGCTACTCTCGATGCTTTGTTTGCGGCTTCCGCAATGTGTATCTTAAAAGTCAGTTTAAAGTTCACCCAGACTCCTAAATACTTTAAGCACCATGCTGCTTTGATTTCCTCTCCGCAGATCTCGATAGAGAATTCTTCAGGAAAAGTCCTCTGCTTAGTTAATAGAACCAGCTCCGTATTTTTGGTTGCCAGAGTCAACCCATGATCCTTCAGCCATTCCATTAGGAGTATGCTAACGTATGCAACCTTGGTACGAGCCTGTTCCGGTGTTCTAGCTCTTATCACGACGACAATGTCATCCGCGTAGCCTATGATTTTAACCCATTCAGGAAGGTGTAATCTCAATATGCCATCGTACATGATGTTCCACAGATCAGGACCCAAAGCTGACCCCTGGGCGACGCCCACTGTGACCTCTCTCTTTTTCGGACCATCTTTTGTTTCGTATATTAGTTCCCGTTCGCTTAGGTAGTCGTCCAAATTCGCAAGCAGGTATGCAAACGGGAATATGGTCGTAATAATTATATCACTATTGTTCTGAATTCTATTTTATATTTTGTCACGAAAATCGTTAGAACTACCTGAACTATCAATAGAAAGGTCTGTTTAAATTGAGCTTCCTTAAATGTTAACTAAATATTGATTTTTCATAGTTTCCTTTTTTTTGACAATTGTCAAAAATTAATTGTAAGCAAATATCAAAAGAAAGAAAATAGTATTTATAAAAAAAAGTAAAAATAAAAAAATTGTATTGAAGATAGATCGATGTAATATATGACAAATGAAAATTTGGTGAATTGAAAGTTCGAATACATGCAAGTTCGGTCATTTAAAAGTTTAGTCAAATGCAAATTCGGAGATTTTAAAATTCAACCAAACGTGAGTTCAATGATTTCAAAGTTCGGACAAATGTAAATTCGGGTGTTTTAAAATTTTGACGAACGTAAGTTCAGTTATTTTAATGTTCGGACAAACGGATATTCAGGGATTTAGAAGTTCTTACAGTTCTAAATGTGGGTAGTTAAATATTTTGCTAAATACGAGTTTGGTGACTTCAAAGATTGGCAAAAATGCAAATTTAGTGTGCGGATAAATGCAATTTTTAGTAATTAAATGTTTTGAATAATGCAATTTCAGTGATGTAAAAGTTAAGGCAACCACAAGTTTGGAGTTAAGAAGTTCCAACAAATACTTTAGCCCTAGAAACTTCAATAATTATAAATAAAATACGATTTCGAGGAGTTAAAAATTTAAAAAAATGCAATTCGCAAATGCGAGTTTAGTAATTTTAAAATTATAACAAATACAAATTCGAGAAGTTAAAAGTTAGGACAAATGTAAGTTATGATAATTACAAATTCTGACAAATACAAATTAAGAGAATTAGGAATTTGGATAATTAAATTTCTGGCAATTATAAGTTCCGAGAGCGAATGGATCTCAGGGATTTGACAACTTCAATTTGACATAATTTTTAGCTACAAGGCAGTTTTGAAAATCGTAATTGGTTAAAGGCGAATATTGTGAAGAAATTTTAGATTTCGTAAGCTTAATGTGTGTTTTTACCAAAAAAAGGGTGTGAACTAACCATCTTTAAGCTCTAAATGTGTTTTTCGACTCCTAAGACGGAGCGAATTGAGCAAAAAAAAACATGTATGATGCATTGATTATACTAATTATGTAAAAAAATTTTAAAACTTTATGGCTATATACATCTATTGACAGCAATGTTTTATGTAATGACGGTATAGAAATAAATTCAATTTTTTTAAACAATATAAATAAACAGAAAACATGTAAAAATAAACAATTATTTTGCATAAATAGGTTTCTCTTATTCTTTATCTGTTATGGATCAATTTATTTCACTCCATAAACGCAATTAATTTAATGTAATGAAATAAATTAGAGATATAAAAATATTTTTTCTAATTTAATTTGACATTAATTTAATAGTAAATAAATAATAATTGTTTAAACAATTTCAAAAATTTTAATAGAAAAGCTTAACGATAACATTACAAAAAAACATTAAAAAAGTAATTTGTAGGATTTTTTTAGAAAAAATAATTGTTTAAACTAATTAATTTGTTTAAACATAAAAAACATAAGAAACATAAAAATATATACATAAAAAAGTAATTTGTATGTTTTTTTAGAAAAAATTAATTGTTTAAGCAAATTAATTTGTTTAAACAATTGTCAAATAGTTAAGAATGTTCATAAAAAACTTAACTTAATATTAATTAACTCTTGCAATACATAATAATAACTATTTCTATCGATAAAACAGTCAAACATGGTTTTTACTTGGGCAAAGTGCGTATAGGTGCAAAAATTTAAAAAAGGGGGCAATTTTGGGGTAGTTTTATACTGGGTTAGAATTATCAAAATTAAAAGTTATTTAGGTCAAATTAATCGTCAGAGAGTTTACTTTCGGATCCAGTAACTTAATGTTAACTTTTGTTAAACCCTTAAGAATTATTTTGATTTTTCGAAAACTGAAAATTTTACCATGCATTTTACATGGGAAAATTGAGGTGCCCGGCGGCACCAGTTAATATCAAAATTTTGAAAAATCCAAAAATACGTATTCACTTTTTTCGCATTGGAACAAATTCCATGGGTGTCATGCCCTTTTCCACGAAAACAAATTTTACAATGCATTTTTGGGCCACCCTAATGTACAACAGCAGCAGAAATGTGGACTTAATTAAAGGCAGTATATGACCACATTCCGAAGTGAGTGTTCATTTGTTACATCAAAAGTTTTTTAGGTTAGAATATAGAGAAGGCAGCGTGTCAGAATTTGTTTCTCAAATGGAGGATATTAAAAATAAACTAAAGCAAATGGATGAAGATATCAGTGATAAAATGGTAATAACAAAAATTTTAATGTCACTGCCTGAGAATTTAAAATATTTTGTATCAGCATGGGACTTAACACCCACCGAGAGTCAAACTCTATCTGAACTTTTATCGAGATTAATGACCGAGGAGGAAAGGAATAAAACTACGGAACATGTGACAGCTTTGACTATGAGAACTAAAGTTGATGGTCACAGACAGACAAAGGTAAAATGTTTTTTGTGCAATAAAGAAGGTCACATTAAAAAAAATTGTCCACAGCTGAGATCAAAACAAAATAACAAAGTTTGTTCGTATTGCAAAAAAGAAAGGCCATTTACTAAATGAGTGTTGGTTTAGACAACGGAAGGAAGAAAATGGTGGTAAGACCAAGGACGGTCTGTCAAGAAATTTGCCACAAGCATTTGTGGGAATATCAAGCCTGCTCACGTGCGCGAATTTGAAATCTTTAATCGGACAATCACAGGACATTGACAGTAAGTGGTGATTGGACAGCGGAGCCACTGAACACATAAGTTCCAAAGAAGAAATTTTTTTTGAATTGACAGTGTTAACGCAAAAACGACAAGTGAAAGTGGGAAATGGGACACTTTTGGAGGTTAAGGGTAGAGGAAAAGTGAAGTTAGAAGCTTGGAATGGTAAAGAATGGCGAGAAACTGATTTAGTTAACGTTTTATTTGTACTAGATCTAGACGTAAATTTATTTTTATTAAGCGCGGTATTAGACAAGGGATTTGTGATGCATTCAGATAAAGAAATGTGCCAATTATTGGATACGGATGGAAATGTGCGGGCGATGGCAAGTAGAGAAGGTAAGCTGTACGGTATGGTTTTTAAGAAAAGTTGCATGTCTCAGTGTAATGTGGTAGAATCTTTGACCGAGTGGCATAAAAAGCTTGTCCATATAAATTTTGATCAAGTGAGACAGACTTTAAAAATGCACGGCATAGACTACAAAGAAAAATTAAATTCCTCTTGCTTAGATTGTCTCGCGGGAAAACAGCACAGAGTCACATTTTCAAGGAGTGAATCAAGAGCAAAAAGATCAGGTGAACTTATACACATGGATTTATGTGGTCCGTTTGAGGTTTCGTCATTGGGAGGATCGAAATATTTTTTGATGTTAAAGGATGATTTTTCTGGATATAGACATGTGTATTTTGTTAAAAGTAAGTCTGAAGTCAAAGAAAAAAAAATAATTTCATCAAGTTAGCCGAAAATCAGATTGGGAGCAAGATTGTTACGGTGCGTAGTGATAATGGATTAGAATTTTTAAATAAAGAATTGACAGCTTTAACAGAACAAATGGGAATACGTCATGAAAAATCTTGCGTTTGCACACCGCAACAAGACGACAGAGCCGAACGAGAAATGAGAACGTTGGTGGAGGCAGCCAGAACACTTCTACACAGCAAACAGTTCGATAAAATGTTTTGGGCAGAAGCAATTAATTCGGTAGTTTTTGTTTTGAATCGAGTCGGCGGTTGTCCACAAAAAGGTCAATCTCCTTATCAACTATGGTTCGGAAAGAAGTACCAGATGGATATTTTCAAGGAATTCGGATTGAAAGTTTCTGTTCACGTACCTAAGCAGAATAGGATAATCGCTCGATAGATAATCGCAGGATAGATAATCGCTCGATGCAAAGAATCGAACTGGAATTTTCGTAGGATACGACGATTGTGTAAAAGGTTATAGGATTTATTTTTCGGACAAAAACAAAATAGAAATCCATAGAGATGTAATATTTCAACAAGAAGATTTAAAATCAAAAGAAAAAAAGATTGAAGAAGTGATATTGCTAGACTTTGAGTGTGATGAGAGTGAACCCGGAGAATTGGAAGTCATAAATGAGGATAAAAACGATGAAAGTGTGATAAGTGAAGAAAATTTGGAAAGTTTTGAACAGACGACTCAGAAGATAACAATGATAACGAAAGAGAAGGTCGACATCTACAAAAAAGTGGAAGAGAAACAAAAAGACAAACTTGGACAAAAGATTTTGAAATGAATTTTCACGCTAGTTACATTACAATTACAGAAGATCCAGCGACATACGAAGAGGCAGTTTTGACAGAAAATGCAGTTAAGTGGAAGGAAGCTATGGCTAAAGAATTAAAGGTGTTGCGTGAAAATAATACGTGGACTGAAGTGCCAAAACCAGCTGATAAAAACATAATTGAAAGTAAGTGGGTTTTTAAACAGAAGAGCAAAAATGAGTTCAAAGCTAGACTTGTGGCTCGTGGTTTCCAGCAAGAAAACAGTGATGAACTTTATGATGTGTATGCTCCTGTTGCAAAATTGGCTACGTTTAGGATTTTGCTGGTTGTCGATAACAAATTACAGAAACCAGTTTACCAAATGGACGTCAGGAGTGCTTTTTTATATGGAGACATTAAGGAAGAAGTGTATATGTCCTTCCCAGGTAACATAGATGGTAATTTTGTATGTAAGTTAAATAGGTCTATTTATGGACTCAAGAAGTCACCTAAGTGCTGGAATACGAAATTTGACTCTTTAATGTTAAATGAAGGTTTTACAAGGTCCAAAAATGATTATTGTCTATATTCTAAGTGTTCAAAAAATAAGAAGTTGTATGTACTGATTTATGTTGATGACTTGCTGATTTTGGGAACTGATTTGGGTAAAATTGAGAGATTAAAAATTACATTTATAAACAATTTTTGCATGAAAGATTTAGGAATTGTGTCACAATATTTGGGAGTTGACGTTAAACAAAATTTAAATGAAGGTTACACAGAATTAAACCAAATAGCTTATTTAAAAAAGGTTTTGAATGATTATGGTATGCAAGACTGTAAACCAATGAATACGCCAGTTGAATGTAATTTGGATTTAAATTCTTTAAAAAGCGAAGTTTCAGATGTAAATTTGCAAAAAGTGTGAAGGAAAATTGTAGGCAGTTTGATGTACACTGTGATGGGAACGAGACCGGATTTGTGTGAGAGTGTAAATTTACTTAGCCGTTTTCAGGATAAAGCGAATGAAAATTTATTGAAAGCTTTAAAGAGAATATTGCGATACGTTAAGGGAACTATTGATATGACGCTAATTTTTACACCAAATTGTGACAAAACTTTTTTACATGGTTATGTAGACTCAGATTGGGGTGGAGACACCACAGATAGAAAATTCACTACGGGTTACGTATTTAAGATGTATGATTGTACTATTTCTTGGCTCAGTAGAAAACAACAAAATGTTTCAATCTCATCGACGGAATCTGAGTTTGTTGCGTTAACTCTAGCGGTAAGTGAAGCATGTTGGTTACGAAAAATGCTCAGCGACTTTGATCTTGATGTAAAAGAACCTATTGTCCTGTATGAAGACAATAGGTCAGCAATATGCATAGCTAATAATCCCGAAAATAACAAAAGATTGAAGCACGTTGACATAAAATATTTCTTTGTAAAGGAAAAAATTGATCTTGGCTTTATTGATATTGTTTATATTAAAACTGAGGAACAAATCGCGGATATGTTCACAAAACTATTGTGCAAAATTAAATTTGAAAATTTTAGAGCAAAGTTAGGATTGAAATGTAAAGAACTGAAAATACAAGATCAATAACTATGTGTTTATGTTTTATTAAATAATTTTATTGAGAGGGCGTGTGAGAAGTTATCAATAGAATTATTTAAATTTATGTTATCTTGGATTGGTAATAGAGCACGAAGCCTGGGTTATTCGCGTGTACAATGTTGGTACTACTGAGTTAGTAATTGCTGCTCTTGACGCCCGAAAAGTTTCGTTCGTTTTATACTGTTCTTATTTTCTTATGTATTCTTTTTCATTCTAAAGTTAATAAATGTTTTAAACCTTTTTTTTGGTTGTCAGTTGTCTAAAATTACTCCTTGTTTCACACCTTGCAATAACAGCCACACTTCGACGTACTTATTACTTTAGTAACAAATCATAATGACTAAAAGAAAAAATTATTATCTTTGACACGCGAGAAAAATATTGGAGTGTTCTTTTAACAAATAAAAAAGTGCTTGTCCTTTTGCTTCCTAAATAAATTTGGTAATGAAAAGACCTTCTGAACTTTAAGTCTATGTATCATGACATGCTAACTGACAAATTACCAGACCTATAAGTAGAAGAGATTCAAAATGTCAAGAAGTAATCCATCTCTCTTCGTGATCTATCTCTCCTCGACTTACCCTTTGACAATTTTTTAATTAATTAGGTTGTTTAGAAACAGAAATGGCTTTAATTATTTATAATTAAAATTAAAAATGTAATTTTAGATTATTTTCTTTTTTGAAATTCAAAATTTTAAATGTATTAAATTTTAATCTTTAATTAGAGTCGAAATTACATTTTACATGAGCTATACAAAAAATAATGTTAACTGT
The DNA here is from genome assembly GCA_037103525.1 of Ganaspis brasiliensis. Taxonomy (NCBI): domain Eukaryota; kingdom Metazoa; phylum Arthropoda; class Insecta; order Hymenoptera; family Figitidae; genus Ganaspis; species Ganaspis brasiliensis. The sequence continues at coordinate 365,478 of JAZKLR010000113.1, forward strand.
AATATAGAAACTTATATTTAAATTGCATGACAATGTAACAATTTCTTCTTAATTTTATTAAACCTATTAAAACATTTTTTTTTAAACATAATTCTTAATAAATGTTTCACTTCTTTGATTACCTAGATATAGTTTAACTGAATCAAATGAGCGAACCGTTGATAATACAACATACAATTGACCATGATTAAATACATATTTTCTTAAATCAATTTCAATTTTATGAAATGACTGTCCTTGAGATTTATTAATAGTAATAGCGAAGGCTAGTTTAATTGGAAATTGTCTTCTCTTGAATGTAAAAGGATAAACATTCTCACAATATAATAATATACAATGTATAAATACAATATTCCCACACTTATCTCAGGTCAATATTGCAGCTTCTATTACATGATTTGATAAATCTAACACCAATCATCTTGTTCCGTTACATAAACCTTTATTAATGCTAAAGTTTAATTTATTAATTTTATTAATACTAAGGTTATAATCAAATGATATTTCTTGACTTCCTGGTTTTTGTTGAATAAAAACATTAGGTTCATTCGGCAAATGTAGCGGTAAACGACATATGCTATGACTTTGTTTGGATAAATATTTACTTAAAACTCTCCATGCAGCTTCAACTAGACCTATATATCTACTTTCTTCATAAAGATTTATTTCATTAGGATTAATGACAATTTTTGACAATTCAATTTTTTGACAATTTAGCAGAATCAGGTACAACAAAACGATTGTCAACAACATAACCATTTGGCTTCATATAAGTTTTATCTGCATCTCTTCGACGATATGTGACATAACAATTATCTTCTACGGTAGTTTCTTGTAAAATTTCAGGAAAATTTTTAGAACATTTTTCATCAACTAAACACCAATCTCCACAAGGGCCATGAATATTATTTGCCATAATAATTTCATGCAATGTGAGATTTAAAGTCTTGTCTGGTATCACAGCTGAAATGTAACGATCAACAACTTCTGGTGTTAATATTTTAGAATTAGTTGCCAATATCACCAACAAATGTATATGAGGTAATCCTTATTTTTTAAACAAACAAAATACAGCTACTTATATTAAGTTAATTGTATGCAGATTAATGTAACTAAAAAATAACTACAATTTAAAAAGCAATTATTTCAAAATTGCAGAAATATATATTTCAAGAAACATAATAAAAAGCAAATCGATAATATTCAACGATAAAAACATACCCGCACAGCTTTCTATCAACTCTGCACCTGCGCAATGGCTCCCTTAGGTAGTAACGCATGCGCAGTAGTTTTCTACAAACTCTAGACATGCGCGAACCCACCAGGTCATGGCCAGATATATAGGCACAAAGCCAGTATAGTGCCAACGTAAAAATAAACTACTACTACTACTCTAGACATGCGCAGTTTTTAAATTTTCGAGGATAAATGACAGTTCAACTATGTCCAAGCGAAAGAACATAGAAAAGCACATTAACAAAAAAGTTACAAACATTGTGTAAAACATACAATTTTTAAGAGTAAATTGCACGTACAACATTTTGCATATGGAAAACAATGAAATTTTATTTTTCTATAGACTTAAAAAAAATGCGCATGTGCATACGCAATATTTTAATTTGACCTGAGCACATGTGTGACGATCACAGTGCATTTTTATTGAAAAAAGTGTAAAGCAAAAATATGAAAATAAATACATTGCGATATGGCAGGTGTCCATCTTGGGGCAGATGACACGATTTTTTGAGCCCCATTAAAAATTTGTGTAGAAACACAATATTAGTAAAATCATATTAGAATATTATTATACGATAAATAAATAATATTGTAATCTTAAGTACTTATTCTAAATCACAAATTTGAATAACTTAAGAAAAAACTGCAACAAAACTTTTTTAGACACAAAATCAGGTATTATATGTAGAAGAAAAACAAACTTTTCCATTTCTTCAAATATGCATCAAAATCTTCGTCTATACAAACAAGAAAAATGATAGAAAACACAAGGCGCTGTCACATTGATCAAAAATTTTATACGAAATGTCCATCTTGGGGCCCTGTCCATCTTGGGGCCCTCTCCCCTACATTTACAAAATAAACAGCCTACAAGGTTATGTTGCGTTGGTGCATCTAATTACTCAAAAACGATAGAGACATCACACATGCAGGGGGTTGCACATAGGCGCCTCATAATAACAATCTGTATTTTGTTTCTTTCAATTTTGGGGATAAAGGAAATAGAACGAACCAATCAGAACTTGCTTTCCAAATTGGGCAATCATCTGATTGGTCTATTCTGCTCGATTCTCTTAAGTCCCTGAACTTACGCCTTTGAGCGTCTACAGAAATAGCTAACTATGTCTCTCAATCTTTAACCTACATAATGCATTTGTCTCTCTCGCCTTGACAGTGTCTACAGAAAAGAGCTAAGTAATTTCTTATATAGGATAGAATAAGTTACTTTAAAATAATATTTTTAACTCGTTTTTTTATAGTTAATTTGTTAACGTAATAAAGTTGATCAAACCTGTGAAAAAAAATGCTCTCAGCTGATTTTAATGTTGACGTTTCGCGCTTTTAAATGACGAAATAAATTAGTAAATGTTTATTTATTAGAAAGAATAGAGTGGCACAAGTGGTAGAACTTTAATTTTGTTGCTATAAGAAACAATTAAATATTATTTTTATAGTTTTTTTCGTAATTACAAAAAATTTAAAAAATATGATATTCAGTTATTTTTTAAGCAATAAACTAGAAGTTCTACCACTTGTGCTATTGTATTATTTGTAATAAATCAACATTAACTAATTTATTTTGTCGTTTAAGAGTGAAAGACGTCAACATTGAAATAAGGTGAGAACATTTTTTTTTACATGTTTGATCAGCCTTGGTGTATAATTATTTTTTAATCCTTTAAATGATTAAATTTATTTAATTTTTTTTCAACTACTTTTTATAAGTATCTTGTATTTTATTAACTGAAGAAAAAAAGTGTCCTCATTGTTTTAGTGCTTATTGGTTTGAGCAAAATAAATTGTTAAAAATAAACTCTTTATTAAACTCCTATAACTCTTTTATAACTCTTTATTGTTTTACACCTACTAGTTGGTTTTTGAAAAGTGTTTAAAAAAATTAATTCTGTACTTTTATTAATATTGTATTTTATTAACTATTTTTCATTTTTTATAATGTTATAGTTGTTTTTCCAAATTGAATATCAAATAGTTTATAAGAATAAATTATTAAATAAATTATGGAATGTTTATTTATTCGCGTCGAGGACATTTCCACCAAAACCCAATTGACCAAATTTGTAATTGGCCGAAATTTAATTGTCCAAATTTGTAATTCTACAAACTTGCATTTGTCAGAATTTGCAATTCCCCGAACTTGCGTTTGTCCGAGCTATTAACTTCCCGAATTTTTATTTGTCATAACTTCCAAATCATCAAATTGACATTTGCCAAAACATTTAAATCGACGAAATTGCATTTGTTAAAATTTTTAACTCCTCGAACTCGTATTCGTCTGAACTTCTCAATCCACAAACTTGCATTTGCCAGAACTTTGAAATCATCGAACTTGCATTTGTCAAAATATTCAATTACCAGAATTTGCATTTGTCCGAACTTTGAAATCACCAAATTTGCATTTTTCCGAACTTTGAAATCACCGAACTCGCATTTAGCAGAATATTCAACTCTCCAAATTTGCAACTGTCAGAACTTCTAAATCCCTGAATTTGCATTTGTCCAAACTTTAAAATCACCGAACTTATATTCGCCCAAATTTTGAAATCTCCGAATTTGTAATTGTCCGAACTTTGAAATCACCGAACTCACGTTTAGCCGAACTCTTAAGTCTCCGAATTTGCATTTGGCCGAACTTTTAAATTACCGAACTTGCATTTTTCCGAATTTTTAAATCACCGAACTTGCATTTGTCAAACTCCTTAAGTCACCGACTACTCGTGTCTCCGAATTTGCATTTGTCCGACCATCGGAAAGTAGGTTTTCTAAAGGAGTCTTATGATTGGATGGTAAATTTCCCGGTAACATTACCAGCCAATCAAAAGACTCCTTTAGAAAACCTACTTTTCGATGGTCGGACAAATGCAAATTCGGGGACACGAGTAGTCGGTGACTTAAGGAGTTTGACAAATGCAAGTTCGGTGATTTAAAAATTCGGAAAAATGCAAGTTCGGTAATTTAAAAGTTCGGCCAAATGCAAATTCGGAGACTTAAGAGTTCGGCCAACCGTGAGTTCGGTGATTTCAAAGTTCGGACAATTACAAATTCGGAGATTTCAAAATTTGGGCGAATATAAGTTCGGTGATTTTAAAGTTTGGACAAATGCAAATTCAGGGATTTAGAAGTTCTGACAGTTGCAAATTTGGAGAGTTGAATATTCTGCTAAATGCGAGTTCGGTGATTTCAAAGTTCGGAAAAATGCAAATTTGGTGATTTCAAAGTTCGGACAAATGCAAATTCTGGTAATTGAATATTTTGACAAATGCAAGTTCGATGATTTCAAAGTTCTGGCAAATGCAAGTTTGTGGATTGAGAAGTTCAGACGAATACGAGTTCGAGGAGATAAAAATTTTAACAAATGCAATTTCGTCGATTTAAATGTTTTGGCAAATGTCAGTTTGATGATTTGGAAGTTATGACAAATACAAATTCGGGAAGTTAATAGCTCGGACAAACGCAAGTTCGGGGAATTGCAAATTCTGACAAATGCAAGTTTGTAGAATTACAAATTCGGACAATTAAATTTCAGTAGTGACTAATTTATGTATTTTTACGAATTACATAATAAATGCCTTCGAGGAAGGCCGTCAAGTACACGCTATATATTTAGATTTTACTAAGGCCTTTGCTAAAATTTATCATAGGGTTCTTGTGGCTCAACTCAGAGCCTTGGATCTTTCAGATATGATTGCTTACTGGTTTGAAAATTACCTGTCTGATAGATTTTTGTCAGTACGTGTGTGTTAAATCAGCTTACTCTGGTGTTTTTTTATCAACATCAGGCGTTCCTCAGGGATCTAACCTCGGACCTCTCCTATTCTTGTTATATATTAATGTCATTTCAACTGTTTTTTTATATTATCGCTTTAATCTTTTTGATGACGATATAAAAATTTATAAAATTGTTATTAACCAGAATGACTTTCTTCATATTGAATCGGACCTCAACTCTCTTCAAGAATGGTATATAAAAAATGACTTATATGTAAATATAAAAGAATGTTACATAATTTCTTTCTCTAAAAAAAAAGATCAGATAATTTTCAATTACAAGATCGGCAATAGCGATGTAACGAGAGAAACGAAGGTTCTTGATCTGGGAATAACGTTTACAAATCATCCATCCTTTAATGACCATATTTCGATTAAAATCAGTTAGGCACTCTTAGTTCTGGGTTTCGTCACAAGAAATGCAACTTGATTCTCGGATTTGTCAGCTCCAAAAGCGTTATATTTCTCCCTCATTAGATCTATATTAATTTGTAATTCTATCATATGGCTACCTAATCAGGAGTTTAATCTCACTCGTCTTAAACGTGTTCAAAACAAATATCTAAGATTTATCGCGTGCCAACGTGGTATTACCCGAGATAGATTTAACCATGATTACTCAGATCTGAGAAAATTGTTTCGGATACCAAAAATTTCCTCGATGCTTTTATATAATGATCTGCTGTTTCTGTATCGAATACTTAATTGTCAAGTGAAATGCTCTAAAATATTTTCAAATATAAAGTTCTTCATTCCACAAGTAACATTATAAACTCTTAGAGACTGTTCAACTGTAACTATTAGAAATAAAAATGTAAAAACACATGAAAAAACACCTCTTTTTTATGTTGATGCAGAAAAACCAATTTACAGTGCAAACAATGTATACACTAGAATTTGTAAAGAAGCAAACATTCATTGTCCTAATTTAGATTTCTTTCACAGTTCATTAAATGCTTTCTCTAATTTATTGCGAACTACAATATTCAATGAAGATTAGTTATCCAACTAGCGTGGATGTTTATGTTTATAATTATTTTTTTATAGTATATCTATACAAAAGGGCTATTTATTTTTGTAAAGCCCGTATGTAATTAAAATAAGTAAATAAATTATATTCCATATGTAAACTCTTTAATAATATCGAAGTATGTCAAGGTTTAAGATATTACCGAATCTTTCTTATTTTTAAACACAGGTATTCTGCAATAATTATGCAATATTATGTCACGACTTGTTACTTCATAAAATTATTGTTAATCTTGTACGTTAAGCTTACCTAATTGAGATATCGGAACCCGATAGATAAGAATGATGCGGAGTCTGAAGACGCGAACCCACAAAACTCAGCTTTGAGACATAAATGTCACAAATCACAATGACTTCTGAAAACAAGCTAAGAAACCTAAATCTAACAAGCAAAGCATATTTGGACATTAACAGCTTCATATGAAAAACCAAGTGACACGAAGTTCCGGACTATGATTGACAAAGATGACACAGAATCTGGAAACACACGTACAGATTCAGTATATATACGGCCAACCAGAAAGCAAGAGCAGCCAGTTTTATTTTTAACATCGTAGACAGTATTATTTTCATAGTCGTAGCCAGTTTTATTTTTTAAATCAGCAAGTGTTATTTTCAAAAGTCAGTCACTATGCTCAAGAATTCTGTCAGATTTAATTACAAATTAATTACTGTTAATTTCAAACCCATTCAAAGTTATTTTTAAAGACAGTGACTATTATTCACAAAGTCAGTTGTTAATATTTTTTAAGTCGCAACTACTATCGTTGTTCTAACCACTAACAGTGTTATCTCAGTACCACTTTAGAACCGAACATTATCTCTTTCTTCAAAATATACTTAAATTACGAACATGATCAATTTAAAAGAATTCAGTGGACAATATCAGCCATCTTGGTTAAACCATCGTTATATATATTAGAAGGAAAGCTAATCAGTTAAATTCAGTTGAGGTTCAGACTATATCTTAAATATTGTACGAGTTTTAACACGCAGGTCCAAAATACTCAAAATACAAATATTGACTAACGTGCGTCCGCCACTGTTTATACTAGACGAATAGCTTCGCAGTCTACCTGTCTGGATCTACAAGACCTGTTTTTACGTTATCACCGAAGACTGAGCAAACAAAGGGCTACGAGTTTCAATTCTTCTTAACCGTTCTCTCATTTTAAAAGTAAGCCAATTAAGTAACTAAAATTTGTAGACAGAAATTTACATTATTATTATCTTTCTTATTGATAAATAAATATTCTCAAATTATTTAGTTAAGTTATTGATATATTCCTCATCCCAAATTTGATTCAATAATTTTAATAATTAATAATAAATAATAATAATAAACAATAATAATTAATAATAATTTAATTTTAATAATTTTTTTTTTCTAAGAAATATTTGGATAGGCTTCAGTTTCAGACTTAACCCCAACAAAATATCATGGACAGACAGACAGAATTTTTGTTTTCTGCATTTTCGCAATTCTTATTACTCAAAACGAAACAGTATGTAAAATTTTTTGAGTTTGGTTCAATGCACAGACAAAACGTTGATTATATTATTTATATATATAGAAGATAGATAGATAGATTTGAATAATAACTTTACCTGCATATAAAATCCTTCTCCTCTTGAAACTATAAAACTGTTAGCTCTGTCATCGGTTTGTAATGCAAATAAACTAGCTGCAACAATGGCTAAAGATGCTAAAACATAAGAAGGCAGCATATTATTTACTAGTTATTAAAAATGCTGTATTGCTATTGAAGTAAGGTTTTTCTATTCTAGGTTTTTTTTAATAAAAAAAACAGAAGGTAACTATTTTCCTTCGAATCTCAATGAAATTTACATGCATCTGAAATCACTTTGTTCTTCAGAAATAAAATAATAAAAACCGCGAAACACGCGTTTTTTATAACAAAAAAGGCTTCTTTGAAACGGAAGGCTTATATAAGAAAGATTCACATATTTTCTTAAATATATTTTTTTTTAATTAGAAAGGACAGACTTTGAGAAAAATAAAGTTTATTTTTTAATTTTGCAAAATGAGCACAAACTTTAAAAAAATAAAATAAAACTTCCCTCACAAACCGAAGAAGTATGAAAAAATTTGTAAAAGTCATGCCCATAATATTTTTCTACCTATTTATTTACTGAAAATAAGTAAGCAAGCTTAAAATTCCACAAACACTCCAGTGGTCAAAAGTTTGACAGCTTTGTTTTTTTTTTAATTATTTATTTAATGTTGCATCTACTACTTGGTATTTAGCGACAACTACAAGTTAATTATGTGTACTTAATTGGTGTAGACATGTGTATTCGGTATTTAAATTGAGTGAGTGCTTATAATTAATTATTTTAAATTATAAAATGTTGGTTTCTTTAAGGTATTTAAGTTTTGTCTATATGAGTTGGGTTACTGAGTGGTTCCTCGATGTTGTCAGGAAGTTTTAGTTTTTTCTTTATGTGCACGAAAATAAATCTGGTAGAATTATATCAGTTGATAGTCCGATAGATTTTTAGAATCAATAGACAAATAGAATTTTATTATTTAATGTGACTAATATTAATATGAAAACATGAAAATATTCTGAAAGAGCTTGAGATAGAAAGAAACCAACAGCCATTTATAAAATTTCCATCTATTTGTTATTAAAAATGCTCGTAGGCCTTATTACAATTCCATCACACGCCAGCTAAACTTTATATACATGTATGAACACACACACACACACACACAAGCAATACATTGGCTGATGGGCTGATGGCTGATCCGTCAGCCAATGTATTGCTTGCGTTTGTGTGTTCATACATGTATATAAAGCTTAGCTTGGGTTGTACAAACTGGGCCTGAAAATTAGTGGTGGCCGATAGAATAATATTAGCTGGCGTGTGATGGAATTGTAATAAGGCCTACGAGCATTTTTAATAGCAAATAGATGGAATTTTTATAAATGGCTGTTGGTTTCTTTCTATCTCAAACTCTTTCAGAATATTTACATGTTTTCATATTAATATTAGTCACATTAAATAATAAAATTCTATTTGTCTATTGATTCTAAAAATCTATCGGACTATCAACTGATATAATTCTACCAGATTTCTTTCCGTGTGGTTAAACTGTTTACACTCATAAATGTGTTGAACACTGAAAAGGGTTTTACACTGGTCACAACACAATGGATCACTTTTGTCGATGAGGTGGAGGTAGGTAGATTTGGTGTGTCCGATTCTCATCCTGGAGAGTGTTACTTGATCTTTTTTTCTTAGTATTGTCCAATTGGGATGGTTTTTGTTTTTGCCAGGCTTGTGTCCGTAAATAGTCTGATTCACTATAAAAGTAAATTCTATAGTGAAGTAGACTATTTACGGACCCAAGCCTGGTTTTTGCTTCTGATGGGGAATATATTATTTTTGTTGGATAGTGAGTTAAGTGAATTTGTGTATTCCTGTAGAGTTTTCAGTGGCGGAATAACACATTTTGCAGCCCTAAGCAGTTATTAAAAATTGCCGCCGTTCTAGACCTACCTTTACTTTTTTTTTAGTGTGCCTTATCGAAATCTGCCGCCCCTGAAAATGTGCCGCCTTAGGCAGCTGCCTACATTGCCAATCTAGTTAGTCCGCCACTGAAAGTTTTGTTTTTTAGCAGGTTTATTGCCTCATCTACTGGTAGTTTTTGATTTTCTTGATGGACTGGTAGTGTTGTTGCATATTTCGCGAGAAGATCTGCTTGTTCGTTGCCTTCTATAATTTTGGTGTAAAAGGATCGATGTGGTTATTATTTTTTTTTTATTTTGGAGACACTCAGTGTAGATTTCTTGAATTTGTTGGATTCTTGGGTCTAGGCTGTTCCTCTTTTGCGTTGCTTGTATGCTACTGAGAAAGTCTGAGAAAATAAAAAATGTTCTTTTTATTCTTTGCAGTATTCGTAGGCTTTTTTTGGAGCAAATATTACGCTTGAAAAGACGCTAATCTTTTTAGGTAGTCCAGAGTACATTTCTTTATTTGGGGTAAAAATGTCACAACCGCTGCCCTGTTCGGTTTTTGAGCTGTCCGTGTATATGAGATTGAAATCTAGATATTTTGGATATTTTGATTTAAGTTGTTGGTATTGTTGAGTCCAGTAAAGGTTGGGGATGTTGTTTATGTCTTTCTTGGTTGCCGTTAGGCTTAAGTTAGTTTCCGGAGGTTTGGTTGTCCACGGTGGTTTGTTGCCAAGACTTATTTGTATATCTAGTATTTTGATTGAGAGCTCATTTGTATATTCCTGTAGGATGTTTTTTTATTGGTTTGTAAGATTTTAGTCGAGAGTTTAGGTTTTGATTTTCTTGGTTAGGGGAAATAATTCATGGTTGGGATTATTTAGATGGGCTGCTAATTTTACAGAGTATTTAAAGGTGAGATGGATCCTTCTGTTTTTCAGTGTTGGTTCTTCTGATTCAATAAGTATGCTTTTTTGGGGCTAGTGTGGAAAGACCCACTACAGATTTTTAAGCTTTGGTTATGGATTATGTCAAGTAGACTAAGTATTCCGGGTTTTATAGAGTTGTATATTGTGGCTGCATAATCTATTTTAGATCTTATTATGGTTTTGTATGACTGATTGGTCTGCTCCCAATGTACTGTAGGAGAGAGTTTTTAAAATGTATAGTCGTTTTTTGCATTCGTTCTTTAGTTTAAGGATATGGGGTCTCGAAGTTAGTTTTTTGTCGATAGTATTACCCAGTAATTTGACTTGCGTGACTCTTGTAGTTTGGTATTCACGAGTAAGCGTTTATCAGAGAGTTTTCCGTTTACTCGTACTTGGATGGATCTTTGTTTTAGGAAATTGGTGATATACCTTTTCGATATCTAGGCAAACCGCTAATAGATGTTGTTTGTTTTGGAAGGCTTCAGTTATGCTGGTTTGGAGTGTAGTGAGGGGTTCGAGTGTAGATCGTTTTTGGCGCAAGCCACTTTCTTGGGGGGAAAAGTAATTTTTTTCGAGTATCCAGTGTAGTCTTGAATTGTCAATTTTTTCAAATAACTTACACATTGTACATGTTAGTGATATCGGTCGGTAGTTGACAGGATTTGAGGAATCTTTACCCGGTTTATGAATAGGCACTACTATTGCTTCTTTCCATATTTGTGGGAAGGTTTGTTGCTTCCAAATTAGGTTTTATCATTTGACAAAATTACATATTTATATTTAATTTGTACACAACTAAAGCTTCACGGTATAAAAACGAAACGATAATTTATTCAATATTGATATTTAGCTCAAAATCTCTCGACCATCCAAAAATCGTATCGATATTGTTAACAAAAATATCGTCTCGAGTCGATAATAACGTCTAAAATAAAATTTTCTTGATGAGTTATATGTTGTGTCTAAACGTGCTTATACATTCAAATATCAGTTTGAATATAACTGTTTAGTCTATAAAAAAAATTTTATGTTTATTTTATGTTTATTGCTTAAACATTTAATTCATATTTCGCAGAAATTAATTTAGATATAATTTTAAGAAAGAATAACATATCGACTAGGATTTGTCGGAGGAAAAAATTAACATAAAAATGAAAAATTAAAAAAAAATTAAAATATAGTTTTAAAAAAAATTATTTTTTTAAGTGAAATGAAAAGAATTAACAAAATTGGAATATTATTGTATAATATTATAAACAGAAACAAAAAAACACTGTATTAGTTCTGATTTTTATAAAAATTTTAAGTTTTTAATTTTTTTCTCACAGTTTATAGCAAAAGAATAATCTGCAAAGTCAGCAAAGGCTTAAAAACGTTGCGTCTTAAAAGAACACAGCTGTTCTACATTAAAGTAAGACTTTCTTTGTGCAGGGTTTCTTTGTTCCGCTTTTTTTTAAAGTTTGACACCAAACTATTTGACTTAGAGTGCTCAAATTTGGTACATATTTATATTTTTTTTTTTGCGTAGGATGTGAAAACCTGCATTCAGGTACCCTGTAGCCCGTACTACAGGGTTATGCGGGGGTGGCGATGTTCTGCCGACCCGCTAAAAACACACCCTTATTTGGGGACCTTAAGACCACTCCCGGCTAGCACTTTTCGCGCGTATCGCCATCAGGAGGGTACATATTTATATGTATTTTCACTTGTAGATTACAGAAAAAGTATAGAGAACATGATTGGAAGAGTTGGTTATATCGTTGTCAAGGAAATAAAAACTTTTTTTAGCAAAAATGCATTAAAAAAATTACAATCCTCCCCCCCCCCTTACCTTACAAAGTATTCGACCTATGTCAATGAAATATGGTGTCCTAATGTACTTTCACGTGAAGATTACAGGAACGATATAGAGAACATGATATCAATTGATGATTAAAGCTTTGTCAAGGTTAAACTGTAAATTACCAAAAAAAAGTTTTTTCATCCCACATGCACAAACTCGACGCTGTGTTATGCGTCTTGTTCGTACATTAGGAATGAAAAGCATCGTCAGCTACACGGTTGAAAGTTGCCATTGTTAACTACACGACTTAGCTTCGGCAACTGTCAGCTTTCGTCGGCACCTCCGATGCCGTCTCAGCTCAGTCGAGCAGTTAACATGGCAAGCTTTCAACCCTTGTAGCTTAATATACTACTAGCACTGACAGAGGCACGCTTTGCGCGTCCTTTTCTTTTTATAACTGTTAAAGACCTTTCTTAAGCAGAGGAAGAAACACATTTGTTTAATTAAACCTTACTATCCTACTTTCGTAGGAGTTATTGTATACTTTATTGTACATCTAAATAATAAAAGAAACATCTAGCATAGAATCTTTTAGCATAGAATCTTCCCGTAGTTTAAACTGCCCATAAAAGATGTAAAAATTCTAAAAATGTGTTTTCCTAGAGTAGAGTTGAATAAACCTCAACACACGTGAAATATAATACAGGGTATACTTTTTAAAGCTAAAACCACCTTTGTGTCATTCAACAATAATATTATTAATATTACACTAGAACTCTTATCGAGCGGAAACAGTAAGCTACCGAAGGGACGAGTAGAGAAGGAAGTAGTTGAGCTCCATTTACTTAACACGTCGAGGTGACCTTCCATATCGAGCGGACACACACCCGAACTGTCCGCTCGATAGTAGTTCTAGTGTACTTGTTCATCCAAAGGTTTTACCTTTTTATAACAAATTATATCCCAGATAGCATCCGAATTTCTGGGAAGTTTCCCGTGGTGAGTTCGGAAGTTTCCCACGGAAGTTTCCAGGAAACTTCCTGGAAATAGCAAAATGTCCTCCTCCTAGGAAGCTTCCCTCGGAAACTTCCCTTGGAAAGTTCCCGGAAACTTCCCTTGGGAATTTCCTGGCAACTTCCCTTGGGAACTTCCTGGAAGCTTACCTTGGAAACTTCCTTTGGAAACTTCCAGATATCTATTTTATAAGTTGATTTTAAATATTTAAAATTTATTTCAATTTCAATATTTAAAATTTAAAACATTTTTAAGAATCTCCTGCCAAAACTTAGTTCAGGAGATATCAAAATGTGTAGACACATTTGAATTCTATTTTCGACGTTACGGGGTCGGGTCTTATATAACGGAGCTGCCGCAAGTCGCTCGTGGGAAATATTGATCTAAGCGCGCCCTCCTGCCACTTGTCGAAACCACAACCGCGTGACAATCCTCGGCGCGCAGACGTGGCATAGATGCGGCGGGAATCTTTGTTTATTTGAATTTGAATTTGAATGGCATTTAATCAAATACAAGAAAAGGAATGTAATAATATCGAATTCATACACATTCTTTAATTAATATCGTTTTCTGAATATTAATAAAAAGTAAAAAACTTAATTTTGAACAAATACTTATAATAATTATCTTCCATAAATATGTACCTATTCAATTCTTGAAGATTTTAAAAAACTCTTAAACTAAAATCTTAAAGTTATAAAATATTGTTCTAATTTTAATGTAATTGATTTTCATATTTTAGAAATTATTATTAAATGAATTAGTGCTAAGGAAATAAAAAATAATTTAAAATGATAGAAGGTTAATCTTTAGTACCTACTAAAAATAATATTAAATTTGGATCTTACCTTTCAATAATCAGTTAATTGAATTAAACGCTTCAAAAAAGATACTTTTTCAAAATAAATATTTCCAATAATAAAAATATTTGCAGAAAAAAATTAAATTTTGTTTTTGAAAACAAAAAAATTATTTCTCAGAATTGAAGACGAATTAAAAACTTTTTCAGTTCACAGAAATTGAAGGAAATTTGGTTACATTCAAGATAATAATAAATCCCCTTGAAATATCCCGGAAACTTCCAGTTATCTTTTTTTAATTTAATTCTAAATATTTTAAATTCATTTAATTTTAAATATTCTAAGTATTTTAATTCTAAATTTCCTAGAAATATTCAATTCTTTATATATTCAGGGTGGCCGCAGGTCAGGGAGAAACTGGAAATCAGGGAAAAGTCAGGGAATAATCAGGGAATTTTGAAAATGAAATTTTGCGGCCACCCTGTATACTTTTTTATGTAAATAATAAATAATTTTTAGAATAAAGATACGATATTTTTTTTATTTTTAAATACACTTCATTACCAGAAATTGTATTAACATTAATATATAATATTTATTTTAAATTGCTTAACATGTTTATACAGTGACATAATTCTCGTCTGCAGTCCTCAGTTAAAGCATTTCCAAATTAGTCCTTGGTACGTATTCAATTTTAATCACTCTTCGCGCCACTTTGTATTACTGCGCCATCTTTGTTACTTAACCTTCTAGATGTTCGGGTCAGACTAGGTTAGCACGAAAACAACGCGAGGAGCAAGTTCGGTCTCATGTCGAGAATATTTCGCTATATATTATTTATGTATTATTACCTATTTTAACAATTTCAATAAATTACCATTAAATGCAATTGACGGTTTTACTCGTGAATATAACATTTGGTGCCAGAAGTGAGATTCGTGCTAGTGTTTAGTGAAATTAATGACGGAAAAAAGATGTCGGCAAAGGACATTTTGAAAACTCTAACCGAAGCCATTACCGCAGCTTTCCGTGCCTCCTCAGCGAACCTTCAAGGAAACGCCGCATCGAAACCCCCTTTTTTCTCGATCGCCGAATTTCGTTCCTCGGAGGGAACGACGATAGCAGATTATTTTAAACGTTTTGATTGGGCTCTACAACTAAGTCGAATTCTAGCCGATGCACACGCCAACTACGCTCGCGTTCACATGGGATCGGAACTGAATAACGCTTTGAAATTCCTCGTTACTCCAGATCTACCTGAAAATAAAACATATGCAGATATAAAAAAAAAAACGCTTACGGATCATTTCGATAGTTAACGAAATAAATACGCCAAGAGCATCAGGTACAGACAAATTTGCCAGTCGAAAGAGGAACCGGTGGCAAAGTTCGCATTTCGTCTAAAGCAAGGCGCTGCATATTGTGAATATGGTGAGTTTCTTGATCGCATGTTAATTGAACCGTTTCTTCATGGTTTAGAATCTCGTGGAATGTGTGATGAGATTATAGCAAAAAATCCGACCACTTTCTTAGAAGCGTACGAAATCGCGAATTCTTTAGAAGCAACTCGGAATGTTGCAAACGAGGTCTAAGTTTTTATCAAACCAGAATCTGCAAACAAGCTCGGATATACTCCGACGCGATTGAAGCACAACAAACCCCGCAACAGATCGTCTTCTCGGAATCGTAGTCAGCATAGTGATCAACACAAATCATATCAAACTAATAGTTCGTGTAACGGTTGTGGTGACAATCATGCGCGAAAAGACTGCAAGTTTAAAGATACAGTGTGTCATACGTGCGGGAAAAAAGTTCATTTATCTCGTGTGTGCCGTTCTAAAAAATCAGTGCCGTCAAACTCCACCTCAGATCACCTACCAGCTGATCATATCGATATTGTGCAGAGTTTTAATAAAATTGAAGAAGTAAGTGCTTTAAAATCTACTGAGAAACTATTCATTCAAGTTTCCCTCGACGAATCTCTCATACAAATGGAACTCGACACAGGAGCACCGAGTGGAATCATAAGTCGCAAAACACTGAGATCAATCAAGCAAAACTATGTCTTGCATAAAACGGATCGTCAATTTTCGAGTTATACGGGTCATTTAATAAAATGTGCAGGTAGTATGACAGTCAACGTCACTGTTGGTGTATTAACCAAACAACTCGTCATGTATGTTGTTGAAGGTGATTATGACACTTTATTCGGTCGCGAGTGGATAAGAGAATTCGTGTCGGAAATCAATTTTCAAAAACTTTTCTCACGTGATAATAAGGTGTGCACGGTCAAAGCATCGACTCTTGAACTCTCAAAAGATCAATCGGATTGTTTAAATCAACTTTTACTTCGTCACGATGACATATTTAACATTGGCCCTGGAAAATTAAAAGGTCCACCAGTGTCCGTACATTTTAAGCCAGATGCTCGACCGGTTTTTTCACGCGCACGCGAAATTGCACGCGCGTTTCGGGACTCTTATTAGAAAGAAATTGAAAAAAAACTTGCTTCCGATCTATATGTAAAAGTAGATTATGCAGAATGGGCTTCACCTACACACGTCGTTGCTCGAAAAAACGGAGGAATTCGAATCACCGGTAATTACAAGTCAACATTAAATCTGCAAATAATTATAGACGAACATCCTTTTTCAAAAATAGATCATGTTCTTACGGGAATGAATGGTACTGCATTCTTTTGCCGTTTGGATGTCACTGATGCGTATTTGCATCTCGTGGCTGATGACGAGTTTAGCCACGCTCTCACGCTGAACACACCAACTCATGAACTGATTTAACCTTAACGAGCCGTCTACGGTGCAGCAAACATTCCAGCGATCTGGCAAAGACGAATTGAAGAGGTTGTTCGTGGTCTCAAGAAGGTTCGTGTTTTCTTTGACAACATTATAGCCTATGGAGAGGATTTTGAAGACATGCTATTGGTTTTGGATGAATTACTCAAGACATTGAAATCTCATGGTCTACATCTCAATCGTAGTAAATGTGTCTTTATCTCCAGATCGGTGGAATTTTTGGGACACAGGATTGACCCAAACGGTGTTCATAAATCAGACAAACACGTTGCGGCTATTCGTGAAGCTCCGAAACCTACAACTCCAGATGAATTACAGTTATTCCTGGGTAAGGCAACATACTACAATTCATTTATTCCAAGCTTGTCAACATTGGATCGACCTCTAAGAAACATCTCAAAAGAAATGAATTTGTATGGACTTCAGAAGTGGACAAAGCATACGAATTAATTAAAAATGCCTTGATTTCTCCTCAGGTTCTCATTCAGTATGATCCATCTCTGCCTCTACTGCTCGCAACGGATGCTAGCAAAACAGGACTCGGAGCTGTCCTGTCACACCGAATGCCTGATGGGCGAGAGCGTACAATTTTTTACGCCAGTCGCACAATGAGTGAAACAGAACAGCGATATCCACAAATCGACAAAGAAGCATTGGCAATCGTCTGGGCCGTTCAAAAATTTTTCTATTATCTGTACGCCCGTCATTTCACGCTTATAACTGATCATAAGCATCTCACGCAGATCCTGCATCCAATGAAGTCTCTACCAGTTTTATGTATCAGTCGCATGGCAAATTATGCAGATTATTTGTCACACTTTAATTACGATGTCATTTTCAAACCAACGAAGGAAAATGCTAACGCTGATTATTGCTCACGTGCATCTCTGCCTGCAACTCAAGAAGTCATTCACAAACTCTTTGTAAAAAAGAAAATCATGATGAATTTGACGAATTCATGCTTTGTCAGATCAAGCAGCTACCAGTTCGAGCCGAAAGTACCGCTAAAGAAACTAAAAAAGATTTAGCTCTTGGTAAAATCGTTTAACTGCTAGAAACAGGTAACGATCTCAAGAGACATGGATATAAAGCTCCAGAAGTCAACTATTCTCTGTTATCCGGTTGTTTAATCTTTGAACATCGATTCGTCATCCCGCAATTTCTTCGTGAACCTATCTTGGCAGATCTTCATGCAGCGCATCTGGGAATAGTAAAAATGAAAGGAATGGTCCGATCATTTGTCTACTGGCCAGGAATCGATAAGGACATTGAACGAGTCGCTAACTCGTGTACGGAATGTGCTCGACACGTACATGCCCCACCTAAATTCCGAAGTCATCATTGGGAATATCCCAAAGCTTCTTGGGAACGAATTCACATCGATTATGCAAAACCAGTCTGTGGGTCAATGCTTTTTATCGTTGTCGAAGCTTATAGTTAGTGGCTGGAGGTCGCGGTGACAAATTCAACCACATCTTTAGCAACAATTGCAATCCTCGATAAACTGTTTGCAAAATATGGAGTTCCGACCATCGTAGTTTCCGACAACGGAACTCAGTTTACTTCGGATGAGTTTAAAACCTTCATGAAGTGTGTAGGAGTGAAGTATCACAAGTTAACAGCACCCTACCATCCTTCTACCAATGGGCAAGCAGAGCGCTTCGTGGAAACAGTGAAAGATGCTTTGCAGTCATTGTCTTCTACACCTGCAACGCTCAAGTCGAACTTAAACAAATTTCTAACACATTATCGCAAGGCTCCTCATTCAACGACAAATCAATCTCCTGCTCAACTTTTCCTTGGCCGAAACATCAGAACAAAACTAGATCTCGTCAGACCAGAAGAAATCAGCAGCAAAATTATCAGAAAGCAGCAGGATTCATTCAACTCATCTTTTAGAGAGTTTATTCCATCTCAACAAGTCTACTTTCTGTCAGGCAATCCGAGTATGGAGAAATGGTTACCAGGCACTATCGTCACTCGATTGGGAGATTTGCATTATGAAATTGGTTTTAGAAACAAATGCTTTAAACGTCACGTCGATCAAACTACTATCGTCACTCAATTGGGAGATTTGCATTATGAAATTGGGTTTGAAAACAAATGCTTTAAACGTCACGTCGATCAAATTAGAGGTTTCTCTTCAGAATATAAATCCAATCTCCAAACCAATGACAGCAAACAACAGAATAGTGACTCACAAACACCAATCCGCAGATCATCGAGAATACGACAACAACCAGACCAGTTCCGTTTCTAAACAAAAAAAAAACAAGAACTCTTTGTTTTATTTCCTTTCAGAGGAGGAATGTTATGTATTCAATTTAAATCACTCTTCGCGCCACTTTGTATTACTGCGCCATCTTTGTTACTTAACCTTCTTAATGTTCGGGTCAGACTAGGTTAGCGCGAAAACGACGCGAGGAGCAAGTTCGGTCTCATGTCGAGAATAATTCGCTATATATTATTTATGTATTATTACCTATTTTAACAATTTCAATAAATAACCATTAAATGCAATTAACGATTTTACTCGTGAATATAACAGTCCTAGAACACAAAAATATTCTTATTATTATTTAATTGAGACGATAATTAAAAAGTAACATTGTAGGAGGTCATAATATAATCAAAGCGATTACAATTTAAATTAATTGAATTTGAGGTTGTTAAAAAAGATCAAGCTGGAATTTGAATCTTTTAAAATTTTTTTTAAATAAATTTTTACTGTTTAAAATTTTTAAGGATTTTTTTGGGATTAATTAAATTTAAACATATAATAAATTGAAATTAAAATCTGATTAAGATTTGTAGGAATTATATATATAGAATAAATTTAAATTTTAACCAATATAAATTATTTTGGATCATTTAAAATTTGCGTGCAAGTAATGTCGACTGTTTAGAGTTTGGATGAATTTCATAAATTAAAAGTTTATTAAAATTTTAATTGATGAAAGTTTCGACAAATTAAAATTAGGATTTAATGGAATGTAGATTAATTTAACTTTGGATAAACTGAATTTTGGTGCAGAGTAATTTTATAATAAAATAAAATTAAAGTATGATAAATTAAAATTTGAGTGAATTAAATTTAGAATGTATTGAAATTTTCTTTTATAAAAGTTGGAATTGTCTGAAATTCTAAACAAATGAAATTTGTATATAATTGAAATATAGATTAATTAAAATTTAAATTGATTACAATTTGGATAAATTAAAATTTCAATCAATTACATTTGCGGTTGATTAAAAATAGAATAAACTAACATTTAAATTACAACTTAACTAAAAATTAAATTGTTTAACAATTTTAAGAATCAATTAAAGTTGAAATAAAATTGTAATTTTAATCTTTTTATTGAATTGAAATTGAAATCTGATGCAATTTGGAAATAATTATATGAATTATATGATTTAAATATTCACCAATAAAAATAATTTTATATTATTTAAAATTTAAATTCATGTTATTCGAACTTAAATAAAATAGAGTTAAACAGTGGAATCAATTTCAACTGTTTAGAGTAAGGATGAATGAAATTTGGAGTTGATTAAAATTTCAATTATAACGAATATATTGATAAATTAAATTAATATTGATTCGAACTTAAAGTAATTAAAATTTCATTAAAATGTAGTTTGGATTCAAAAACTGTGAAAAGTTAAAAAATAGTTGAAATAGGTAACAATCTGACGACGTAAGTGATAAGATGACAATCTGTAATCTCTGCTTTTTAAGCGTCAGTGATTATTGAAAGTTAATATTTAAAACATTAAAAAAAATGTTAATAAAATTTTTTATTTAATGTATACATTAACAATAGTTTAATAGAAATAGGTGTATTGCTTTAAAAAAATATATATATATTATTATTATTAAAAATAGTTTAATAGCAGATATAAAGTTAATCTTATAAGGACTTACATTATGAGTGATGCGGTTATATCTTTTTGCGAAATTTATTAATCGCAAAAAATTTCCTCGTTGAAGTTCCAACATTAAACGATGTTCTTCGTAAAGTTCTTTGTTTTCAAAAACAAAATAAAAAAAGAAATACAAAATAATAAAATGAAATAAAAAAAAATGAAAAGTGGTGAACTTTTAAAACTAGGTAATAATAACATGAATATAATAGTGGAAAAGAAAGTAAATAAAATAAAAAAATAATATAAACGATACTTTTTTTTCTTTCTTTTAATTAAAAAAAAAGGGAAATCCTTTTGAAATTTGGTAATACGTAATAAAGTTGAAATGGAATTTTTAAAAATTAAAGTATTAAATGAACAAAACAGAAAACACAATTCTTTAAAAACTTTTAAAAAACTAAAATTTTATCTACAGTGAAAAATAATTACAATGAAATTACGACACAAAAGAAACAAATTCTTTTTCTCATTCCTTTCTGTTAACAATGAAATTTGGAGCATCGTCGATAAAATCTGTAAAATGAAAAATTTTGATTTTATTTACTTATTTTTGTTT
This sequence comes from Ganaspis brasiliensis, assembly GCA_037103525.1. Taxonomy (NCBI): domain Eukaryota; kingdom Metazoa; phylum Arthropoda; class Insecta; order Hymenoptera; family Figitidae; genus Ganaspis; species Ganaspis brasiliensis. The sequence continues at coordinate 386,836 of JAZKLR010000113.1, forward strand.
TTACATTTCGAATACAGTGAAACCTCGATTATCTGAACCCCTGTGATCCGAACCATCTGTTATTTTCAAGGCTCAGTTCTAGGATTGCTACACGTTCTACTGCTATAAAAAATTGTCATAAATTACAAATATTCTGTTTTGTTATTATCATAATTAATATATAGTATTCAGCGACTTTTGTAAAAAATAGGGGAGAGGGCCCCAAGTTGGACACCCTATCGATTTATTGGTGTAGAATCCAAACCGAATAAAATATATTAAAATGTTTTATACCGGATGAAAGTACAATTTATAAGGTAACTTATGGCCACAGAGATAAAATTTTATTTTGAACATAAACATTTTTGAAAGCATTTTTTCTAATTGTTAAAATTTTCGGTCTAAAAAAAAGTGGCCCCAAGATGGACACCTTCTTAAAAGTCTTTGAAAATGGTAGTAAATAAAAAATTCACATCGTGTAACAATTCTTGAACTAAGTTTTAATCATTTTACGGAATTTATCAAGAAATAAAATTTCTAAAAACTTCAATTTAATAGCTCAACAGTAAAAAGTAATAAAATATCAAAAAATCCTATATAAGAAATCAGTTAGTCATAGCTATAGATATACTACCATGCTTAAGAATGTAATGCTTGGCTGGTGAGAAACGGCAAGACAGAATATACTAAAGCGTGAGAAACCTAAAGGTGGGTTCGAAATAAAAGATTTAGAATATAGCGTGCGAAATGTGAAAGAGAGAGAGAGGTATAACAGGTGTCTGGGATAGAAAAAGGCAGAGTTAGCTGATGATGATATTCTTCGTTTCTCTATAGGGTGTCTTAAAGAACCACCATTTATTTTAAATATTTTAAAAGCTTACAACTTTTTAATTGCAATTTAATTTACTTAATTTAGTCGATTGTTTATACAATTAAAATGGTTTAAAATCAACTTTTGATGAAATTGTGATAATAAGAAGTTATTTATTTTAAACAATGTATGTTTCTTATATTTTCAAATTAAAATATTTTTTTAACAGCTGTCGATTCTTTAGTAACAACTTATAAAAAATTTGTTTATTAAATATTTATATTACTTCTTTAAATAATCTAAATTGTTTAAAACATATTTTTATTACCTTCTCTTAGAAGCATTTCGCTTTCGACTTTCTTCATTAAAAAAACATCACAAAGTTATCCGTCTGCAATTTTGATTGTTTAAACAATTTATATGTGAGGAAACGATATTTTTTCTTAAATTATATACGTTTCCTAATTTTCTTAGCTTTTTAAATCTTTTTTACCTCTTCCCTTAATAAAAAGCATAGGTATAAATTAAAAAGAATAATTATACCATACATTCCTACGAAAGAAAGGGAGGTTGGTTTGAATTTTAAGATGTCTTTCTGTATAATAATATAATATTGTACGAAATATAGGTTGGTTAGTTTGGATTTAAAAAAACATCTTTTTGGATAATAACATAAGGATTTTAAGAAGTCTTTCTGTATAATAATATAATAATTGCATGAAATAAAGGGGGGTTGGTTTAGATTTAAAAACGTCTTTCTGTATAATAATATAATATAATTGTACAAAATAAAGGGGGGTTGGTTTGGATTTTAAAACTTTTTTCTGTATAATAATAATATAACTTACGGCGCCTTTATAGGTTATAGTATTATATATAAAGACTTCTTAAAATCTAAAGCAACCCCCCTTTATTTCTTACAATTATATTATATTATTATACAGAAAGGCGTTATCTGTTATTTCTTGGAAAAAAAATCATCCACGTATTACGTGTTATCCTTAGGGGTGGGAGGGGGGTAAGCAAAATATCACGCTCCATGGAAAATCAATTTTTTTAACAATAGAAAAAGTATCACGTAGAGGTGAGAGGGGGTTCAAATTAGCTAAAATTTTTATCACGTAATATGTGAATGACCCAAAATAATATTGTACTTTAATTATGATTATATATTTAATTAATTATTATATATTTAAATAAAAATTGTACAGTTAATAAAGAATTTAAGTAAACATTTTAATGATGGTTTTGAAGAAAAAATTTTTGAAATTGAAAAAATAATTTTCAAACTTTTAAGGAAAGTACAATTGAGGGGCTGGATACAATAAGGGGATACGCGTGACTTTCGTTGGCCCCGCGTACAGCGAGTCTCCGGCAGAAGCAGGGGACTTCGAAAGTTGCCCGTATCTCTTAATTGCATCCAGGCCCTCAATTAATAAATATGCTACAAGTAAATAGGTGTAAAATATTATTTTCTTATGTTGTTAATTTAATTTTTAGTTGTTAAATAATTTTGTTCATACTTTGTTTTTAATTAAAATATCTTAAAAGCTCAGAAATTTTTAAATAGTGAAGAGGAGAATAATGAAAATAATTAAAAGAATTTAGTGTAATTTATTTAATTTCATTAATTGTTAAAAGAATAAAAACAATTTTAATTTGTTTAGACAAATCAATTTTCTTATATTTTTGAATTGGTAATTTGTTAGTAAGGAAAAATTACAAACATTTACTGTAAAATATTTTTAAAAATTGAATTTGTAATTATTAAAATGAGATTAAAAAATATTGGTCACAAAAGAGAAATAAAAAATAATATTTAATTTTTAATAATTGTAAGTCATTGTACCTAAAAAAAATATGTAACACGGATTATTAAATGTTTCATTTATTTCATTTTGAATTTTAAAAAACTAATGATGGATTCGTAATTAGGGACCCTAAAGACCCCCAACTTTGTTTTGTTGTTTTCGCTATGACATTATCGAGTTTTTATATAATAAAAATGAAAAAGATGTCGAACACAAGGTATAATTTTTGTAAAGACTATTAATAGACAGAGAGAGGGCGAGTGAGAGAAGGAGAAAGAGAAAGAGATGTAGAGGGACCAAGAGGGAGAAAGAGAGATAATTTTGTTTCAGGTAAGTAAACATACTTTCTTGAAAATAGAACGAGGCAGGTAGTGATAGATATAGAAATATTTTTCTTTTCTAATCATTATACCGTACAATTTCCAAGTTATTAGACTTACTGTTATTTCTGAACAAGAGGTAGCAGTTATAAGCACTGAGTATACTTTAATTTTTGTATTAAATGTTGGTACATTGAAAAATTTTGTAATTTGGAAAGTTGTTATATTTGAAATTTGGTTAAGTTGAAAATTGGCAAAGTTGGAAATTGGTAAAGTCGAAAATTGGCAAAGTGGAAAATCGATAAATTGAAAAATTGGCAAATTGGAAAATTGGTAAAGTGGAAAATTGGTTAAAGTGGAAAATTGGCAAAGTGGAAAATTGGTAAATTGGCAAATTGGCAAATTGGAAAATTAGTAAAGTGGAAAATTGACAAAGTGGAAAATTGGTAAATTGGAAAATTGGCAAATTGGAAAATTGGTAAAGTGGAAAATTGACAAAGTGGAAAATTGGTAAATTGGCAAATTGGCAAAGTGGACAATTGGTAAATTGGAAAATAGGTTAATTGGAAAATTGTTTAATTTGTAAAGTGGAAAATTGGTAAAGTGGGAAATTGGCAAAGTGGAAAATTGATAAATTGGAAAATTTGCAAATTGGAAAATTGGTAAAGTGGAAAATTGACAAAGTGGAAAATTGGTAAATTGGCAAATTGGCAAAGTGGACAATTGGTAAATTGGAAAATAGGTTAATTGGAAAATTGTTTAATTTGTAAAGTGGAAAATTGGTAAGATAGAAAACTGGTAAATTGGACTATTGAATATAATTGATAAATAATAAATGTAAAAACAGAAAAATGAAAAATTGCTAAATTCGACAATTGTTAAAATGGGTCTTTTGTAAATTGGAACATTTCGAAATTTGTTAATTGATGAATTGTGTTTAAAATTTTAATCATTTGTGGAAGGCTATAAAATTTGAAAATACAAATGGTAACATTTCTATTAGATATTTGCAAATGTGTCAATTGCTATTAATATAACTGTGAACTGGTCATTCAAATTTGGACATTTTAAAATTGTGCATTGCAAATTTGATATGTTATTAGATTAACATTTTTACAATTTGACATATTTTGATTATATAAATAAAGATTTGTATAAAATCATGAAACGACAAAATGATAAAAGTAATGTGAGCACAGAAAAGAAAAAAGATATTAAAAGTTTGGGAAAGACAGAAATGAGAAAGTGTAGTACCAGTTTAACAGAAGGTGAAAGATTTGAAGATAAGGAAAGATTTACCGAAGAAAAAGTAGAACAATTACAAGAAGTTGGTACAAAAATTGTCAGTACAGAAAAAGTGAGACGATATCGTAGGAGTTTAACAGAAGAGAAAAAATGGAATTGCGAAAATTGCATAGAGAATCAATGAAGCGCTATCGTGCTAGATTAAAAGAAAAAAAGGGATTACAAATGAATGTAAGAAAAGAGGTAGAGAAAGGAACTTGTAATGCAGATTCTGAAATTCTTGTTCTGAACGCAATACCATCAACATCATTTGAGACAATTTCACATTTCCAAAATGTACAAATAAATTATGAAGATTCCATTACGGAAGCTGTATCTCCATCTATTTCGGAGTTTAATGAACTAGAAAGTGACGAAGTAAAAGGAAAAGCAAGTGAAAGAAAAATTACTGATTTACCAAAACCTACAATTACAGAAAAGAGACCTTTGTCTATGTTGGATTCAATAGGCGAAGTAGAAAGGACAAAAATATTACAAGAAAAGGAAAAAGATATTGAAAGTTTGGCAAAGTCAAGAATGAAGAAGTTTAGTACGTGTTTAATAGAAGGGAAAAGATTTGAAGAAAAGCAATGATTTACCAAAGAAGAAGTAGAACAATTACAAAAAGTTGGTACAAAAATTGTCAGTACAGAAAGAGTGAGACGATATCGTAGGAGTTTAACTGTAGAGAAAAAAATGGAAAAACGAAAATTGCATAGAGAATCAATGAAGTGCTATCGTGCTAGATTGAAAGAAAAAAAGGAATTACAAATGAATGTATCAGAAGAGGTGGAGAAAGGAGCTTGCAATGCAGATTCTCAAACTCTTGTTGTGAACGCAATACCATCAACATCCTTTCAGACAATTTCACATTTCCGAAATGTAGAAATAAATAATGAAAATTTCATTATAGAAGCTGTTTCTCCATCTATTTTGTAGTTTATTAAAGTAAAAAGTGACGTTGTAAAAAAAAAGCAAGTAAAAGAAAAATGATTGATTCAGAAGATACTGTAATTCAAGTGAAGAAATCTTTTCCTTCATTACATGGAATAGAAGAAGTAGAAATTAATAAATTGTCTGAAAATAATAAAAAAGATAAACAACTTCTTCATGGACAAATGTTGAACAGGGAAAGAGTGAAACGTTGTCGTGCAAAAAAAAAGAAAAATTATATAGAGGCAGAATTAGAGAATCATAAGTTAAGAGAGAGAGAGACACAAATAATTGTTATGATACAGTTAAAAATTCTTCTATTTCTTGTTTAAATCAAGATTTGGTGAATACATCAGATAATTCTTTAAAAGAACTAAAAGTAAATAAATTGCATTCACGTACTTATGCAGAGAATTATTTATGTAAATTGTTACTTTATTGCACTCATTGTGATGCTAAACACTTCAAAGATGAAAAAGTTAGTACTAAAATAACTAATTCAGATACTAAAAACCTGAAACATAAAAAAGATGATAACAAAAAGTATTCTTTTGCTGATTGTTGTAGCCATGGAGGTATTAAATTGAAACCTTTAAATTATCCATCTGAATTGAAAATGTTATTAGATGGTTCACATGAGAAATCAAACCATTTTCGCCAGAATATAAGATGTTACAATAATTCATTTGCTTTTGCGTCATTTAATGCTAATGTTATTAATTTCCATGGTACACGAAGAGGACCGTATTGTTTTAAAATACAAGGTCAAATATATTATCAAATGAATAAAGCTTTATTCCCTGAAAACGGTGATGATCCGTCTTATGGTCAATTGTTTATTTACGATCCTGATGATGCAATTGAATACAGGTTGAATAAAAATGATATCATCATTTAGAATGATGAAAGAAGATATAGAAATAGAAACAGCGTTAGCGACAAAAAATGATGAAGAAATTCCAGAATTGAAATTATTATTTACTTTAAAAAAAGGAAAAGATCCACGGCGATTTAATTTTCAAAGAGTTAATGAAGTAGCTGCTATTTTTAATACAAATTCAGAAGGTGAAATACCTAATTCTTATGTTACTGTGTACAACAAAATAAGTAAAGAATTGCAATTTGTTAGTAGTTTGGATCCTTGTGTAGAACCTTTTATATATCCTCTATTTTATCCTTTTGGAGAAAAAGGTTATTGTATTGATATGCTTCGAAATGATACAGATAAAAGATTGAAAAAACATAGAATTTCGAGGGCATCTTATGTAAAGTATAAAATGGCAATTAGAGATGATATATTTAATCAGTTTCTATACGGTGGAAGACTATTTCAACAGTGGCTGGTTGACAATTATGTTAAAATGGAAAAAGATCGGCTTCAATATTGCGCAAATCATCAAACAGAATTGCGAAGTGAAAGTTACAGAGGATTAATAGATCACATGAAGGATGTAGCACAAAGGAATGATACACCTCTAGGAAAATTAGTTGTCTTACCATCAACATTTATTGGTTCACCTCGTAATATGATGGAATTATATCAAGATTCAATGGCTATTGTGTCAAAACACGGTAAACCAGATTTATTTATAACAATGACATGTAATCCACAATGGAAAGAAATAACAGAAAATTTATTACCTAATCAAACAGTAGCTGATAGACCTGACATTGTTGCGAGGGTCTTTTCTTTAAAAGTAAAACATTTGATAGAATGTATTGTTAGGAATAAATGCTTTGGAGATGTCAAGTCCTCCGTTTATGTTATAGAATTTCAAAAGAGGGGATTACCACATATCCATTTGTTGGTTATAATAACGTCCAATTCAAAAATATTAACACCAGAGAGTGTTGATGGACATATTTCAGCTGAAATACCAGATGAATTGGTTAATCCTAGATTACATGAAATTATTATGGCAAATAATATACACGGTCCTTGTGGAGATTGGTGTTTCGTTGATGGAAAATGCTCAAAAAATTTTCCTAAACCTTTACAAGAAGACACTACTGTTGAAGAAAATTGTTATGTGGTATATAGAAGAAGAAACACAGGTAAAACTTATACACGACCTAATGAATATGTTGTTGATAATCGTTTTGTTGTACCTTATTCTCCTAAACTTTCACAAACATTCAATTGTCATATTAATGTTGAAGTTGTGTCCAGTATTAAGTCCGTCAAATATTTGTATAAATATGTTTATAAGGGTCATGATGCTGCATCAATTATCATTACAAATAGTAATGGAGAAGCTACTATTAATCATAATGAAATCAATCATTATGAAGAAAACAGATATGTTGGTCCAGTAGAAGCAGCATGGAGAATTTTAAGTAAAACTTTATCCAAAAAAAGTCACAGTATAAATCGTTTACCAATACATTTACAAAATGAGCAAAATATTCTTATTCGGCAAGTAGATACAGAGGAAGAAATATAATTTAATTTAAATAAAAATACAAAATTATTAGACTACTTCCTTTTAAATGAACGTGATGTAAATGCTCGTCAGTATTTTTATACTGAGATTCCCGAATATTATTCATGGGATAAAACAAAATGTAAATGGAACAAGAGACTCCGTAAAGAGAAGGCAATAGGCAGAATTTATTCTGTTAATCCCTGCCACACAGAATTATTTCACCTTAGATGATTATTACTTACAACTAAAGGTGCGATTTCATACGAATCATTTAAGACTGTTAATGGCGTATTACATGAGACATTTACGTCAGCTTGTTTAGCATTAGGACTAATAGAGGATGATCATGAATGGAAGGCAACGTTACAAGAGTCTACTTTATGGATGATGCCTCAATCACTTCGACGATTATTTGTCAGAATTTTAATTCACTGTCGTCCTATAAATGCTGGTGAACTTTGGGAACAATTCAAAATTTATATGTCCGAAGATTATGCTAGAAACGTTGATAACATTGCTGCTGAAAAATGGCATACATACATGTCAAAAATATGTTATCTGATGAAGGTTATAAGTTGAATGATTTTTTTGGATTGATGGATGTAGAAGATGAAACTGATAATTTTGCAGTTACCCACTCTATAAATATTGAAGAGGAAAAGGAATTAGGAAAAGAAAGGTATGATAAACTGAACGTCAAACAAAAAGATATAGTCGATTTTATATTAAATGCAGTAAATGATAATATCGATAATACTTGTCGGTGTGTATATGTCGATGGTCCTGGAGGATCAGGAAAAACATTTATGTATATTACATTTTGGCATTTATTGAGGAGTCTCGGTAAAACTGTTTGCAATATGGCATTTACAGGGATAGCTGCAACCTTACTTCCCATGGGTCGAACAGTTCATAAAATATTGGGTTTACCCGTGCCATTATATAATGATTCATCTTCAAATATAAAAGTGCAATCTAAAGAGGGGTTGTATTTGAAAAATGTTGATGTCTTCATTTGGGATGAGGCTCCAATGTCACCGAAGTATGCCTTAGAGATTATGGACAGAACATTAAGAGATATTATGCAAGTAGATGTTCCTTTTGGTGGTAAAACGATTATTTTAGGAGGTGAATTTAGACAAGTATTACCTATAAAACAAAATGGTACAAGATCTGAAATTATAAATTTGTCAATTAAAAACAGCAAATTATGGAAGATATTTGCAAAATTTACATTATCTGAAAACATGCGAGCTTTACCGGAAGAAACACAATTTGTTAATTTTTTACTTGACATAGGAAATGGCACTTTTAACGATGTAAAAGATTGTGTTCAATTACCAGACAACATTCTGGAAGAAGGAAATATTGATATCAGTACAGATGTATATGGAGAGTTGATTAAACAAAAAAGGTTTGAAGATTTGGCATTATGTGCTATTTTAGCTCCGAGAAATATTGATGTAGATGAAATTAATAATAATGTTGTCCAGTTATTAGATAAGAGCGAAGAAAAAGTTTATAGAAGTATTGACAGTGTAGATAATCGTGATAATAATAATGATCATGAAGTCATTTTACCTAATTACTTAAACACTCTATCACCACCTGGTTTACCACCACATGTTTTGCATTTACGAATAAATTCCGTAGTCATGCTTATAAGAAATCTTAGTATTAACGAAGGTTTATGTAATGGAACAAGATTATTGGTTTTAGCTTTATCTAATCATGTTATAAAATGCAAAATATTAACGGGAGATAAATGTGGAAATATTGTGTTCATACATCGAATACTATTGTACTGTGAAAATGTTTATCCCTTTACATTTAAAAGAACACAATTTCCTATTAAACTAGCATTTGCTATGACTATAAACAAATCTCAAGGACAAACATTTCATAAAATTGCAATTGATTTAAGAAAAGATGTTTTTAATCATGGTCAATTATATGTTGCATTATCAAGAGTTCGTTCATTTAATTCAATCAAAGTTTATTTAGGAAATCAAAGAAGTAGAAAATGTATTAAAAATTATGTGTACAAAGAAATTTTTAAATAATTCTTCTTGTAAAAATAGAATATATATTCTTAACATATAATATTATTATAGAAGGTACTTTGTAGCACAGTTGCAAATAGTTCATGAAAATGAACCCATTAAGGTTCATGCTTAGGGAAAAATTTTTATCAAAAAAGTGACTACGGGAAAGAGGACCGTTTACCAAACAATTATTTTCTATATTAAAAATTGTTTACAAAAAAATTTGTTTCAACAATTTGTTATAAACAAATAGAGAAATAATAAAATGTATATTTAAATAATAGAATGTATCTCTTTCTATAACAGAGATAAGAAAGGATAAAAACTGATAAGATTTCTATCTCTTTATTTCCAGTATGGATCTTTAAAAATATAAATACCATGTGGGATAGAAAAAGATAGAAGAGGTTAATGCGCACGAGGTTAGGGGATCGCTCCATCATACCAAACGATTTTTCAGTATTATACGCGTTAAATATCAGATTAATTTCAGTATATATAGATATATATAATACCATACAAAATAACTAAAGCAATTGGGTATTTAAAATGGTAGATAAACTAAAAGATAGGGAATAGAAAGAGATTAATTTCTTATAGCAAAGTAAAAAAGAAGGGGATAGAAAAGGGATATAGAAAGAGATAAAAATAGTTGATGGACGAAGAGATAGGAAGAGATTTATTTATTTTAGTAGAAACAGATACATATTCAAAGCTAATAAAGAAAAGATATAAAGAGGCAGAAGTTTAGAGATAGAAAGATATTGTGTTTTTGGAATGCAAAGTAGATATATGGAAGGGACAGGAAAAGTGTAATCACTTTCTATCCTCATATTTCTTTCCCTTTTTATCTTTTTACTCTTAGCAGGGTTATTACATTTAAATACATATCGGTTTCAATTGTGGGTTTGCGCATAATTTATTTTGACTATATAACTAGAAAATTATTGTATGAGGTTGGTCACATAATCTTTTTAATTAATTTAAAACACATGAAGATTTGCATGGTATTAATTGTATTTAAAAGATTGTAATATAGTAAATGCATAATTATGCACAAGTATTCATTTTTATCAACATTTATTATTTAAAAGTGCGTTCATAAAATACATCTGTAGGTCTTATGATCAAGGAAAACAGTTGAAAAGAGTTTCATCAATTATAAATGTAATGGTTAAAACAATGTAAATATTGAAAGTAAGGTTATGAGTGTATACACAAATATATTTGTGTTTGCTATTACGTACAAAATCACTGAATAAAGTATTTCTTGACTGCAACTGTACTTTATCTGTTATTAAAAACATTGTTTTTAATTATTTATTCGGTAGAAAATGAGTGAATAAAATATTTCTTGAATGCAAATGTACTTTATCTGTTATTAAAAACATTGTTTTTATTTACAATTTTATTTTTTAATTTCAACCGTACATACAATTTTATATTTAAATATTTAACAGTAATTACTTGAAAGTACCAGTTAGGTTACTTTAGTTACTACTTGGGGCAAACAGCACAAGCGCGTCACTATCCAGATAACAGCCATTTTGAATTTATCCCCATCCAACTTAAACATCCTTAGGGTGAAATCCTGTGTTAGCAGGAAGCGTAAAACCGAAGGCATGAATTATGAGAGTGAGAGAGGTAGGTACATATTATTGTCTCTCTCACTTTCATGATTTTATGCATTTGCGCTTTCTGATCACATGGGATTTTAAGCTCTAAACAGATTGAATACGCGTACGAGATTAAAGCATGAGACAGAGAAGGACAGAAACAGTCTCTGTCCTTTTTTATCTCATGCCTAGCTTCCGTAACCGTATTCATTACGTTTTGGGCTTTACCCTTATAAGGATATTCAAGTTGGATGGGGAGAAATTCAAAATGGCGGCTACCTGGATGACAGGTTTGCATTGCAGTCAATGGGACGAAATCAGTTTTTGTACAATAAATCTACATTAGTCACAATTTTAGAACAACCAAATTTGCATTTTTCCGACATTTGAAATCACAGAACTAACGTTTATCTTTATTTTGAAATCTCCGAATTTGCATTTGGACTAATTTTGAAATTTTCCAACATTGAAATGACCAAACTTGCACTTCTTATATATTACATCGATCTATCGTCAATACATTTCTTTTCATTTTTACTTTTTTTTAATAAAATTTTCTTTCTTCCCATATTTGCTTACAATTTATTTTTGACAATTTTCGAAAAAAAGGAAACTCAAAAATTCATATTTAGTCAATATTTAAGGAACATCACGTTTAACAGACCTTTCTATTTTTGTTTCAGGTACTTCTAACGATTTTCATGACAAAATATAAATTAGAATTTTAGGAAAATAGTGTTATAATCATTACAACTTTATTCCCGTTACATCATACTCTATAAGCTGGCCTTTATTTATTCATATGTTAAAATGACACCATGACAAGGCGCGCGTAGCGCGCAGTTTTTGTTCTAGTAGCAATATAATAAATTCTCTAACGATAAAATCACATTTTATGGTGGAAAATAAAAAATTTTAATTAATTGGCTCAAAAAATTATTGAAAAAAGTGTAAAATTGAAAATATGCAAAAAAATACATTAAGATTTTAGGCCTGTCCATCTTAGGGTACATGACAAAATTGTTTAATCCCCAGTAAAAATGTATATATGAATACTGAATTAGTAAAATCATGTAGAATATTATTATACGATAAATAAAAAATATTATAACGTTCAGTACTCATTCTAAATTATAAATTTAAATAACTTTACCAACTTGAGAAAACCCTGTTACAAAACTTTTTTAGACACAAAATTACGTGGTATGTGTAGAAGAAAAACCAACTGGTTTTTTTTCTTCAAATGTGCATCAAAATGTTCGTCTATACCACCTTAAACAAAAATTTTATACGAAATGTCCATCTTGGGGCCCTGTCCATCTTGGGGCCCACTCCCCTAAATAAAAAAATTTTCAAGTTTTTCAAGGTTAAAAATAAATGATGTCAAGGTTCACTTTTTTAATAATCGACATGCAGGACAGCAATAAACATAAAAAAGAATAATTTAACAATAGGCTAATATAATTAAAAATTTTAAAAAAATTTAAAATTGTACCTAGAAGCTAAAATTTTATTAACGTCAATAAATTAAAAATTAAAGAAAATAAATAAAAAACTAAAAAATTTTGAAGTTACCGTAAAACAAGCTAACTTCGTTCATGTAGGGTAACGTCGTTCAGTAGAAACTTTTTTTTCAAAATTTATTTATTGTTATTTTTAGGAAGAAAAATATAAAATTTGCAATTGCTAATGTTAAGAAAAGTATTAAACTATGTTCAAGGGTATTTTAAAGCAGAATTAAACTCAAATTTTAATAAAAATAATATTTATTTAAAAATGTATATTTGCTCATTGAATAAGTAGTGTGTAAAAGTCGCTTGTGAAACGTATATTTAAAATATTTTATGTTAAAATCATGTAATAATCTTCATTCTTATATCCCTGACATGATTTACAAAAAATAAAATTACTGAAAACTTAAATAGATTTAAAAAAAAAGTCAATTTAAAAAAATATTTCATATTTGTTGGGTAATTTCGTTCATGAACACAATGTATCATTCAATGGTTTGTCAAGCATCTATGGTTATTTCTCATGACAAAATTCTAAATTTTTATCAAATTATAAAACACAAAACGTTGTTAAATATTTATTTTGATGACTGTAAATGTTATTTAAATAATATTATTTTCTTTCTAATGATTTTATAAAGTGATTATAGTTTGTAAACTAACATATTTTTGTTGTTAAAAATTAAAGTCATTAAAGTTGAGCGAAATTACCCCACATTGAGGTGTAATTTCGCTCACAGTAAAAAGGTATATTAATTAGGTTTAAGCAATATATAGTAATTTTTTTATTTTGTGAAAATAAAGAAAAAGAGTAAGAGGTTATATATTTTCAGTACCAAAATATATTATTAACTTTTTCCTATACTTTTTTCAAAAAAACATGAAAATTTGAGCGAAATTACCCTGTTTTACGGTACTATAATTGATCAAAATATAACTAAAACTAGACCAAGGATGCGTATTTGCAAAAAACCATTGCAACGATTAAAGGAAATAAATTTGAAGAAATAAAACATGGAGAAAAATAGCTAAGAAAAATAACTGACAAAAGTAATAAAACAATTGGAAGAAAAAAAACAATACAATTTTAAATTTAGAAAATATAAAAAATTACTGTATACGGAAGACAATAATTCAATAAATATTGAATTAATATTATTAATATTAAACAAAATAATTGAAAAATTTCAAAGATATAACTGACAATTTTAGAACAAAATTTATAAAAGTAAAGACTACAATTAAACAAATTCACTAAATTAATTGAAGAGTGAGGAAAAAAGTCGAAAAAATTAGATAACGTAATTAAAAACATTAAGGTGTTTATTTTAAATATAAGATAATAATAAAAAAATAAAAAACCTAGAAGAGCATCATTAAAAAAATACAATATTAATATATCAATGACAAGAAAATTTAATAAAGTATTTGCTACAACAAAATACAATTTTGTTTTCAGTCAAAAAATGAAAAAATGAATATAGTTAATATTCAGTTATTGATTAGCTGTTACTTTTTAGTATTGAAGGAATTAATTAAAAAATTTATCTATTGTAATTTATGCTTTGTAAACCTTCGCGCCATTCTAGTTTATGCAGTGCGCATGTGCGCCATATTAGCGATCGCGTCTCGTACGCGCATGTTAGTTAGTTGTCTCGATGACTTTGTTGAATAAAGAGACTAAACATACAAAATTAGTGTTCTGCTTATTTTGAATCTTAGTTTAACAATAGGTTATGGGCCCAGGACATTGTTTGGGCTTGTGAAAAGAGATTCAAGGGTCAATAAAAGACTTATTACGTGTGAATAACGTGATTTATGATATTTGCTTAATGCGAAGATTGTTTTTTGTGTGTACGTGACTTTTAGTGAAGGCAAAATGGCCGATATGATTTCAACGCGTCATATGGACAAGTTCAATGGTTCAAACTATTAAATATGGAAGTTTCAAGTGAGAGCGATTCTCACAGCCCACGGCATTGACGATGTTGTCGATGGAAGGCGAGTAAAACGCCTGGAAGAAAGACGACGCCAAGGCCATGTTTTTTATTTCATCGACTATGGAGCCTGCTCATATCGAAAACGTCTTGACATGTAATTCGAGCCACGAGATGTGGAATAAGCTTGCTTTAATACATGAGCAAAAATCGGAAACGAATAAACTCATAATGATGCAACGTTTTCACGAGTACAGGATGGAGTCGAATGATATAAGTCAGCATATTTCAAAGGTGCAAAACATGGCTGCTCAGCTGAAGGACGTCGGCGAGACAGTTTCTGACACAGCCATAATGGCAAAAATTCTATGCAGCTTGCCTTCTAGATTCAACGCTTTAAAAACTGCATGGGACAGTGTCGAAGCCGAGAGACAGACATTAGAAAGTCTCCAGGAAAGACTGCTGAAAGAAGAAACGAGATCCTTAGCAGATGACGGCGCGATGTCGGCGTTTGCAACGGCATCAAGAAGCGCGAAAAAGCCTGAGACTAAAGAAAATAAAAATTTGTCAGACGTCGAGTGTTTTTCTTGTCATAAAAAAAGCCCTTTTCGCTTGGCAATGTCTAAAAAAGAAAAAGAAGAAAAATTACATGACAAGGAAAAATGATGAGAAGAAAGACAAATTGGACGAATGTGCATTCATCATAACCAATAAAGAGGAGTCTCGCCATTCAATCGAACGATTCGACAAGATGGACGTTAGTGACGTGTGGCTTCTCGACAGTGCTGCCTCTAAGCACATTTCCTTCAAGCGCGAGTGGTTTACAAATTTCTCCATTACCTCCGGTGAGTATGTCATGCTCGGTGACGACGGAGAATGTGAGGTGCGCGGCATTGGAACTGTAAAGATCCGAAAACTAGTGTACAACGAGTGGATTTCTTCTACAATAGAAAACGTACTGTACTTTCCAAAACTTCGAAAAAATTTATTTTCGGTCGGAGTTTGCGCAACACGAGGTTTCACTGTGACATTCTCGGAAAATCGCGTAGTGATTTTGAAGCACGGAGAAGTCGTCGCGGAAGGTGAGAAGCAGGCAAACGCGATCTATCGCATGTTTTTTGTTGTGCCTCCCGTTCACAAAGACTGCACAACCGAGATTAATGTGAGTGAATCGTCGGCTGATCTGAAGTTGTGGCACGAACGTTTCGGGCATGCAGGAAAGACTATTCTTAAAAGGATGTTTACGAGCGGAATGGTAAAGGGAATCAAGGTAAGCAACACGGAAGAATTTTTCTGTGAACCGTGTCAACTTGGCAAAGCACATCGTCTTCCTTTTCAAAAATCAGTCAAACACAAACAGTGGCTTGTTGGCGAGTGTTTCCATTTTGACGTGTGCGGGCCGATGCAGAATGAATCTCTAGGTGGTGCGAGATATTTTGTTTTGTTTGTGGATGATGCTTCGGGATATAAAACGGTCTATTTCGTGCGCACAAAAGACCAGGTTGTCGAGAAATTTCGTGAGTTTGCCACGATGGTCAAGAACAAATTCAATCGGTCTATAAAAATTCTCCGTAGTGACAACGGATTAGAATATGTGAATGCCGAACTAAAGCATTATCTCGCAAGTGAAGGTATCGAGATGACAAATTCAGCTCCGTATACGCCTGAGCAGAATGGTAAATCGGAGCGCGCGAATCGGACTGTTGTTGAGGCAGCAAGAACGATGCTGTTGGCAAAGGATCTTCCGGTTTTCCTTTGGGCAGAAGCTGTGAATACGGCTGTGTACCTTCAAAACCGTATCGTGTCTAGATCTCATCCTGAGAAAACGCCATTCGAGTTTTGGAACAATGAGAAGCCTGAGCTTAATCACCTTCGCGTTTTTGGAAGTGTTGCATACGTACATGTATCAAAGCAATTACGAAAGAAATTGGATGCGAAGTCGGAAAAACGCATCATGGTTGGATACCAAGGAAACTCGAGTAATTTCAGAGTTTACGATCCTATTAAAAAGAAAGTAACCGTGTCAAGAGATGTTATTTTCAACGAGAAAACAGCCAGCGACAAGCCACAGTTGAAGTCTTACGATGGCGAATTCACTTGGCCGTGTAAGAAAAACTCGAACGATGACGAGCAAATCTTTAGTGAAGACGAGGACGTTGAAGATTTTCGAGGTTTCATTCAAGTCGAGGAGAGGCCGCAAGAAAACGGAAACAGCGACGGAGCGACAGGCAAATTTGGTGGAGTATCCACTGCTTTCGTTCGAAGAAGCAGTTAATGGTCCCGAATCCAGTGATTGGAAGCGAGCAATCGAGGCGGAACTCGACTCGCATCAAGAAAATTCAACATGGGAATTCGTCCCTCGAACAGCTGATATGAAACTCATCGATTCCAAGTGGGTGTTTAAAGTTCTTCGAGACGAAAGAGGGAATCCTGTGAAACACAAAGCTCGACTGTGTGCTCGAGGGTTTCGCCAAGTCGAAGGCCTTGATTACAAAGAAACGTTTGCTCCCGTAATCCGATACGATTCTCTTCGCCTTTTTCTCGCTCTTATAACGCATCTGGATTTGGATTTAGTGCAGTTCGACATCAAAACCGCTTTCCTCTACGGTGATCTTCAGGAGGAGATCTTCATGGAAGTGCCGGAGGGGATCAACAGTGCAAAAGAAAAAAGCGTGTGCCGATTGTTGAAAGCGTGGTATAGTTTGAAACAAGCCGCGCGATGTTGGAATGTGAAATTTACCCAAACTCTCAAAGATTTGGGGCTTGAAAATTGTGAAAGTGAAAAATGCATTTTTCGTGGTTTTGTGAACGGCGACGAAGTTATTGTCGCGCTATTCGTTGATGACGGATTAGTCGCGGCGAAATCGCAAGAAGCGTTGAAGATTGTAATCAACGCCTTGAGTGAATCTTTTGAAATCAAGCTGGGTGATTCAGCATGTTTTGTTGGATTGGAGTTTGTGCGTGATAGATGCAATAAGAGAATTTTTCTTCATCAAAGTTCGTACGCATCAAAAATTGTGAGTAAATTTAAAATGGAAAATGTCAATCCAGTTTGTATACCCGCGGATCCAAATCAAGTTTTATGTAAGTCTGAAGATGAGAATGTGATCGAGAATGTGCCTTTTCGCGAAGCCGTCGGCTCCTTGATGTTTCTCGCCGTAGTATCGCGTCCTGACATCGCTTACGCCGTAAACAATGTAAGTAAGTTTCTTGAGAAGCATGACGCGAGTCAGTGGAATGCAGTTAAAAGAATTATTAAGTACTTAGCAGGTTCAATTGATCTAGGAATTGTTTACAAAGGAATGAGTAAAAATTTCATTTTGACGGGTTTTTCTGATTCAGATTTTTCGGGGGATGTTGACACGCGACGTTCGACGCCCGGTTTTGTTTTCTTTTTATGTGACGGAGCTGTCACTTGGTGTTGTCAAGGGCAGAAAAACGTCACGCTAAGTACGACGGAAGCGGAGTACGTCGCGGCAGCGTTGGCCGCTCGCGAAGCCATTTGGCTGCGACAAGTTTTGAAGGATCTTGCTCGGGAGCAAACTGATGCGACTTGTTTGTTCGTTGACAACCAAAGCGCGATTCGATTGATAAAAAATCCAGAGTTTCACAAACGAACGAACCATGTAGACATAAAGTTTCATTTCATTCGGGAATTAGTCGAAAATAATATATTGGTTGCAAAATTCGTGTCTTCAGATGAGCAATGTGCAGATATATTTACGAAGGCGTTCCCGAGAAGTAGATTTTGTTTATTGCGTGAGTGTCTTGGTATGAAAGAGAGAAAGGAGTTTCTCAATGCATGCGAGGACTAAAAATTGTTTCTTTCGTTTTTCATTATTTTTGAGTTTAAATTTGTATTTTGTGCGAAGTTATCAAGCAGGGAAGATATTGTAATTTATGCTTTGTAAACCTTTGCGCCATTCTAGTTTATGCAGTGCGCATGTGCGCCATATTAGCGATCGCATCTCGTACGCGCATGTTAGTTAGTTGTCTCGATGACTTTGTTGAATAAAGAGACTAAACATACAAAATTCGTGTTCTGCTTATTTTGAATCTTAGTTTAACAATATTATCAATACATAATTTTTATTTCAGCAAAAGAAATGAAAATTTATGAAAGAAGGGTAAAAAGTTGAAGGATAGATTAAAAAAATATAAGAAAATGTTTAAATGTCGAAAAAAACATTCAAATAATTGAAAAATACAATTAACATTATAAGAAAATAAATAAAAATAAAATAAAGTAATTGAAATAACAAAACCATATTTTCTTAATATTGAAAAATGAAATAAAAAGAATGTCGAAAACAGTAATTGGAAATATTTAAAAATATAATTGAAATTTAAAGAAAATAACTGTAAAAAAAGAAAATAATTTTAGAATATCGAAAATATTTTAAAGAATAATAAAAACAATTTAGTGTCGATGAAATTTATTGGAAAATTAAAGCAAAAGATTGTAATTTAAAAAAAATTATTTACATTTTATAAAATTATTCAAAAGTAAGGAAGTTTCTTTAATAATTAATATATAGACGGATTTCAAATTAAAGAAATCAATGAAAATTGAAAAAAATAATTGAAATCATAATAAAAAGAGAATCAAAATTTTAAGAGAATTATTCAATCTTAAAGGCATTTTTCAATCAATTACAATTTATTATATTTTAAGCTTGGATTAATTGCATTTTTTTAATTTTTTTTAAGTTCTGTAGGAGAATGCAAGGTTTTTAAAGTCGCGGGGTACCTAATCTTGCTCGAAGCTGTTCGTATAATCGAGATTCCACTGTAAAAGGTTTCAAACATTTCTAAATTAATAATAATTGAGAATGATACATACCCATGATTTATTTGTGCTCTGAATTTCTTATGGGTTATTTTTCTATTTTTCCCCGCGATTGTGTTGCTTAATTAACAACTTCAGGTGAATTTTCCAAGTCACGTAGATTTCTAGAGTCACGTGTGTGACTTTATTTTTAAAAAGCAAAAAACTTGTAATGTTTTGAAAGATGCAGACGTACAATTTTGAGAAGAAATTACATTTAGCCAAAATTTGTTCTAAAATAATTATTATTTAACATTTTGTATTTTTTGCTTTAAAATTTGTGAAAACCTGTAATTTTCATCTAAATTTTTGTTTAAAAAATATGTAATTAAAAGGTTTTATTTGTTTAATAATTTTTTAACAAATCATCAACAAAATCTAACAAACAGAATTATAGAGAATGTTTCAAAGCGCAAAATGAGCTATTGTTTTTTAAAATTAGATGGAAGTTACAATTGTTTACAAAAGTTAAAGAAAAAAGACAAAATATTTAATACTAATTATTATTATTTGATTACAAATTTTAACTTAACTTAATTTTCTTGAAAAATGTACAACATACTACATACTGGGTCTATCAAAATTGTGCGAAATCAATTTTTTCATCTGAAAAGTCAATTTCTAATTTGAGGTTATGTCAATGGGTTAAACATCCTTAAGAAGGAATCAGACACACACTCGAGAAGAGGTTATAATGTATAATAAGATTAAAATTATTGACATTTAAAAACATTTTAAAGAAACGGGAGAAACTAAAAATTTGTTTTAGTATGTGGAAAATGTTTTTTCTATCCATTTATGAGTTTTAATGGTTTTTCATGTTTTAAATTAAATTTGTCACATTTCGCCTAAATAAAATTATGTAAAAATTTATTTTTTTTAAAAAAAATAATAATGATGACTTCAAACGTAACTACTTCTCCAGTGTGTGTCCGATTCCTCCTTTAATGAAGGGTTATTAAATTTTTGGGGCCTTGTCTTTTTCTTTTGGAAAATTAATTTTGAAATATTTTGTCTGCTGAAGCTAAGAAAAACAGAATAAGAAAGTATATTTTGTTCAAATAGCTGGTATTTTGTTGTAAAAGCAATTTTTAAAAAAAGGAAAACAATGAGAGGACTGACCCCCCCCCCTCCCCCGACCTTAGTTTATTGGAGTTAAATAATTTTTTTACTTCTTTTAATTCAAATGAATTTTTAAAATTTATTTATTTTGAAAAAAAAAGAAACTTACTATTTTTCAACTGTATCTTGTATTATATGAGGTTCAATGTTGCAAAGGAAGTAGGAAGTATTTTCTGTAGTAGTAGGTAACATCCACACTTTATGCAGTACGTTTTCTATACGGATTGTGGAGATGGCTTCTTCCGAAAGAATTTCTTTATGAATGTTTATATATCTGGAATCAGGGTTATCATACAATCCGCCAATAGATCTGACTTTTTGCACAATTAATTCAACGTCATAAACTTGCGAACAATATTTAGAACTTGACAAAACGTTCCATCTTTTAATAATATACAACTGTTTTTATATTTAAAAGAAATTCCAATAGGAATGTACGATCATAGGAAGGTCAAATGAAAAAATAGTCACTTTTTTCAAATTTATGTCATAGCGACGTTTCGTTGGTTAAATTTACTAACCTCTTCAGGCTAAAATATTTATTATAAATCAGTATTAACACAGTTTTTAAAACCAAATATACAACAATAGTCACAGTAAAAACATTTGTTAAAAAAAATATTATCACTATTTGAAAAAGTTACCTTTTAAAACAATAAAAATTTTTTTTCATAACTACAGTTTTTCGTCAAAAAGAAATTTTAAGAAAAAACGAAACTGAAAATCTTTCAGTTGAGTCCCACACATTTCAAAAGTTACTGAGCGAAAATTTTGATAGAGATAATATTTATATAGAATTGTAGGTCGATGAACTTTGTGTTTACATTCAAAGACATTTAAATCTGACTAAATCAAATCGACGAGAAATTATAAATGAGAAAACGAATCATGAATTTAATATTCTAATTAAAGGGAAATAAGATTTACTAAAAAACAATATATCTTCTTTTTTGTTAATAGTTACCCCCACAGCACCGAAAATTTCCTGAAAATTTATTAAAGATTTATTTGCAAACTTCGGAATATTTAGGTGCAAAGCTTAGCGAAAATTGTGTAAAGATTTAAATGTCCCGATTAAATAAATGTTTAGCGTAAAAGTTTCCTGAACATTTAAATTTACATTTTCGTGAAATTTTCGTCGCGAAAGTTTCCTGAACATTTAAATTTACATTTTCGTGAAATGTTCGTCGTGAAAGTTGACTGAAGATTTAAATTAAGTTTTCGTGAAATGTTTGTCGCAAAAGTTGATTCAACGTTTAAATTAAATTTTCGTGAAATTTTCGTAGTGAAATTTGACTGAACATTTAAACTGAATATTTGTGAAATGTTTGTCGCAAAAGTGAATTAAACATTTAAGTGAATATTTGCTAAATGTTGAGCGGAAAGTTGACCGAATAAAAAAATTATATTAAATAGAAGGGGAACAAGTAAATTAAACAGTAATTAAATTAATATAAACACATTTATTGAATAAAATTTTGAAGATTCGGTAACGTTTTACAAATCCTTAATCTAATACAATCTTTCAACTTACAATTTCCTGTGTGTTCTATTTAATATAATTTTTTTATTCGGTCAACTTTCCGCTCAACATTTAGCAAATATTCACTTAAATGTTTAATTCACTTTTGCGACAAACATTTCACAAATATTCAGTTTAAATGTTCAGTCAAATTTCACTACGAAAATTTCACGAAAATTTAATTTAAACGTTGAATCAACTTTTGCGACAAACATTTCACGAAAACTTAATTTAAATCTTCAGTCAACTTTCACGACGAACATTTCACGAAAATGTAAATTTAAATGTTCAGGAAACTTTCGCGACGAAAATTTCACGAAAATGTAAATTTAAATGTTCAGGAAACTTTTACGCTAAACATTTATTTAATCGGGACATTTAAATCTTTACACAATTTTCGCTAAGCTTTGCACCTAAATATTCCGAAGTTTGCAAATAAATCTTTAATAAATTTTCAGGAAATTTTCGGTGCTGTGGGGGTAAATTGTTTGCTTTTATAAAAATCATCTCAGAAATTAATCTTTTATAATTATCAGGTTCATAATCCAAAATCTTAACGTTTTTCCAGTCAAAAATATGACCATCTTCTGTGCAATGTTTACTAACTACAGATTGTGGCTCTTTTTTAGATATATGTTCGTTTATTCGAACTCTTAATGCTCTCTTCGTCTCACCCACATAACAAGCAGTACAGTCCTTGCAATTAAATTTATAAACTGTACCAGTTTTTTCCCATTTTTCTGGAATATCTTTACCCAGTCTGATAATTGAACTTAGAGTTTTTTCAACAGAAGGAATCGTCAAAATATTAAATTTTTTCAATACGTTGCTAAGTTTTTGGTACGCATCATTAAAAGGTAAACAAACCTTTGGAATCCGACTATACATCATCGCCCGACAATTGTTATTTCCGACTGAATTGTTGTTAAATTTAATTTTATTTAATCTAAGTCTAATATGTTTTTCAATAAAATCCAAAGGATAGTTGTTATTTTTTAAAGTACCTTTTATTAAGTTTAGATTGTCAGCATGGAAATTTTTATGTGATAGCAAAATAGCTCTGTCGACTAAGTTAAAAACAATATTTTTCTTTTGTTGAACAGGGTGATTAGACAAGTAACTAATTAGTCTGTCAGAAGAAGTAGACTTCTAGTTACTATTAGTAGTCTACTAATAAAAGTATATAAAAATAAAAAAATAATAAAAGTACCTTTTATTAAGTTTAGATTGTCAGCATGAAAATTTTTATGTGATAAATATTTTATGTGATATATATTTTTGCTATCACATAAAAATTTTCATGCTGACAATCTAAACTTAATAAAAGGTACTTTAAAAAATAACAACTATCCTTTGGATTTTATTGAAAAACATATTAGACTTAGATTAAATAAAATTAAATTTAACAACAATTCAGTCGGAAATAACAATTGTCGGGCGATGATGTATAGTCGGATTCCAAAGGTTTGTTTACCTTTTAATGATGCGTACCAAAAACTTAGCAACGTATTAAAAAAATTTAATATTTTGACGATTCCTTCTGTTGAAAAAACTCTAAGTTCAATTATCAGACTGGGTAAAGATATTCCAGAAAAATGGGAAAAAACTGGTACAGTTTATAAATTTAATTGCAAGGACTGTACTGCTTGTTATGTGGGTGAGACGAAGAGAGCATTAAGAGTTCGAATAAACGAACATATATCTAAAAAAGAGCCACAATCTGTAGTTAGTAAACATTGCACAGAAGATGGTCATATTTTTGACTGGAAAAACGTTAAGATTTTGGATTATGAACCTGATAATTATAAAAGATTAATTTCTGAGATGATTTTTATAAAAGCAAACAATTTAACTATTAACAAAAAAGAAGATATATTGTTTTTTAGTAAATCTTATTTCCCTTTAATTAGAATATTAAATTCATGATTCGTTTTCTCATTTATAATTTCTCGTCGATTTGATTTAGTCAGATTTAAATGTCTTTGAATGTAAACACAAAGTTCATCGACCTACAATTCTATATAAATATTATCTCTATCAAAATTTTCGCTCAGTAACTTTTGAAATGTGTGGGACTCAACTGAAAGATTTTCAGTTTCGTTTTTTCTTAAAATTTCTTTTTGACGAAAAACTGTAGTTATGAAAAAAAATTTTTATTGTTTTAAAAGGTAACTTTTTCAAATAGTGATGATATTTTTTTTAACAAATGTTTTTACTGGTGACTATTGTTGTATATTTGGTTTTAAAAACTGTGTTAATACTGATTTATAATAAATATTTTAGCCTGAATAGGTTGGTAAATTTAACCAACGAAACGTCGCTATGACATAAATTTGAAAAAAGTGACTATTTTTTCATTTGACCTTCCTATGATCGTACATTCCTATTGGAATTTCTTTTAAATATAAAACTATGGAAGGGTACACCAACCGTTTTGGAAACAACTGTTTTTACGTTGAAGACAATCCAGTGTAAATATGTCAGTGATAATTTTTTTATACTGGTTTTCCGTGTTAGGACAATCTGTAGTTAATAACCCTGACATCAGTATTGCAAGCAAGTTCAAGCAAAATTTCTAGCACTTGCTTGCAGTTGCTTGCACTTGCTTGTTTTGCCAAATTTGAATTGAAGACGGTCAAAAATAAAAAACTGTTCTCGTGACTAATAAACGAAGTCCAAAAGAAGAGTTTTCTAACTTGAGTGTCGTAAAAAAGTGGCTATTTATTGTTAAAAATATAAGTTAAAGTGTCAAAGTGAGGTTAAATTTCCGGGGGCATAAATGTCACTTTAGATGAATATCTATTCAAGAGTAGTTGAAAATTTGATAAAAAAAGTAAGTTGTGATATTAACTTAGCTAATCTGAGAAGGAAATGCATAAATAAAATGTAAAAATATATGTTTTTGTTTAGAGTATTGAAACCTGATTTTTTACCGACTTACCCGTAGCCTTCACTTTCGACCGACAGATGTCGCTGTGCGCTAATTTTGCTTTACATTTTTAAGTCTCGTATTGATTTTTAGGTTTTTAAATTTGTGCAAAATTATATGCTAAAACTTCTAACTGCACGATTTAAAGAAAGAAATAACTTTGAAATTGATTGAACTTAAATAAATGTGAAAAACTAAACCCCTGTGCAATATCTTTTTCTAACTTTCTCTGTAAGTTGGGTTGCAAAACGGGGTTCCAGCTTTCCGGAACAAAATGCACTTTTCTGTGTATATAATAATTTTGAAAAGGCATTCATTAGTTTATTTCTGGGCTATTATTCACAAATATCACAGTGTTAATTGTTTTTATTAATTTAAAGCGTAATTCTAGTTTTTTGAGAATTTCAATTCCAAAATGTAATATTCCCGACATCCAATTAATCTTTATTAAATAAGATAATATTTTTTCAATCAAAACATTTTGTTTTTCTTTCTTTAAAGAGGAACAATTAGTAACTTTTTCATCTCAGATAGTTGTTTTTTTGTCGCAAGGTGAATTTCACTCTTTTTTTAAAAAAACGAAAATGTTATAAAAAAATTTGTTTGATTAAAAAATGTTAGTTTTTTTTCTTAAGTAGCAATTGGTATTTATCTTTGAAAAAGATAAATTTTGTAATTTATTTCAATTCAAAAACATTAATTCTAACATAAATTAACATTGATTTCATTTTTTGGTTTACTTTTTTTTTAAATTGTCATCACATATAAAATTATTTTCCATAAGAATTTAACTTATGCCACATTTTGTATAGAAGAGTAAAAAATATTTATTATTCTAATTAAAAAAAATCTATTTTTCTCCAAAATTAAACTAGATATCAAAAAATTTCATAACTAAAAGTTTATTCTCTTCAAAAAAAAAAAAAATTTCTTTTAAAACATTTCATTCTATTTTATTTCTTGTATTTTTAGAAATATTTTATTCAACAGTTATTAAACAAACATAATTTAATTTTCGAATATTTTTTGAACAAAATATTATTTAACAAAAGTCAACAAAAAAATTCTAAATAATGTTTTAAAGAGAAAAAAGAGCTATTACTTTTCAACGAAAAAACCGTGGTGTTTTTGAGTAATTTAAATTTAAATTTTTTTAGTAAAAATGACAACATTTTCTTCTTTTATATTATTTTTTTACCTTTTTCAATGGATTTTTGAAATTTTAACAAATTAAAAATTTATTTTTTTACTAATTTTTTTAATTAAAATTGTAATTAATTTAATTACTGTTTTTATGCTAAAAAGGCTAAGTCGCCTGCATTTTCTCCAAAATTAAATTGTCAGCATATTAATTTAATTTATTTTTTTTTATTTGCCAATAATACAGCCCACAATTATCAGATCTTTTACGGGCACAAATATACATAATTAAGATATAAAAAATATATAAATTCAGTTTCAAGTAATTGTTTAAGTTCTTCTTATAGAAGAAAAAAACTCAAATAACATTTTTGAAAACGCACAGGCGATGTAAAAAATATTCGAAGCAACTTTACTACAAATAATTATATAATTAGAGCAAAATACTAAATCTTTTAATTTTACCATAGCTATTTTTAATAAAATGAAAAATTTTGCTTACCAAAAAAAATTGAGTTACATTTTAATCGCATCTATTTTCGCAAAGTGATTATTATTGTGAAGAGATTCATTAAAAGCCAAAGAAGAGAAAAATATGGTACATTGAAGTCCCCAAGAATAAATAATTTTGTAATTGTAAAAAACTGAAATTGATTTTGTACAATATACAAGATGTTACTAGAATTAATAAACTAAAGGATTTGAAATTTATAACGACAGCTACCTGGTTTACAATGTTATTACAGTCAATATGAAAATTAAATTCAAAACAAAAACAGAGAGGTGTAAACCATGTTTCTGCTAATACAAATGTCTGATAAGAATCAAAGACATTGAAATTTCTAATTGTATTAAACTTAGTATTCCAAACTCGAAGGTTTTGATTATATATGTTTACGAGGTCAGTTTAAACAGATTTTGAAGTTGGGGAAAACAAATCTTCTAGTTGAGGCTCGAAGATGCCCTCTGCTCCTCTCTCTCTAACTTGTTGACAATTTTTGGAGTGCCCTTGATGTATCTTATCGCCAAGTTGACTTCTCCTTCGTTTATCCTGCCCTGCATTACAACTTTTAGTTTTCTGTAATATTGTTGTTGCATCATGGTACGATCTGGAGAAAAGCTCAAGTCTTTAAAGGTATCCAGTTGCTGCAGGGTTTCCTTTTTCTCTCGAACAGTCGACAGGAATGATAGTGCCAGATCGGGAGATCTGCAGCAAATCTTCATAGGACGAGGATTAGGTCGAGATGTTGAAAATTTGCCAATTCGATACATTTTTAATATATTTGTAGAAAAATCTTCTTGTGGAAACAATTTTTCTTTAATGAAACTCCCCCCTTTTGCCAATTTGAGAAATTTAGGTCCAAATTTTTCTAATATGGAAATAGTTATTTATTCATTGCCCTTGTCGGGAAAAATTGAAATTTGCAGTTAAGCAAATTTAAAACTTCTTATTCAAGAAAATCGAAATTTAAAAAGTTATTTTGAAATATTATTTCAGGTTTTACGCGTGAATAAAATTTAAATTCAGAATTAAAATTCGAACACTTTAGAGTGTTTACAAGCCCTCTCGATATCAACACAAGCCAATTAGACGACTCATAGCGTAACTCGTCTACTAATCCCTTAACAAAAGAATAGTTGAGAAACACTTCAGCTCGATGATAGTAATTAAGACTGCGAAATTTGATAATAAAATATAATTATTATCACTTTAGAATTAATTATATTAATGTTATAATTGCATTTATTTGTCACATATTGAACCTTGACTTCCCATTGCTTATTTATTAATAATTTTGAAATATTATGTAATTTAAGTGATATATAAAATAAAATGTTTATTTAAATGTTATTGAGATTCATAACCATTTATGAAATATTTTTATATTATCACTGAGATCACAATTGATATAATAATGTTTATCTGAGTTTGCTGAAATCGAATTTTTGACGGAGTAATATTCCATCCTCCCTTATAGAAAAATATATAGCTATAATTTTTTTTTCAAGTGTGATTACACCTATAGCATGGGTTTACAGCAGAATTTATCTACACCAAGTTATTGTTAGAAAAACAAAACGATCAGGACCCAATTTTGGAAATAAATCAGTAACGAACCGCGAAAATAAAAATAAAAATATTAGAATAAACGGTTTAGAACTTAAATAGTTTTTTTTTGGGTCAAATAAATTTATTAAATACGATCAACCATGATTAAAATTTTAATTACAGAAATTAAAAACAAATTATATCTGAGAACCGGTCCAGATGAATTCTGGCTACACGCGACAGGAATAGAATTTTCTTTTAATATCATTTATGAAAAATAAAGGGAAAAATTAATTTTGAGAAAATTACTCATCAAAGAACCGTTAAAAACAAATATAGTTTGAAGTCGTTTAAATAAATAAACATTGTTCGAAATTTACTCCAGGTCGGTTTATAAGGAAACTTATCGTTACGCAAATAATTATCAAAATTTATACAATAGTTAAATTCGAAAAAAAGCAATCGGTCTACATCCTTATAATTTCAAAACCAATAAACCTGCACATAAAATTAACATCTAAAAGGATCCCGGTTCAACGGATGTTAAGATTAATTAAAAATTATTATTGTTGAATCGCTATCCAAATGTCCTCAAAAAGTATTCGTGAGTGGGCCTATTCGTTAGGTAAAGCGGATCTAATCGCGGAGTTAGAGAATCGAGAGTTATCGATTAGAGGTATAGTACCAGTTTTACGTGAAAGACTTTTTAGGTACGAAAGAGATCTCAACATGTCAACAAACGATTCGGGAATCGACTCCGGGAGACAGGAAAATTTACCACCAATCCCCGCCGAGACTCAAATGGTGAAAACCAACCCCGAGAAAATGCAAACGGTCCTGGACACCAGCAAGAGCGGCCACAGGCCGCTGGAAGCGAGTCCCCCCATGTCAACTCTGAGGTTCCCCCACCATATGACCAAGCCACTGGTGCCCCTGATCAAGTACCCCCGTACACTGGAACGAGACCGCGAGTCCCTACAGACCCAAACGACAGGTACGAAAATCGAGAAAATACTCCCCACCCTTCAGGAAGACACTCTGTTCTGACCGATTCGCCGAAAAGAACTCGAGCATATGAGAATTTCGAACCACTGTATGACCGAGATCATTCCGAACCACCTCGGGATCGTTTTAAGCCACCTCGGGATCACTTTGAGCCTCCTCGAGGTCGTTTTGAACCACCTCGGGATCGTTTTGAACCCCGTCGGGATCAATATGAACCTCCTAGGAATACTCGGTTTAATAACGTTTGCTTCCAAGATGTTCCATCAGATCGGGGAAACCACTCGGTCTTTCCACCAAGGAACTCGGTTTCAAGAGAACTAGAATTTCGAGACAGGAAGGCATATAGAGAAAATACTCGTGGACCTGAACGCCAGTATGAACCTATCCATCCAGCTTAGGACAGCCACAGATCATCTTCACGTATTCCGTCTGAGTCTAGTGACTCCTACTCCGACCGTGAAGATCCAAATAATCCAAAATCCCATACCGGCAACTCACGATGGGAAAATACTTGAAGTGAAAGTAGGTCACAAACACCAGGAACTCGCAGGGAAAACCTCGGAGATAATAATAACCAGTTTCGAAATGCGAGCTCTCGGAGAAATGATTTCGGTAATTTCGGATATCACGATAACCTCGGAGATAATAATAATCGTTTTCGAAATACGGACTCTCAGAGAAATAATTTCGGATATCACGATAACCTCGGAGATAATAATAACCGTTTTCGAAATACGGACTCTCAGAGAAATAATTTCGGATATCACGATAACCTCGGAGATAATAATAACCGTTTTCGAAATACGAACTCTCAGAGAAGTAATTTCGGATATCATGATAACCCCGGGGAAAATAGTAACCATTTTAGAAATGCGAATCCTCAGAGAGGGGATTATGGTATGTATGAACCTGAGGCTCGACCGTATCGTTTCGCACAAAATTATCGACGAGATTTCGATCGCCCATATTATGACTCGAATGCAGAGTATTAAAATCGTGGGAATTATTATCGATCTAGACCTCGCGGTCACGGTACTACAACTGCCTCCGCCTATGAAACTATGCGAAAATGAAACCTGAATTTTTCAGGCTCAAGCCAAGAAGATTCAGAATCTTTTTTAAGACGCATAGAGGAAGGTAGAAGTTTCTTCTCAATTAGCGACGAAGACCTGCTATTAATCCTACCCTTCTTTTTGTCCGGAGTGGCCCTAAATTGGTTTCGTGGACCAAGGCCTGAATGGCATACTTTTTCTCAATTCACGGAGGCGTTTAAAATCCGCTTTGCCGATGCCGATTTTCAGTTCGAGCTGCAGCAAATGCTATATCGACGAACCCAGGGTGAAAATGAGCGAGTCTCGGATTATTTAACCTGTATGTGGTCATTGTTAGGCCGAGTGTCCCCTCCCCTCTCGGAGGCGGAGGAAATCAGTTACGCGCATCGTAACTTGCTGCCTAGACTACAAGTCTCAATCCGCAGAAATGAGGTTTACACTCGTATTCACCTAGAGGAACTAGCGAGCGCTGCCGAGAAGACATATCGAGTAGCCAAATCTTATCGTCCACCCCCCACTCCAGAGCGTTCTTTATTACCGGTCGTGTCGTAAATAGAAAGAGAGATAACGTCAATCTAATCGCAGAGTCTTCGGAGGAAGAGGACGTAGATGTCCCGAGCAGCCTAAACGTAGTCAGTATGATAAAAAGCCGGTCAAGGTCCCCGATAAAAATAAAAATGGAAAGAAAGGCCAACCATCGCCAAAGGAATTCAAAGCTTCCCCCCCTCCCCAAGAGGAAGTAGAGCCCCCGACCAACAATCCGTCGGATAATGAGTTACAGACTACTCTGGTCTGCTCGAATTGCGACCAGACAGGACACAGGAATTACGACTGTACTGGGCCACGGACTATTTTCTGTTTCGGTTGCGGCACCAAGGGTGTTACAAAACCCAAGTGTATTAAGTGTCAGGAAAACCAGAACCGGAGCCGTTAATTGGG
Source organism: Ganaspis brasiliensis (assembly GCA_037103525.1). Classification (NCBI taxonomy): domain Eukaryota; kingdom Metazoa; phylum Arthropoda; class Insecta; order Hymenoptera; family Figitidae; genus Ganaspis; species Ganaspis brasiliensis. The sequence continues at coordinate 418,096 of JAZKLR010000113.1, forward strand.
GCTGAAGCGACTCCTGGCGTTCAAAAAGAGCCCACCAGCGAAACGTGTCCTTCGACGAGTTTCAATCACGATGTCGGTAGTACTTGGAGCCACGACATTAAGTCTAGTAAGGTTTCCCATAGATTCGATAAAGACAAAGAAAACGAGTCAGTCTCCAAAGACTCACTCGATGCACTCTCTTATAGGGAATTAGATTTGTCGGAGTTGTCATATAACGCCATTTTTCTTACTCGTAACGAACCTTTACTCTTTACTTCAGTAAAAATAAAAGGGATAAGCATTCAGGTTCTTGTCGATCCTGAGGCCAACAGAACGTTTATCGGAACAACGGGACTAGAAATGATAAGCGAACTCAAGATTCCCATAAGGGAAAGTAAGGGTAGAGTAAAATTCGGTAACGGAAGTATAGAAGCTGTTTCTAAAGAAATTACGTTGCCAATAGAACTAAAAGGGTCTATCAAGGAAGTTAATGCGCGAGTAGTGCAGAATTTACCGTACCCTTTAGTACTCGGACTGGACTCGCTACGGGCCTTCGAAATGGCATTAGACTACAAGAATAGCTTGTGGTGGTTCCTATCTGATCCGAATATAGTTTATGAATACGAGAGCTGTGAGGACACGGACGACAGATGTTGCGGAATTCGAGAATTAAGAAAATCACAGTCAGATGTCTTAGGCGACTTTCTTAAAGTAGAGCTCCCCCCACCATCCGACAAATTAGGACTCACGACGCTAAAGGAACACGTGATTGATACGGGCGAAAGTCCTGCGATAAAGCAAAGATATTACCAAGTATCGCCAAAAGTGCTCACGGAAATGCATAAAGAAGTAGACGACATGCTCAGGGATGACGTGATCGAACCCTCGAAATCGGACTGGTCCTCACCGGTAGTTATGGTGCGCAAGCAAGATGGGACTTATCGTGTTTGTTTAGATTTTCGCCGAGTTAATAGTGTAACAAAAAAGGATGCATATCCCATCCCGCAGATGGACTCGATTTTATCGAAATTGCGACGGGCCAAATATATCACGAAACGTGATATGAACAAAGGATTTTGGCAAATCCCGCTCCATTCGGATAGTCGCGAGAAGACGGCGTTTCCCGTTCCTGGACGTGGTTTGTTTCATTACAAACGGATGCCATTCGGGTTAACGAATGCCCCCGCTACGTTCCAACGACTATTGGACCGGTTGATTAGCCCAGAAATGGAGCCATACGTCTTCGTATATCTGGATGATATTATAATAGTCACCGAGTCGTTCGAAGAGCACTTATACTGGCTGAAAAAGGTGATCGAAAAAATTAACGAGGCAGGCCTAAAGCTCAGTCCAGAAAAATGCGAATTCTGTTGCACACAAGTGCGTTATTTGGGATACTTAGTTAACGAAAACGGTTTACAGATCGATCCGGAAAAAGTGGAACCAGTCTCTTCTTTCCCAACACCACGCACGGTTAAACAAGTACGTAGATTCCTGGGCATGGCATCATGGTATAGGCGTTTTATACCGAACTTCGCCACTCTGGCGTCGCCGCTAACCTCCTTGCTGAAAAAGAAAATGAAATGGGTATGGGGAAACGAACAGGTTGTAGCATTCGAAAAATTAAAGAAATGTTTAACTGATTCTCCCATATTAGCATGTCCAGATTTTAGCGTCGAATTCGAACTTCAAACCGATGCGAGTGACTTTGGTATCGGATCTGTATTAACACAGAAAATCGATTATATGGAACACGTAATCGCGTACGCAAGCAGGGTCATGTCGAATGCCGAGAAAAATTACTCAGTCACGGAAAAGGAGTGTTTAGCCGTTATTTGGTTAATCCAGAAATTTCGAGCTTATCTCGAAGGGTACCACTTCACGGTGGTAACTGGCCATAGCAGTCTCCGGTGGCTGAATAATTTGAAAAATCCTACTGGAAGGTTGGCTCGATGGGCTCTAACTTTTTTGGAGTACAATTACGACATCGTTTACCGAAAGGGTACTCTACATCAGCTTCCTGATGCGCTGTCACGCTTGCACGAAGATATGGAAACCCTGTACTTAATTCGTGATCCTAAAGATTCGTGGTACATTAGACGATTCATAGCAGTATCAGATTTCCCCGGGAAATTCCCCTTGTGGCGTATCGTAAATGATAGATTGTACTATTATCGTCCAGATCCGTACCTTGATTCCTTAGAAAAAGATCTAGATGCGTGGAAACTCGTCCCGAGCGACGAACAACAATCTAGCATTATTTCCGAAGCTCATGATAATCTCTAGTCGGGACATCTCGGGGCTCACAAAACGTATATGCGCATCTTAAGTAGTTACTATTGGCCGAATTGTTTCCGTGACGTGGTAACCTACGTACGAAATTGTAGCGTGCGTCAAACCTGCAAAGTTGACCAATCAATACCCCTCGGGTTAATGGGCCAACGCGTGGTAGAAGAGCCGTGGGATGTCGTGGCGTTGGACGTAATAGGACCTCTCCCTCGTAGCAAGTCCCAATTACAGTACATATTGGTTATACAAGATCTTTTCACGAAATGGGTGGAATGCGCTCCAATGAGATCGGCGAAAGGAAAGAAAATTTGAAGTCTGTTTAACGATCTCGTAATTAACCAATGGGGTACCCCTCGAGTGATATTGACAGATAATGGCACGGAATTTATAAATCATGAAATTCGTTCAATGGCCGAAGAATTCAACATTGTTCACTCCGCGACCCCACCGTACCACCCGCAGGCAAACCCGGTAGAAAGGGTTAATAGAGTGTTAAAAACAATGATTGTTTCCAATCTGAAACAAGACCACAGGGCCTGGGACGAAAACCTTCCCGAATTTAGGTTCGCGTACAATACGGCACATCACTCGAGTTTAAAAACCACGCCGGCTTTCCTGAATAGCGGTCTCAAACCAAGACCTATAAACGAATTGCGTGAACACGTGGAAAACGTCACCGAGGTAGAGAGGCAGTCTCCGGAGAAATGGAATGAGAGAATGAAAAAGATTACTATCGTACGGCATTAGATAATTGAAAATTTGGACGACGCTTTTGCCAAGCAATCAAAATACTATAACCTCAAACGTAGAGAAGTGCGATACCATGTAGGGGATTTAGTTCTAGCCCGAAATCGTCAACTGTCAAATAAGGAGAAGAATATCGCCGCGAAACTCTGCCCGAAATTCACTGGCCCTTATAATATTCACAAAGTACTCTCCCCGTTGGTTTACGAAATCCGCGAATTGGATGGTAGAAAGATAGGTAAATCATACTTGGAAGACTTAAAAATTTTTAAATCATGACTTTTCCGTGCCTCACCCTAGGTCTTTTATATTTCAGAATAAAATCACTGAGTCCCATGCCAATCATGGCTGACATGAACGTCCCGACCAAAACATTCGCTGAGCCCGATGGATTCGTCCCAATGACCAGTGAAACTTTACAGGACCGGCTCACTACGGCTCAATCACTGAACCGCAAAACGGCCCGCTTGTACCAGAAAGCTCTCAAAGACATAGAGGAGGAGAAAAAGAGAGCTGAGATCCTGAGAGTTAAAATAGAGGAGTTGAAGTTACTGTTGGAAAAATCCGAGGCGGTCGTGGAACCCAGTCTGGAGTGGACCGACGAGGATTACAAAATTTTAAAGAACAATCCGGGTTGGCGTTACTTTCGCCCCTATAAAGAAATCTACCAGCAGATCAAGAAGAAATACCCGGAGTTTATCCAAGCATTGAACGAGACCTACCGTGTAGAACGGGATAAAAATACGACGTCTGGAGGCGTCGTAAAAATTTACGACGAAGAAGAACAAATCGCATACCTAGCCCAGAAACACTTACTGATCAGACCGGCCAAAACGGACGTCGCAGAGACTCTAACCGAGGAAAGTTTCGATAAGATGGAAATACCGGCTACAGGAACTCCTATTCCGAATAGAACTGATAGTGGATCCCAGACTAATGACGCGCCGACAGTGCAGAAAAAGGACACCCCCCCCCGTAAGGAACCGTATGTACACCTCTTAGCGACCTTGGTCAATTATTGGATCGGATTAGGCGGACCGCCCGGTGCTTCAGACGCCTCTACACATTACATGGAAAAAGGGACACAAACCCTGGAGGCCCGGAATGTCAGCAGCTCTTCCACCCAGACCGAAGGTCCTAAGATGAAATCGGATGAGACGGGAAACCCCACCCACACAACTAGAGTTATTCGACCACACGTGGACCAGGAGACACAAACATCAGCCGTAGAATTCCACCTGTCGCAGAATCCTTTTGAGGTCGCCAAGGCTTACCAGAATGCTGGGCAAGGTCACCGCGACACCCCGGAACCTTCCCGAGAAGCTGACAGAAGCCGCGAGGGCAAACGAAAATCATCCCCACCACTGGAATCTGACTCACCGAGAAGGCCGCCAAAGAAAACCAGATACATCGTCCCACCACCACCAGGATGATGGAATTGCGAAGATTTGAGACATCGTTATCCGGTCTGCCCCTACCCCTTCCTCCGACTCTTTTGCTTCCACTGCGGATTCAAGTAGTGTACCTCCCGCACGTGTACTAATTGCGTTGGCAAGGATCGAGTCGAGGGCATAGACTACCATCGCAAGAACAAGAAACGCTAACACATCTGAAGAATGTTTTTTTATTTTTTTTTGTTTGGCATTTTTCTTTCGATATATTTTTTTTTCTTTTTCACCACATTCCAATCTTTAGTTTTTTTTTGTTTTTGGTTCTGCATTTGTTTAAAATTAGATGTCACTTGGTGTCGATAATGGGCGGAATGTCACTAAGGAAATTTGACCCCCCCCTCCCTTTTTCTCGGGGACCCTACCAAGCCTAGGGGAGAAACTGTGATATTATCTGCCTTACTCAATTATTGATCTCATGAGTTCCTAGATCATCTTAATATTAATTATTAATATTATTAGCCGAATAAGTTTGTTTTAATTTTTGTTTGATACGCATTAAGTATTAATTAAGTATATTAAGTATTCTGAATCGATGATAATTAGTTTTGTATTCTCACAAAGAGAACAAGGTTCAGTTAGTATAAATAAATGTTGATATGAACGTTATGGTTTAAGATTTAATTACCCACATTTTTGGACATATTTCTTTTTGTTGGAGGCTAATATTGGAGTAGTCGATCTGATCAATTTATGTGTCGAGAAATAGTAATCGGCGTACAATGCGCGATAATTAAGATCATTTGACTGTCGAGACAATTTTTTTTTGGGTTAAAAGTCAAGTAAATTTTTTTTTGGTAGATTGTAACAATTGTTAATAGGCGAAAATAAGATTTTTTTTTTGTTTGCTTTATTTTTCTAAGGAGTTGAAATTCGGCCTTGACTCTGGCCTCATTCTCAAGAGGGGAGTTGTTGTGACGTGACAATTTTTGGCACGTCACACCGATGTAAAGATTTTGTTTTGGGGATTAAATAAATTTAGAAATTCACTAAACTTCGGAAATTTCCTCATAGGGTATTGCTCCACTACTGGCCTTCGAAAAACACATATTTTTAATTATTTTTGTTTTCTGCCGAAATTTCGTTTCTTTTTTTTTATGTAAATAAATGCGAGCGGAACAGACCACGAGAACTTCGCTGGACCACAACGACGGAGAGAGATGCCTTTGGCCGGACCGATAGATCTCACGAATCTCAATAGAAAAACCAGCAACTCTAGATTTGTCGATCCTGAGACGAAATACGAACTGCTTGACCAAGATACATTAATCGAGGAAGGAGAGGAGAGAGGTTGTTTCTCTTCTTCCGAGATGGATTTTTTGTTTGGTGCCACCCCTTTTGGCTGTTTGATGCCACCCATTTTGGCTGTTTGATGCCACCTATTTTGGCTGTTTGATGCCACCCATTTTGGCTGTTTGATGCCACCCCCTTTGGCTGTTTGATGCCACCCATTTTGGCTGTTTGATGCCACCCCTTTTGGATGTTTGATTCCACATTTTCTGCTCCGTTGGAATCAAGTTATTCTGACCCGGCACACCGGAAAACCTGCGATAACGACGGGGAAGCATAGCAATATACTCACGAGCACTGAACAAGGTTAGGACATCCGACTCGCGAGATATATGGTAACCTTAGAATCTGGTCGTGGATAGCAGGTTTGGACCCTTTCGGTGAAAAGAAAGAAATTCGAAGGATGGCGATTGAAACGGCTGTAGAAAAGAGATCACGGTCCTAGTCACAACAAGGCCAGAGAGGTGGAAGAAGAGCTCCGGAATTTACGTGTATTGCGAAGAGTAATTTAGGGACGTTCGAGTTTAAAAATTTAGGTGATAGTTTTGTAATTCTTTTGTAGAATAGTTTTGTATATTTTTTTTGTATATTTGACAATTAGGAGAATTTGAATTTGAATGTAATTTCACGCCGTGGCGCGACGGTCAGAGAGTGGCGCGCGCGGCGCCGTCAGTCAGGTTAGGCCGAAAGCGCGGAGACCGGCTCTACACCACGAGGTGAAAAACGAGGAAGCACTTAGCGTTCACCTGTCGCAGAGGCGACGACTAGGAAATTTCCGAGAATTAGAGAAAAAGTTTCACTGCCGAATTATCGAGTACCAGGGTCCAGTTCGACGAGGGAAAAGCAGCAAAAATGTAAGTCGATTGCTTATCTTCTTGATCCTGGTAATGCATTTCCACCTCCGTGAGTAATTAAAAGTCACATGTTTGAGAAAGAAATTTGATAAATTTTGCAAAACTAGATGTGGAAATGCATACGCTAAAAGTTGTTCAGGTCGACGCTTCAATGTTGCCGTTAGTGTTGAATCGGGACGCGTGTGATGCACGAATTTCGCATGGTGTTTCTTTGAAATATTAGTGTAAATAAATTTTGCAGTGTAAATTTTCTTTTCACGTGATATGTCGAATTTTTGCTCGCGGGGTAGTGCATCGAGCGCGTCCCGGATTTTTCTCGAGCAGAAGTGTTTTCTCTCAAGGTCATTTCTTTTCCCCTTTAGTTTTAATGGTCGCGGTTTTTAAAGAAAATGTCAAAATTTCCTTCCGAAAATTTCTATCTATTTAAAGTACGAAATTTTAAAGTCTCATTAGTGTAATTTCAATTTGTGGCATAGTGGAGCAGATTGTGTATATTTGATAGGTATGAAAATTATTTGATTAAGTTAGATTGTATATTGATTTAAAGACTATGAATTCTAATTGTTTCTACGTTTTGTATGACCAGATATTTTTCCGTGATTATCTCGAGTTATCATTTACTATGAATCATTTAGTGTATTTCTAGTGATTTATTTCAAGTTAATTAATGTCGTAAAAATTATGCCGCGATTCTCATTTTTCAGCAGGATTTGAGGAATTTATCTCGTGCAATCAGTTTTCTTTCTTTTATTTAAATTTTCGAAGTTTTCGTAGCGGACATTTTCTCTTATTAAAACTAATCGATGGAATTATGAATTAAGTTGATATTTTCCATAAATCAATGAGAAAGTGTGAAACGAAATTTTAAGTAAAGTAATTTTATTTGATGGTAAAATATAATGGTTTAATTAAATTCTCAGAGTATTTAATCCTAGATATGAATTTTAGTTTGCACTTACTCATGCCTCATGTAACATAATTCTATTGCGTAAGAATCATGTCTATTTTCCGAAATTAAAATTTAATCTGAAATATCGAAAATATTGTCGTGAATTGGTTTTTCTTATTTTATGAAGTTTAGAGAAACTATTGTAGCGGATTTATTTTTCTTGTATTTTTTTTATTTACCGAAATTATGTAGCGTGTGAAAAATTATTTAATATTATTTTTGTAACTTCAACCAGCATAGGGATTATGCGGTTTTCTTTTTTTTGTAATTAGCGTAGGTGAAAATTAGAATATATTTTGTTAAATTTTTGATACGTAAATTTTGTGTTGAATTTAATTATGTTATTTGCACTCAACAAGAACCCTACCCCAATATTTGACATCCCTGAGCTAGCGAAAAACCGGATTCCGGTACACTGATCTCGTAGAAAATGCGGAAGTAAAATTTATAGAAATTATTAAATTAATGGATCTTAAAAGTTTGATGAAATTTTGATAAAGTTTTGATGAAGTTTTTGTAACGTCATGCTTAAAAACCATGTCTTTCTTTTATCAATTCAAATTTTATGATTCCTTTCTCTTAGTATTTTTAAACTTATAGTATCTGGCATGTTATCTTAATTCTAAAAAAAAAAATATATATATATATATAAATATACATATGGAAGCTCTGTTAAAGTGAAAAATAAAGTGTTCGCAGAAGAGGACCCGCTTTTACTTTTTAAATTTATCGTAATTTATTTACCCGATAATTTCAACGTTCCCATGGAAAATAACACGTGCAACTCTCAGCGAGTCTGAGAAAAATAATCTAAACTTATTTAATCTAAATAAGACGAATCTCCTTATCCAAAAAGCACTAAAAAGGTTAAAATGCACTTCCTTCATGAATTATATTAAGAAGCTGCAAGCCATTATCTCTCTTCAAATTTAGTTCAACTCAAATCTTACAACTTCTGGAAACCCAGAAGTGTTTTTTTTTTGTAGTCCATAAAGTAGTCAACTTTACTATTCTCGGGTCAATGTGTTCCAAGGGTCTCACCTCCTAGATAGGCCTATGCTACAAAGATTAGCAGCTGCAAGCAATAAAAATGCTCTCTGCCTAGATATGAACTCAACGATAGTCCTTGAACTCTACTCGGAATAGTTATAACAAATTCAATAAAGAAATAACCTAAATTGTGTTTTAAAACTTATAAAAAAGATAAATAATGTTCAAATTGAATTTTTACAGACATGTATTGGATGATCTAGAATTAAGACTATATTAGACTTATGAAATAGCAATTCTATTCTAATTTTAAGGTTATATGTGCAAACTTAATAACAATAAAAATTGAAATTGAATAATAAAAATTGCAAGAATCTAAATAACGTGTAATTACAACATAACCTTAAAATTTGAATAAAAATACATTTGTTAAAACAAAGGAATTCGCTAAATCGTATTTACATTAAAATAAATTCAATGTTTGTAAATTTTTACCAAACTATGAGAAAAATTGTATTATAATATACATCAAATGCTTATACTTATAATTAAGGATTCAAATTAACTATTGTAACTCAAACTTCTAAATTGGTACAAATGGCTCCATCTACAATCTGGAAGAAGACTACAAAACTTATCAACAAAGGCGGATTTACTCCTCCCTTAATTTTGAACCCTTTTTTAGAGGACCCAATTAAAAATAACAAAATGGAGAATTTCTTCAGAGACTTTACTTTCTCCTCCCTCGCAACATATATTTCTATTTCTAGATTCTCTTTTGAATCCATATATGGAAATCTTAGATACAAGAATTTCTAATCTCTCTCTCTCTAACGTTACTACTCCACCCTCAAGCTTCTTGAACTTGTACGACTGGTCCATGATGCATCCGCCTACAATTTAAATGCTCTTATTTTTATCTTCATTGGTTTCTCCACTTTAGTTTCCCTTTTTTTCTCCTACTTTTCTTCCCTTTAAGATTTTTGGGAGAAAACATATAAAAGCTGGAGAGCGCCCAAAAAGGAATATATATAGATAGAAATTACTCGAATACAACTTTAACAAATTTTCGTTTCTTAAATAAGTTTTCCTAAGTCTCTTCCTAAATTCGTTTTCTTCCTAAATTCAGTGTTCTTCCTAAATTCAGTGTTCTTCCTAAATTCGTTTTCTTCCTAAATTCAGTGTTTTTCCTAAATTCAGTGTTCTTCCTAAATTCAGTGTTCCTACTTCCGTTTTCCTGAACCATTTTCCTAAATTCGTTTTCTTCCTAAATTCAGTGTTCCTACTTCCGTTTTCCTGAACCATTTTCCTACATTCATTTTCCTAAATTTTTCTTCCTAAATTAGTCCCTTCTAATACACTCATCCTATATTCTATTAAATACATTTTGTGAGAAATCAATTTGCGCTCTAAAGAGAAACTCAGTTAAATATTTCAAATCGGTGCAACTGCAGTTATCGAAGATCCGGATTTCCTGCGCTCAACTTCCTGAAGTCTACAAAAAGCACGCCGCAACCATAGTACCAGTTGAAGTTTGAGAGAATATTGAATCCTACAAATCCAATATCGAGTACTAGAAAAGTGAGTTAAAATAAAAATTAAATTAAAGGATTTATAAGCTTGTAAAGTTATTTGTTTCCAAATTGTCTTTATGATCACTTGGGTCGGGTTAGAATCCATAGCGACCCGGATCATATTATTCCTTTCCTTAATTACCTAATAATAAATTAATTTGTCCTCATTCCGAAGATAGTTAATATTTTTTTTTAGGGGTTCCACTATTAAGCGGGTGAGCCCCAAGGTTAGAATATACATTAAATTAAATAAAATAAAAAAATAATAGAGTGTAGGCGGGAAATTTCAACTTAACAAGTCATAATTATTCACATCTGTATCAATTGATTTCCCGAGTTATTGCGATTAATTTCGTAGACTCGAATAAAAATAAAAAAATAATATATGATTGTAATATGTCCTTTGTTCTGACGTGACATTTTGATGAAGTTTTGTATTGATTTTTTTTTTTTTTAATTTTGAGGGAATTTCTGTGAGAGTCTATTTCTGTCGTTTTCGGAATAGATTGCTCTTGTTTGAATTTATTGTTGTTGTTGTTGCTGACTGGATCATCGGTGAGCCTGGCGCCCAACATTTCGCCATATTCCTTCATGGCAAAGGAATTGCAATTAAATTAGAAAAATTTTCTCAAGGTAAGAAGAGTCATTTATTTCTTTTTGTTATTTGGTTTACTCCCCCCTTTTGACAATTTGAGAAATTTAGGTCCAAAATTTTCTAATATCACAAATCAAATGCAATTTTTGTATCATTAATTTCATCGTAGGTGTTATTAGTTAGTGATTCTTTTAAACCGAAAATAATTAAGTTGGATTGGTTCTTGAGACGTAAATTACATTCATTAATGAGATACTCATTAGAGTCGTGAAAAGATGGTGCAGATTTTAAATTCAATATTTGTGACTCTGCGATATTGATTCTATCATTAACTGAAGATAGAAGATTTTCGGCATCGATGAAAGAGGTTTTAGATTCAGCGCAAGTAGGGTGATAAGCTGCGTCGCATCCAGGGCAAATTGTAGCATTTTTCCTTACAACCTTTGCTGAACAACCTGCACACAGATTGTCGGCGACAAGAGTGTTAGATGGATTTATTTTAGGTGGCATGTTGATAAATAGAAGTCGAGTAGGCACAAATACGTCTAAATACGGCACTGATAAGAAACAATTTCTTCGAAAAGAATAATACACCAAAACTCGTCACCATATAAAATTACAAGTTTCTTTTCAGTAAAAATCACCTAAAAAATTAAAACAAAACTGCACCAATTATTCCATTGTGATCAGCAAAAATTTGGCAACAAAGCGACACCAATTATTATAAGAGAAGCACAAAGAATCACTATTAAATGATAAAAATTCTACCACGCGACGAGATGCACGTGTTGATCAGATGCTCGCCATCTTTATAATTAAACAGCTGTTTATCAAAAATCTTATTTGATAGAAATTTCAATTATCAGAAATCTCATAATTCCAGAAGCGTATTTATTAGAAATTTTATTGCATTTATCGGAAATCCCATTTATCAAAACAAAAATTATCAGAAATATCATTTGTTCGAAACTATATTTTTGGAACAATTTAAATGTCCAAGAAAATAATTTTGCAGCAATTTCTCTAACCCAAATCTCGCTGCTAAGTTTACATCTCAAGTCAGACATTTTTTGGACAAAATTAAAATAAAACATTTTTATTCCAAAAAATTTGAAAATCTTGTTTCAAACATTCTATAATAAGTTTTAAACCTTCTTAATGCAAATTTGACAAAACAGGAACCTGCAAGCAAGTGCAAGCAACTGCAAGCAGTTGCAAGATAGGAAAAACCTTCTTTGATGTAGGGAAAATTTAATGTCATTTGTGAATTATGTCATTTAGAAATTACCTTATTTTGAAATTATAACATTTGGGAATGAGGTCCATTAGGATTTATGTAAATTGGGAATTATGTCATTTAGGATTAATGTAATTTAGAAGTTATGTCCATTGGGAATTACGTCATTTAGGACTAATGTCATTCGGAAGTTATGTCCATTGGTAAATATGTTATTTAGGATTTATGTAATTTGGAAGTTATGTACATTGGGAATTATGTCATTAAGGATTTATGTAATTTAAAAGTTATGTCCATTGGGAATGATGTCATTTAGGAGTTATGTCATTTAGAAGTTATGTCCATTGGGAATTATGTCCATTAAGAATTATGTGCATTGGAAATTATGTCATTTGGGAATTAGGTCCATTGGGAATTATGTCATTTTGGATTTATGTAATTTGTGAATTATGCCCATTGGGAATTATGTCATATAAGATTGCATTTTATTAGAAATATCATTAGTTAGAAACTTTATTACTGGAACAAAATGTATCTCCAAGAAAATAATTTTACAACAATTTTTCTAACCCAAATCTCGCTGCTAAATTTACATCTCCAAGTCAGACATTTCTTGGACGAAATTGAAACAAAACGTTTTTATTGCAGAAAACTTGAAAATATGGTTTCAAACCTTTTTTAAAAATTTTTGAAACTTCTCAATACAAATTTGACAGAACAGGCAAGTGCAAGCAAGTGCAATCAACTGCAAGAAACTGCAAAAAACTGCAAGCACTGCATAACATTTTTTTGTATTTATATTTAAAATGCTAATGAAAAGAATTGAGTTTAGGGTCTTTTTATCGATGTATACGGATAATAAAGATATGTCCCAAATGGACTAATTTCCAATGGACCTAATTCCCAATGAACATAATTTCCAAATGACATAATTCTTAATGGCCATAATTCCCAAATGACATAATTCCCAAATGACATAATTCACAAATGACATAATTACCAAATGACATTATTCCCAATAAACATAAATCCTAATTACATAATACCCAAATGAACTAATTCCCAATGGAATTCATTGGGATTTGTGTCTATTGGAAATTATGTCATTTCGGAATTATGTCCATATAGAATTATGTGCATTGGAAATTATGTCATTTGGGAATTATGTCATTTGGAAGTTATGTCCATTAGGAATTATGTCATTTAGGATTTATGTCATTTGAAAGACATTTCTTTGACGAAATTGAAATAAAACATTTATATTTCAAAAAACTTAAAAATATGGATTTAAACTTTCTTTAAAAATTTTTTAAACTTCTCAATACAAATTTGACAGACCAGGCAAGTGCAAGCGAGTGCAAGCAACGGAAATCAAGTGCAAGCAAGTGCAACAACTGCAAGAAACTGTAAGAAACTGCAAGCACTGTTTAACATTTTATTGTATTTATATTTAAAATGCTAATTAAAAGAATAAGGTTTAGGGTATTTTTTATCGATCTATGCTAATAATCAAAATATATTCTAAATGGCCTAATTCCCACTGGACCTGATTCCCATTGGACATAAATACCAAATGACATAATTGCCATTTGACATATTCATTTTATTAAGGTTTAAAAAATTTTCTTTAAGATAGGAAAAACCTTCTTTTATTTAGGGAAAATTTTATGTCATATGTGAAATATGTCATTTGGGAGTTATTTCATTTTGAAATTATGGCATTTGGGAATGAGGTCCATTGGCATTTATGTCTATTGGGAATTATGTCTTTTTAAAATTATGTCCATTGAAAATTATGTGCATTGGAAATTATGTCATTTAGGAATTATGTCATTTAGGAATTATGTCATTTAGGAATTATGTCCATTGAGAATTATGTCATTTAGGATTTATGTCATCTGGAAGTTATATCCATTGGGAATTATGTCATTTAGGATTTATGTCATTTAGAAGTTATGTCCATTGGGAATTATGTCATTTGCGAATTATGTCATTTAGAAGTTATGTCCATTGGGAATTATGTCATTTAGGATTTATGTCATTTGAAAGTTATGTCCATTAGGAATTATGTCATTTAGGAATTATGTCATTCAGAAGTTATGTCCATTGGGAATTAAGTCATTTAGGATTTATGTCATTTGGGAATTATGTCCATTGGAAATTATGTCTTTTAGGATTTATGTAATTTGGAAGTTATGTCTATTGGGAATTATGTCATTTAGGATTTATGTAATTTGTGAATTATGTCTATTGGAATAATATTATTTAAGTATAGTAAGAACTTTTATTCGATTGAGGAAGATAAGAAATGAAAAAAAAACTAAGTTTTCTATTCATGTCTGCGACGGTTCGACAGCTTGGTACGCTGTCATCATATACCATTTAAGATTGCATGTTATTAGAAATATCATTCTTTACAAACATTATTGTTGGAACAAGATGTGTCTCCAAGAAAATAATTTCACAAAAATTTTTCTAACCCAAATCTTGCTGCTAAATTTACATCACCAAGTCAGACATTTCTTGGACGCAATTGAAATACAACAATTTTATTCCAGGAAATTTAAAAATATGGTTTCAAACCTTCTTTAAATATTTTTAAAACTTCTCAATACAAATTTGACATAACAGGCAAGTGCAAGCAAGTGCAAGCAACTGCAAGAAACTGTAAGGAACTGCAAGCACTGCTTAACATTTTTTTGTATTTATATATAAAATGCTAATTAAAAGAATTGAGTTTAGGGTCTTTTTTATCGATTTATGCGGATAATAAAGATATGTCCCAAATGACCTAATTCTCACTAAACCTAATTCCCAATGGACATAAATCCCTAATGACATAATACCCAAATGACGTAATTACCAATGCACATAATTCCCAAATAACATGATTTCAAATGGACATAATTGCCAAATGACATAATTCTTAAATGACATAATTCCCAATGGACATAATTCCCAAATGACATAATTCCTAAATGACATTACTCCCAATGGACATAAAAATTTTATGTCTTTTGTGAATTATGTCATTTGGGAATTATGTCATTTTGAAATTATGGCATTTGGGAATGAGGTCCATTTGAAATTAAGTCATTTAGGATTTATGTAATTTGTGAATTATGCCCATTGGGAATTATGTCATTTAAGATTGCATTTTTTTAGAAATATTATTTGTTAGAAACTTTATTGTTGGAACAATTTGTATCTCCAAGAAAATAATTTCACAAAAATTTTTCTAACTCAAATCTCGCTGCTAAATTTACATCTACAAGTAAGACATTTCTTAGACCAAATTGAAGTAAAACATTTTTATTCCAGAAAACTTTAAAATATGGTTTCAAACCTTCTTTAAAAATTTTTGAAACTTCTCAATACAAATTTGACTGAACGGGCAAGTACAAGCAAGTGCAAGCAACTGCAATCAAGTGCAAGCAACTGCAAGCAACTACAAGAAACTGCAAGCACCGCTTAACATTTTTTTGTATTTATATATGTAAAATGCTAATGAAAAGAATTGAGTTTTGCGTCTTTTTTATCGATTTATGCGGATCATAAAGATATGTCCCAAATGGCCTAATTCCCAATGGACATAATTTCCAAATGACATAATTCCCAATGGACATAATTCCCAAATGACATAATTCTCAAATGACATAAATACCGAATTACATAATTGCCATTTGAATAAAAATTTTATGAAGGTAAAGAAAATTTTCTTTAATATAGGAAAAACCTTCTTTGATATAGGGAAAATTTTATGTCATTTGTGAATTATGTCATTTTGGGGATTATGTCTTTTTAAAATATGGCATTGGGGAATGAGGTCCATTGGGAATTATGTCATTTAGGATATATGTCATTTGAAAGTTATGTCTATTGGGAATTATGTCATTTAGTAGGTATGTCATTTGGAAGTTATGTCCATTGGGAATTACGTCATTTGGAAATTATGTCATTTGGGAATTATGTCCATTGGGAATTATGTCATTTCGGAATTATGTCCATTGGCAATTATGGGCATTGGAAATTATGTCATTTGGGAATTATGTCATTTTATGAATTATGTCCATTGGAAATTATGTCATTTCGGAATTATGTCATTTGAAAATTATGTCTATTGGGATTGATGTTATTTTTATTCCAGAAAACTTGAAAATATGGTTTCAAAGCTTCTTTAAAAATTTTTGAACCTTCTCAATACAAATTTAACAGAACAGATAAGTGCAAGCAAGTGCAAGCAACTGCAAGCAAGTGCAAGAAACTGCAAGCACTGCTTAATATTTTTTTGTATTTATATTAAAAATGCTAATGAAAAGAATTGAGTTTTAGCGTCTTTTTTATTGATTTATGCGGACAATAAAAATATGTCCCAAATGGCATATGTCTTAATTGACTAAATTCCTTATGGACATAATTCCCAAATGAAATAATTACCGATGGACAAATACCTAAATGACCTACAGTACCATCGGGAATTGTCAGTCCACCTATTTTTTAAGGTTTGAAAAACGTCATTAAACGTACAAAGTATAATTATTTAAATTTTTCTGTATTTACTTCCTTAAAGTAGATACAATTTTGAGGAAAATAAGGCCTGAGCGAAGTGATTTAGTCAATTTTTCATTGAAATATGTTAAAAAATGTGGGATTTTTAATGTTTTACAAAAATTTTAATTACTCTTGAAATAATAAAGGTTTTTTAAAGTTCCTATGCTTGTTTTAAAGGGATTTTACTGGAGAATAACATCGTTGTTTAAACATTAATGTGCAATTTTTTTCCTAGCATATGCAAGGCTCGGAAGTTGGACAAAAAAATTTATAAAATTTTGAAGACATTATTTTGACATAAAAATAATTTTTAAAATTCCAATATATATATTATATTACTTCCTTCCGAAAGTTATTGACAATTATGACCTTGGTATATTTTATATAGATGTATTTGATATCAAGATACACTGAGAAAATTATATCTGTAACGATTACACAACTGCTATGGTACTGCTCGGACGAATGGCCACCTTCAGTAAATAGGAGACGTTGTAATGCTCCCTAAAGTTAATTATCTAGAATGTTAGATAGGTCGAATTTCATATGGCAGAATTTTTATTCTTTTGAATATTTGTCTCCTCGAATTAGTATTTATAAAAATGCGTAGTTAGACGAATAGTTTTAAAAAAGCATGATCATTTATTATAATTTTTGTTAAAAGTAATTTGCAAATGCTAAAAATTGAAGTTGAAACAATTTTTATTAATATGACTTTTTATAAAAATGAAATTTGTTAAAAGAGAAATCTTTTGTTCACAAATTTGCATTTAACAGAATTATCTTTTAACAGGAGGACTATATAACCTTATTAGATATTAGATATTTTTTCTTTAAACGAATTATTATATCGTAGAATTTTTATTAGGACAAATTGCCATTTAATAGAATGTCTACTGAATAAATTATTATTGTTCCAAACTTCTTATTTAGATACATTTCTATTTCATAGCTTCTTTATTTTGAGAATCTTTATATGATAGTACAAATATTTGATCGACTGTTTGTTTAACTGTATGTTTATTCAATCGAAATTAAAATTAAACAACTGTCTATTTAATCAAAATGTATAAATAATTAACCAATTAACATTGAATCGAATCTATAAATGTTCGAACATTTGTTTGCTTAAATTTTTATTGAAAAGAATGTTCATTTATTCGATTAATTATAGTCAATCATTTTGATTTAGAGACGGAAGAATACACACTACAGTTGATTATCTAGAATTTTTGATATGCAAAATTTCATAAGGCAGAATGTTTCTTTCACCGAATGTTTGTTTCTTCGTATTAGCATTTGTAAAGGCACGTATGTCGACGAAAGTATTAAAATCAAATTATCGATTAATAAAGTTATGTTTAAAATTAATTTTTAAATAATAGAAATTGTAGTTTACTTAATTTTTAAATGTACGAATTTCAATTTATTGGGCATTTATCCAAACCTAAACTTCACTTGGACAAATTTTTGTTGAATAGATTGACCGTTTAATATAAATGGCAGAATTTTTACACAACCTTATTTTTATATCTTATAATTTTTATTGCAATAAATAATAATTTGAAAGATTCTATACACTACAGACATTTTCTTTGATAAAATATCCATTTAGCCGAATTTAAACATGCTAGAATTACAATTTGACAGAAATACTAATAGCCGGAATTTTTATTTAACACAATATCTATTTAATAGGATGTTTAATTATTGGATATTTTGTTTGTAATCATTTTTATATTTTAGAAATGTTATTTAATAAAATTTACACTTGTTCGAATTTGTGTATTGCAAACTTTATATCTAACCAAATTTCGGTAATTCTATACAATTCTCACTTTTCCGAATTTTGAAGTTTTTTAATCGGGACCAAGTGGAAGTGGTGTATTTTAACACCAAAACAAATTATCAGGTGGGAGAGGTTGAAAAAGTTCACCGGTTTTTTATATTTTTGTAAAAAACTTCAATTTTTTTACCATTATGAATAAAGCATATTTCATCACTTTTTTCTGTGAAAACCACTTTAAAATGTTAATTACTGATTGTTAACGCATAATTATAATAAAAATCGAAATAATAACTATCATTTTGACAGCTGTAAATATTATCCGGGTTGTGCAGAGATGGGTAAATGTAGAAAACTCGAGGTTTTCTACGTATAGTACATGGTTTTCTACATTATGTAAAAGACGTATTATTCTGACTTACGACTTTTGTCCAATATATGCTACACGACATGAAGACCACATGTTGCGCGGCCTGCGGCCGCGCAACATGTGGTCTTCATGTCGTGTAATATATAATGGACCAAAGTCGTAAGTCAGAATTACAATAAGATAACTAACATACACATACACGCAAAATGAGAATTTTGCTAGTGCATTTTGGAACTATCCATCTCTGCTTTCGATTAAACGCTTTCGTTTCACATGGGACTGCAGCCTAAGGCCTGCATCCCATGACTCCGTTTTGCGTTGCATTGTAACAAGAAAAAAAAAGACCACCCCTGTTCATAAATGCTGTCCTTCCGGTTTATTGTTAGAACAATAAACAAACAATAAACCGGAAGGACAGCATTTATGAACAGGGGTGTATCTCTGCACAACCCGGATAATATTTACAGCTGTCAAAATGATAGTTATTTTTTCGATTTTTATTATAATTGTGCGTTTACAATCAGTAATTAACATTTTAAAGTGGTTTTCACAGAAAAAAGTGATGGAATATGCTTTATTCATAATGGTAAAAAAATTGAAGTTTTTTACAAAAATATAAAAAACCGGTGAACTTTTTCAACCTCCCCCACCTGATTATTTGTTTTGGTGCTAAAATACACCACTTAGGCTTGGTCCCGATTAAAAAACTTCAAAATTCGGAAAAGTGAGAATTGTATAGAATTACCCAAATTTCTATTTATCTCGACATTTATGTAGTAGTATCTTTATTTAGCAGAACTTTTATTTAACAGAATTAAAATATAACCCACAATTTAAACAACCGAACTTGCATGTTACAAACTGTTTACGTACCAGAATTTTAATACGATAAAATCTCTATGTATCGAAATATTCACTATGTAGAACCTCCAAGTGATAGAACCTTTAACTGACCGACAACTCATATCGTCGAACTTTTGCTTGGCAGAACTTTTAGCCGCCATCTTTCTTTCCAACCTTGTCTAATATCATTTTTTAGAAAAGGAACGATATAAAAATGGCGGCTAAAAGTTCTGCCAAACAAAAGTTCGACGTTATGAGTTGTCGGTCAGTTAAAGGTTCTATCACTTGGAGGTTCTACATAGTGAATATTTTGATACATAGAGATTTTATAGTATTAAAATTCTGGTACGTAAACAGTTTGTAACATGCAAGTTCGGTTGTTTGAATTGTGGGTTATATTTTAATTCTGTTAAATAAAAGTTCTGCTAAATAAAGATACTACTACATAAATGTCGAGATAAATAGAAATTTGGTTAGATATAAAGTTTGCAATACACAAATTCGAACAAGTGTAAATTTTATTAGATAACATTTCTAAAATATAAAAATGATTACAAACAAAATATCCAATAATTAAACATCCTGTTAAATAGATATTGTGTTAAATAAAAATTCCGGCTATTAGTATTTCTGTCAAATTGTAATTCTAGCATGTTTAAATTCGGCTAAATGGATATTTTATCAAAGAAAATGTCTGTAGTGTATAGAATCTTTTAAATTATAATTTATTGGAATAAAAATTATAAGATATAAAAATAAGGTTGTGTAAAAATTCTGCCACACTAAACTCCAATTATCTGCCATTTATATTAAACGGTCAATCTATTCAACAAAAATTTGTCCAAGTGAAGTTTAGCTTTGGATAAATGCCCATTAAATTGAAATTCGTACATTTAAAAATTAAGTTAACTACAATTTCTATTATTTAAAAATTAATTTTAAACATAACTTTATTAATCGATAATTTGATTTTAATACTTTCGTCGACATACGTGCCTTTACAAATGCTAATACGAAGAAACAAACATTCGGTGAAAGAAACATTCTGCCTTATGAAATTTTGCATATCAAAAATTCTAGATAATCAACTGTAGGGTGTATTCTTCCGTCTCTAAATCAAAATGATTGACTATAATTAATCGAATAAATGAACATTCTTTTTAATAAAAATTTAAGCAAACAAATGTTCGAACAATTATAGATTCGATTCAATGTTAATTGGTTAATTATTTATACATTTTGATTAAATAGACAGTTGTTTAATTTTAATTTCGATTGAATAAACATACAGTTAAACAAACAGTCGATCAAATATTTGTACTATCATATAAAGATTCTCAAAATAAAGATTCTATGAAATAGAAATGTATCTAAATAAGAAGTTTGGAACAATAATAATTTATTCAGTAGACATTCTATTAAATGGCAATTTGTCCTAATAAAAATTCTACGATATAATAATTCGTTTAAAGAAAAAATATCTAATATCTAATAAGGTTATATAGTCCTCCTGTTAAAAGATAATTCTGTTAAATGCAAATTTGTGAACAAAAGATTTCTCTTTTAACAAATTTCATTTTTATAAAAAGTCATATTAATAAAAATTGTTTCAACTTCAATTTTTAGCATTTGCAAATTACTTTTAACAAAAATTATAATAAATGATCGTGCTTTTTTAAAACTATTCGTCTAACTACGCATTTTTATAAATACTAATTCGAGGAGACAAATATTCAAAAGAATAAAAATTCTGCCATATGAAATTCGACCTATCCAACATTCCAGATAATCAACTTTAGGGGGCATTACAACGTCTCGTAAATAGTAAATGAAATGATCTTATGAGTCAAATCACGCCAAGTGATTTTACCCTTTTCAATCGATTTTGATGAAACTTGGAAAAATTGTTGTACCAATAGGATACATTAAATTTGTAAAATATGGTTCATAAATATGAACGGGTTGCCTAGATACAGGGGGTCAAAGTTGGTTTTTTTTCGAAAATGTAGTTTTCAAAAATTTTTAGCTCCAAAAATATTGTTTGTAGAAAAAAATGTTCTAAACATTTTTTGTAGGACATTAGTTGTAGTTTCCAAAAAAAATTAGTATTACCAGAAAAAAAAAACTTTTGTTTTAAACAATTAAGTTTTTTTATGCTTTCTCCATCCTCATAAACATCTTTTTTTTACATAAAAAAGTGTATTTGATATTTAAGTACAGAAATCAACAATAATATTTAACTGCCCGACATTTGCATAAAAACAACCACAATTTGTTTATTGTTGTGCGCGACGGTTATGCTGTTTTACCTGATGGCGCGTAACCTCGTAATAGTGCTAGGCAAAAGTTTGATTTATTATTGGTTTTCGATTAATTATATTCATAAAAAAACTAAAAGAAGCTTTTAATTTCAAATTAATAAAGACTGCATTTCGTAAGAAAATTATAAAAATACATTTATTAATAGTTATTAATTTACATTTAAAATAAGGTCAAAATGGTTTTAACCATTTTAAATTTCGAAATTTTAACGATTTATTAATAGTCATTAATTTGCATTTAAAATAAGATTAAAATAGGTTCTGAACATTATAAGATTTCGAAAATTTAACGATTTATTAATAGTTATAAATAAATTTGCATTTAAAATAAGATTAAAATGGTTTTAAATATTATAAGATTTCAACATTATAACGATTTTGCTTCAGTTTTTTGGTTTTACATTTTTTTACGGTTTGTTAGATTAAGGAAAAGAAAATTTCTTCATTTTTCTTCCTATTTATTTAATTTTCTTGATGTTTTACTTTTTTTTTAGTCCTTCCTTGCGTTTTAATTAATTCTTTAATTTTTGTTATCAGTTTTCCTTCTTTTAAATTATTTAGTTTTTATTTTATAATTATGAATTTTTTAAAACATTTATTTGATGCTTTTTTCTTCATTTTTTAAATTTCTCAATTTTCTACTTTTTTGGAAGCTTTTATTCTTTTATTTTAAATTAGGTAAATTTAATCTTGTATTAAATATTCTCATGTTAACATCGTTCTTCTATTTCATAGAATTTCTTTTCTTTTTCAATAGGGTCAGTTGGGGTAATTCGGGACAAACGATATTTAAGCTAAATTTGCAGACTATTAAGTAAGTACGATATAAATATTTTAACCTCAGATCACCTACAAGAAGCTCTGAATATTTGCCAATTTTTCAATTGTCAATTGTCAGCAAGGTATAGGAAGATAATTCATAATCGATAAAAAGTTGACAATAAAAAAAAACTGTTTCAGTAGTTCTTCTCGTATTTGAAAAAAAAACAATCCTAAAAATTCAATAAAAATATTTTCTTATGTGTTATTAATACTATAATTGAAATTCACTTGGGTTTTTGTTCTTAGTTAATTTATATAATAATAATAATCTGTCCCTAATTACGCCGAGAATTCAACGAGACTGGGGTAATTCGGGACAGAATTTTAAATGAATTTTTTTTAATAACAGCTGAACAAACTTGCATCTTATTGATATTCTTGCGGTGTAAAATTACAAAAAAAATGTTTATTATACTTTTCTCGAGTTTAAGTATAATATTTAGGCATAATATAATATTTCACAGTGCAAAGTAGACAGTTCTTACTGCAAATACGTAAAGGATACCTACACAACGAGCTACAGGTAAATGAATTTAAGAAAAAAAGTTAGTGATTGAAAGAGAAAGAGAGAGAGAGAGAGAGAGAGAAAGAGCAAAAGAGAGCGAGAGAGAGACTTCAAATATGTACGTATTAAATAACCTTTGGATGTCAAAATTGAAGCAAATTACCCGGGAAAAAAGGTTTAGATATAATCAGATATAATTGATTATATATAATCATATCTCGATTTTGTCTCTATCTGACCAGATATAATTACATCTAACCAGATTAAAAAATTTTAAATAAATAAATAAATTTATTGAAAATTATAAATATTATTAAAAAGTATGAAGTTGGGTGATATAATTAATAAACATTTGTAATAAATAATAATAAAAAAAAATCGACTGACCTGAGACTCGATCCCGCACTCCCACAACTTCTAGTCAAGAGCTCTAACCACTGCTCCAAACTGGTACTTAGAAATAGTTCTTGTTAGAATGTATATGAATCAGTATGAGCGAGATTAAATATAAATAAAACTACATCTAATCATACCTAAACTTTTTTCTGTGCTTTAAAATTATTAGATTTCAACACATATTTTACTTTATATACACATCTTATATATCTATATGTATATTTTAAGTATATTATTGTTCAATTTTAAATTATAAATTAATTTGATAATTTATTTCTAAATTAAATTATGTAAGCGGCAATGTCAATTTAATGCAAATTTGAAAAAGTCCAAACTATATTATTTATATATATTATAAATAAATTATTTTTTTATTAGATATAGTTTGATCTGATATTAGGTATGATTAAATCTGTTAACAAAATGATTATATCTGACTTCATATCTGACAATATCTAATTAGATATAGAAAGGTATATTATTTAAAGCGGAACATTTTAGGAGTAACTGTAAATAGTTCTGTAATTTTTTAAATAGATGTTAGTGTTAAAGCGTTTTGTATTTCATACAGAACAATTTATGACAAAATGTTGAAAATATTTAGTACAAACTATGTTTGAGACTGTTTGAATGTGCACTATGATTTCTGCCGTAACCGTTCCATAAGAGTTCTGTAATATTCTATATCACGTTGTATAATGTCACGTGATACTTGTGGGCAGCGTGGTCGCACAGAATAAGGCAGATAATTGAATTTTTATTTAAAAAAACACAATTATTAACAATACTTAACCTATAGGCATAATTATTGAAATTTTAATTTCAAAACTTTAAAGGATTGATTTTATTTAAGAGAAATTGATTTGACGTATAGGTAGAGCCGCACGGTCAAGGGTGCTTTAGGCAACACATATTACAGAACTCTTGTAGTAATACGTCTGACCAGATAAAGCAAAATTTAAATTACCTATATTTTTAAATTATACGGATATTTTCTTTACATTTTCCTGAAACTCCCCTTAAATAATACTAACTTCTTCTCTGCGTCGGCTGTTCCGAAATTAGTTGTGTAAAATATACTGAAATAATTTTTTCCGTGTATTTTAAAAAAATCAATTTTTGATTGATATAAAAAAAAACATCGGATTTTTAAAATTTTTTAAAAAATATCATGATTGTTATCAGCCCTGCTTTTAAGAATATAGCAAAATTTTAATTTATTTTACCTAGCTGTTTGTTTATTATTTATAATAAAAATTTTATGTCAGGGAAAACTCAGGGAAATGTCAGGGGAAATTTGTAAATTAAGTTTTGTGGCCACCCTGGTTTTGAAAAACGAGTTGTTTTTTTTAATTCTTTACCCATTTATTTTATTTAATTAAATTAAGGCTTAAAATTTTCTAAATTAATCAGTAAACTCAGGGTGTTTAACGATTTTTAAAAAAATTTCGCTAATTCGTTAAAACAAACAAAACATTTCACTCAAAATCCTTTATTTCTTTAATAATTTTCAAAGTAGATACTCGGAATTTGATTAAAGAATCAAAAATTGATTTTTTGTTAACATTTTTGTTTTATTTTTTAAATTTAACTTTATATATTAAAAATGCTATTCTTTACATTAAAAAGAATTCATTTACCTATAAAAAGTTTATATTTTTTCAAAAGTTTAAAAAAAACGCAGTTATCAGTTTTTTTAAAAAATTGTCATTTTCATTTTTTTCATGTTTTTTTCAATTCGTTCTTCTATTTTGTCTATTTTAATTATAAATTGATATATCTACTCTTTCAACCAATTTCTAGATTTTCTGGTTTTTTAACAAAAAAATGTTAGAATGTTCATTTTTCATTCTTTATATCGTTAAAATTTCGAAATTTAAAATAGTTAAAACCATTTTGACCTTATTTTAAATGTATATTAATAACTATTAATAAATGTATTATTATAATTTTCTTACGAAATGCAGTCTTTATTAATTTGAAATTATAAGCTTCTTTTAGTTTTTTTATGAATATAATTAATCGAAAACCAATAATAAATCAAATTTTTGCCTAGCACTATTACGAGGTTACGCGCCATCAGGTAAAACAGCATAACCGTCGCGCACAACAATAAACAAATTGTGATTGTTTTTATGCAAATGTCGGGCAGTTAAATTTTATTGTTCATTTCTGTACTTAAATATCAAATACACTTTTTTATGTAAAAGAAGATGTTTATGAAGATGAAGAAAGCATAAAAAAAACTTAATTGTTTAAAACAATTAATAATGTTTAAAACAAAATTTTTTTTTTTTTTTGTAATACTAATTTTTTTTGGAAACTACAACTAATGTGCTACAAAAAATGTTTAGAACATTTTTTTTTACAAACAATATTTTTGAAGCTAAAAATTTTTGAAAATTACATTTTCGAAAAAAAAAATCAACTTTGACCCCCTGTATCTAGGCAACTCGTTCATATTAATAAACCATATTTTACAAATTTAATGTATCTTATTGGTACAACAATTTTTCCAAGTTTCATCAAAATCGGTTGAAAAAGGTCCGAAGGGGTGCCCACTTGGCGTGATTTGACTCAACTGTCAAGAAAGTCACCGTTACAATTAACGAAGTGATTCTGAAGTGTAAAAATAGTGTTGAACTCGAGTTCTAAAGTGTAGTTTATTTTTTTGCTGTTAGTTTAGACATTGCAATTGATTGTCTAAGTTTAATTAAGTAATAATTTTGCCTCGAAAGAAAAATGTCTGTGGCTCCATTAAAAAGTCACTTGTCACCTTGAGTGGTCCTTTGTTTATAATCTTGAGTGAAATGTCCAATTTTTTTCATTTTATATGTCAATTTACCATTTTTATGGAAATAAATTGAAAATAAACTTGTTTTCAACTATATTTTATATTAATTCATAGGAATTTATCAATCACTCCGAGTCAATAAAACACACATATAAACAAAGTATACAAAAAATACGAAGAATTTTTAACATTAAAAAACTAGTTTGTAAGAGTGAAATTACCATTAACAGATTTGTTAAAAAAATATATATAAAGTACAATCATTATGAAGTCAATAATTTTTAAATATAAATATTGTAGACAAGTTGCCACAACGGCACGAGGCTATCAACTGACAATAATACTAAAGTCACAATACTCGTCGATAAATTAAAAATCAAAACATCATTAACAACAGAAACAGAACCAATTGTAATATCAATATAAAATAGCAAAATCAAATGCTTGACCATTATTTTATATTTTATCTATTAATTTCAAAAAAACATATGTGTGTTTTATTGACTCGGAGTGATTGATAAATTCCTATGAATTAATAACTTCACCGAGTGATAAATTCTTTTAAAATAATTATATTTTATATTCTTTATTAATATTTTTTGTGATTTCTAAATAGCTATTGTTGAAAACAGTATAGAATAACAGGGAGTCAAAACTAGATAATTTACTGAAAGAAATTAAAAATCTTAAATAACTTTTGCAATTTCTTGAGTTTTTACTAATTTTCTGACCTCTTCTGGTAATTTTTCAAAAGTGGTCCACTTAAGGTTCAATTTTTTCATTCTTAAAAAAAAACGCATATTTTTTTACGCCAATTTTATTTTTTCTAAATAACAAAATCAAAGCTCTCATGACGTAAACTCTTATTTAAGGATCTAAACTAAAGCTTGGAATAGAGAAGTTCAATTAATTTACTTTCATAAAGAATTTATTCGAAAAAAGCTTAGGCGGTCCACTCATGCTGACATTACCCTAATACATATTTTAAATAAAAAAAATAAATTTACTTAATTAAATAAATTTTTAACATTTTTATTAGTTTTTATATTCAATGAAATAAATTTTTCTCTCCAATTTTTTTAAATTTCAAAATTTTGATTGAATATGAATATTCTTTTCTATTATTGGTCATTAATTAGAGTTATAATGACAAAGAAAACCACTGTGCATGCGCAATCTTTGACTTTAATTAGAACACATGTGTGACTATCACAGAGCATCACTGCGCATGTGTAATAGCAGTAGTAAACTACTGCACATTGGAAATAACAATGTGTCGTAGTGAGCAGGTTTACCCAGCTGTAGTGCACCACTGCGCATGTGCAACAATATTTTGTGTATACACAAATATTGAATTTAACATGCCCGACACTATAGCTATAACTAACTGATTTCTTATATAGGATTTTAAAATCTAATTTACCAATTTTGTAAAATAGCCAAATTTTCAAACTTTATTATTTCTCGCTCACGCTTACTCTCTCCCTCCCTCTCTCTCTCCCTCTCTCTCTCTCCCTCTCTTTTTCAAACTACCTGCCATTCAAAATTAAGATGATTACACAAAGGTTTAAGTCTTGCTTAGACTAAGACTTAGACTTAGACTAAGATTTCACAAAAATTTTTCTAACCCTAATCTTGCTGCTAAATTTACATCTGCAAGTCAGACATTTTTTGGACGAAATTGAAATAAAACATTTTTAGCCCAGAAAACTTGAAAATATTGTTTCAAACATTCTATAATAATTTTTGAACTTTCTCAATACAAATTTGACAGAACAAGCAAGTGAATTTTAGGTTCACTTGCTATTTAATTGCTTTTTAATTTATGAATTTTAGGTAGAACTTAGGCTTTTGCTAAAGAAGAGTTAGTCATAGTTAATTGATTCTTATGGTATCTGTATTTAAGGAAATTATTTTCATTCAAATCTTGAAATATTTTATATGTATTAGATTGCAATTAAATTAATAGGTTTCTTTTAATAAGTTTATATGTCGATCCATCCGAAAGTAGAGTATCCATTTCTGAAAAATAATCAACTTTTTTTAAACGAACAGCAACGTTTCCTTTGTCTGAATTGCTCAGTAGCGTATCTAGAGGGGGGCAGAGGGGGCAGTCGCCCCGGGCGCCAACCTCGAGCTCAATGCATTTGGGGGCGGCAAATTGATGAAATAATTTTCAATAAGGGGCGGCAAAAATTACTTTTTGCCCCGGACGCCAAAAATGTTCGGTACGCTACTGGAATTGATAAAAAAAAATTCAGAATTATTTTTTAAAAAATTGTTAGTCAATTTTAATTTTCTTGCAAAATTCCTTTCTTCAATAGTACAGTAAATGATACATATCAAAATTAATAATTTTACCGTTAACAGAAAAACACATTTTCAATTCTTGAGTAATTCTTATTTTCCACTATTTGATAAGTTTATAATTTGATTCATTCGTTCGT
Source organism: Ganaspis brasiliensis (assembly GCA_037103525.1). Lineage (NCBI taxonomy): Eukaryota > Metazoa > Arthropoda > Insecta > Hymenoptera > Figitidae > Ganaspis > Ganaspis brasiliensis. The sequence goes on from JAZKLR010000113.1 coordinate 446,880, forward strand.
TAATTGTTTTGATTTTGATTAGAATCTAATGACCTCTCTGTGCGCTTATTAGGTATAATTTTCAAATATAAATTTAGTTGACTAAATCACTTCGTTCTGAAATGATTGTGATTCTAAAATATTTTAATTTTTAACAAAGAAATGTTTTATGTAATTTGTTTCATTTTTTGACATAATTTTATTCTATGGACGAAATTTAGATGTAAACTTTATACAAATTTTCAAAAGTAAAAAGTGTTTTAGTGTTAAAATTAGTTGCTATAATTATTATTATTATCGTCTTGTAAGATTATATTATGAAATTCGAATTTTATTAATAAATATAACCTGAAGAAGATGGCAAATCCAGCCATCGAAACGTAGCTGTCATGGAACATCTGTGTTCTTTATTTTTTATTTATTGTCCTTCCAGTGATCGACAAAATTCGCCTTTTGAAATTAAAATAGTTGTGAATATTAATAAAAAATTGTTTAAATCAATTATTATTATTACTGTTCTTTTCCAGTGGACAAAAATATCGAAAAGACGTCTTAAAGACGTCCTTTCACTGTTTCGTCACAGTCTGAAAAATTTGAATAGACACTGAAATGCACAAATAATTAAACTTAAGGCTGATCAAACCTGCCTGGAAAGAAGCAAGAAATTTAAGAGACCTGAAAATTTATCATCATTATCAATACTGAGAAAAATAGATGTTTACCCGTAACATCTAAATGTTAACGCTTAACATATTTATCATTTAACATAGGGACAGCAACACTCAAAGACTTTAGACATTAAGTATTATAGTTTATACACTAATTTTCACTATAAAAGCTATGAATCTGGCATAATCGTGCAAAAAGAATATTTTTTCCAGTAAAGATAGTAAAGTTTCAATCCAGGATAAGAATATTTACATTTTTTTTAGAAAAACTTAAATCCAGGATAGAAATATTTACATTTTTTTAATAAAATTTTCCTGTCATGAATTAAAAATTTACCATCTTCGCTAGGAAAAACTTCTTTTTCCCACGATTATCCCAGAATACAGTAAAAATTATTTACTAAAGTCTTTCAGTGTATCTAGATATTAGAACTTAATATCTAGCATCTAATTCTTCACATCTGGATATTAAAGTATATTATCCAGATGTCCAGCGTTAATATCTTCTTTTAAATATATACTTTTGAATAACCAGTTTTCTCCAAGAATTACATTTCTGTCTAATTGTCTATTACCCATACAAAAACGATTAAAAATAAGGTAAATTCAATCCTTTTCACTAGAATTTTAAATATTTAAATGCAAAAAAATTGTAAGTTTTTGTGAACTAATTTTTTTGGAGAATCAAATTGTACCAACAATACAGTTTCTAACAAATGATATTTCTGATAAACGCACTTTTGGATAAATAATATTGCTAAACATTCATTAAAAATCTTAATTATTTCTCACTATTTAATTTTCTAAAAAATAGAATTTTGAGCAAATTAGATTTTTAAAAAATCTAATTTTCGGCTAATTACATTGTTAATAAAATGCAATTTTGGATAAATGAGATTTCTGATGAGTGCATGTTTTGATAAATGAGATATTTGAAAGTAGGAATTTTTAAAAAATTAGATTTCTGATAATTGCATTTTGGATAAATAGGATTTCTGATGAATGCAATTTTAGTTGAATGAAATTTCTAATAAATAGACTATTAGATTAATGAGATTTCTAATAATTGAAATTTCTATCAAATTAGATTGTTGATATAGAGCTTTTCAGTTACATAAAAATTCGGTTGAATTGATAGTCTAACATATTAAATTTGGAGAAAATGTAGGCGACCTAGCTCTTTGAGCATATAAAAACACTAATTATTGATCAATAATTTAATTTAGGAATTTCCAAATTGTGATATTTAATAGAACGAGAAATTGATTCAAAAATAATTAGAAAAGTTATACCTATAATAAATTTAAGAATGATTAAACGTGCCTGGTAAGAAGCGAGAGATTTAAACAAATTGAAAATTTCTTATGATTATAAATTTCATGTTTGTCTATTTCTTTATTATCCGCAAAAATCGATTAAAAAGACGCTAAACTCAATTCTCTTTATTAGTAATTTGATTTATTAGAAAAAAATATTAAAAAAATGTTGTTTGCAGTTGCTTGCAGTTGCTTGCACTTGCCTGTTCTGTCAAATTTGTGTTGAGGTTAAAAAATTATTATATATATATTATTATTATTATTTTAAAACCGTAATTTTGCATTTTCCGCGAATCTAATGCGAATTTTGTAAAAAATATTCCAATGTAAGAGATTGCGTTTTAAAAAATAAATAAGTTTCATCTAAACTTTTTTTTCATACAATAATTAGGTAAGTCCGTGGAACGTTGCAAAGTACGCAGCTACCGGGTGTTCGATAGGTAAACTTACCTTGCAATATTTAATTATTTTACTTTGAAGACAACGCATTAAGAGAACATAACCAATTTTTTTTTATTCAAAAGGATATTGTTCACAAAGTTTAAATCTGAGTTTTCGACCTAGGGGGGTGGTAACTTCTTTACCCGACATTTTGAATAAAGGGGTGAAATTTTGTTTTGCAAATATCTCGCAAACTATGACTATTACGCAAAAAATTGTTAAAAGCAGTTTTATAGAGCACAACATTCTCTACAACATTTGTAGAAAACTTTTTTACACAAATTTAATATTTTTCATTCTATATTGCAAGGTGTGTCAACATAGGGGGAAGCAAAATCACAAAAAACTATCAAAATAGCGGGTGAAGTTACAACTTCCCAAGGTCGAAAACTCAGATTTAATTTCTATAAAGAATACCCTTTCAAATAAAAAAAAATTAATTATGTTCTATTAATGCGTTGACCTACAAGTAAAATAATTAAATAGTTTACGCTATCGAACACCCGGTAGTTGCACACTTTGCAACGTTCTACAGTCTTACCTAACACTATATTGAAAAATTGGTTGAGATAAAAGTTATTTATTGTTCAAACATTTTTTTTTCTTCATTAAAACACTTTTTATAAAATTTACATTGGATTAGTGGAAAATGCAAAATTATTATTTTGCATCCCCCACTTTGATACACTTTACAATATAACATGAAAAGTATTAATTTTGTGTGAATATGTTCCTTACAAATGTTGTAGAGAATGTTGTGCTCTATAAAATTTCTTTTTATAGTTTTTTACATAACTGTTGTGGGAACCAGGCTTATTTATTCGCGTAATGAACGTTATATCAAAACTCGCCTTAAGTTCCCCCTCCCTTCCCCCCTGGGGGGACGCGGTAAGGTGTGAATGAAAGAGCGCCAGATTCTCTTCCGGCTTGATTGTGACTGGTCGCAATTGCGACTTAATATATTTGTACTGTACATTAAATGCTGTGATATTGAAAAGAAGTTGATATTAATAAATATATAAAGTGTTATTCCTTAAATGTCAGTTTGATTCCCGACTGCGGATTCTGGTCGTACCCATAGTTAATCGGAAATATCCAATCAATCTTTCCTCAAATTAACCTCAAACGTTCATAGTGGTGACCCCGACGCCCCTCGTGGTGTTAAACATGCAGTGCACTCGGTGTAATCCAGAAGATTCATGAGCATCTCGCTTTAAAATATTACGTGATGGCTCCAATTGACCTAAGACAGAAGCAACACACTTACGCCAGTGAAAAGTGATTAGCTGTGCAAACTTATTTTTCATCAGGAGTGAAATAAAATTTAGTCGCAACACGTGCTCCCGCCATTTTGTTTTGAGGCAGCCACGTTAAAAATTTTCATAAGCCGGAAGCAAAATAAAAGGTGTCGCACAAATGCACCTAATATAAAAGCCAGGGAAAATTTCTCCCGAAAAACAAAAAACTGAGGCATTCCTGAGACGCTATCGACGATGCCAGCCCAGATCCGGCGAGACAAATTCCATGAGGAGGACGCCAAGCAGCAGTGAGCAGCGAGGAATTTTGACGTGCTGGAGGACTCCTGGTATCCTGAAATTTAAATTGCTCATTTCTCAACGAAGGACCTATGAGCAGAAACCTGAAAAACTCCTGAATCCTGAAAGCATTGCCTGTGACGTCAGCTGTGAAGCGCGGTATTCAGTCGCCGCCATTTTGAACCAGTCATCTCCTCTTCTCGTCACTGCAAGTCAACTTCGTCGTACAGTTCCAGTCAACAGCGGTAGAAATCTCAACATTTATTGTAATTTAATCTTCGTAACATGTGTAAGTCAGCAATTTTTAAATTATTGTGATGTCCAATTAACGCGTTTTTTTTTCATTTAAAAAAACTAGAAATTTTTCATTTCGGATAGTAATCAACTATCAAATAAATTTCGTTTTCTTTGATAATATTTGGAACAACCCAAGTCTGATCAGAATAATAATGACAGTAAACGCAAATAATAACATTTTAAAAACAATTAACAGTTAAAATTTAATAAGTGCAAATAGCAGTTTTTTCTTTTTGACAGTATTAACAAAATGCGTGAATAATTTTCGCAGTTCAATAATAATTGTTGTTAGTTGTCTCGACCGACTGACGTTAATGTTTAATTCTCTTTTAAACGTCATTTTACTCGAGAAATATAACGGCAAATGCGTCAGTTGATAATGTGATAGTCTCAGCAATGTTGACAGCTAATAATAATATATTTTCGGAATACGGTTGGGTTTGTGTTTTTTTACTTGTTTGTTACAGGTTTGGAGAATCAACACAACAAAGAATACATTGTTAATAAATAAATAAATAAAAACCTTTTCTTTTATTATTATAAATTATTAAGTTTTAACACGGCTCGAATGAAGAAGTAATAATTAAACAAACGGGTAATAACAAATAAAGTGAATAATTATAAACAAATTAAAAAATAATTTAACAAAATTTAATCTTGTTTTGAAAAAAATCTTTTAATATCAGTAGCAAACAATAATGGAATTTTGTAATTCTTTTACGATTTTTCTTACGAAATTCATCATTTGAGCCTATCGTCGACATTGCTGTCAATAATAATTGAATGTTTATTAGTGTGCTGTTTGGGTAATGAATTGACACTGTGATTTTATGAATTATTTTATTCAAATTTTAGGACAGAATACATTACGACAAATTACGCGGCAATTTTCAAATTTCTTTTTTTTCTGCTTTCCGAGCTTTCATTTCGTGACTCGTGTTTACATTCTGAAAACGGTTTCAATGCGCAAAAAATTTTGTGTTTCTTTTGTCGAAATTCGATCACTGAGGGACAATTTTGTTCGTTTTTCTTCTTTTTCCATTTTAAAAATTTTCCGGTTTTACATTATCGATGAATGACGCGAAATACTCACCTGTCCATATCGGTTGAAGTAGAATGGTATTAGGTCATAGTCCTGACAAACGAAAGTTACGTAGTGACACACGCGCTGAAAACACGATTCGTCCTCCGGCAGATCTCCTAATGCAAATAATCGTAACGAACAAACCATAACGCGCCTACCTCCATTTAACAACAATGATCCGGAGTTGTGGTTTAGTCAAATCGAAAAAATATTCGCACGAAACGGTATCACTTCCGAGGGCGACAAGGGGGATGCAATAATAGCCAGCGTTGATTTTGAATATTTGACTTGTGTCCGAATGTTGGTTTTAAACAAAACTCCTCCGGTTGACTTATACTCGCAAATCAAGGCCGGTATGCTAGACAATTTCGGAACTTCTGATGAGTCGCGACTCCGTCAACTAATTAAGGGAGAAGTAATTAGTAATAAACCGTCGTTTATATTAAGTCAAATGCGTAACATGGCGAACGGACAATGTAATGACGAAGTATTAAAATCCTTATTCATGGAACAGCTTCCCTCACTGCATAGACAAATCTTGGCTTCGAGCGCCATTAAAGATTTGACCGAATTGTCCAAAATCGCAGACAAGGTTACGGACGAAATGCGTTTTTACGAGACTCCCGAACGGACGCCTAATAACGTAGCAGCCATCCAGACACCAAACGTGGTGCATGATCCGAGAATCGACGCAATTATGTCGGAATTGTGGCAGATTAAAGAGAATGTCGAACGAGTTACTCAAGGTCAAGCTCAAGATCGAGGTCGAGGACGAAGTCGTTTTCGCGGTCGCGGTCGAGGTCGAACATATCAGTTGCCCTACCGGAACCGATCACAGAGTCGAAATAGAGACGAAACGCAAAATGATATCTGTTGGTATCACAGAAGATTCGGCAACAAATCGACTCGATGCACAACGCCGTGTAAATGGTCCGAGAAACAGAATCCGGGAAACTAATAACTCCGAACCGAATTGACGCAATCGGCAATAGCGGCGGGTCCAGACGTCTACACGTACGGGATAAAGCTTCGCAGTTGCTATTTTTAATTGACACAGGGTCAGACATATCTGTTATACCGTTCACAGGGAACAGAAGTCAACCGCCGTCAGATTTTTCATTGTTTGCTGCAAATAACTCACGAATTGCCACGTACGGTAACAAGCAACTTGAAATTAATTTCGGACTGCGCCGCGCATTTGTATGGGATCTTTGCATCGCTGACGTGCCGTATCCGATAATAGGAGCTGACTTTTTGTCGCATTTCAGTTTATTAGTCGACTTACGAAATAGTAAATTAATTGACGCGTCGACAAAATTAAAAATTAGCGGAGTAATTAAAACGTCCAAGTTTAGTAGCGTAATCACCATAGATCGGTCGATGAAGTTCGCAGATATAATTAACGATTTTCCAGAAGTGACTAAAATGCACGGACATGGTCGAATCTGGTCTTTGCCGACCTTCTAGCAGTCCATGGGCAGCTCTAATCTTGATGCGCAAGAAAAAAGACGGATCCTGGCGGATATGCGGTGATTACAGACGGTTAAATTCTGTGACCAAGCCTGATCGGTATCCCGTTCCGTATCTTCAAGATTTCGCGGCCAATCTTCACGGAAAATCGATATTTTCAAAAATCGTCCTTTATAAAGCCTATCATCAAATACCAGTGTCGGACGAAGACATTCCGAAAACAGCAGTCATTACCCCCTTCGGCCTGTTCGAATTCACTGTAATGACTTTCGGTCTGCGGAACGCAGGGCAAAAGTTCCAGCGCTTTATTTTTAACGCCTTGGGTGATCTCGATTTTGTGTTTTCATACATTGACGACATTTTAATTGCGTCTAATTCATTAGAGTAACACGAGAGACATCTTAGGATCGTATTGGAACGTTTGCAAAAATTCGGACTACGTGTCAATATTTCCAAGTGTGAATTTGGACAGTCAGAAATTCAATTTCTCGGTCACGCGATCGACAAAAACGGGTGCAAACCTACACCGGAAAAAGTTAAAGCTATTGTAGACTGGTCCAAACCGACGACACGCGATGAGCTTCGGAGATGGCTCGGTATGGTGAATTTTTATTGCCGCAGCCTTCCTCATGCTGCACATGCACAAGCTCCTTTGCACGAACACTTACGAGACGCCCGCAAAAAAGACAAAAGAAAGGTCAGTTGGAACGCCGAATCGGAGGCGGCTTTCGCGCAGATTAAAGAGGATCTAATTAGCGTTGCCACACTTGCTTATCCGTGCAGCAACGCAGAAACACGTCTCGTGACGGATGCGTCAGATACAGGAATCGGCGCCGCGCTCGAGCAAAAAATCGACGAAATATGGAGGCCATTAGCGTTCTTTTCGCGTAAGTTAACTCCCGCTCAACAGCGATACAGCACATATGATCGTGAATTGACTGCGATTTTCGAGTCTATTAAATACTTTCGACATTTCCTGGAAGGCCGTGAATTTGCTGTCTTGACCGACCACAAGCCTCTCATTTATGCTCTGTCTCAATTTTCTGACAAGGCTTTTTCTCTCCAACAGAGACAGATAGCTTACGTGTCGCAATTCACAAATCAAATTCAGCACGTTCCGGGCGATCAAAACGTAGTCGCAGACGCGTTATCTCGACTAGATTCTGTTTCCTTACCTTCCAATTTTACTCTTGACGAGCTTGCAAAAGCTCAAGTCGAAGATACGGAATTAGGAAATTTACTAGATACGGGAAAATCCACTCTTGAGCTTCGAAAAAGAATCATCGGCAAAGAACGTGTGGAAATTATTTGTGACACGTCCAGTGACGTTGTCCGACCATTCGTACCTAAATCATTGCGTTTTCGTGTTTTTCAAACGTACCACGGTCCTGCGCATCCTAGCGCTAGAGCAACGAGCTTACTAATTAAAAAACGCTTTGTCTGGCCAGAAATAAATCGCGACATCAAAATATGGACCAGAGATTGCTTACACTGTCAACGGTCCAAAATAGGAAGACATGTTCACCTCAAACCTGCTCATTTCGCGATTCCGAGAACCAGATTTAAACACGTGCATATGGACATCGTGGGTCCATTGCCCATTGTCGACGGTTTCAGGTACTGCCTTACAATGATCGACCGTTTTTCTCGGTGGCCTGAAGCGGTCACATTAAAGGACATTTCGGCTCTAATGGTTTGCCGGGCATTCATCGACGGATGGATTACTCGGTTCGGTTGCCCGGAAACCTTGACTACAGATCAAGGCACGCAGTTCGAAGCACGCCTTTTTACAGAGTTACGTCGCGTGATTGGATGTGATCGGTCGCGAACGACGAGTTATCACCCAGCATCAAACGGAATGATTGAACATTCACATCGAACGATTAAGGCAGCGATAATGTGCCACGCGGGTAAAGAATGGCCGTATATTTTATCAACAGTTTTAATGGGTCTCAGAATAAATGTCATGGACAACGGTTCATCTCCGGCCGAATACATGCTCAAAACAACCCTTCGAATCCCTGGTGAAATGGTGATGCCTGAGAACGAATCGATTGACCCCAAAAAATTCTTAGTTGATTTTCGCCGCCACATGCACGAGGTGAGAGCCGCTCCGGTCAAGCATAGAAGCGCGGGAAAAATTTTTGTACACAAGGAACTAGCAGATTGCACGCACGTGTTTCTGCGTGCTCTGCCTAACAAGAGATCCCTTCAGTGTCCGTACTCTGGACCGCATTTAATTTTGAATCGCGTATCTGATAGAGTGTTTCAGATCGATGTAAACGGGAAAAGTAAAAACGTGTCGATCGAGAATATTAAACCCGCCCATTTCGTCCCGTTCGACGAATGGGTGTCAATTAGCGCGAGAGGGGATGAAGGCTCGAAAAAGCAAACAAATGACGTTAAAACTACCACAAAATATAAAGCCGAAAAGTGCTGGTCAAGTAATAGTAAATATCGCGAACTACGCGTCAGATAAAAACGACAGATTTTCTTTGATCACTGTTAGCGAAAATTGTTTAAATAACCCGAATGAAAGTCAATGTGTTCGTGGAAACGACACATTGTCTAGGTCTAATAGCGAATTTGTGACTCCGTCAATAAATAACGACGTAGTTTTAAAGACATTAGAGAAAGTTCCTAACAATAAGAATAAACAGTCTGACAAGCGTGTTAAATTCGTGCCCGCGATTCTTGACAAACCGAGAGGTAGATACATTCCTGCAATATTGCGCCACTCACGCGCAAAGAAATAATGTATCGGTAAATGGAATTAATCGTTCCTCCTCAAGGATCACTTTTTTTTTTCCTTTTGTCGTCACTAGGGGGGGAGTGTGTGGGAACCAGCCTTATTTATTCGCGTAATGAACGTTATATCAAAACTCGCCTTAAGTTTCCCATCCCTTCCCCCCTGCACAGTGGGGAATACTGAAAAACGGGGCTCAAAATAGGCTAGAGCCTTCAATTTTCATCGGATTTAAACTTTCTTTTTTTTAAAATACTCTGCATTAAATTCCAAAAAACTATGTCGAGGCGGATTTTTTAATTTTTTGTTATTGTTTAAATAAAATTAATGTAAACCATATAAACAATTGTAATATTTTGGTTTTTGCAGAATATACTACCATAAATTGCTTTAATACTTTAGAAATCAATTAGCCTGAAAATCCTGAAATACAAGCAGTAAAAATATATTGTTTAAATAATGCTAGTTAATTGTTATAAACAAATTATGTAAACAAATTAACAGTTTTCATCGTTTTCAATTGAAAACCCTTTTTTACCACAAATTAACTAAAACTTATGTTTGAAAATATACCTCATTACAAAGTGTCAGTATATGCATATAATTATAAATGTTATAAACAATTAGTATAAACAAATATTAAATACAGCATCTAAAGAACTAAAAATATTGTTATTTTTCAAATCATGCTTTATTTTAGAAATTGATTAACCGGGAAATCCATAAATACAAACAGTGAAAGTATATATATTATATAAATAATGATGGTTAATTGTTATAAACAAATTTTATAAACAAATTTCCACTTTTCATCGTTTTCAATTGAAAACCTTTTTTTACCACAAATTAACTAAAACTTATGTTTAAAAATATACCTCATTACAAAGTGTCAATATATGCACATAATTATAAATGTTATAAACAATTAGTATAAACAAATATTAAATACAGCATCTAAAGAACTAAAGAAATTGTTATTTTTCAAGTCGTGTTTTATTTTCAAAATTGATTAACCTGAAAATCCAGAAATACAAACAGCGAAAGTGTATTATATAAATAATGCCAGTTAATTGTTATAAACAAAGTATATTAACAAATTCCCACTTTTCATTGTTTTCAACTGGAAACTCTTTCTTTATTCAAATTAACTAAAACTTATGTTAGAAAATATACCTCATTACAAAGTGTCAGTATATGCATATAATTATAGATGTTTTAAACAATTAGTATAAACAAATATGAAATACAGCATCTAAAGAACTAAAGAAATTGTTATTTTTCAAGTCGTGTTTTAGTTACAAAATTGATTAACCTGAAAATCCAGAAATACAAACAGCGAAAGTATATTATATAAATAATGCTAGTTAATTGTTATAAACAAATTATATAAAAAAATTCCTAACTTTTCATTGTTTTCAACTGAAAACTCTTTCTTTATTCAAATTAACTAAAACTTATGTTACAAAATATACCTCATTACAAAGTTTCAGTATATGCATATAATTATAGATGTTTTAAACAATTAGTATAAAGAAATATAAATTACAGCATCTAATGAAATAAAAAAATTGTTATTTTTTAAGTCGTGTTTTCTTTTAGAAATCGATTAACCTGAAAATCCTGAAATACAAACAGTGAAAATAAATTGTTTAAATAATGCTAGTTAAATTGTTATAAACAAATTATATAAACAAATTCAAACTTTTCATCGTTTTCAACTGAAAACCTCGCTGAAAACTATTTCTTTGTTACAATACTTTCACTGTTTGTATTTCTGGATTTCCAGGTTAATCAATTTCTAAAATAAAACATGACTTAAAAATATAACAATTTTTTTAGTTTTTTAGATGCTGTATTTAATATTTATTTATACTTATTGTTTATAACATTTATAATTACATGCATATACTGACACTTTGGAATGAGGTATATTTTTAAACATAAGTTTTAGTTAATTTGTGGTAAAAAAAGGTTTTCAATTGAAAACGATGAAAAGTGGGAATTTGTTTATAAAATTTGTTTATAACAATTAACCAGCATTATTTATATAATATACTTTCACTGTTTGTATTTATGGATTTCCCGGTTAATCAATTTCTAAAATAAAGCATGATTTGAAAAATAACAATTTTTTTAGTTCTTTAGATGCTGTATTTAATATTTATTTATACTTATTGTTTATAACATTTATAATTACATGCATATACTGACACTTTGGAATGAGGTATATTTTTAAACATAAGTTTTAGTTAATTTGTGGTAAAAAAAGGTTTTCAATTGAAAACGATGAAAAGTGGGAATTTGTTTATAAAATTTGTTTATAACAATTAACCAGCATTATTTATATAATATACTTTCACTGTTTGTATTTATGGATTTCCCGGTTAATCAATTTCTAAAATAAAGCATGATTTGAAAAATAACAATTTTTTTAGTTCTTTAGATGCTGTATTTAATATTTGTTAATTACTAATTGTTTATAACATTTATAATTATATGCATATACTGACACTTTGGAATGAGGTATATTTTTAAACATAAGTTTTAGTTAATTTGTGGTAAAAAAAGGTTTTCAATTGAAAACGATGAAAAGTCGGAATTTGTTTATAAAATTTGTTTATAACAATTAACCAGCATTATTTATATAATATACTTTCACTGTTTCTATTTATGGATTTCCCGGTTAATCAATTTCTAAAATAAAGCATGATTTGAAAAATAACAATTTTTTTAGTTCTTTAGATGCTGTATTTAATATTTGTTTATACTAATTGTTTATAACATTTATAATTATATGCATATACTGACACTTTGTAATGAGGTATATTTTCAAACATAAGTTTTAGTTAATTTGTGGTAAAAAAGGGTTTTCAATTGAAAACGATGAAAAGTGGGAATTTGCTTATAAAATTTGATTATAACAATTAACCAGCATTATTTATATAATATACTTTCACTGTTTGTATTTATGGATTTCCAGGTTAATCAATTTCTAAAATAAAGCATGATTTGAAAAATAACAAATTTTTTAGTTCTTTAGATGCTGTATTTAATATTTGTTTATACTAATTGTTTATAACATTTATAATTATATGCATATACTGTGGGAATTTGTTTATAAAATTTGTTTATAACAATTTACTAGCATCATTTAAACAATATTTTTTAACTGTTTGTATTTCTGGATTTCCAGGTTAATCAATTTCTAAACGAAAACCTTGACTTAAAAAATAATAATTTTTTTATTTCATTAGGTGCTATAATTTATATTTCTTTATACTATTTGTTTAAAACATCTATAATTCTATGCATATACTGACACTTTGTAATGAGGTATATTTCCTAACATAAGTTTTAGTTAATTTGTGGTAAAAAAGAGTTTTCATTTGAAAACGATAAAAAGTGGGAATTTGTTTATAAAATTTGTTTATAACAATTAACTAGCATTATTTCAACAATAAACTTTCACTGTTTGTATTTATGGATTTCCAGGTTAATCAATTTCTAAAATAAAACATGACTTAAAAAAATAACAATTTTTTTAGTTTTTAGATGCTGTATTTAATATTTGTTTATACTAATTGTTTATAACATTTATAATTATATGCATATACTGACACTTTGTAATGAGTTATATTTTCTAACATAAGTTTTAGTTAATTTGTGGTAAAAAAGGGTTTTCAATTGAAAACGATGAAAAATGTTAATTTGTTTACATAATTTGTTTATAACAATTAACTAGCATTATTTAAACAATATATTTTTACTGTTTGTATTTCAGCATCTTCAGGCTAATTGATTTCTAAAATATTAAAGCAATTTATGGTAGTATATTCTGCAAAAACCAAAATATTATAATTGTTTATACGGTTTACATTAATTTTATTTAAACAATAACAAAAAATTAAAAAATCGGCCTCGACAGAGTTTTTTGGAATTTAATGCAGAGTATTTTAAAAAAAAAGTTTAAATCCGATGAAAATTGAAGGCTCTAGCCTATTTTGAGCCCCGTTTTTTCAGTATTCCCCACTGTGCCCTGGGGGGACGCGGTAAGGTGTGAATGAAAGAGCGCCAGATTCTCTTCCGGCTTGATTGTGACTGGTCGCAATTGCGACTTAATATATTTGTACTGTACATTAAATGCTGTGATATTGAAAAGAAGTTGATATTAATAAATATATAAAGTGTTATTCCTTAAATGTCAGTTTGATTCCCGACTGCGGATTCTGGTCGTACCCATAGTTAATCGGAAATATCCAATCAATCTTTCCTTAAATTAACATCAAACGTCCATACTGTCATAGTTTGGGAGATATTTGCAAAACAAAATTTCACCCCTTTTTTCAAAATGTCGGGTAAAGTTACCACCCCCTGAGGTCGAAAACTCAGATTTAAACTTTATAAACAATATCCTTTTGAATAAAAAAAAAATTGGCCATGTTCTTTTAATGCGTTGTCTTCAAAGTAAAATAATTAAATATTGCAAGGTAAGTTTACCTAACGAACACCCGGTAGCTGCGTACTTTGCAACGTTCCACGGACTTACCTAATTATTGTCTGAAAAAATGGTTTAGATGAAACTTATTTATTTTTAAAAACGCAATCTCTTTCATTAAAACATTTTTTACAAAATTTGCATTAGATTCAAGGAAAATGAAAATATATGATTTTGCATCCCCCCACTTCGACACATTTTGCAATATAAAATGAAAAATATTAATTTTGTTTAAAAAAGTTTTCTACAAATGTTGTTCTCTATAAAACTGCTTTGCACAACTTTTTGCGGAACAGTCATAATTTGCGAGACATTTGCAAATCAAAATTTCACTTCTTTTTTCCAAATTTCGGGTAAAGTTATCACCCCCCGAGATCAAAAACTTAGATTTAAACTTTGTTGACAGTACCCTTTTGAATAAAAAAAAAAATTTGGCCATGTTCTATTAATGCGTTGTCTTAAAAGTAAAATAATTAAATATTGCAAGGTAAGTTTATCTATCGAACACCCGGTAGCTGCGTACTTTGCAACGTTCCACGGACTTACCTAATTATTGTATGAAAAAATAGTTTAGATGAAACTTATTAATTTTTTAAAACGCAATCTTTTTCATTGGAATATTTTTTACAAAATTCGCATTAGATTCGCGGAAAATGCAAAATTACGGTTTTGCATCCCCCCAGTTTGACACATTTTGCAATATAAAATGAAAAATATTAATTTTGTGTAAAAAAGTTTCCTACAAATGTTGTAGAGAATATTGTGCTTTATAAAACTGCTTTTTAAAATTTTTTGCGTAACAGTGATAGTTTGCGAGATATTTGCAAAACAAAATTTCACCCCTTTTTTCGAAATGGTGGGTAATGTTACCACCCCCTGAGGTCGAAAACTCAGATTTAAACTTTGTAAACAATATCCTTTTGAATAAAAAAAAAATTGTCCATGTTCTAATTAATGTTGGTTGAAATGTTTAATTTGACTGGACTAATATTAAAATAGGGAGGCGTGCGAAAAATAATGTTTGGAAGGACGAAGCACCAATCAGTTCTTTGTCTAACTTTTCTCCCAAACTATAGTGATGGATAGACAATGTATTCGATCCATATACATAACTACACAACCACAACGCAGTGGCTCGCTTTGATTGGCTTAACTTATTTTTACACTAACTTAACAGTAATACGCATACATATAAACGCAGAATGACGAAACGCTTGTAACATAATTGACGCTAAAGTTAGAGAAAAGAAACTTCCTTATATACTAAGCAGTCATTTCTTATTGAGTTTGTGAGAAACGAGATTCTGTTTAATACTAGAACTACAAAAATGCGCGCTATGCGCGCCAAAGTGATTGACATAGATCTAAAAGATGACATTAGTAAAGAAATTTATGAAAAAATATTTAACGATTTATCCAATATAACTTTTCCAATGTAAAGTCCCAAGGCATGTTTAGTACTTAAGATAAAATTCAACAAAATAAAGATGCTGATGTGACAATAAAAAATGAAGATAAAAACTTGAAATTAAGAAATGAGTGAAGCTTCTAAAATAATAATTTCGGATGACAAATACCGGACAGTATTCCGGACTTTTTCGGTCAAAATTCGGACTGTTTTCGGACAAACCCGGATAAATTTCGGATTTTACTAACGTTCCTTCGACCCGATTAATTTCGGACAAAATTCGGACTTTTCTTTGACAACACCGGACTAATTTCGGATGACAAATACCGAAGAGTGTTCCGGACTTTTTCGAACAATTTTCGGATAAAATTCGGACAGTTTTCAGAATCAGAAATTTGTCCGAAATTTTAAGCAGGGTACCAGGGGCGTACCCAGAAAATTTTCTTGGTGGGGTTTTTATGTGGGAGTGAGAGAGACAACAATATATTGCTTTCTCTCTCTCTCTCTTATATAAACTGGCTTTCTAGGGAGGGGGGGCAGCGGCCCCCTCCTGCTCCAACGTTGGTAGGTCCATAAAGGGTACACTGACAAAAATACTCTAGTCACATTAACCATATGATTATTGTTGACAGTTTTTCTGGAACTTCGAGTACCATATGAATGATTATCCCATAATGCATCGGTGCGCCACTGATAGTTCTACCTAACCTAAAAATATACATCCCAGCAGATTCACCAGTCATATGGCTAAAAGACAAATATCGTATAGCAGTATCTATATTAGCATTATATTATGGGTGATTTTTCCATAATTATGGCAGTACCGTGGATTTATTTTTTTCAGTGTAGTGTAAAATATTATAGACTCAAGAATTTGAGGTTATGTTAAAAACTTTCTCGCTTGACAGAAGCAGACGAAAGTTTACCCCAAATATCTTATTCTTGGAACAAGCATAAGTAGGATTTCTTTCAAGGCATTCAATGTAAACATATTTTTATTCTTGTCAAAAGAAATCTTTTTTCTCAGTGTTCCATCCCCAATTTACACTGACTGTGTAGCACGTTTTAATTAACTTTCGTTAAAGTTCCGCTGATGCTAAAGCTACGCTAACGTGAACTGGTTCTTTAAAACTATACCTACGCGAAGTGGAAGTGAAGTACTCTTTAAAACAAATGCTTCACTTCATATTACGTACATTCGTTCTAATGATAACTAAAAATATATATGTTTAATTATTTATTGTGAACAAGAAATATTTAAAAAATATTCAAGTCCGAGCTTACAATCAAAATTATGTTATGAAAAGAAGCGCGAAATTCAAAAATGAGAATTTAGAGATAAATTTGTAGATTATAATAATAGTTATTATTTAACAAACGAATAATTTCTAACTGACAGATTAAAAATTTTACAGACGTATATTTGAGAAAAATTAACTTAAAAACTTGTTTTAAAATCTAAATAATTTTTTTTTTTTAATAATAAATATTCATTTAGTAGGAATTATAATTGGAGTAAGAAATATATCTTTTTTAATTCATTTACTATTAGGTATTAGGTGATATTAGGTAAACATTAATTTTTTAAATCATAATAACTTTTAGAAATATTTTTAAAAAATTTTATTTCGAATCTTTCAGTCTTTGATTTCGAAAAATTTTCATTTTTTTCTACTGAGAGTTTCCATACCAAAAAGATCAAAGTTGCAAGTCAAGTTTTTGATTTTGATCAAAGTTGGTCAATTTGTAGTATTTAGGGGTAGTAATAACTTAGTCAAGTATTTTTGAAAAATTTCCAAAATTTTAGGAATTACGTCACTTTGAATTTTTTACTCTTTATTTTTTTAAATTCTTGTCATTTAAAGAGTTTTTAACCGATTTCAATGAAATTTATAAGGTGTATGTAAAAAACTATAAGGTTTTAAATAAATTTGAAGTAGATTTAAAAACTTCAAAAATTCATGTAGAAAAACACAAAAAAAAAATTTAAACCTTTTTTTCTATGTGTGCTAATTCATATTTTTTATTTTCGTCTCAATACAATGAAAGCTTTTTATTTTACCTTTATATTAAAAAAAAATTGATGGAGGGTCTCTTAGTTCTCGAGATATCGGCAAAAGAGTATTACGCTTCACGTCTTCTATCCTATGAGCATAACGATTTTTGAATTTTTTTTGTTTTTAAAAATATTTTAAATGAATAAACTACAATGATTTATTTCTGACTACTATCTATGAATATTATAAGAAATAAATAAATCATTATGAATAAATAACCAATGGTAGTGTCAAAAAGTTTAAAAGTAGATTTCATTTAATTAATTTTACAGCAAATAAGACAGAAATTTAAATGCAATTGAAGGTGATAAATTTGCCGATCTGAATTAATAGTCTAACAATTGTGAAACAATGAATAATGTATTATACAAATTTTTCTTTGTCGACAGTAACACAAAAAACTATAAGGCATGAAAATATGGATAGTCGTGGATATTTAAATTTAGCATCCACATATTGAAACTTAGGATTTAAATATTTAATGATAGAACGTCCAACGTCCTTCCGGAAGGACAAAAAAGCCTTCCGCGAGTACTTACGAAATCGCGTTAAAAAATTAACATGGATTCAGGTAAACAAAAAGTAGTATATATCGTTGGTAGCTAAAAGAAGTTAAATTTTCCAAAAATTCACATAATTTTTAGTCACATGAAGACGACGCGCGGTACTGCCGGCAGGCCGTTTTCTTTTTTTTAAAAAGACTACCTAGCCCTTGTACATAAATTAAAAAAATCAATATTTACGTCATCTGAAAGCTTGTTTCATTACCTAAAAAACCATATATTCATTTTTATACTTATCTGCTTCCATATTGATTTTATAGAGCGATTTCGAGGGACTCGCGCCTGAGCCATTTACCACCGGCCGCCATTACGTTAGTTATAACAATATTTACAAAAGTAATAATAAACTCAATTCCTTTGATGATAAAGATGATGAATTATGATGATAATGATGATGGTGATGATGATGATGATGATGATTATATATAATTTATTTACTCTCCCTTACGGGTTCGAGGGCCTCCGCTCCCTTTACAATTCTTACAACTATTTGCTTACATTAACGCTTACAATATTTTGCGACAGCTTAACCTCTAAACAAAATTCTTACAACTAACTATTCTAAACGCTCTAAACGCCTTTGCCAGTGCCTGGGCTTCCGTTTCCTCTTACCTTTTCTTTTCATTCTAAATTCGCATTTAACCTTTATTTTTACTTTTCTCTGTTCTCTCTTTTTCTTGGCTTTACTCTAAATCATTTTTTCCCTCTTACACTCTAACTCTCTCATCCATTTCTCTCCCGTTCCACTTTCATGCAACTTTTCACACACTCTCTCCCCTACACCTCTATTCCCATCCTCCTCCTCCACCATACACACATCCAGTACATGCGCCCAATCTTCCAATTCAAACATGCAAACTCTACACTTTCTCACCTCCATTTCCTTCCAATATTTGCACTCATTCATACCTTCTCCCATCCTAAACCTAATCACTCTATTCCATTTACCCTCTTTTTTCAGCTTATCTAAGTATTCTGGCCTTCCTTCTCCCTTAACCATTTTGTACCATCTGTTGTACCTCGATTCATTTATCTTTTCCCACCTTTCCTCCCTATCCTTGCTCACTAATCTTTTTTCGATTTCCGTCCATCCTCCTGCTTTCTCACCCTTTTTCAGCCCTTCGTTAATCGCATTTGACCTATCCTTCTCCCAATCCGACATACTTGCATCTCCTCTCTCCGATCTATCCCTAATCTGCTTCCAACATAACTGCGCTATCCTACTTCCTTTTCCCTGACTAAATTTTTCCTCCATCTTCCACGCTCTCTTTCTTTGCCTTATGAGCATTTTCTCTCTCCCTAACTCTTCTCTTAACATGTATCCCGGGCAATTGTAACTCACTCCCATCGTCCATCTCAAAAATCTCTCATGCATACGCTCCATACCTTTCTCTTCCTTCCATCCCCATACTTCCACTCCATAACACATAACAGACCACACTAACATATCAAACATCCACACCCTTTTCTTCCAGTCATTCCTAAACCTTCTTTTTCCTATTCCCCACACCTGCCCCAACACCTTACTTGCCCTTTCTATCCTTTTTCTTACATTTAACTTTCCACTTCCATTACTTTTAAACCAATATCCCAAGTAGCAAAATTCACTCACTTCTTCCACGACTTTTCCATTTAACTTCCATACTTTACTCTTACTCTTCACTCTCTTTCTAAATCTCATCATCTTTGTTTTCTCCACATTCACCCACAGATCTTTTTCACTCACATACTTCTCAAACTCTCTTATCATCAATCTCATACCACTCTCATCTTCCGCCAGTAGCACCACGTCATCCGCATACGCCAGGGAGAAAATCTTCACATTGCCTATTACTACCCCTCCCTTCCCTCTCTTCCACATTTTCTCCTCCAAATCTGCCATTAGCAGGTTAAAGAGCAGAGGGCTTAAAGGACATCCTTGCAGTAACCCTCTACCTAACCAAAACTCCTCTCCCAACCTGTTTCCTACTCTCACTCTGACCCTTGTGTCCATATACATTTCCTTTATCCTCTCTACCATTCCCTCCTTTATCCCTCTTTCCTTCAGTACCCTCCACAAAACGCCCCTATTGACTGACGGGAACGCTGCCTTAAAATCCACAAAAAGCGCTACCAATTTTCCTCTCTTACTCTTTAGGTTCCTGTTGACCAAAAAGTTCAACACATATACATTGTCCATCGTTCCCATCCCTTTCCTGAACCCACACTGGTTATGCGGTATGCAACCTAACCCCTCGACCTTCTCCTCTAACCTCCTTCTTACAATCTCTGCATATACTTTATAGCCTACCGGCATTAGAGTAATTCCCCTATAATCTTCTACATTCTTGCCCTCTCCCTTCTTTACCAAAGGCACCACCAGACCTGTCCTCCATTCCTCCGGCCACCCTTGCCCTTTCCATACCTTATTTACCACTTCCCATATGTCCTGCCTCAGGCCTTCCCCTCCGTACTTTAAGCTTTCATTCTCCATTCCATCCCATCCAGTCGCCTTGTTTCTCTTCAGTCTCTCTATCGCTTTATCTACTTCTTCTCTATTTATATCCTCCTCATCCTCCTCTATACTTCTTCTACCTTCTCCTCTTACTCTGCTTGTCACTCCCCCATACATGTCACTAAAGTACCTGGTCCATTCTTCCATACTTTTTCTCTAATCTACCTTTTCTCCATTCCTTTATGTTTTCTCTCATCTTTCTTCTACTTTCTTCACATTCCTCGTCCCACCATCCTCTTGCTGGTATGTTTGCATCTTCCTGTTTCCCCATCTCTTCCTTAACTCTCTCGATTCTCTCCTTCACTACCTTTAAACACTCATCTACATTCTTTTCCTCCACATCTTCTCTGTTTCCTTTTTCCATTCTCTCCCCAAATTCAATGAGACTTTCTTTCCTCCAATTTCCCATCCTTTCCTTCTTCTTTCCTTCCCCCGCCTTCTTGCGCTTTCCCTCATTCTTTAACCTCACCGTGACCACAATCGGAAAATGACCTGATCCTACTTCTCTCGCTACCTTCATCTTTATCATCCGTCTCCTTACCTCCTCATCTGCTAGCACATAGTCTATCACCGTCTCACCTGTCCCTCTAAACGTAAACTCACCCTCTTCGTCTCCTTCAATATTGCCATTGCAAATCGACCACCCTGCCTCCTCCACCATCTTTAGCATCTTTTCCCCTTCTTTATCCACTTCTTTGTGCTTCGAGTTCCTGTTATATAATTGTTTTTCTTCATCCCATATACCTCCTCCCCTTTCTCCTGTCCACGCATTCATATCTCCCCCTATTATTACTCTTTCTGATTTACCCTTCTCCATCCATCTCTCTATCGTCTCCCATCCTTCCTCCTCCCCCCTCCTTCTATAAATAGCTACTACTGTTAACTTTTCTTTTCCAGAACCTATCTTCCTTATCATGCTGCCTTCCATTTCCTCATTCCTTCTCTGACTTTTCTCTTCTTTTATTCCTACTCTAACTCCCGTTACCATCCCTCCTGCCAGTCTACCCATCTTCCTCTCTTTCTTTGCCTCCTGCATTCTCCAGACATATCCTGCTGGTAGCTTTCTTTTGATTACCTCCCATTCCCTGTTATCTATCCAGGTCTCACTCAACATCACCACATCCCATTTTCCTATAACTTTCCAAAATCCTTCGTCCTTATTCTTCAATCCTGAAACATTCCAAAAAGCTATCCTAACCTCATCTCCTCCACCGTTTCCTGTTCTTCCCTTACCTCTTCGCTGAACCCCGCCTGGTCTCCAATTCGTTCCTCTCTCTTGTTACCTTCTTCATTCTCTCGGACCTCACTTTCCCAGTAATCCCTTGCTTCCCCTTTCCTCATTCTATTCCTAACTACGTCCTTAAGCTTTACCAGATCCCCTTCTTCTTCTACTACTACCCACTTCTCTCCTTTTATCCAAACAAAATCTTTCCCCACTCTTACTTCACTCCCTTTCTCCCATTCTTCCCTTGCTTTCTTCTCGAGCTGCCTACTCAGTCTCCTTTCTTTCTCCGTCCTATCCACATCTCTCCAAACTCTCCTACCTTTCAATCTTTTCTTCCGTTCCAGGACTTGTCTCCTGTCCTCCTCACTCCCCAGTTCAACTATCCACACTTTAGGTCTGTTTCCTTCCATTCCCAGACCATTAACCTCTTTAACCACAACTTTCGCCTCTATTTCCTTAAATATTCTTTCTACTTCCTCCCTTCCACTATTCTTATCTACCTTCAGCCCTCTTATCACTATGTTCCTCCTCTTTCTCTTTTTCTCCTCTTGTTCCAACAAATTTTCCAACTCTTTTACCCTTTTCTCTAATTTCTCCTGACAAGCCGTCCCAACTCCATCTCCTTTTCTTTCCACCCTTTCTATTTTCAACGAAATATTTCTCTTTTCCTCCTTATCTCTTTCCTCCATCTCTTTTTGCCTCTTTTCTAACTCGTCTACCCTTTTCATTACCTTGTCTTTCTCCCCTCTCCATCTTTCCTCCCAGTCTTCCCACCTTTTCCTAATGTCTGCAATCCCCTCACTTATTCCCTTCTCCCACTCCTTTCTTTCTACTTCCTCTTTTTTCTTTCCCACCTCCCATTCCTTACTAAGTTTCTGTATCGTTTCTTTTGTTTCCTTACTTTCACTCAAGATTAAATTTTTTATTTCTTCTAACTCTGACCCCTTTCTCTTTCTTTTACTATCTCTATTTTTCTCTCCCTTTAGCACTTTCTCAGCCTGCTTGGTTTCAATATTGTCGGTTTCCCGATCTGTTTCGACCATCCAACTCCGCACGCTACCAGAGCTTACGCTATCAGACCTCAGTCTCTCTCTATTCGACGGCCTCCCTCCCCTTCGCTGCGTCAACTTCGAGTCAAGCCCCTTGCCTGTACTCGGCGTTGAGAAAACCTCACCGCTATCCTTTCTCTCCCCCTTGCCCTCTTCCACCTCCATCGACTGCTCATTCCCCACCGTCTCTGTCCCATCATCGTCTTTCCCGGCCTGCTGCTGCCCTCTATCGCCTTTCGTAGGCGTTCTCACCGTCGCCATCCTCTGATGCTTCCCGCCTGAATTTCCCTCCTCTTCCCCCCGGACAAAAACCTTCCTAACCTCAAAGCCACACACACGCTCAAAAAACAGTTTCTCAATCACACACACTCACCTTGTATACCGTTTTTTAAGACACAAACACACTCACCTTTTTCTTATCTTTTTCACACTCACACGTATATTCACTTATATTCTTCACCTTTTCTAAATCAAAAAGCCAAGAACGAAAAAATTCACTACTTTCGCGAACGGTACCGGAAACGGAAGCCTGATGATGATTATATGAAATTAAAATATTTTTTCACAAAAATTAATTGCCCTTCCTTGGACGTTCTATCATTAAACATAATACCCAGATATTAAAATTAGTATATTTTAATATCGTGGATAGATATTTCCCCTAAATAACTGTTAGCAGTAGACCAAAAAATTTTTACAACTATACATTTATAACTATATACTTATTTACAAAATCATTCGACTTAATGTGGTTACCAGGACCATTTTAACGTTTTGCTTTTACAAGCAACCTTCTTTTTTAATGCAGATTTCTGGATATCTACAGTTTTTGAATCAATGGAAGCAGAAAATTAATTGCAAAAAATTTTCCAAGACACTCTGCAAACGATTTTCTGCTTTCATTGACACAAACTCTGTAGATATACAGAAATCTGCTCTATAAAAGAAGTTTACTCGAAAAGCCAAACGATGGAATAGTCCCGGCAACCACATGAAGTCGAATAATCTTGTAAATATGTATATATATGTATAGTTGTAATTACGTTTTAATCTATTTTTAACAATAATTTACGTAGTATTGATGAGCTTCAACAATAGCGAAACCAGAAAATTGTTTCAGTTTTTTCTTTTTACTTTTTTCAATTTTTAAAAATAAATTAATAGGAATAACTACTAGGCTTAAAGTGTAAGTCACAAAAAACCAATGGTTGGAGTTTACTAGTAAAGTAAGATTAAATTAATCTGCAACGCTTTTTTTGCCTTACAGTTTTTTGAGTTACTGTCCAGGCCCGTAGCAAGAAATTTTTGTCGGGGGGGAGGGACAAAATTCCATGCCCGTAGCTCGCGTAGCAAAAAAAATTTTAACGAGTAAAAGAATTTTCGGGGGGGGGGGCCCTCCCTAGCTACGTACCTGTTACTGTTGACAAAGAAAAATTTGTATAATACATTATTCATTGTTTCACAATTGTTAGACTATCAATTCAGATCGGCAAATTTATCACCTTCAATTGCATTTAAATTTCTGTCTTACTTGCGGTAAAATTAATTAAATGAAATCTACTTTTAAACTTTTTGACACTACCATGGGTTATTTATTCATAATGATTTATTTATTTCTTATAATATTCATAGATAGTAGTCAGAAATAAATCATTGTAGTTTATTCATTTAAAATATTTTTAAAAACAAGTAAAATTCAAAAATCGTTATGCTCATAGGATAGAAGACGTGAAGCGTAATACTCTTTTGCCGATATCTCGAGAACTAAGAGACCCTCCATCAATTTTTTTTTTAAATAAAGGTAAAATAAAAAGCTTTCATTGTATTGTGACGAAAATAAAAAATATGAATTAGCACACATAGAAAAAAAGGTTTAAAATTTTTTTTTGTGTTTTTCTACATGAATTTTTGAAGTTTTTAAATCTACTTCAAATTTATTTAAAACCTTATAGTTTTTTACATACACCCTATAAATTTCATTGAAATCGGTTAAAAACTCTTTAAATGACAAGAATTTAAAAAAATAAAGAGTAAAAAATTCAAAGTGACGTAATTCCTAAAATTTTGGAAATTTTTTAAAAATACTTGACTAAGTTATTACTACCCCTAAATACTACAAATTGACCAACTTTGATCAAAATCAAAAACTTGACTTGCAACTTTGATCTTTTTGGGATGGAAACTCTCTACTATAAATGGATTTTAAATACCTATATATTTTTTTAAAAATTAGTAAAGTCAAATTTATTCAAATCACTCTAATCTTAATTCTTTTATCACTAATTTTTAATGTTAGATTTATGCAATTTATTCTATAATTGTTTAATAAAATTTTTTAATTTCAATTGGGATTGTAATGTATTTGCGTATGCTATTTTTTTCTTTTATTTATTTTTTTATTATTTTTTCTTTTTAAATATAAAATTAGAAAATTCGTGCTTTTTTAATAGATTTTTTATTTACTTTTCTTATTTATCTATTTCTTGAGGCCGGCAGCGATTTTACTTTACATAGAATGAAAGTAATATTTATCTAAAATATTAATCTTATTTGTATTTGCAACAATTTACATTTGTAAATGGCCAGAAAGAAGGCAATGTTTTTCGCGCGCCTAGGCGCGTGTTTATGTTGCTATAATTTTCAACAGTTTTCAATATAAAATTATTCTTTTTAAATTTTATAAATACTTTTTAAATTTTTTGGATATTTTGTTCTGTTGTCGATTATTCTTGATAGATTTAAAATTTTTCTATCGATTTTCAATAATTTTCCTTATTTCTAAATTATTTTCCTTAATATTTAAATATTTTAGTCATTTTGTGTTTTTTTTTCATATATCAATTATCTTCTTAAAAATTTAATACAATTCTTCAATCTTCATTTATTTTTTCACTTTCATCCATAATTTTCATCAGTTTTCAATTGAAAATTTATTATTCTCCTTCAATTTTATGATAATTTATTAATTCATTAATTAAAAAAATTTTTTTGTTCGAACCCCGATTATTCTCACCATTTTTCAGTTTTTTTTCAATTTTCAATTATTTTTTTTAATAGTTAATTATTTTTGTCAATATTTTGATACCTGTCACTGGTAGAACTGACAGAGCGTATTGGGAAAGCAGGAGAGCAAGCATCTGGAAAGAGCTTCCTCTCCTCGTCTGCTTCAACGCACGTGTTCTTGGGCGAGCCGTGGGCTACGCTTTCCCGCTTCCCGTCTTCCTATTGGCCGGGTGGAATTTTCGCCCGGCCTCCCTTCTCTACCACTGCCCAACTCTCTCCCGCTACCGCTGCCCAACTCGCTCTACTTCCCGCCTCATTCGCTCTCCGTCTAACGCACTGTGCTCTCTCTCTCTCACTCCCACTACTCTACTCCCTATTGAAAAAACTCATATGAGATCTCATATGAGATCATATGTGGTTTCCTATATAGAAACTCATATGAAAACTCATGTTCATATATGAATTCGTATGTGATCTCATATGAGATCGCATGTAAAATCGTATATGAAATTGAGACACGATTTGATATATGAATTCATATGGGAAATAGTTATGTGTTTTTGACAAGAGATCTTAAATAAGAGCTCACATGAAATCTCATATGAGATCACACATGAGATATCACATAAGATTTCATATAAGATCACACATAAGATCTCATATAAGATCACACATGAGATCATACATGAGATTATACAAATAAACATGCGTTTCTATATAGAAACTCATGTGGATTCCTATTCGATTTCGTATGTGAATTCTTATGTCAAATCTTATATCAAATCTCATATCGAATCCCATATCAAATCTCAAAAGCCCTTAATAAACAACAGATATAAATGTTTTCGTCATATACTTATCTGACAAGTGTTATTCCTCTGCAAAGAGTTTGTTTTTCCATGATTTGGGTCTCTATGTTCTAGTTCTTCTTATATATCTTTTCCTTTTCATGTTGACAGTGAGAGAGGTTAAACATACAGCCACCTTGTGATAGTTGTCTTAACTAAGACCTGCATGAGAACTTATATGAGATCTCATGTAGAATCTCAAGTGGAATCTCATGTAGATCTTAGTTAAGACAATCGTCGCAAGGTGGCTGTATGTTGAACCTCTCTCACTATCGACATAAAGAGAAAAAGATATATAAGTAGAACTAGAACATAGAGACTTAAATCATGGAAAAACAAACTCTTTGCAAAGCAATAATACTTGTCAGATAAGTATTAGACGAAAACATTTAAATATTTGTTGTTCATTATAAGAGCATTTGAGATTTGATATGGAATTCGATATGAGATTTAATATAAGATTTGACTTAAGAATTCAGATACTAAATCGCATAGGAATCCACATAAGTTTCTATATAGAAACTAGAATCTCATGTATGATCTCATGTGTGATCTTATATGAGATCTCATGTGTGATTTCATATGAGATCTTATGTGTGATCTTATATAAGATCTCATGTGTGATCTCATATGATATCTCGTATGTGATCTTATATGAGATCTCATATGTGATCTTACATGAGATCTCATGTGAGCTCTTATTTGAGATCTCTTGTCAAAAACACATAACTATTTCTTATATGAATTCATATATCAAATAGTGTCTCAATTTCATATACGATTTTACATGCGATCTCATCTGAGATCACATATAAATTCCTATATGAACATGAGTTTTCATATGAGTTTCTATATAGGAAACCACATATGATCTCATATGAGATCTCATATGAGTATTTTCAATAGGGCTCTCTCCACTGCTTCCTCGCTCGCTCCTTGTCTAACCCACTGTGCTCTCTCTCTCTCTCACTCCCACTACTCTACTCTCTCCACTGCTCCCTCGCTCGCTCCTTGTCTAACGCATTACACTCCTTCTCTCTCACTCTCATCACAGCCGCTAGTAACTACTCGACAACTTCTGATCTCCGGATACTACGCTCGTGGATAACCGCGAGTATTCACTGTAAAAAAGAGATTTTTCAAAGTTACCAGAAAAAAATATAGTGTATGTTATTATTATAGTCCTTTTTTTTTTTTTTTTTTTTTTTTTTTTTTTTTTTTTTACAAAACAAGTTTAGGAGAGGAAAAAATGCATTTACGCACTTGTTCGTGTGGGACTCGACCACATGCTGTGGTAATACCTCACTAAAACAACCTCTCCCATTCTTGCCTTACGTATTCTTATCCGCTTTTGCTCCTTCCGTCCTGAAAGGTAAGCAATAGCGCGATTCCTTTGCTCGAGGTGTTTTCAGTTCACTGTTCTGTAGGTGTTCCTGTCCGTTGCCGCTGTTGTTCTTACGCGGTGGCCAGGAACGCTATTGGATGCTTTTTTAGAGCTACCTTCGTGATGTTATATTATGAAGAACAGTGCTGCCTGACCAGATGAAGAGAGCTCAGCAGAACTGCCTTCTGCATTCGACCCGCCAATGCGTCAGCTTGACGCTCGCAGGTTGGAACTCTTTGAAGCTGGCTAACAAATGAAGCTCTCATCCCCCCTAGACAGCCGAGAATAAGGACAACTAAATGGATTTTATAACCTCTGTGTATTCTCCTCAATTCGAACAGCAGGTCTTGATACTTTTGCCGTTTCTCATCCTCCTTCTGAGCGATATTGCCCTCGGCAGGAGCCGAAAACTCAATCACGCAGATGATCTTATCTTTATGATCCTGGAGTACTATATCAGGCTTAGTAGCACTGATACGATGAGTGGTAGAAAACGAAAAATTCCAGTAGATTCTGCAATTCTCATTCTCCACAACAGCCTCCTGTTCCTCTTGGGCGTATGGCAAGACAGGTTCCTTATCTACACCATATTGGTGTCGAAGATGGTAATACAATACCTTAAGTCCAGCATTGTGTCTTTCAATATACCTGGAACATGCATACGTCGGACACGCACTTAGAATGTGAGTAAGTGTTTCCGGATATTGTTTACATGCTCGACAGTTGTAATTGTCGACAGGTATCTGCATGACCTTACTGCGATAATATAAGGTATTGATAACACCATCTTGGCAAGCAAATAAAACATTACTGTTCATCACCGAACACGCCGCAGCCAATACAATACGGCGATGAAGACACTCTACACTAAGTAGACCTCTCCCTCCCTGATCGCGTGGAAGGTAAATTCGAGGTACAGAAGACCTTGGGTGATGACATCGATGTATTGACATCATCCTACGTGTCTCTCTATCTAGTAACTTCAGGTCATCCACATTCCACTTAACAGCTCCAAATGTATAGAGAAGTAAAGGAATGGCTAATGTATTTGTGGCTTGTATCTTATTCTTCCCAGATAATTCAGATGACCAAATTTTTCTAAGAAGACCTCGATATTTCTTTTGGAGATGATCTTTAAGCTTACAAACATCCTGAGTCTCCGATTGTGGAATCCCAAGATATGTGTAAGCATCCCCTACACCAAGATGTTGTATGGTGTTGCCACCGATGAGCTGAAGGTCCTCAGAGTTACTTTGTAAATCCGATGTTTCTCGTCTTCCTCTATTTAGATGAATCACGGCACATTTGTCCAATCCAAAAGACATACCTATAGCTCTGGAATACACAGCTACTGCAAACACTAAGATATTAAGTGCCTCCTTAGTGGAGGCATAGAGCTTAAGATCATCCATATAAAAAAGGTGGTTGATCTTATATACTCTATTTTTTGGTTTGCCACACATGTATCCAGAGTGCTTTTCTCGAAGAACAATAGACAGAGACAAGAGGGAGATGCAAAAAAGTAGAGGACTGAGTGAGTCTCCTTGAAAAACTCCTCTTTTATAGGTGATGATGTTAGTATTCACCTGTTGTTTGTTCGATGTTATAACAAACCTTGTCCTCTACTTGAGCATTAGATCTTTCAAGCATCTCACAATGTTTGGATGTACCTGTAAGCATTCAAGAAGCTTGATAATCAATTCGTGACTCGTAGAGTCGAATGCTTTACGGTAATCAATCCAAGCCATTGACAGGTTGCGCCGACAAAATATCGAATCTTGGGTCACGCACCTATCTATCAGTAGGTTATCCCTACAACCTGCTAGGCCTCTCTTACACCCTCGCTGTTCACCTATTGCACTCCACACTGGCTCTATGGATGTTAATATCCTCTCTTTGAGGATACCAGTGAATAGCTTGTAACAGGTGTTAAGACAAGCTATTGGTCTATAATTCATTGGATTAGACAAATTTCCTGATTTTGGTAGAAGTACCGTTCTTCCTTCAACCAACCACTGAGGTACGTGATCTTCTCCGATAAGAAATCTAGAAAATATACGGGCCAAATGTTGGTGGGTAAAAGTGAACTTCTTCCACCATAGATTATTAATCTTGTCTGTTAGTCCTTATTATTATTGTTATTATTATTATTATTATTATTATTATCACTATTATTATTATTGCTAATTCGTTATTATTATTATTATTATTTTTTTTTTTTTTACAAAACTTTTTACGCACTTGTTCGTGTGGGACTTGACCACGTGCTGTGGTAATACCGCACTAAAACAACCTCTCCCATTCTTGCCTTACGTACTCTTATCCGCTTTTGCTCCTTCCGTCCTGAAAGGTAAGCAAGAGCGCGATTCTTTTGCTCGAGGTGTTTTCAGTTCACTGTTCTGTAGGTGTCCCTGTCCCTTGCCGCTGTTGTTCTTACGCAGTGGCCAGAAACGCTATTGCTAATTCGTTATTATTATTATTATTATTATTATTATTCTTTTTTTTTTTTTTTACAAAACAAGTTTAGGAAAGGAAAAAATGCCTTTACGCACTTGTTCGTGTGGGACTTAACCACGTGCTGTGGCAATACCGCACTAAAACAACCTCTCCCATTCTTGCCTTACGTACCACAGTGGGGAAAAAAAACTGCATGTGGACAAATTGATTTTAAGCCCACAATAATTATCCGATTTACAACTTTTTTTTTTTCAAATTAAAGGTAACAAAATTCTTCACAAAATGTACGTTTTTTTATTTTCATACAAAATTGTTAACAATTGTTTATTAAATGTTAAGAAAAAAAATATAAAAAAATTTGACTTTTAACAAATACCATTGCTTATTGAAAGTACTTACTGCACCAGTAATAATTAAAATTATTAAAGTAACATTCTAAGAATGATTTTATGCAATAACAATATTGTTTAAATTTTTTTAAAATTTTTTATAAACAAATAAGTGAACAAAAATTGTTTTATGGAAATTATTAAAATTTAGCTATTTAGTTTATCACAATTTATTGTATTTGTTATCTACAAGTAATTATCAATACTATTTAGTACTATAAATAATTAATTTATTATTTTTTAAACAATTCTTATAAACAAATTTTATAAACAATTTCTATTTCACAGTTTCTTATAATGTAATCGATGAAATCTCATTTGCCTGTATATTATTATATATATTGTTAACGTAAAATACTTTTCCAGGTTCATTTTTTATTTAAACAATGTTTAAACAAAGCTTAATTAACAAATACGTAGTCTCAAAGTTTTCCGTTGTTTGAGAGTCGTTCTTTTTAAATATGTCTTTAAATACACAATATATACTAAATTTTTTGTCAAAATATAAAAAACTTAACATTTAAAAAAAGTGAACCCTAGAAACAGGAACGTGGTCTACGTAATGATTTTATATGTTAAAAATTGATTAAAAACTTCATTGTTTAAACAAATTGTTACAAACAAATTGATAAAAAAAATTATTGAAAATAATTTATAACGATTTTTTTAAACAATTAATTTTTTGCCAAATTTTTAACGTCAATAATCATTCATTGGTCCACGGTCTTTTTTATGGTATTTACTTTCATACTAACCCGATCAGCCTACACATGGGCTAAGATAAACGAATTTGTTTATTAATTATTTATAACAAATAGAGTAAAAAATTAAAAAGTGTCACTCATGTGTCTATAAAACTTTTTGGCGTATAGTATATTAACGCTATCTATTTTCAATAATTTTTTTTTTCAATTTGTTTATAACAATTTGTTTAAACAATGAACTTTTTAAACAATTTTTAACATATAAAATCATTACGTAGACCACGTTCCTGTTTCTAGTGTTCACTTTTTTGAAACCACGATCACCCTAAGCATGAGCGTTAATAAGTTAAAGTTTTTGTTCTGGTAAATTGTTTATTTATAAAATTGTTAATAACAATTTTGAATGTTAAGTTTTTTATATTTTGAAAAAATTTGGTATATATTGTGTATTTAAAGACATATTTAAAAAGAACGACTCCCAAACAACGGAAAACTTTGAGACTACGTATTTGTTAATTAAGCTTTGTTTAAACATTGTTTAAATAAAAAATGAACCTGGAAAAGTATTTTACGTTAACAATATATATAATAATATACAGGCAAATGAGATTTCATCGATTACATTATAAGAAACTGTGAAATAGAAATTGTTTATAAAATTTGTTTATAACAATTGTTTAAAAAATAATAAATTAATTATTTATAGTACTAAATAGTATTGATAATTACTTGTAGATAACAAATACAATAAATTGTGATAAACTAAATAGCTAAAATTCAATAATTTCCGTAAAACAATTTTTGTTCACTTATTTGTTTATAAAAAATTTTAAAAAAATTTACACAATATTGTTATTGCATAAAATCATTCTTAGAATGTTACTTTAATAATTTTAATTATTACTGGTGCAGTAAGTACTTTCAATAAGCAATGGTATTCGTTAAAAGTCAAATTTTTTTATATTTTTTTTCTTAACATTTAATAAACAATTGTTAACAATTTTTTATGAAAATAAAAAAACGTACATTTTGTGGAGAATTTTATTACCTTTAATTTAAAAAAAAAAGTTGAAAATCGGATAATAATTGTGGGCTAAAAATCAATTTGTCCACATGCAGTTTTTTTTCCCCACTGTGCGTACTCTTATCCGCTTTTGCTCCTTCCGTCCTGAAAGGCAAGCAAGAGCGCGATTCTTTTGCTCGAGGTGTTTTCAGTTCAATGTTCTGTAGGTGTCCCTGTCCCTTGCCGCTGTTGTTCTTACGCGGTGGCCAGAAACGCTATTGGATGCTTTTTTAGAGCTACCTTCGTTATATTATATTGTGAAGAACAGTGCTGTCAGACCAGGTTAAGTGAACTCAGAAGGACAGCCTTTCGCATACGATCCGTCAATGCTTCAGCTTGACGTTCGCAGTTTGGTATCTTTTTCAATTAGCTTATAAATGAAGCTTTAATCCCTCCCAAACAGCCTAGTATGAAAACAATTAATCGGATTTTATAACCTGGATACATTCGGCTCAGGTTAAACATAAGATCTTTATATTTCGTCCGTTTCTCATCCTCCTTTTGTATGATGTTGCCCTCAGCAGGAGCCGAAAACTCTATCACACAAATAATAATCTTACTTTTATGATCCTGGAGTACAATATCAGGCTTAGTAGCTCTGATACGATGAGTTGTAGAAAAAGAAAAATTCCAGTAGATCTTACACTGTTCATTTTCCACAACGGATTCCTGATCCCCTTGGGCATACGGCAAGATGGGTTCTTTATCTATACCATACTGGTGTCGAAGGTGATAATACAACACCTTAAGCGCAGCATTGTGTCTTTCAATATACCTGCAACACGTGTACTTCGGACATGCACTTAGAATGTGACTACCCACACAGCACCTGAAATTCCCTGAATTTCCCCTGAATATTGGTCCACATTTCCCGAATATTCGAACCTAATATTCAGGGAAGTTTCGTGGAAGCATCAAAATGTCCGCCATAAAGAATATTGGACGCTAAATTTCCCTGAAAATGTATTTCTAATTTTCAGGGAATTTCCGCATCTAATATTCCTTCAATATTCACAGTATTCGTAAATCTTCTGTACATGATGCGCAATGGTCGAACTTGGTTTCTGTGATACTTACGGCTGCGCAGTAGTTTTTAATGTTCTAGAATCCTACGGGTGCCAAATATGACATACAATTTTTATCAATTACCAGATCAAAAAAATTTTGGAAATTTTTTTTAACTTTCCCTAAATATTCTAGGAATATTAGATGCGGAAATTCCCTGAAAATTAGAAATACATTTTCAGGGAAATTTAGCGTCCAATATTCTTTATGGCGGACATTTTGATGCTTCCACGAAACTTCCCTGAATATTAGGTTCGAATATTCAGGAAATGTGGACCAATATTCAGGGGAAATTCAGGGAATTTCTGGTGCTGTGTGGGTAAGTGTTTCCGGGTATTGCTTACATGCTTGACAGTTGTTATTGTCGACAGGTATATGCATCACACGACTGCGGTACACCAAAGTATTAATTACACCATCCTGACAGGCGAATAGAAATCCTTCAGTCTCCGATCTCAAACCAGCAGATTTAAGAAAAGCAAAAGTCAAGCCGTGAGACAATCCTATTTCACCTATGAGATTATAGAACTGCCCGTGAACAGGTTTGCTTTTACGTTTCTGTAACAAAAGCGGTTGTTCTGCCTCCTTGACACACTTTTTAGGCATCAATGGTGTTAACGATGCTAACCCGTGCTCCATATCACTGGCTTCAAATGAGAGACTAAGTTCATTCGCAGCTCTTTCTGCCGCACGATATAAAAACGCCCCAACATTTGCAATTTCATGATGGTGGACAAATTGCATAAGGGGATCTCTACTGTTCATCACCGAACATGCTGCAGCCAGTACAATGCTTCAATGAAGACACTCTAAATTTAATAGACCTCTTCCTCCCCGGTCTCTTGGAAGGTAAATTCGTTGCACGGAAGACCTTGGATGATGACTACGATGGATTGACATCATCTTGCGGGTTTCTCTATCCAGTATTTTTAACTCATTCACATTCCACTTAACAGCTCCAAAGGTATAGAGAAGTAAAGGAATGGCTAATGTATTTGTGGCCTGTATTTTGTTCTTCTCAGACAATTCGGAAGACCAAATTTTTCTGAGAAGCCCACGATACTTTGTTTGGAGTCGTTCTTTAAGCCCACACACATCTTGAGTCTCCGACTGTGGAATTCCAAGATATGTGTAAGTCTCTCCACCAGCAAGATGTTGAATGGTGTTGCCACCAATGAGTTGAATGTTCTCAGAGTCCCTCGGAATTTCAGATGTTTCATGTCTTCCTTTAATCAGATGGATGACGGCACATTTATCCAATCCAAAATCCATTCCTATAGCTCTGGAATACTCGGCCACTGCAAACACCAAAATTCTAAGCGCATCCTTACTGGATGCATAGAGCTTCAGATCGTCCATATAG
Organism: Ganaspis brasiliensis; assembly: GCA_037103525.1. Classification (NCBI taxonomy): domain Eukaryota; kingdom Metazoa; phylum Arthropoda; class Insecta; order Hymenoptera; family Figitidae; genus Ganaspis; species Ganaspis brasiliensis. The sequence goes on from JAZKLR010000113.1 coordinate 481,983, forward strand.
AAAAGATGGTTGATCTTATAGACTCTATTTCTTGGTTTGCCACACATGTATCCAGAGTGTGTTTCTCGAAGTGCAATAGATAGAGGTAAGAGGGAAAAAAACAAAAAAGAAGTGGACTAAGGGAGTCGCCTTGAAAAACTCTTTTTCTAAACGAGATGATGTTAGTCATCACCTGCTGTTTGTTAGATGTTATAACAAACCTTGTCCTCCACTCAAGCATTTAATCCCTTAAGCATCTCACAATGCTCGGATGTACCTTTAAATATTCAAGGAGCTTGATGATCAGCTCGTGACTCGTGGAGTCGAATGCTTTGCGGTAATCAATGCAAGCCATTGACAGGTTACGTCGATAAAATATCGAATCTTGGGTAACACACCTATCTATTAATAGGTTCTCCCTACAACCTGACAGGCCTCTCCTACATCCTCGTTGTTCACCTATTGCACTCCAGACTGGTTCTATAGATGACAATGTCCTCTCCTTGAGGATCCCAGTAAATAGCTTGTAGCAGGTGTTAAGACAAGCAATTGGTCTGTAATTTTTTGGATTGGACAAATCTCCTGATTTTGGTAGAAGTACCGTTCGTCCTTCCACCAACCACTGTGGTATTGCATGTTCCCCTTTGAGATAGGTAGAGAATATACGGGCCAAATGTTGGTGAGTTGAAGTAAACTTCTTTCACCATAGATTATTAATCTTATCTGGCCCGATTGCTGAAAAGTTCTTAGTTCTAGCTACTGCTTTTCTTACCTCCTTTTCATTAATTGGTGGACATATCTCTGCAAATTGGTCAAGCCCCTGTCTGATACAGAAGCTGCGAAAGAGTGACAAAGATAACCCTTCATCGTTTACTGAATGGGATGTCCCATAGATGTTTCTCCAGAAAGTTTCAATCTCTTCACGACATGGAGGCCTTTCAACGGTTTTTGATGGTACACTGAACAGGCGGGAAGGACTTATGACGACAAGAGAACGTATCTTCTCAATCCAGTGTTGCTTAATGGTCTGCAACTTTGACTTTTTTAGAGTGTGATGCAATCTTTTAAGAGTTTGGGCTATTTCCAAAACTCTTGGAGTAAACCTTCTATTTGATTCCAGATATGCAATCACACTCTGCAAATGAGAAGCATGTCGTCGAGCTATCCCGATCTTGATCTGCACTTGGTTGATTCGCTGGCAGGTCTTAGCAACGCGTTCCGCAACAGATTTTCTGTTAGTTTTGCGAAGTAAGGCCACAGCTTTTTCATACACAGCACAGTTCAATGTCCAGAGATCTACACTCTCTGAGAGTAATGAGTGTTCATTGTTCCCTTCAGAGATTTTATCCATTTTAATGGAAACCTTGAGATGAATTTTGGTTTCCCTCAAACTCATATTTCCATCTTCGGCTGCGGGCGTTGGTGTTTCACACAAAATTTGTGTGTTCTCTGAGGGGTCTTCCTAGTCTTGGAGAAGAGCTTCATATCCCCTTTTTCTCAGAGAGGATACCTGATCTCTTAAGTTCTGAGGCGTCATTTCCGCGTTTTGTGGGACAAAATGTCCCTCCGAAGTTGGTCTGTCCACTTTAACCTTAATCGAGCTTGTCCCTGGTCGTTGCTTAGTCGTCGCCTGGGTTCTATCCTATTGCCACGCCCAACTGAACCCTGATCTCCATCCGAGAGAGACCTATTGTGGGTGGCACTGCGCGTTACAGTCGTCGTAACCGCAAATACTCTGTGTGGGAGGTTATCCCAACACAGAGTGGACAATTATATCGGGTGCCCACCCCTATTTGACTTTTGGTCCGCCCCGGGTATTTTAATTTCCTCGGTACCTCCCATATCTGAGAGGCCTTCCCCTATCCGCCACCTGTGATATCCAGTAAAGGGTACCACAATTCCCTTACCAACACGATCAAATACCTATACGATGTTCTGTAATGGTCATTTTAGTACTGAGCCAAGTAGGACCAGTATCTTTGAGCTGCTTGGTAACGGAAGCGCCAATCATGACTCGTAGAGTCGAATGCTTTACGGTAATCAATCCAAGCCAATATTATTATTATCATTATTATTTTTTTTTTTTTACAAAACAAGTTTAGGAGAGGAAAAAATGCTTTTACGCACTTGTTCGTGTGGGACTCAACCACGTGCTGTGGCAATACCGCACTAAAACAACCTCTCCCATTCTTCCTTTACTTACTCCATCCGTTCCTGCTCCCTCCATCCTGGAAGGTTAGCAAGAGCGTGATCCACTTACTCGAGACGTTTTTCATGTTTCTTGCACTGTTGTTCTCGCCCATAGCCGCCGATGTTCTTAAGCGGTGGTCGTGAACGTTGTTGGATGCTTTTTTAGAGCTACCAAATAAGATGTTAAAGTGAACAGTGCTGCCGAACCAGATTTAGAAAGTTCAGAAGGACTACCTTCTGCATGGGAACCGCCAATGCATCAGCCTTGTGCTCGCAGCCAGGAATCTTTTTTAATTGGCTTACAAATGAAGCCTTAATCCCTCCCAAACAACCGATTAGAAGAACATTCAATCGGACTTTATAACCTGGGTGCATTCAATTCAATTCGAACATGAGCTCTTGATACTTTGTCCGTTTCTCATCCTTCTTACGATTAATGTTGTTCTCAGCTGGGGCCGAGAACTCAATTACACAAATGATCTTACTTTTATGATCCTGGAGTACTATATCAGGCTAATTGGCACTGATACGATGAGTGGTGGAAAAAGAGAAGTTCCAGTAGATCTTACACTGGTCATTTTCCACTACGGACTCCTGATCCCCTTGGGTATACGGCAAGATAAGTTCTTTATCTATACCATACTGGTGTCGAAGGTGATAATACAACACCTTAAGGGGGTTGACCCGTGTGACGGCCGTTTTTTTAACTGATTTTTGCGATTTTTTTCTGATGGTCGATTAAAACTTACAACTTTGAATTTTCTACCATAGATTTAGCAACTATTGAAGTAAATTCAGAAATTTTTTGAAGTCAAAATAATAAAAACTTTACGTGATACAGCGCTGGGAAGTAATTCATGTAAAAAAAAATTCGCATTGGTCGCCACGATTCCGACCAACGATTTTAATCTGTGTCAATGTAGCTACGAGCTGAACTAGGATTATTTGAAAATATTAAAAAATAAAATTTTTACGCGACTTTGAATTTTTATTTCTAAAAAAAACTCTATTTTTGGCCTGTTTTCTTGTATAAAAAAAACGACGTGACCTTTTTTAATTATTTTAGTTCAGCTTGTAGCCCCACATGTGCTGAACATACCCTATAAATTTCAAGATGATCGGTCAAGTCGTTTTCGAGATATCATGGCGACCGGTTGAAAAAAAGTGATTTCGAGAAAAACGCGTTTGAAAGCTCAAGTACGAATGAGGCAGTGAATTCGGAACCATTACTAAAACAACTGTTATATTCAAAAATTTATTTTAGGAAACTAAAGTTTTTCTAAATGTACTTATTTTTTACTTATATAAATGTGTATAATGTATAATGCTATTTGAAAGCTCGACCGCGCGCTCGAACATCATGCCTTCTCACTGTAAAAACTTTTTAACAACGAGGAATATGTCAAAATCGGTTTCCCCACATATTCTGCATATGTTATAGATGCGATATAAGAAAAATAAAAAAATTCGATTTTTCAAATCTATCACACGGGTCAACCCCCTTAAGCGCAGCATTGTGTCTTTCAATATACCTGTAACACGCGTACTTCGGACACGCACTTAGAATGTGACTTAGAGTCTCAACAATTTGGTTACATGCACGACAGATGTCACTGTCGACAGGTATATGCATCACACGACTGCGGTACACCAAAGTATTAATTACACCATCCTGACAGGCGAACAGAAATCCTTCAGTCTCCGATCTTAAACCAGCAGATTTAAGGAACGAAAATGTCAAACCAACTGACAATCCTACTTCATTTATGAGATTGTAGAATTGTCCGTCAACAGATTTGCTCTTATGTTCCTGTAATAGAAGCGCATGTTCTGCTTCCTTGATACGGCCCTTGAGCATCAATGGTGGTAACGAAGCTAATCCATGTTGCACATTACTAGTATCAAATGGGAGACGAATTTCATTCGCAGCTCTTTCTGCCGCATGATATAAAAATGCCCCACAATTCGTAATTTCATGTTGGTGAACAAATTGTAAAAGAGGATCTCTACTGTTCATAATTGAGCATGTAGCAGCCAAAACGATTCTACGATGAAGATACTCTAAGTTCAGTAGACCTCTTCCTTCCCGATCTCGTGGAAGGTAAATTCGAGGCACGGAAGACTTTGGATGATGACTTCGATGGATTGTCATCATCTTGCGAGTTTCTCTGTCTAGCATCTTCAGCTCATTCACATTCCACTTAACTGCTCCAAAGGTATAGAGAAGCAAAGGAATGGCTAATGTATTTGTGGCTTGTATCTTATTCTTTCCAGATAATTCGGAAGACCAAATTTTTCTGAGAAGACCACGATATTTTGTTTGGAGACGATCTTTAAGCTGACGCACATCTTGAGTCTCCGCTTGTGGAATTCCAAGATATGCGTATGTTTCTCCTTGACCAAGATAATGAATGGCGCTGCCACCAATGAGCTGAAGATCCTCAGAGTCGCCTGGTGTTTCAGATGTTTCTCGTCTTCCCTTACTTAAGTGGAAAACGGCACATTTATCCAATCCAAATTCCATTCCAATTGCTCTTGAATACTTGGCTACTGCAAACACTAGATTTTTAAGTTCTTTTCTATTAGATCCATAGAGCTTAAGATCGTCCATGTAGAAAAGATGGTTGATCTTATGAACTCTATTTCTTGGTTTGCCACACATGTATCCAGAGCGATTTTTTCAAAGCACAATAGACAGAGGCAAAAGAGAGATACATAAAAGTAGAGGACTGAGTGAGTCACCATGAAAAACCCCTCTCTTAAAAGAGATAATGTTAGGTATCATCTGCTGTTTGTTGGATGATACAACAAACCTTTTCCACCACATAAGCATCAGCTCTTTCAAGCATCTCACGATGTTTGGATGTACCTGTAAGCAATCAAGGAGCTTGACGATTTGCTCATGACTCGTAGAGTCGAATGCTTTACGGTAATCAATCCAAGCCAATATTATTATTATTATCATTATTTTTTTTTTTTTTCACAAAACAAGTTTAGGAGAGGAAAAAATGCTTTTATGCACTTGTTCGTGTGGTACTCAACCACGTGCTGTGGCAATACGGCACTAAAACAACCTCTCCCATTCTTCCTTTACTTACTCCATCAGTTCCTGCTCCCTCCATCCTGGAAGGTTAGCAAGAGCGTGATCCACTTACTCGAGACGTTTTTCATGTTTCTTGCACTGTTGTTCTCGCCCATAGCCGCCGATGTTCTTAAGCGGTGGTCGTGAACGTTGTTGGATGCTTTTTTAGAGCTACCAAATAAGATGTTAAAGTGAACAGTGCTGCCGAACCAGATTGAGAAAGTTCAGAAGGACTACCTTCTGCATGGGAACCGCCAATGCATCAGCCTTGTGCTCGCAGCCAGGAATCTTTTTTAATTGGCTTACAAATGAAGCCTTAATCCCTCCCAAACAACCGATTAGAAGAACATTCAATCGGACTTTATAACCTGGGTGCATTCAATTCAATTCGAACATGAGCTCTTGATACTTTGTCCGTTTCTCATCCTTCTTACGATTAATGTTGCCCTCAGCAGGAGCCGAAAACTCTATCACACAAATAATAATCTTACTTTTATGATCCTGGAGTACTATATCAGGCTAATTGGCACTGATACGATGAGTGGTGGAAAAAGAGAAGTTCCAGTAGATCTTACAGTGGTCATTTTCCACTACGGACTCCTGATCCCCTTGGGTATACGGCAAGATGGGTTCTTTATCTATACCATACTGGTGTCGAAGGTGATATTTCAACACCTTAAGCGCAGCATTGTGTGTTTCAATATACCTGTAACACGCGTACTTCGGACACGCACTTATTATTATTATTATTATTATTATTATTATGAATACTTTTGTTAGTATTAGTATTATTATTTATTGTGTAGGTTAGTCTTATTAATCATGTATACTATATTTTATATAATATATTATGATAATCTATGCGTGTGGGTGTATATGGTATTGTGTGTTGTATTTGATCATACTACACACATATATTAACTCCCAATTTAATATTAAATGCTTAGTTTCAAACCACATACGACTAATAATTTATTGTTTATAAAGATAATAAATTGTTAATTTGAAATTATTATTTGAACCTAAATTTTAATATTAAATATTTTTTCAGAGACAAGTTCCATGCAATAGGGCTTCAACCGCTTATGTTTCCTGGGTCAGCCAAGGCCCAGCGCGTCCTTCCCCTTCCCGCGCTAGCCTTCCACGCTCCCTTCACTCTCTCCGGTTCCCGGCAAAAGCGCGCGCGTACCTTCTTTCATGCTCCTGCTCTCCGGATACTTTCCGCGAGTTAAACACCGCGTTTTTAACCGAATAAAAAACCCTATTCTACGGAATTTTGTCTCTGGAGCACATCCTTTTATTTCTAAGTCCAAATCTTTAAGATTAATGTCTTATTTTGACGCTACGAGCGTTTTTCATAGAAATGTATTTTAACATTAGATCAACTTGCAATCAGGTTAACGCAGAGAATGTATTTAACCAGGATTCAGCCTATACCGCCGTACCACAGTAAGTACTGGCCTACTTGTCCTACCGTAGACGGAAGTTTTCACTTCCGCAAGGTAGTTCCCCTACCCTACCGTAGACGGGAGTTTTTACTCCCGCGAGGTACTTCTACTCGTCCTACCGTAGACGGAAGTTTTCACTTCCGCGAGGTAGTTTCTCCTACTTGTCCTACCGTAGACGGAAGTTTTCACTTCCGCGAGGTAGTCCCCCTACTCTACCGTAGACGGGAGTTTTTCTCTCGCGAGGTAGTTCCCCTGACGTGCCGTAGACGGGAGTTTTTACTCCCGCGAGGTAGCCCGAACCACTGCTGACAGGAGTTTACACCCGCGAAGTGGTCTCCGCCCCATTTTTTTTCCCCTGAAACAGGAAACAACCTGACTCAGGCTGGGAATCACCAACGCCCCCCTCCCCCGACGTTTTCCAGCCGGAAACCGGAAGTGCGCGCTTACCGCGCCATTCCATTTTTCCGCAACACGTCTGCCGGGGTGGTTTCGAAACCAAACTCAATTTCTAACCCCTTTATTCTTTTTGTAGATGAGCAAAGGTCCCGGGAAGAAAGTTCGCGGCCCAGCGCAACTCGAAAAGAGGAAGGCGCGAACCCACCTGCATTCCCAGCGTAGGCGGATCCGTCGATTAACGGCGAAGTTGGAAAAGTTTAATTAATTAATTAATTAATTATTATTTTATTAATAATTTATTTGTACTAAAAACAATGTTTTTAAATGTATAAAAGCTCGATAATATTTATAATTTTTTAATTATATTGTAATTATATAAATTTCTTTAAATTATGTATCCAGACAAATCAGTTAATTTAGTAAAAACCCAATGATTTGTTCTTAATTGAAGGTAGAAAAGCATATAATTACAATTCGTCATAGAAAATATAAATATATAAGTACTCATTGAAAATCCAAAATTTGAAATTAAGGCGCCGCGCCGCACAGTGGGGCAAAACCTAACAAGAGGCGTCAAAATTCTGTAACCACGCTAATTGTTTATAAAAATGAATGCAACTTGGTGACATGAAGCCTCAAGCATCACAGAATTTGAAACCCTTGCCGCATTTCCAAAATTCAAAATGGCGTCTGAGCTGTAAGAGCCTTAATTTGGTTATTTTCGTATTTTTTGAAACTTATGTACATTGAAACTGCAAAATTTTACATAAATAAATTGGGGAAAGATTGACAACGGTATATTTTGGGACTTAGGCATTACTCGTTACGAATTTTCATTGGAACTTTCAAAATTCAAAATGGCAGATCCAAGATGGACGATCAAAGGACAAAAATGTTTATAACTGTATACTAAAAGGAATTATTTTTATGAAAGTCAATACCCCAAGGTTATTTTGGCCGCTGATTACGAAACTGAGGTCAGATTTTCAAAATTCAAAATGGCCGATCCAATATGGCGGTCGAAATTCTGAAAAATGAGGTTATAATTCTGAAACTCAGTATCCCGACATTTTTTAAGTCGCTGATTACGAATCTGAAGTCAGCTTTTCAAAATTCAAAATGGCCGATCCAATATGGCGGTCGAAATTCTGAAAAATGAGGTTATAATTCTGAAACTCAGTATCCCGACATTTTTTAAGTCACTGATTACGAATCTGAAGTCAGATTTTCAAAATTCAAAATGGCCGATCTAATATGGCGGTCAAAATTCTGAAAAATGAGGTTATAATTCTGAAACTCAGTATCCCGACATTTTTTAAGCCGCTGATTACGAATCTGAAGTCAGCTTTTCAAAATTCAAAATGGCCGATCCAATATGGCGGTCTAAATTCTGAAAAATGAGGTTATAATTCTGAAACTCAGTATCCCGACATTTTTTAAGTCACTGATTACGAATCTGAAGTCAGATTTTCAAAATTCAAAATGGCCGATCTAATATGGCGGTCAAAATTCTGAAAAATGAGGTTATAATTCTGAAACTCAGTATCCCGACATTTTTTAAGCCGCTGATTACGAATCTGAAGTCAGCTTTTCAAAATTCAAAATGGCCGATCCAATATGGCGGTCTAAATTCTGAAAAATGAGGTTATAATTCTGAAACTCAGTATCCCGACATTTTTTAAGTCACTGATTACGAATCTGAAGTCAGATTTTCAAAATTCAAAATGGCTGATCCAATATGGCGGTCTAAATTCTGAAAAATGAGGTTATAATTCTGAAACTCAGTATCCCGACATTTTTTAAGTCACTGATTACGAATCTGAAGTCAGATTTTCAAAATTCAAAATGGCCAATCCAACACGGCCTTCGAAATTCTGAAAAATAGGCTATTATTCTGAAACTCAGTATATTCCGACATTTTTTAAGTCGTTGATTACAATTCTGAGGTCAGATTTTCAAAATTCAAAATGGCCGATCCAATATGATGGTCGTCATACTCCAAAATTTAATATTAAAAAAAAATTGTCTAATGTTTCTTTAAATGATTTCGAATCTGAGGTGCAACTTACAGTAATTTAAAATGGATTTCTTTTAAAATCGAAAGAAGAAACGGAAAAGAACCATCCCTGTTAGAATGCTTCGACAATTGTTTTTAACCAGTTTAATCAGTTTATTCACTTTCTGAGTCTTCCTCATCACTTGTGTCATCAAATTTTAATAAGCTTTTTGCACCGTTACTTAATTCTTTAATTTTTTTTTCTTTTTGAACACGCAATGCACTTATTACTGGGTCAGACGAGATAAGCATAAAGTGAATTGTGTCTTCATTTGATGTTGATCTTGAAATTTTTCGACTAAAATTTGCTCGAGCTCCTTTAAAAACTTTGTTATTTGCTTCTTGAGCTTCTTCTGATAGACAGCCAATGGGTAATCCAAAAACTCGAATGATGCTACTGCCGTGGATCAAGACTTTGTGAACTGATGGAGGCATCTTGTACCAACCATACAATTCAACAAACATTTGAGCTGTACTGAATGCATATTCCTCGAATTTATCACAATCGATTTCACGTCCACAAGTCAATATTTGCAAAATATCTGCAAACCGTTGAATTAGTTCAAGGTTAATTCCAGTAACTTCAGCTACCACTTCCGGATTTTCGAAAAAACGTCTAGCAGTATTTCCGTCATTCGTAGTTCCATGACCCTGTTTTACTACATCTACGAGAATTGCTAATTTTGACTGAAGACCTTCTTGAATAGATTTCTTCCGAGATTGTTTTAACGCCTTATCACTACCTGAAGCATACGCTTTTTTAAAATCCAAGTTATACGAAACATGTAGAATGCACTCCATAAATCTGATTCGGCAATGAAGGGTTGACAAACCATAGTAATAATTTTTTTCCTGAATAGTCAAATTTTTTAAGCCATTTAAATCATTCATTTGGTTTGGTGTTGCACGACATATATTACATGAAGCAGAAGATGCTTGCTCAGTCAGAACGTTACAAACTTTTCCATCAATCATAGTAGGATACAGCTGATGAGAAATATCATACTTTTTCTTTTTAATTTCAATAGACGTATTCTTCAAGCGAGATATTTCCGACGAATAATAACCATAAACTTCTTTAGTTTTTTCCACGGTTTCCTTCGTGAATTGAAATTCAACAGGCCTACATAATCTTACGGAAGATGGTCGCTCATTCCTCCACAATACCTGTCCATCCGAAGAGGTAAGTTTGAGAGGTACATACGATACCATAAATATTGAAGAATCGCTATTTTTTGAATTAATTTCTGCTTCTGACCACTTCTGTTTGAAAGCTTGTTGACCTGAAGCACCATCTAAACCCCATTTTCCACATAACTCAGCTGCATTGTGATTTATTTTCTTCAATTGTTCGGTTGATAACAAAGAAAAAATTCTACTTGAGGTGTGATCAAGCAAGGACTGTAGTTTAATTTTAGCACCACTTTCGTTAATTTCAATATTATCTGGAAAACATGCTAATTTTGCAGATGAAAGAGTTTTATAAGGAGGTAACTGTTTATTTCCTGATAAAAAGTTATTATGGGTTCGAAGAGTTTCATATTTTGACTTTGTCAAACCAACATCCATATACATAGCCAAAGATTTATTTAGATAATCAGAATCATATTTTTCAACAGCAGGAAGTTTAACTTCAGCCTCTTTTTCTAATAAAGGTGATACTGCTTTTAATAAAATTTTTGGGTCATAGTCAGTGCGAAGTTGTTGAGCTCGCCTTTGTTCTGTTCTTCGGCTACAATCTTCATCACTTACGCGTGGACGACCAGCAAGAGATGTAGAACTTTCTGATAATAAATTGTCAAATTTTTGTTCAGATGGACTCTGAAATTTATACTCCAATTTTTCATCCATAAAATCTTTGTACTTACTTTCAAATCTTCCACGCATTCGATGAACATTAACCCAGCATCTTTTATATCGTCTGATAAAATGTGTATTTAAGTAGGTACGTAATTGATGTGCATCACGAGGATCATAATTAAACGTTTTTTCAATTCTACTCATTATTACATCTATCACTGTTTTACTCTTGTTTGCATCATTCCATATCCATTCACATAATTCTTTCACTTGTATTGAGAAGACCGACATTTTGAAGTAAAGAACCTCGTTCTCCAACAACTCAAAGTTAGAATAATAAATATAATTTATTATACGTAAATTGCCAACTGACGATTGACAAAGATATTTAGCTCTTCACCATGGTAACAAAATAAGTGTAATAAAAAAAGAATGTCTGGATAACTATTTTTTCATTTGTAGGAAACTTCAAGTATTCAGGCAGTCTTTTTTCTTAAACTAGAGTAGACTTCGTTGATGCTATTTACTTTTTTAAATTTTATTTCTTTCTTTTTCATTTCTACTATTTCTTAATTGCAACCTACTTTCGATTATTTTACGTTAATATTTATTGCATTGTTCCTTTTCGTTACATTATGTCCGAAATAATTTCACTTTTAAAGTGAATGTTTTCAATGTTTAATGGATACTCTTGATTGTTTCTATTTTCATTTTAAGGTTTAAATTAAAAAATATCAAAAGTTATTCTGATTGGAAAAATAGATTATAAGTACATCTGAATAAAAATCTGAGGATTTTGTAAGCATAATCTCCTTATTTTTAGTTCTTTACTTAACGAATGCAAATTATATACTCAAAGAATGTTATAACGACCAGCTCAACAATTTCAGTTAGTAGAGAAACTAATTCTTAAAAATAAATATCAAATACTCAATAAGTCCAACCTCCATGTTCTATCCACCATTTTTAATTTTGAAATTCTGACCCTAGATTCCTAATTAGCAACTCGAAAAATTTTGGAATACTGAGCTTCAAAAATATTTACATAATTTTTCAGAATCTCGACAGAAATATTGAATAGGCCATTTTGAATTTTGAAAGTCTGACTTCAGATTCGTAATCAACGACTTAAAAACGTCGGAACACTGAGTTTCAGAATTATAACCTATTTTTTCAGAATTATGACCGCCATATTGGATCGGTCATTTTGAATTTTAAAAATCTGACTTCAGATTCGTAATCAGCGACTTAAAAAATGTCAGGATACTGAGTTTCAGAATTATAACCTCATTTTTCAGAATTTTGACCGCCATATTAGATCGGCCATTTTGAATTTTGAAAATCTGACTTCAGATTCGTAATCAGTGACTTAAAAAATGTCGGGATACTGAGTTTCAGAATTATAACCTCATTTTTCAGAATTTAGACCGCCATATTGGATCGGCCATTTTGAATTTTGAAAAGCTGACTTCAGATTCGTAATCAGTGACTTAAAAAATGTCGGGATACTGAGTTTCAGAATTATAACCTCATTTTTCAGAATTTAGACCGCCATATTGGATCGGCCATTTTGAATTTTGAAAAGCTGACTTCAGATTCGTAATCAGCGACTTAAAAAATGTCGGGATACTGAGTTTCAGAATTATAACCTCATTTTTCAGAATTTCGACCGCCATATTGGATCGGCCATTTTGAATTTTGAAAAGCTGACTTCAGATTCGTAATCAGCGACTTAAAAAATGTCGGGATACTGAGTTTCAGAATTATAACCTCATTTTTCAGAATTTCGACCGCCATATTGGATCGGCCATTTTGAATTTTGAAAATCTGACCTCAGTTTCGTAATCAGCGGCCAAAATAACCTTGGGGTATTGACTTTCATAAAAATAATTCCTTTTAGTATACAGTTATAAACATTTTTGTCCTTTGATCGTCCATCTTGGATCTGCCATTTTGAATTTTGAAAGTTCCAATGAAAATTCGTAACGAGTAATGCCTAAGTCCCAAAATATACCGTTGTCAATCTTTCCCCAATTTATTTATGTAAAATTTTGCAGTTTCAATGTACATAAGTTTCAAAAAATACGAAAATAACCAAATTAAGGCTCTTACAGCTCAGACGCCATTTTGAATTTTGGAAATGCGGCAAGGGTTTCAAATTCTGTGATGCTTGAGGCTTCATGTCACCAAGTTGCATTCATTTTTATAAACAATTAGCGTGGTTACAGAATTTTGACGCCTCTTGTTAGGTTTTGCCCCACTGTGCGCCGGCGCGCTGCGTCATTGCTGTTCGTCAGATTGCTCGACCACCTTCGGCTAGCTTCGACAGCTTCCTCCAGAATTGGTATTTAATTTTCATTTTATGTATGAGCCCTTTACGATTTTCGTTCTACTTGAATATAAAGAATATAAATACTCTATTAACATTTCATTTCAATATTTTCTATACTAATTTATAAAATGATTTAAATAGTAAACCTAATTCGAACTACCAAAAAACAAATATTATATTACGAAACTTGAAAAATTCTTACTACAATTTAACATTTAATGTTTTCATAATAAAATTTCAAATTTTCGAAGCTTTATATTAATTTTTGTTTCGTTAAAATGTGAAACAATATTATTTTAATTTCAGACATTCTAAAAATGATAACGATAATTCATAGCATCCTCAATTTCCCTAAAGTGTAACTAAACATAATAAAAATAAACGTCAAAATATTAAATTATGGCACAAGATTTCTTTCCGTGAGGATTAGGATTAGAAAAGTTTTTGTGAACATATTTTCTTGGAGATTCAAATTGTACCAACAATATAGTTTCTAAGAAATGATATTTCTGATAAATGCACTTTTGGATAAACAAGATTTCTAAACATTCCTTAAAAATCTTAATTAATTCTTACTATTTATTTTTCTAAAAAATAGAATTTTGAGCAAATTAGATTTTTGAAAAATCTAATTTTTGGCTAATTACATTGTTAATAAAATGCAATTTTTGATAAATGAGATCTCTGACGAGTGCATGTTTTGTTAAATGAGATATTTGAAAGTAAGAATGTTTAAAAAATTAGATTTCTGATAATTGCATTATTGGATAAATAGGATTTCTGATGAATCCAATTTTAGTTAAATGAAATTTCTAATAAATAGACTATTAGATTAATGAGGTTTCTGATAATTGAAATTTCTATCAAATTAGATTGTTGATATAGAGCTTTTCAGTTACATAAAAATTCGGTTGAATTTATAGTCTAACATATTAAATTTGGAGAAAATGCAGGCGACTTATAGCCTTTTCAGCATATAAAAACACTAATTATTGATCTGTAATTTAATTTAGAAATTTTCAAATTGTGATATTTAATAGTACGAAAAATTGGTTCAAAAATTGTTAGAAAAGTTATACCTATAATAAACTTAAGACTGATCAAAGTGCCTGGTAAGAAGCGAGAGATTCAATCAAATTGAAAATTTCTCACACGCATAGAAGAAGTTTACTGCATCAGTAACACAGAAAAAACTTAAACTTATGTGTCGTCTGTCATATGACGTCACAGATATCATTCTAAGACTTGGCGGACTGAAACTCAACTCAAGTAAAGACTTTTTAAAAGTCAATGACGTCTTGTTTTTTCATCAGACTAGTGAACTAAAAATCAGTCAAATAACGAGCTTATTTATATTAAGAGAAGCACTGATTCTTATTTTAAGCTAATTTTAATTATTAAATAAAGTTTTGTTCTTAAAATAAGTCAAAAATGAAAGTAAGCGTGCCTTCGATTGCAGATTTTGTTTTTACTGTGGCATATTAAGCCCGTTTTTGCTCGTTTTAAGACGCAGCGGAAATGAGATTTCCATTAATCTTGTTAAGTTTTAGTTCAAAAAGTTGCAAAATGACTTATTAAAACAAAAAAAAAGTCATTTTGCAACTTTTTGGACTAAAACTTAACAAGAGAAAAGGAAATCTCATTTTCGCCGCATCTCAAAACAAGCCAAAACGGGTTCAATATGAGTTCAGGTTTTTTCTGTGAAGGTATTCGCTGACACGTCAAAATAAGTTTGCAAATATAGGGACAGCGAACAAATTTGCTTTGAGAGTAAAAAAGTTTGCTGTGAGAGTAAAGTAAAATTTTTTTTTCTAATATTGCTTATCACAGCAAACTTTGTTCATTGCCACAGCAAATAATTTGCTGTGGTTACTAATTTTGTTAGATTCAACAGCAAATATTACTTACCTACTCCAGACAATTCATTTTTTTCCGTGTATGATTGTGAATTCCGTGTTTGTCTATTTCTTTATTATTCGTAAAAATCGATTAAAAATACGCTAAACTTAATTCTTTTCATTAATATTTTAAATATTTATAAAAAAATGTTAAGCAGTGCTTGCACTTGCTTGCAGTTGCTTGCACTTGCTTGCACTTGCTTGCACTTGCCTGTTCTGTGAAATTTGTTTTGAGAAGGTTCAAAAATGTTTAAAAAAGGTTTGAAACAATATTTTCAAGTTTTCTGGAATAAAAATGATTTATTTCAATTTCGTCCAAAAAATGTCTGTCTTCGAGATGTAAATTTATCAGCGCACACCTGTCCTGAATTATATGATATTTTAATTAGAACAAATATTCTTAAACAAGTAAACAAAAAACAATCTTTAGAGGATTCACAAACTTTGAAATTCAATAAGAATAAAAACCTATAAAATTTACCTCTATTAGCATTGAAGACCATTCTTTAAAATCATCCCTTAATTACTTAAAACCTTGCTTTGAATGTATTCGTATCTACCTTATCCCCTTCATCATCGAAAAACACACTTGAAAATCATCCCTTAATTAGAAATAAAGAAATTGACCAAAAAAAAAAACCGCTCAAAATTTATTCTTTTTTACCTTACATATGAATACATTCTGAGCAATATTTAAAACTGGAGAATACTCTCAAAATTGTTTTAGTTTATATGTTCAATAGAAAATTGTCAATTTTTTGGATTAAAGATTAGGAGAAGATTTTTAAAAGGGTGGTTTTCGATGCTAAAGGGGCAAGTTTCATATAACTCTTATTCTTAGTAATATTTAAAGTTTGTGAAATCGTAGTTATTTAGTCCTATAATTTTTAGTTTTTCGTTTATTTTTCGCACAATTTTTATATTTTTTTGGAGGTTTTAAGCGTTTAAGCATGATACTTTGCAGTCCTTAGCTGGAAACAAAAAACACTATACAGTCTTTCTTTGAGAAAAAACACTTTTTAAGTTTAATATTGGTTTTTGAGCTATTTTCTCTTCATATCAATTATTTTTTATTGCACATATCGAAAGTTCGAGAAATTTTCAATAAATTTCGTTTTTAGAATACTATTACTCATTTTTTTTGTTATTAACGGAGAAAAACGAGTTCAATAATCTAAAACTTTCGTAATTTTTATCAAACCACGAACTACAAAAAAACACGTATGTTTATGCTGCAATAAAGATTTTGAAAAAATTATTCCAAGCAAATCTAATTTTTGAATAAAGATAATCCCAAGAATTCCCGGGAATGTAGAACTAAGAAAGTCTCTGTGAAACCCCCTACCCCCCATGTGATGAACCGTGATCATTTTCATGACCCCCCACCCCCTTGTTGGCTCACGTGAATTATGGACGACACCTAAACTCAATTCTTTTCATTAGCATTTTTAATATAAATACAAAAAAATGTTAGGCAGTGCTTGCAGTTTCTTGCAGATGCTTGCACTTGCTTGCAGTAACTTGCACTTGCTTGCACTTGCTTGCACTTGCTTGCACTTGCTTGCACTTGCTTGCACTTGCTTGCACTTGCTTGCACTTGCTTGCACTTGCTTGCACTTGCTTGCACTTGCTTGCACTTGCTTGCACTTTCCTGTTCTGTGAAATTTGTTTTGCGAAGGTTCAAAAATTTTTAAAGAAGCTTTGAAACAATATTTTCAAGTTTTCTGGAATAAAAATAACATAAATCCCAATAGACATAATTCCCAAATGACATAATTCCGAAATGACATAATTTCCAATGGACATAAATCCCAAAGGACCTCATTCCCAAATGCCATAATTTAAAAATGACATAATTCCCAAATGACATGATTCACAATTATTCATTTGAGTTAGAAAAATTTTTGTGAAATTATTTTTTTGGAGATACAAATTCTTCCAACAATAAAGTTTCTAACGAATGATATTTCTAAAAAAATGCAATCTTAAATGCCATAATTCCCAATAGGCATAATTCACAAATTACATTAATCCTAAATGACATAATTCCCAATGGGCATAATTCCCAAATGACATAATTTCAAATGCACATAATTCCCAATGGACATAATGCAGAAATGACATAATTCCCAATCGACATAATTCCTAAATGCCATAATTTCCAAATAACGTAATTCCCAATGGACATAACTTCCAAATGACATACCTACTAAATGACATAATTCCCAATGGACATAACTTTCAAATGACATATATCCTAAATGACATATTTCCCAAAAGACAAAATTCCCAAATGACAATTCCCAAATTCCATAATATTTTTCCTATATAAAAGAAGGTTTTTCCTATCTTAAAGAAATTTTACTTTACCTTAATAAAATTTGTATGTCAAATGGCAATTATGTCATTTGGTATTTATGTCCCATGGAAATTATGTCATTTGGGAATTATGTCCATTGGGAATTAGGTTTATTGGGAATTGGGCCATTTGGGACATATCTTTATTATCCGCATACATCGATAAAAAAGACCCTAAACTAAATTCTTTTCATTAGCATTTTAAACATAAATACAAAAAAATGTTAAGCAGTGCTTGCAGTTTCTTGCAGTTTCTTCCAGTTGCTTGCACTTGCTTGCAAATGCTTGCACTTGATTGCAGTTGCTTGCACTTGATTGCAGATGCTTGCACTTGCTTGCACTTGCCTGTTCTGTCAAATTAGTATTGAGAAGATTCAAAAATTTTTAAAAAAGGTTTGAAAGCATATTTTTAAGTTTTTTGGAATACAAATGTTTAATTTCAATTTCGTCGAAGAAATGTCTGACTTGAAGATGTAAATTTAGCAGCGAGATTTGGGTTAGAAAAATTTTTGTGAAATTATTTTTTTGGAGATACATTTTGTACCATCAATAAAGTTTCTAACGAATGATATTTCTAATAAAATGCAATCTTAAATGACATAATTCTCAATGGGCATAATTTCCAATTGACATAATTTCCAATGCACATAATTCTTCCCAATGGACATAACTTCTAAATTACATAAATCCTAAATGACATGATTCCCAATGGACATAACTTCCAAATTACATAAATCCTAAATGACATGATTCCCAATGGACATAACTTCCAAATTACATAAATCCTAAATAACATAATTTCCAATGGACATAACTTCCAAATGACATTAATCTTAAATGACATAATTCCTAATGGACATTACTTTCAAATTACATTGATCCTAAATGACATAATTCACAAAGGACATAAAAATTTTCCCTACATCGAAGAACGTTTTTCCTATCTTGCACCTGCTTGCAGTTGCTTGCACTTGCTTGCAGTTGCTTGCACTTGCTTGCAGTTGCTTGCACTTGCTTGCAGTTGCTTGCACTTGCTTGCAGTTGCTTGCACTTGCTTGCAGTTGCTTGCAGTTGCTTGCAGTTGCTTGCAGTTGCTTGCAGTTGCTTGCAGTTGCTTGCAGTTGCTTGCAGGTTCCTGTTTTGTCAAATTTGCATTAAGAAGGTTTAAAAATTATTATAGAATGTTTGAAACAAGATTTTCCAGTTTTTTGGAATAAAAATGTTTTATTTTAATTTTTTCCAAAAAATGTCTGACTTGAGATGTAAACTTAGCAGCGAGATTTAGGTTAGAGAAATTGCTGCAAAATTTTTTTCTTGGAGATTTAAATTGTTCCAACAATATTGTTTCGAACAAATGATATTTCTGATAATTGCATTTTTGATAAATGGGATTTCCGATGAATGCAATGGAATTTCTAATAAATACGCTTCTAGAATTATGAGATTTCTGATAATTGAAATTTTTATCAAATAAGGTTTTTGATAAACAGCTGTTTAATTAAATTGATATGCTGACAATTTTATTTTGGAGAAAATGCGGGCGACTTAACCTTTATAGCATAAAAACAGTAATTAAATTAATTACTATTTTAATGAAAAAAATTAGTAAAAAAATAAATTTTTAATTTGTTAAAATTTCAAAAATCCATTGAAAAAGGAAAAAAAATAATATAAAAGAAGAAAATGTTGTCATTTTTATTAAGAAAATTTAAATTTAAATTACTCAAAAACACCACGGTTTTTTCGTTGAAAAGTAATAGCTCTTTTTTCTCTTTAAAACCTTATTTAGAATTTTTTTGTTGGGTTTTGTTAAATAATGTTTTGTCCAAAAAATATTCGAAAATTAAATTATGTTTGTTTAATAACTGTTGAATAAAATATTTTTAAAAATACAAGAAATAAAATGGGATGAAATGATTTAAAAGAAACTTTTTTTATATTTTTTGAAGAGAATAAACTTTTAGTTATGAAATTTTTTGATATCTAGTTTCATTTTGGAGAAAAATAGATTTTTTTTATTAGAATAATAAATATTTTTTACTCTTCTACACAAAATGTGGCATAAGTTAAATTCTTATGGAAAATAATCTTATCTGTGATGAAAATTTAAAATAAAAAGTAAACCAAAAAATGAAATCAATGTTAATTTATGTTAGAAGTAATGTTTTTCAATTGAAATAAATTACAAAATTTATCTTTTTCAAGGATAAATACAAATTGCTACTTAAGAAAAAAACTAACTTTTTTTAATCAAACAAATTTTTTAAAACATTTTCGTTTTTTAAAAAAAAGAGTGAAATTCACCTTGCGACAAAAAATCGACAAAAAATCACCTTAAGACAACTATCTCAAATGAAAAAGTTTCTAATTGTTCCTCTTTAAAGAAAGACAAACAATATGTTTTGCTTGAAAAAATATTATCTTATTTAATAAAGATTAATTGGATGTCAGGAATATTACATTTTGGAATTGAAATGCTCAAAAAACTGAAATTACGCTATAAATTAATAAAAACAATTAACACTGTGATATTTGTGAATAATAGCCCAGAAATAAACTAATGAATGTCTTTTCAAAATTATTATATACGCAGAAAAGTGCATTTTGTTCCGGAAAGCTGGAACCCCGTTTTGCAACCCAACTTACAGAGAAAGTTAGAAAAAGATATTGCACAGAGGTTACAATCCTTGCTTTTTTTATTACAAAAAAGACGTTTATAACAGTTCATTTTCTACACTTTAAAGTTCCATTTTTATTCTTTTCACTAAACAATAAATCTCTTTATTTATCTTTATCTGCTTCTTGTATAATTTAACAGAGAATAAATGGTAAATTGCGTGAACCGCCTTCTTGTCGTTCA
This sequence comes from Ganaspis brasiliensis, assembly GCA_037103525.1. NCBI lineage: Eukaryota > Metazoa > Arthropoda > Insecta > Hymenoptera > Figitidae > Ganaspis > Ganaspis brasiliensis. The sequence goes on from JAZKLR010000113.1 coordinate 502,382, forward strand.
TTGCTTGCACAATAGTTTTTCACATTTATTTAAGTTCAATCAATTTCAAAGTTATTTCTTTCTTTAAATCGTGCAATTAAATGTTTTAGCATATAATTTTTCACAAATTTAAAAACCTAAAAATCAATACGAGACTTAGAAATGTAAAGCAAAATTAGCGCACAGCGACATCTGTCGGTCGAAAGTGAAGGATACGGGTAAGTCGGTAAAAAATCAGGTTTCAATACTCTAAACAAAAACATATATTTTTACACTTTATTTATGCATTTCCTTCTCAGATTAGCTAAGTTAATATCACTAATTACATTTTTTATCAAATTTTCAACTACTCTTGAATAGATATTCATCTAAAGTGACATTTATGCCCCCGGAAATTTAACCTCACTTTGACATTTTAACTTATATTTTTAACAATAAATAGCCACTTTTTTACGACACTCAAGTTAGAAAACTCTTGTTTTGGACTTCGTCTATTAGCCACGAGAACAGTTTTCTTATTTTTGACCGTCTTTAATTCAAATTTGTCAAAACAAGCAAGTGCAAGCAACTGCAAGCAAGTGCTAGAAATTTTGCTTGCACTTGCTTGCAATCCTGATGTCAGGGTAAAGGTCCGGTGCTTTGTAATCCTTCGAAACTTGTAGTTGGTTTAATTGACTTTAAGTCGTTTTGTGCAGCTTCACGTTCGGAATACCTTCTAGCGATCCGTTCTAGAGGTTTGTGACCTTTTCTAATCATATTCTTTATAGATGTCATGTGGTTCTCAAATTTGAATGCACTGTATTTGTCCAAGGACCCATATTTCTTGACATCCGTACAAATATGCAGCAAGTTATGAACGTTGTGCGAGATATATTGTTTCCCGAAGATTATTTGAAAACCTTTAACAAAGCGTCTCAACATGTCGTGACAACAATTTATATTTGACGGTTCTTTTAGGTGTTTTTAATTAACTAACACGGATATTGCAGTGTGAAAGAGTAAAAAGTTGTCGTACATATCCCTTCTAAGAATATTTCTCAAAACCACTGGCCCTGTATATAACAGAAAAGTTTGAAATTCAGTTGCTTTCAGTGGCGGATCCAGACTTGGTTCCAGGAGGGGGTTATACATGAGAGAGAAAGAGACAACACTACAGTGTTGTCTCTCTCTCATGCAAGTCTAAGTTAGCTCCAGGGGGGGCTCATGACCCCCATGACCCCCCCCCCCATGGATCCGCCACTGGTTGCTTTCCAGTGTGCGTATTCATATAATGATCGGGGTTTCCTTACGAATTCAGAAGGTATACTGTAACGCATGGTTAACAATTCTTTAGAAATTTTATCTACCTGCTCGGCACTAAATCTTACAGACAGTGGACCAATGATCCACAAATGAATAAGCTTATTTACTACACCTAATAATATTAGATGCATGTAATCTAAGGGCACGTTTGTTACACAACCAAAATTTGGAATAGACATTAAGATTCTCTCCTGCTCATTATCAAATTCTTTATAATCGTTCCGAATAAATCCTTCGTCCGTCTTCAGTGCAGTAGGTTTAGTACCTGAAAAGCATACTGTTCTCCTTTTTTTTCTGTTCAAATATCATATATTCGCGCCTTTATGTTTCTCGATTGACTTGTATAGTCTGGTCTACGTCACGACCGTGTGCGTGCGCACGTCTTCTCCACTCTGCCACTCAGACTCTCTCGAGAGATTTACCGCGACGGTTCGATACTCTTGTGCTCAATAAATGATCGTGTTTTACTCCTAGATAAATGTGTTTTCACTGAGTTCTGCCCACCCACATTAGTAGTATGTTAATAGGTTATGGACCCCAGGAACGATTTCCACTGCGCGGAATTGAATTTTGAGTGAAAATCCAGAAAATTCGTGTGGTCGTTTGCGGCGTGCTCGTGCGTGTTCAGTGGAAGCCATTTTCTTTGGACTGTGAACTTTTTAGTTAACGATTGTGAACGAAGTGAGAAATAAACGAAAGTTTTTTTTCTACAATGTCGACAGTTACAAAAGATCTAGTAAATCGGTGTCGATTTATGTTGGGCATGCAGGATGAGGACGTGGAAGTCCAGGTGAAAATCGACGATTTGTACTTCACAGTCATATTCAAAGAATGAGAAACGATTAGCTTGTGTAAGTAAAATATTTCTCACAATCTTCATGTGTTTGACGACAGTTAAATATTTTACATAACGACTGTGTTTAATTTCCAATTGGATATGACTGAATTTTAAATAACGACGGTGTGTAATTCAAAATATATTATGAATTATTTGAACTTTAATTTTGAAAAAAAAATGATTGACTAGTTGTATTCAATTAAATGACGGTGTTTAAGAATAAATTTCCGAACCAAACATTCGAATTCGAAAAAACAAAATAAAACGATATTTATTTCTTTTTCACGCATAGCAAGAAGTGTTTAACAAGTATACAGTTTAACGAATTTAGCTCTAAACAATACAAAACTATGAAAAAATAGTTATTAAAAATTGCTTTATTAAAAGTGTTTTTAAATAAACTTAGTAAATAATATACGTTGTTAACATAAAATGCTATATATGAACGAAGAACCAGTTATATTAACGAAAAGTTAATTTGTAACGAAAAGTTCAGTTTTCTTTCATAACGACAGGATATAATTATAAATTCTTTAATTCTTATTTTAAGACACATAAATCCGTGCTTCTAGGTTATTTCTTTTTGGAAAGAATTGTGTTCATTCTGAAAAAATCGAAACGACTAGGTTTGTTTTTTCGTAACATTCGAAAGTAACGAGAGTTGGAAAAAACGAATCAGTTCTGATACATTTAAGCATGTGTTCTGTTTTAATGTTTCAAGAGCAAGCCATATTTAATGCACATAAATTAACGAATGACAGTTTTACTATTTTAGAACTGAAGAAACGAATGTTTATTTATTGTTTTATTTGTGAATAATTAATTTTAAGGTAAAAATTCACTCAAAAAGGAATGGGACATTTTACGAGAGGAAATGATTTGTGCTGAGAGGGGCTTAAAACCCCCCACTTCTAGTACAAACGAAGTTCCTGATAATGTCGAAAAATCAAACCTACTTGGGCAAACTGATCCGACAGATGAAACTAAACTTATCTCAGAGATACAAGAATTCATCGACGACTGTTTAAAAGAATCAGGTGACTATAGAAATTTAGAAGTGAACGATTTGTTTACGATCAAATATAAATATTTGTATTTAACGATTTGTTTGTTTTAAACGATTGTACGATTGTGTTGTGGACAACATATTTATTTTAATGACTCTTTTGTAATTTATTTGAATATTTTTTTGGTAGATGTGTCACCAGAAGAGGCGAAAGGTTCTGGAGTTTGTAAAGACGGAGAAATGTCAGCAAATGACACCGAAATAAGTCCGATTTCTGAAAAGAAAACCGGGACAATCAAGAAGATCTTTTCCTCAGACACGAAAGTTGACAGTAAAACTAATGATAAATCAAATGACAATAATGAATAACGAAATGTACAACAATAATTTAGATTTAAAACGACAGTTTAACTCAAACGACAGTATTGACACGAAATTGGCACATTTCTCGCAAATTGAGGGAAGAATGGCTGATAAAATCACGCAACTTGAAAAAGTTTTGGATGTGACCCTTTCCATGCATTCAAGTATGCAAGACACAATGAAACTGTGGATTAGTCAACGAGAAAAAGATGACAAACAGGTAAAACGACCAAAAATTATAGATGATGTAATTTTACCACAAAGTTCCAAATTTCCTATTCCTTTATTTCAAACGAAAGTCACGAATGGTAAACAGTCTTTTAACGAAAATAGAACGACAGTTAATGAAAATCAAATTATTTCTAATAACCATAGAGGTATAAGAAGAGAGGACGCGAGTCAGTACGAACTCTATAGGTGGGAGCGTCAGGCCGATAGAAAGAGTCAGCTGACTTAACGTCCCCTCTTTTATCTCTCTCAACACACGCATTCGTTCAGAAACAAGGACAAAAGAGGAGACGTTAAATCCTAGTCAGCTATAGCTGACTCTTTCTATTGACTTGGCTCGTTTTAAGGTCTTTCGTGTCCTCTATTCTTATACCTCTATGCTAATAACTCAAACATTTTTGCGAATCAAGTTAAAGAAGCTATTAAAATCGAATTAATAGGTAAATGTAGTAGCATTAAATACGATTATAAATTGACTTCTCAAAGTAAATTTGAACATTTTTACGAGTTTTTAAATTCGGAATTACGGATGATAGAGTTGCTTTACGTTATAGATTCGACTCTTATTCCTCCGGATGAACTAAACGAAAAGTTAAAAGAAAATCACAAATTTAAAGTTCGAGACATTTTAATAAATCGAATTGATAAAGCTTGTCACTCAAGAATTTTACACATTCAAGATCCAAACGAAATTTTAAGTAAATTAAAAGAATTTAAACGATGCGAGGTAAATTTAACGAGTGTAACGGCCCGTAAACAACTCTATATAATTCAATACGATCCAAAACGCGAAACGGCTATTAAATTCATAGACAGATTTGAAGAAATCATTTTAAATTACAAGAATATTCCAGGTTCTATGCCTTTAGCAGACGACGAAAAACGCGATGCTTTATTTAACGCGATAGTGAACCAAATACCAGAAATCCAATCAATTGAATTTATGACAAAAAGTCAAACCGGTAAAAGCTTAAATTTTGATATGCTTAAAATGTTTATTATTCAGGCCAAAGCTAATAGATTACAGACTGCTAGCAAAAATCATCCAGGGTCAAATCCTGCGACGGTGGCATCTGTTCAATTTGCCAATTCTAATAAAACGAGGTGGGTAAATGAGAGATGCTTTGAGTGGGATGACATAGGCCACATGTCAAACGAGTGCCCCCGAAAAGGCCAGAGGCTCAAAAAATGTTATGAGTGCCAACATTTCACAACTCATAAAGCAGCAAATTGTCCTCAACGACTGGCAAAACAAAAAGGAAGAGGAATAGTAGGTAAGCGTTGGTCCAACCCAAATAACAAATCTAATTTTTCTTACCGAGCCAACAATAAACGACAGTTTAAATCCAAATCAAATGCAAATAATAAGTTTAATTCTTTCAAAAATTCTCGTGGTAACAACACACAGTTTAATAAAAAATATGACGACAGTCAAACTAGAAAGCAATTTTTTAATAAAAAGGACAGTTTACAAAATCAAACAAGACAGACAAGAACAGGTACAAGCGAAGAACCTAAAGTCAATTTTGCAGAACAGCAAAACAATAACTCAGGTAAGTCTAATCAAATAGAGTCTCAAGTAACATCTTTGTCGGTGTCGGACACTATTTCCACCTCGAAAACACGAAAGATTTTGCCAGTTTATTCTTATAAACCTCACAATTTAGTTCGCTTTGATAATAAGTGTCATAGATATGTCTCGTTTATAGTCGATACTGGTGCAACAGAACATATCACAAATTCGAGAAATATTTTTGATAGTTTAGACGGTTCTGAATTCAATATTTTCAAATGCGCTAACAAAGACAGTAAAGCTGATTTAATTGTTGAAGGTAAGGGAAAACTTAATTTTATCTAAAAAAATAACAAGTCTCTCGAATTAACAAGTACGATATATACAGAATCAGTTTCTGAAAATCTTTTTTCGCTTCGACGGTTGGCTGAAGCCGGTTATTCAACTTATTTAGATAACAAGGGCATAAATATTTTTGATCCAAAAAGTCAAAATATACTTGCAACGGGTGTTTATTAAAAACCTTATTGGTTTCTTGAATTTAAAATTGACAAGTAAAATTCTAATAAAAAATTATCATCTTCAGAAATTAATATATTTAAAATGAAAGTAGTTAACAAAATTTCAGACCAAAATAAAAAAATCCAAAAAGAAAATTATAATTTAATTAAAGAATGTACAAACGATTTTTCTAAAACGATTGAAAATGACGAATTAAAAGATAATGATAATTTAAACAATATTTCAAATAAAGCTATGCTTTGGCATGTTCGGATGGGTCATGCATCTGTTGGTTATTTACGTAAATTAAAAGAATTGTGGTAAGATAATAAAGAATTACAGTCTGTTGTTTTTGATGACAGTATTTTAGATTGTGAAAACTGAAATTTAAAGATTGTTTAAAAACGAGAGAACTAGAGCCACACGACCGTTACAGATTATTCATTCGGATGTAATGGGGAAAATTTCTCCACTTACACATCCTCATGGATATCAGTATACATATAGTAGTATTAGTTGATGATTTTTCGCGAATGGCGTTCGCTTATCCGATGAAAACAAAGGATGAAACGGGTCAGTGTTTAGAAAAATTCATAAAAAGTTCACGAAATTTGCTAGGCAGCAATGAAAAGATTTGTTATCTACGATCGGATCAAGAAACCGAGCATATGGGAGGGTATACGAATGAAGTATTGGAACGCGAAGGTATAGAACGACAGTGCGCTAATCCTGATACTCCTCAGCATAACGGTGTATCAGAAAGATTTAACCAAACGATACAGAAAAAAGTTAGATCTCTTATGTTGGATTCCAAACTTCCGCCAAATATGTGGGATTTAGCTTTAGGGGCAGCTATTTATGTTTACAACAGAACTCCACACAGCTTAATTAATTTTGAAGCTCCGTTAAGAAAATTTGCGCCTCAATTTCATTTTGATATAAATCAAATCAAACGATTCGGATGTCTTGCTTACTGGTCGATTACGAGGAAACCGGAATCCAAGTTCTCTGCGCGAGCTATACAAGGTGTTTTAGTAGGTTACAATATGACTGGCTACATTTTCCTTAATCCAGAATTCGGAAAATTCTTTGAATCTCGAAATATTAGATTTAATGAAAAAATAGTTTACGGAAACAAATACAAAAAAGATTCGATACAAGACTGGCCGGTTCCAGAAACAAATTTGTCAATAAACGATTGGTTTGTTAAATATGATAACGAAAACAAAATAGATTCTTTTAAAAACGATGGCGTGTTATTAGAAACGGAGGAAGATCAAAGAAAGAAACGTGGTAGACCTCGTAAACGATCTTTGGAAATGGAGGAAGGAGATTTGAACGAAAGTACGAAAAAGATTAAAATCACGAGACAACCTTACGAAACTCGTAGTCGAAAAATAGCTGATATTAGCTTCGCGGAAAATTCCAATTTGGCAAATGTTTCGAGTAATATACCGTTCCATGTATAGAAGACGAGTTCTCAAGAACAGAAAATAAAACCGAAGATGATATCTTATTTTGTTTGCACGCTGAAATAAATAACGATCCGTTGACTTTTAAACAAGCGATAGAATCAAGTGCCAAAAACGAGTGGATAGAAGCGATTGAAGACGAATTAAACTCATTAAGCAAAAATAAAGTATGGTCAATAGTAGAGCGACCTGAAATCGGTAAGAACGGTAAGAAGGCAAATATCATTGATTCAAGATGAGTTTTTAAACGAAAGTACGACAGTCCCGGAAAAATTAAGTTTAAAGCTAGGTTGGTAATTCGAGGTTTTAAAGACACGAATTCGTATGACTTAAAGGAAACCTATGCGCCAGTTTCGCGACTCACTTTAGTACGAACAGTTCTTGCGATAATAAATTATAACGATTTTGAAGCTTGTCAGTTAGATGTTAAATCTGCTTTTCTAAACAGAATCCTTGAAGACGAGATTTATATGAAAATTCCTGACGGTTTAAAAGTATCCAAAGAAACACGACAGATTAAAGTTTGTAAGCTTCATAAAGCAATTTATGGTTTACGTGTTAGTGCAAAACAATGGAACAAAAAATTCTCAGAAGTTGCTTATTCGTTGGGATTGGTTAACGATGATTATGAACCTTGTTTGTTCACTTGGCGATCTGGTAATTTGATAGTTATTCTATTAATCTATGTTGACGATATTCTGCTAGCCAGTAACGACCGTAGGAATTTATTCTTACGTTTATTTGTAAACGAATCAATCTCGGGAGGGAGTGTTAAAATATCATATACTCGCGCCTTTATGTTTCTCGATTGACTTGTGTTATCTGGTCTACGTCACGACCGTGTGCGTGCGCACGTCTTCTCCACTCTCCCACTCAGACTCTCTTGAGAGATTTACCGCGACGGTTCGATACTCTTGTGCTCAATAAACGATCGTGTTTTACTCCTAGATAAATGTGTTTTCACTGAGTTCTACCCACCCACATTAGTAGTATGTTAATATTTTCTTATTTCCTTTTCCTTGTTTTCGTGGAACAGATTCTCCTTTTATGAGATACTTCGAGCAGCTGTTATATCCAGTGTGACCTTTCAGATAAAAAACAAATGATTTTGCAGGAACATCGCATACTATAGCTGCACATGATATTAAAACATCAGAATCTTCTAATCCTTTAATACAAACTTTGATTAACTCTTCGATAAATTCCTTTAGAAAATCATTTGCATTATCTGGTTTCGATTTTCCGTAAAATGCACCAACAGGATATACTGTATCTCCATTTAATTCAGAACATAAAATTAACGTTATACTATCAGTTCCCGACTTATAGATAGGTAAACCATCGATATTAAATACTAATTTTACTTCATCCATGATTTTATTTATTTTTTTTACTCTCCAATAATACCTCTTACAGCTCTCTCCACACCAAAATGGTGATATTCACCACCGCCGAAATGTAACATTTTTACATTTCTTATGTTCCCCATCAATGTTCTCCCATCAAAAGGCAAAGTAAAACATAAAACTGAATTCAGAAGTAATAGCAACGCCGTCAGAGCAACAAGACTGATATTGAAGAGCAAAGCCCAATCACGTAATTTAATTTGAAATAACTTTCCATTACTGCAATCATTATCTTCAAAATCTTCATTTTCATAATCGTCATCTTCAAGATCGTCTGCTGTTTGTTTGCTTAGAAATATGTTATCTGCAGTTTCACTGAAGTCTTGGAAAGATAGATCAGATAATGAGCCGTCACTAATTTCAGAATCTAACAAAACATCTTCTGTATCGCAGTTGTTTAAAAGAAACGAAGAATTGTTTACACTGCAAAAAAAAGTATTATTTAATGTTTTGTAAATAAAGTTTAAGAACAATAAAAATGTAAAAAAAGTTCAGTACCTACATTTTATTTTTAAAAATGAATTTTGTTGGAAATAGGGAGACAGTACCTTTTTTCATAAAATAGGTAAAAAGATAAATAATTTTATGATTTAAAATTTGTTATTAGATTGAAATTTATACACATTTCCACTTTCCAAAAAAGTATTTATCAAAAAATTAGGAATGATTGAATTAGGGATAGAAAATTAGATAGAAAATCCCTAGTGTCTCTTACTTATTTTTCTCTTCTGAATTCGAATTAGAAGTCAGAATAACGATATTGGCAAAATTTTTTAAGATCACTGCTTAAAATTTCAGACAACTTTCGGAATAATTAACCCGATTTTGTACGAAACTAGTCCGAAATTTGTCTCAAATTAATACGATAAAGTTCGAAAGTAGTAAAAAAAAATTAAAAGTCCGAGCTTGTAATTCTGACTTCACACTCATTCTCGTCATAGAAAAAATAAATAGAAATACATAAGTGCAGTGTCCCATTTTTTCTTCAATATGATAGTTTACTAATATTAAATCGCGAATTGATTAAATACTAATTTAAAAAGTCTTTCAGTGAAAAAAACAAGAGATCAATTTTGCTTTAATGCAAACTTCCTTTTGTTATCTGTTAAATTATTTCTTTACGAAAATAAGTTGCATTTTTATCATGGTGAAATTATAATTGTTATAATTATAAAAGTAAAAAATTGTGATCTCCGTTTGAAACATGAACAGTTATTTTCAAGGACAACACTGATTTTTTAAAATAGAACTACAGAACTTTTCAAATTTTTTTAAGGTTAAGAATAATTTTTGTTTAAAAATTCAAAGTAATTTGATGGTGTTAAAAAAAAATATTTAAGAAGGATTGAAGGTTTTTAAGGTCACTATGCTTCATAATTTTCTGTAAAGAATTAGGACATTTTTACGTTGATGAAAGAGTAGTTTCTTCTGCTAGAAGCACCTGCAATCGTTGAATTGTTTCATAACAGCTTCTTCTTCAACCATGTGACTCGTCAAGTTATCGGTATTGGCATTACTGTAAGACTGTAACTGCTGCGCTGTTTCCTTCCAAACATCCTCATCAGCAATTGAAAATTGTTGTCTTGACTTGTACCTTACAAAATAAAATGAAATTATTGATAAAATTATAAGAATGTAAAAATGAAAAATATATGTAAGAATTTTTTTAATGGTTCAAAAGAAAAAATTTTTTGAATATTGTTAAAGGACTACGGAAATCGGCTGTAAATAAAAAAAAAATTACCCCTACTTTCGGTTTTTTCGATCTGAAAATATTTTTGTGGTTTTAATTTATAATTAAAATCTTATCTCTATACCTATTTGACTAAAAAGTATCTAAATTATAAATAAAATAGACCTAGAATGAGTTTCAAAGAAATTGAAAAATTTGTCAATTTTGAAAACATGTACTCTAAAATTAAATAAATCAATATTTTAAAAAAATTTATATTCCAAAAACTGTAGAATAATAAATACCTGAATTATAATTTTTAACAATGTCTTTATCATTATAATTAGAATATTAAGATTTATTGCATTTTTTTGAAATTATATTTAACTCCTTAGATACTAAATATAAAAAAAATGTAAAAATAATAATTGTAAAATTTTTTTTAATATTTTATTCGTCTCACAAATCAGACTAAAAAACATTTGAAAATTTTTTATAATTTTATAAATTATTTGAAACTTGAAGAAAAATATTTAATTTTCACTATTTTTACAATTTATGTTTTAAAAACTGATAAAACGAATTCACTTTATTCTGAGCTCATTTTAAATAAAATGCAAATAGTTGAAAACAAATTATAGAAAAAAATAAATTTTAAAATTACAAACAAAAAATTTTGATTAATTTTAAATATTAAAAACAGGTGATCACATTCTACTGGAAGCTTAAAAATTTTTCTATTTTATGAATATAAAAATAAAAGTATACCAATATTATTTTTTTACAAAATATCTGAATTACATGCATCATTTATCAAAAAACTGTAACTGTAATTAAAAACAGAATAACATTTCATTACAAAACTTAAATTCAGGGCCGAATTGGGATTTCAAAACGGTCCGGGAAACACAATGAGGCCGCTTTACAAGCGGCCCTATTTTGTACAAGCTTTAAAGAATTACCGGCCCACCCACTGCCCAAAAAAAAGCGACCCACCGAGATTTTTCCCAGTTTCCCGACCGGCCAATCCGGGCCTGCTTAAATTTATGGTAAACGTAATATTTTATATTTATAATTTCATTATTTCATTTATTTCGAAAACTCTATAAAAATTTTATTTCAAACTTGAATTTTAAATAAAATTATTTTTTTATTTAAAATTTGTATTCCTTCATTATTACCAAAAACAAAATTGTGAAATATATATTTAAACTGAACACTATTTTCAATATTTAAAAAAATTGAATAAAATATATTAGTTTAAATTTTAGAATTTACTTCTTTGTTAAAAAATATTGAAAATTGAAAAAATTTAAGTTCTACTAAAAAAGTCTAATTTTACTAAACGAAATCTGATTTCTCGTGGTGTAAAATAGAAATCATTACAAAATAGGAGGTCGTTCATAAACTTCGTCACACCCTTAGGGGGAGAGGGGATGTCGAAAAATGCCAGGTTTCTCATGTAAAAGTGTGACGTTAGGGGTGGAGGGAGTCCAAAAGGGTGTCGTACAGAGTGAAGTATTGTTTGTGAACGACCCCTAATAAACAAGAGATGAAAATAATAACTATTACTAAATAATGGAGCTATTAAAAAATAAATATTATTTCATTGTTATGGAATTTTCAACATCATATTAGTATAAATATTAACTAACATTAAGTTAAATACAAATTTATTTTTTGTTACGAAATTATAAAGTTTCCGAAATTAATAAAATTAATAATAAATAAATTATAAATAAAATAGTAAGTTTATTATAAATTTAATTTTTGTAATGTACCAACTGTTTTAATAAATTATTTTCTTACCTTTAACTTTCAAATTTAAAGAAGTTATTATTAATTATTGTATTTAAAATTAATTTAATAAAATGTTAATTTTTAAAAATATCAAAATGAATGGATAAAATAATTATTCAAACGAAACAAACGGAAATACTTAACAGTATAATATAATAATAAGGATATTTATATTTATTTACGTGAGGTAAAGATATAGATTAATATTATTGAAATTTACAATTTTCAGTATTTTTTGCTTAATAATAGATAGTTATTATTTTCATTCTTTTAAAGAGTTTTGAATTATGCCGCGTTATAGTTATCTGTTCTGTTGTCCCGGAATGAACCGAAATATTATATTCTAAAATTTGAGAAAACATTCTAAAACTTAAATTTAAAAACAAAAATAAAGAAACTCGTGATAAAATATAAAAAAAATAGAAAAGAAACAGATTGTTAAAAGTTTACGAGGATAAAAAAAATTTCAAAAAGTGAGAAAAAGAAAGGTAACGGTACCTATACTCGATCAGTACCTATAGTCGATCAGTGATGATTAAATTGGATTAAATTAATTAATAGTTTAATAATATTGATGCCAAATACTACCTCGAATATTACAAGATTTATTTTTTCCAATGTAATAAAACAATTAATTAATTTTCCCTAATTAAATCATCACTGATCGACTATAGATACTGATCCGAGTATTGGTACCATTACCTTATATAAACAAGAAAATGTTCTAAATTAAGACAAAGGTAAATATTTAAAAAAATGTTATGAAGGAAATTAAGATATGGAATTACTGAAAAAAATCTACATAAAAATGAGAAGCAAAATAATAATGTTAAAAAAATGAAATATTAATGTCTCAATTATTTGTGGGAAAACTCTAAACTAAAGGCGGTTGTTAAATATATATGGTTGACAAAATTAATGACTTAAAAAAAAATTTAATAAATGGTGTAAACATATTTTTTGTAATATAAAAATAATTAATTGTTGATAAATGAAAATTGGATAAATTGCAAGTTTTTAATGTAAAAAAATTAATTGACGTTCGGAGATTGGTTAAATAATATCGTGTTAAAACTTTAAACACTTATAAAATTTTCAATAGAAAAAAGAAAGGTGATAAAAAAATCTTTTAAAAAACTTTTTCAAAAAAGTAACATGTACACGGAGAAAAATTTTGAATAGCGGCTGTCTTTTCTGTAACAGCGCATTCCTCCCAAACTTTTGAATGTTAAAATCTAATGCACTAGCTGTGGGACAGCTGCGCGCCCACGACTTTTACTACTGAGTTTGCCTTGTATTTTCTTGGGCGCGCATTCCTCCCAAAGAAAAGACAGCAGCCGACCTTCTTGGTGCAGCTTCTCTCCTAAATTTCCCTCCGTGTAACTGGATTTTTAAAGGCTGCGACTATACGTCCGGCTAGACGGATAAAATATTTTTGTCCGTCTTCTACGGGATACCGGGGGATTCTTCTCAGTAGATGTAGACAAAATTATTTTATCTGACTAGCTGGACGTCTATAGACGTGTTTTAAAAATCGAAGTGTCTATAGACACTTCGATTTTTAAAACTTAAAACACCTACAGAAACATGTGAAGGTTCGCAGTAAATATGTTGAAAAAGTCTCATGGATCACTATCCCAAAAAGCTTAGAATTTATATTAAATAGTTCGCTAGAAATATTTGTACACATCTTTAACCATCAAAATTGTAAAACAAACGCGGTATTTGTACGGTAATTTATTTTTAAACTGCTCTAAATAATATAAAATTTTACATATATTAATAAAAATTATATAAAAGCTTACCTGCGCAGATTTTCATTTTCTGAAAACGCTGTAGAACATTCTGGATTTTTTGTTCCCTTCGAGGTTTCCTTAACTTTCAACAAATGTTTAAAGTCTTCATCTGTTTGCTTTTTAATAATGCGTCTTAAGTGACGCTTTGATTGACCACATAAACGTGATGTTTTACTTATTTTCGAAGTAGTCATTAGGAAATGATGATTAAATATTTTACAAGTGCACTTGTTACGAAAATGGCGTGTGATTGTAGAATTTACATTTCGTCAAAGGTTCTAGGTAGCCAGAAGAAGGCGGAAATGCGCAGTGTTGTCAAATACTGTATGTTTGGCTCATTGGCTGACACTATTTACGAGATAAACGCGGGCTTCGAGTCCGCAAGGCAAGAGGTTCTCAACATATGTAGTTGAATTCCGGTCTGCAGTAAACACCTTGAGACGCTTGCGCAGAAGCAAAATGCGTATTTTTATTTCAATAATTGTCCTAAAACACATATTTCTACGTATTTGTTTGAATAAAATTGGTGACAATTAAGGTGCAAAACGCAGTGTCTTTAACAATACCAAATGGGGAATAACTAGAAATAATTATCATGTTTGAAGTTTAAGACGGAAGTGACGTATGCGCTGACATGCGCATAATATCTTCTTTTTCGCACTTTATGCATTTCAAACTAGACCGCTCATTTGGACCAATGAGGTTACGTTTGGGAGGCATGCGCAGTTGTCGATGGGGGTTCTCGCTGGCATCTGTGAATCGTTCTCGCAATTTTGCGGCGCATGGTAGAATACACAATGCTTAAACTCTCTAGGAGTGACTATTAACATATATTATAGTGTCCAAAATTAAGTTTAAAGTTTCCAAGGTCCTTATAGTCTACATTTTAAGATACCATTCATCATTCTGTGTTACAAGCTGAACAGGTGAGATGTAAAAAATCATTTGTTAAATATTTGTATTTTCTTCATATTACCCAAGATGTGCATGCGACCAAATAACCTAAAATTATCTACATAATTTAAGGAGAAATTGAACAAACTACCTATCGGAATAAAGTTCATCCACTTTTATATTTTCGTATTAAAAAGCTAGATTAAGTTAACTATAGTGACAATTAGTGCGGTTTCAAGAAAATAATATCATTCCTTTGTTTAACAATGAGTCAACGCGTCAACGTGATCATGACGCGTCGACGTTTAAAACCGTAGCATTTTGGAATCACCTTTCCACGTGTTTAATTTGTTGTGTTTTAATAAAAATTTCACTTTTTTCCGATCATTTGACTGATTTCTCATTAATTATGCATGATTACAATCTAAAAAATAATTAACTGTATAAGTTTGGCATCGAAAAGCGAGATGCATGTATATAAGACCTAAAATTGATTAGTAATATTTTCCATTTTACCGAATTTCATGAGATAGAACTTTCTTTTAGCAGAATTTTTATTTCGCAGAATTTATTTTTAATCGAATGTGACTGAATCCGAATTCTTGTTAAGTAAAATGTTCAGGTCAGTTAGTTCATATTTAACATATATTTGATTTTACAAACTTTTTTTATAACTGACTTTTTTAACCGAATTTTGACTAACCAGAATCCTCATTTCAAATAATTTTAAATTATGCGCATTTTTAAAATACAGAATATTCATTTTGCCGAATCTCCATTTGTCCGAACTTTGATTTTGCACGAATTTATATTAAATAAAATTCATAAAATGATGAATTTTCATTTGTGCCAAATTGCAAATAGACGAATATACATTAAAATGGTCAAAAATTAATTAAAAAATTTTTGTTTTAATTTTTATGCTCTTAACCCTCTGGAACAATTCTTTATCGAAAAAAATTACTTCTTTTGGGTCCTCTACATTTTACATGATATTTTTAGGGGGAAAGGGTCAAAATTAACTAAAATATGTATGAAATAATATATGTAAAAAATCCTTATTTTTTATTTTGCAATTAAATAAAATTTAAAAATAACTCAAAGCTGATAAAGATTCTCTTGTATTTGCAAGGAAGACATACTTTTCGTACATTTCAAATACACAAAATTCTGTTGCTCTTTAGAGTCCTTCAAAGAATTATATCCAATACTTTATTTATACTTTTTTATAATATTAATTATTTTATGCAGAGCCGTCAAAAAATTCATAAATTGCAAAATTATTGAAAACCAGTTAAAAAATCTTTTTTATATACTTTTTTTGTAAGTTTTAAATTTTAAATATACGACAATAAGGTAGTAAATTTAAATTTTATTTACAATAATTGTTCAAATAACAAAGACTCTATTGTGTTATTTTCCTCGGTTATCCCGAGTAAAAAAATTGCAAAATTCAAAAAACAATTTCAAGCGACTAGATTTATATTATAAAAAGTTTATTAATTACAGCATTAATAGTTAAAACAAATTAACAATTTCTTGGAATAATTAATAAAATTCTATGATTGCAAGAAACTTAAAAAAAAGTAATCAAAAATATTATATAACGCAGGCATCACAGGTTGTTCCCTATTCACCTTTCTTCTCCGATTTTAAAGGTTTTTACCTAGTAGGGGAGAGTCGCTAGTTGTGAGACGGGTTTTATTTTTGACCTATAAATTGAAAATAGGTAAACGAAATCGTAAATAAAATACACCGTTCAAAAAGTAACTTAAATACGCAACTTTTAGTCATAGAAAGTGTAGTGTTCAGATGAACTCGAAAAATTTTATGATCAATTTTCCGAGCACATCTTTAAAGTCAAAAAAAAAAAGGTGTCCAGTTGTGAGACACTTATAAAAAAATGCTAAAATTTAAAAAAGTTGGCATGGAACATTATGTTTAATATAAATAACTAAATATATTGATAATACATATTATTATATACTAAATAAAAATATTTATTCTTTAAAATATGACTATCAGTTTTCTTCATCGAAATCGCTGTCGCAATGTAGGCAAATGAAATAAATGTGCGCATGTTCCCACACTTTATATAATTGTTGTGTTATCAAATGTACGTAACGAACTAAACTAAACAGAGCGCTTTATGCTGCATAACAAAAAATATAGGCTATTCCAGATGGGCGGGGCTGGTGACTTGCTGTGTCTCACAACCGGAAATTGGCGCTATATTGAAAAAGGAAAAAAAAATATTTCCAACTGTAGATTGAAACAATGCAATATTGCATTACAAAATAGAAGGAAAATACTAAATAAAAATGCATAACATTTAGCTTTTCTAATTAATTAACTTAAAAAAAAAGTACTTTGCACATATTGAAAAAAAGTTTTTTAGTCGATTTTCACACACAGTGTTGGCATCTAACACAAACAATACATATATCCGCTTCGGTGTACACGCAAAAGTTGGCTCGTATAAAAAGAAATGTTTTTATGTATACCAATCAGCCTTTTTATATTTCGTGTTAAAAAAAATGGACTGTCTCACAACTGGAGCCGTCTCACAACTGGCGACTCTCCCCTACCTCTATTTTAAAGATTTGTTCCCTATTACCCCTTTTTAATTTTCAAATTCAAATTGATAGCCAAAATGCTAAGCAATAAAAAGAAAATTATATAGAACCCCAGCTCGATTGATTTATATTAACCTGTGTCAGCAATCGTTCGAAAGTGTCCATTCAAAATACAATTCAACAGATCTTCTCATTTAGAGACTTTTGAGGTAAAAAATCCACGATAAGTCAAAATTTTGACTTATCATATTTTCAAAGTGATCATCTTAAACCACCGTTACCGAGGAACTTTAGGGTCACTATTTACAAATCTCATGTCAAAAATTCAGTTTTCTAAAAACCTGATCCAATATGGCGGACATGAGAGTTATAAATGGTGACCTCAGAAATTCTCGGTAACCGTGATTCAAGATGATTAGGGGAGAGTGGCCATCAATGTACCAGTTTTTTCAATGAACCATTTCAATTTTCTCAGAAACAATTGAATAAAAATTCTCCTAATTTTAAATATAAATGAAGTTTGCGTAAACACACTACGTCCATAAATTTGAGACGTGTGGATTTATTCTTTACACAGAAAACTGGAAAAAACTGTTTTTGATGTACTGAAGAAAAAATTTACCTAAAATACGAACACGTTTTTTAATTGAAATAAGGCCATTTAAAAATAAATGTACTTACGATTTATTTTGTTTTGGGCCTTAACTACAATATTCTAATGAGATAAAGATTTTGAAATATTGGATTAAGTTATAAAAAACCATTTTTGTTGCAAATGTCATGTTGATTCAATGTACCGGGGAACAATGAACCACCTGGAATTTCAGTGTATTTTCGATTTCCAGAGTGGTATGCTTGATTATAAAACTAGGCTTGCATACAGCATGTTACAGCGATTGTTATCAGTACTTTTCTCAACATAGCAAAACTAAAATGCCATTTTAGCTAGTTAACTTAAATTTGAGGTATATTAATGTTATACATTATCAATTAAAAAGTGTTAAGTAACAATTTTTCATAGTATTTGATAGAAAACAAGTTTTTTTACAAAGTGAAAATTGCAATATTATTATTGTTGAACATTTTTAGTATTTTTATAGAGGTGGTTCATTGTGTACCCAGTTTGTTGAAAATGAAAATAGCTTGTTACTTTAGAAAAATCCTAAATTTTATTATTTAATCAAAATAAATCGTGTAAAATATGTGTGCATTACCTAGATAAGTGTTGTAGTTTTATATTGATGCAAAGAAGTGCTTGAAATTGGTGAAATTCAATAAGTACTATGACCTTGAAAAAAACCCGGTACATTGATAGCCACTCTCCCCTACTTCAAAAATGTGGAAAGTCACATTTTTGGGTCCACCATATTTCTAAAAATGATATCTTAAAATATAGCTAAAAATGAAAAAATATGTGTCCTGTAACATTTTTTGCTAACAAATTCAAAAAATAATTATTTTTTAAAAAAAGTTTATTTTTTAAAAAAAGTTTATTTTTCCATTTATTTTCAATAAAAATTTTAGTTTGATTGCTGATACAGATTAATATTAATCAATAACAGAAATTTTTTATATTTGTTCCAAAACTAGGATGTAGCGTAAATAAAATTTGTAAAAATAATTTTTTCATGTCTCTTACGGATACCCTATTGTATAATGTATTTTATAAATATATATAATACAATGTTTGTAGATTTAAAAAATTTAAACAATTATTTAATATATACTAAAAAATTTCTAATAAATCTTAAAATACATAACTTAAAGAAACTTTTCTGTCCCCTTTTTATCCTTTATTTTTGAAAAAAGTTGCACCTAATATTCACTTTTTTTTAATAACAATAGGTATTGTGAACCTTGTTAACGATTTTTCAATAATTTTGCTATTTATGGGTTTTCTTATCGACCCTGTTAAAAATAGATAATAATAAATAATTATAAATAAAATATTGGATGTTGTTCTTTGAACGATTCTAAAGAATCTTTCAAATATCTTTTATATTATTTAATTTCAAAATAAAAAACATACTGTTAATTTTTTCGATACAAAATAAACTTAGGCGGTGAGAGCATAAAAATTAAAAAAATATATATATATTGCGGAACACTTATGTCTATACATTTGCAATTTGGAACAAATGAAATAAGGTGTTTTAAAAATTCTATCACATATGTATTAATATATTTGGACAAATGAAGATTCTATCATTTAAAAATTTTACAAGTTCCGTTTAATAAAAATAAGGTTTAATGAACATTTAATTAAAAATAAATTATGTGAAATAAAAGTTCTGCTAAAAAAAAGTTCTGTCTCATGAAATTTGGTAAAATGAAAATTCTAACTAATGAATTTTAAAACTTCTTCATGTGCTTCGAAAATCATTTAAAATTTAAACTCTTAAAGTTTAATTGAAACTAACGTCATGTTACAGGAAATTAATTGTATCGATATCGAAAAATTCGCAGTTGTCGAATTTGAAGACGGATTGCAAATTATCAAAAGCAATTGGGGTGTTTTCGAAGATGATCAAGTGGTGGCAAGTTACTTTCCGCCAAATGCTACAAAAACAAATTTCATGAAATTATTATTAGCAGATACAACCGAGGTAGAAAAGGACTTGTGGTGTGACAGTAATGGACAGCCGTTTGTTTTAAGGCGAGGGTATACCTAGTTTTTCAACTATATGAAGCAGTTATTTTAAATTTTCAACAAAATTATTTTGATAGTAATCAAATCTGTAATTTTTTAGAAAATATGCCTTAATATTCAGAAAAAAATTAGCAATTAAATATTTTAATTTTTACTATTTTTGGAGCATTTTTTTCAAAAAAAATTTTCGTTTATCTCAAATAAGTTCATGTTAGTGTTAAAATCAAGTATATAAAAAAGCCGTAAATTTACAAGCTGATAGTATATTTTATTGGAATTATAATACTCTTTGGGCATTTCTCCTCTTGCATATATTCTAAATATTTATATAATAATATAACCTGATGGTTATAACGATGGAATTCGTGAAAATATAAGTGACGCTCAAATGCAAACAAGCGACATCGGCATTATTCTTGAAGTCGACTATTATTATTGTTACTATTATTACTTTATTTTTTTTTTATAAAACAAGTTTAGGAAAGGAAAAAATGCATTTACGCACTTGTTCGTGTGGTACTCGACCACGTGCTGTGGTAATACCTCACTAAACAACCTCTCCTATTCTTGCATTACATCTTCTAATCCACTATTGCTCCATCCGTCCTGAAGGGTAAGCAAAAGCGTGATTCATTTGCTAGAGTTGTTATTCTTGTTTCTTACACTGTTATTCTCACCCATTGCCGCTGATGTTCTTAAGAGGTGGTCAAG
Source organism: Ganaspis brasiliensis (assembly GCA_037103525.1). NCBI lineage: Eukaryota > Metazoa > Arthropoda > Insecta > Hymenoptera > Figitidae > Ganaspis > Ganaspis brasiliensis. The sequence goes on from JAZKLR010000113.1 coordinate 523,089, forward strand.
AACGTTGTTGGGTGCTTTTTTAAAGCTACCGAATAGGATCTTATAATGAACAGTGTTGCCGAACCAGATTGAGAGAGTTCAGAAGAACAGCCTTCTGCATGCGAACCGCCAACGCATCAGCTTTGTGCTCGCAGCTAGGAATCTTTTGAAATTGGCTCACAAATGAAGCTCGCATCCCTCATAAACACCCGAGTATAAGAACAATTAATCTGACCCTGTATCCAGGATATATTCTACTTAATTCAAACAGAAGGTCTTGATACTTTGTCTGTTTCTCATCTTCCTTTTAAGTGATATTGCTCTCAGCAGGTGCCAAAAACGCTATCACACAAATAACCTTACTTTTATGATCCTGGAGCACTATATCATGCTTATTGGCACTGATACGATGAGTGGTAAAAAAAGAAAAATTCCAGTAGATCTTACACTGATCATTTTCCACAACGGACTCCTGATCCCCTTGGGCATACGGCAAGATAAGCATCGAACTACACCAAAGTATTTATCACTCCATCCTGGCAAGCAAATAAAAATCCTTCAGTCTACGATTTTAAACCAGCAGATTTGAGGAAAGCAAATGACAAAACTTCAGACAATTCCAACTCTTTTATAAGACTGAAACACTGTCCATGCACAGGCCTGACAATATGTTCTTGTAACAGAAGCGTATGTTCTGCTTCCTTGACACGTTTTTTAAGCATCGATGGTGTTAAAGATGCTAAACCGTGTTCCATATCCCTGGTTTCAAATGGGAGTCTGCCGCTCGATATAAAAACGCCCCAACATTTGCAATTTCATGATGGTGAACAAATTGCATAAGAGGATCTCTACTATTTATGATTGAGCATGCCGCAGATAAAACAATTCTACGATGAAGACACACTAAATTTAAAAGACTTCTTCCTCCTCGATCTCGTGGAAGGTTAATACGAGGTACAGAAGACCTAGGATGATGACTTTGATGTATAGTCATTATCTTTCCAGTTTCTCTATCTAGTTCCTTAAAATCATTCTTATTCCACTTAACTGCTCCAAATGTATAGAGTAGTAAAGGAATGGATAATGTGTTTGTGGCTTGTATCTTATTCTTCTCAGATAGTTCAGATGCCCAAATTTTTCTGAGAAGACCAAGGTATTTCATATGGAGATGATATTTAAGCCCAGACAAATCTTGACTTTCCGATTCAGGAATTCCAAGATATGTGCAAGTTTCCCCAACACCAAGATGATGAATGGTATTGCCACCAATGAGTTGAATATTCTCAGAATGGTTTGACATTTCAGCTGTTTCTCGTCTCCCTTTAACCAAATGGATAACAGCACATTTATCCAATCCAAAATCCATACCAATAGCTCTGGAGTACTCGGCTACTGCAAACACAAGAATTTTTAATTCGTCGTTGCTGGATTCATATAGCTTAAGATCGTCCATATAAAACAGATGGTTGATCTTATGGACTCTATTTCTGGGTTTGCCACACATGTATCCAGAGTATTTTTTTTTGGAGTACTACAGACAGAGGCAACAGGGAAATGCAAAAAAGTAAAGGACTAAGAGAGTCTCCTTGGAAAACTCCTCTTCTAAACGAGATGATGTTAGTCATCACCTGCTGTTTGTTGGATGTTACAACAAACCTTGTCCTCCATATGAGAATTAGCTCCTTTAAGCATCTCACGATGTTCGGATGTACCTCTAAACATTCAAGGAGCTTGATGATCAGCTCATGACTTGTAGAGTCAAATGCCTTACTGTAATCAATCCAAGCCATTGACAGGTTACGTCGATAAAATATCGAGTCCTGGGTAACACACCTATCAATCAATAGGTTCTCCCTACAACCTGACAGGCCTTTCTTGCACCCTCGCTGTTCGCTTATTGCACCCCATACTGGCTCTATGGATGTCAAAATCCTCTCTTTAAGGATGTCAGTGAATAGCTTGTAGCAGGTGTTAAGACAAGCTATTGGTCTATAATTGTTTGGATTAAACAAATCTCCAGATTTTTGTAAGAGTACCGTTCGTCCTTCCACCAACCACTGTGGTATGGGATGTTCTCCGTTGAGGAAGGTAGAGAATATACGAGCCAAATGTTGGTGAGTTAAAGTGAACTTTTCCACCAAAGATTATTAATCTTATCTGGTCCGGGTGCTGAAAAGTTCTTCGTTTTAGCAATCAGAATTCTCACCTCCTCCTTAGTAATTGGTGGGCTTACCTCTGTAAGATGGTCAAGCCTCTGTCTAAGACAGAAGCTAAGAAAGAGTGTCAATGATGACTCTTTATCGTTCACTGAATGGGCTTTTCCATAGATGTTACTCCAGAAGATTTCAACCTCTTCACGACATGGGGGTCTTTCGACAGTTGGCGATGGTGAACTGAACAGACGGAAAGGATAAGTAGCATATGTATTATTTTGCTTTATCCATTTAACCCGCCGTTCTAAACGCTCTCTTATAACAACCAGAGAATGTATCTTCTCAATCCAATGTTGCTTGATAGTCTGCAACTTCGATTTCCTCAGAGTGTGATGCAATCTTTTTAGAGTTTGGATTATTTCCAAAACTCTGGGTATCAATTTTCATTTAGATTCTAGATAAACAATCGAACTCTGCAATTGAGAAGCATGCCGTAGAGCCATCCCAATTTTATACTGCACTTGTCTGATTCGTTTAAAAGCCCTAAAGACGCGATCTGTAACAGACTTTCTGTTACTTTCACGAAGCAGAAGCTTTGCTTTTTCATACACAGCACAGTTAAATGTCCAGAAATCTACATCGTCTGGAAGTAATGATAGCTCGTTATTTCCTTCAGCAATTTTCTCCATTTTAATGGAAACCTTTAGATGGACTTTGGTTTCCCTAAATCTCATGTTCTTTTCTTCGGTTGTTGGCGTAGGTGTTACTATTATTATTTATACTATTTATACTTTTTTTTTTACAAAACAAGTTAAGGAAAGGAAAAAATGCATTTACGCACTTGTTCGTGTGGGACATGACCACGTGCTGTGGTAATACCTCACTAAAACAACCTCTCCCATTCTTGCCTTACGTACTCTTATCCGGTTTTGCTCCTTCCGACCTGAAAGGTAAGCAAAAGCGCGATTCTTTTGCTCGAGGTGTTTTCAGTTCACTGTTCTGTAGGTGTTCCTGTCCCTTGCCGCTGTTGTTCTTACGCGGTGGCCAAGAACGCTATTGGATGCTATTTTAGAGCTACCTTCGTGATATTATATTATGAAGAACAGTGTTGTCGGACCAGATTAAGTGAACTTAAAAGGACAGCCTTTTGCATACCAACCGTCAATGCTTCAGCTTGACGTTCGCAATTTGGTATCTTTTTTAATTCGCTTACAAATGAAGCTTTAATCCCTCCCAAACAGCCTAGTATAAGAACAAATAATCGGATTTTATAACCTGGACACATTCGGCTCAGTTGAAACATAAGATCATTATATTTCGTCCGTTTCTCATCCTCCTTTTGAATGATGTTGCCCTTAGCAGGAGTCGAAAACTCTATCACACAAATGAATAGACACAGCTTGTTCATACACAGCACAGTTCTATGTCCAGAGATCTACACTCTCTGAGAGTAATGAGAGTTCATTGTTTCCTTCAGACATTTTATCCAGTTTCATGGAAAGCTTGAGATAAATTTTGGTTTCCCTCAATCTCATGTTTCCATCTTTGGCTGCTGGCGTTGATGTTATACACAAAATTTGTGTGTTCTCTGAGGGGTATTTCTGGTCTTGGAAAAGAGCTTTATATCCCCTTTTCCTCAGAGAGGACACCTGATCTCTTAAGTACTGCGGCGTAATTTACGCGTATTGGGGGTGCATATTGACCTATCGCGCATGTAACCTCTGCATGTATCCTCTTCTGTTAGGGGAACTATTTTGCCAACACAACAAAATGTCCCTCCGAAGTTGGTCCGTCCATTTTAACCTTAATCGAGCTTGTCTCTGGTCGTTGCTTAGTCGTCGCCTGAGTTCTATCCTATTGCCACGCCCAACTGAACCCTGATCTCCATCCGAGAGCGACCTATTGTGGGTGGCACTGCGCGTTACAGTCGCCATAACCGCAAATACTCTGTGTAGGAAGTTATCCCAACACAGAGTGGACAATTATATCGGGTGCCCACCCCTATCTGACTTTTGGTCCGCCCCGGGTATTTTAATTAACTCGGTACCTCCCATATCTGAGAGGCCTTCCCCTATCCGCCACCTTGAGAGGCGCCCGATTGGGTTGCCAAAAACCCCATCTCAAATGCTATTCAAGTATTTGTCCCAGTCGGCTCAGAAACTCTGTGATATCCAGTAAAGGGTACCACAATTCCCTTACCAACCCGATCAAATACCTATACGATGTTCTGTAATGGTCATTTTATTACTGAGCCAAGTAGGACCAGTATCTTTGAGCTGTTTGGTAACGGAGGCACCAGGCAACATATTTCGGGTACTAATATTATAATAATACTATATGTATTATAATAATACTATTATTATTATTTTTTTTACAAAACAAGTTTAGGAGAGGAAAAAATGCCTTTACGCACTTGTTCGTGTGGGACTCAAACACGTGCTGTGGTAATACTACACTAAAACAACCTCTCCCATTCTTGCTTTACTTACTTCATTCATTCCTGCTCCCTCCATCCTGAAAGGTTAGCAAGAGCGTGATCCATTCACTCGAGAGGTTTCCCATGTTTCTTGCACTGTTGTCCTCCTCCATAGCCGCCGATGTTTTTAAGCGGTGGTCGAGAACGTTGTTGGAAGCTTTTTTAGATTTTTTTTTTGTTTTTTTACAAAACAAGTTTAGGAGAGGAAAAAACGCATTTACGCACATGTTCGTGTGGGATTCTACCACATCCTGTGGCAATACCTCACTAAAACAACCTCTCCCAATTCTTGCTTTACATACTCTTATCAACTTTTGCTCCTTCCGTCCTGGAAGGTGAGCAAAAGCATCATTTTTCTTTACTCTGTACAGTTTCAGCATTCTGTTCTTTTGGTCTTCATGTCCATTGCCGCCGATGTTCTTATGCGGCCGACAAGAAATTGTGGGATGCTTTTTTAGAGCTACCTTTAAAGATGTTTTTTTTACAAGGAACAGTGCTGTCGCACCAGAAAAAGAGAGTTCAAAAGAACTGGTTTCTGCATTCTACCTGCTAACAAATTGGCTTGACGTTCGCAGGTTGGGATCCTCTTCAGTTAGCTCACAAATGAAGCCTACATCCCTCCTAAGTAGCCGAGAATTAAAACAATCAAATGGACTATATATCCTGGATGCATTTTACTCAATTCGAATAAGAGCTCTTAATATTTGATCCGTTTCTCATCCTTCTTTTTAATGATGTTTCTCTAGGCAGAAGCCGAAAACTCAACCACATAAATGATCTTACTTTTATGATCTTGGAGGACCATATCAGGCTTGATGGCACTAATATGATGAGTGGTGGGGAAAGAAAAATTCCAGTAGATCTTGCACTGGTCATTTTCTACAACGGACTGTTGATCTATTTAGGCATTCGGTAGAATGGGCTCCTTATCTATACCGTACTGGTGACGAAGGTGGTAATACAAAACCTTCAGTGCAGCAATGTGTCTTTCTAAATATCTGTTACATGCATAAATCGGACAGGCACTTAATATATGACTAAGTGTCTCCAGATATTGTTTGCATGCACGACAGTTGGAATCGTCAACAGGTATATGCATCACATATGATTTTTTTTTTTTTTACAAAACAAGTTTAGAAGAGGAAAAAATGCTTTTACGCACTTGTTCGTGTGGGACACAACCACGAGCTGTGGCAATACCGCACTAAAACAACCTCTCCCATTCTTGCTTTACTTACTCCATCTGTTCCTGCTCCCTCCATCCTGGAAGGTTAGCAAGAGCGTGATCCATTTACTCGAGACGTTTTTCATGTTTCTTGCACTGTTCTCCTCGCCCATAGCCGCCGTTGTTCTTAAGTGGTGGTCTAGAACGTTGTTGGATGCTTTTTTAGAGCTACCAATTAAGATGTTAAAGTGAACAGTGCTGCCGAACCAGGTTGAGAGAGTTCAGAAGGACTTCCTTCTGCATGCGCACCGCCAATGCATCAGCCTGGCGCTCGCAGCCAGGAATCTTTTTTAATTGGCTTACAAATGAAGCCTTAATCCCTCCCAAACAACCGATTAGAAGAACATTCAATTGGACCTTATAACCTGGGTGCATTCGACTCAATTCGAACATGAGCTCTTGATACTTGGTCCGCTTCTCATCCTCCTTACGATTAATTTTGTTCTCAGCTGGGGCCGAGAACTCAATTACACAAATGATCTTACTTTTATGATCCTGGAGTACTATATCAGACTTATTGGCACTGATACGATGAGTGGTGGAAAAAGAGAAGTTCCAGTAGAACTTACACTGGTCATTTTCCACTACGGACTCCTGATCCCCTTAGGTATACGGCAAGATGGGTTCTTTATCTATACCATACTGGTGTCGAAGATGATAATACAACACCTAAAGCGCAGCATTGTGTCTTTCCACATACCTGTTACACGCGTACTTCGGGCATGCACTTAGAATGTGACTTAGAGTCTCCGCATATTGTTTACATGCACGACAGATGTCACTGTCGACAGGTATATGCATCACACGACTGCGGTACACCAAAGTAATAATTACACCATCCTGACAGGCGAATAGAAATCCTCCAGTCTCCGATCTTGAACCAGCAGATTTAAGGAACGAAAATGTCAAACCAACTGACAATCCCACTTCATTTATGAGATTGTAGAATTGTCCGTGAACAGATTTGCTCTTATGTTCCAGTAGTAGAAGCGCATGTTCTGCTTCCTTGACACGGCCCTTAAGCATCAATGGTGGTAACGATGCTAATCCATGTTGCACATTACTAGTATCAAATGGGAGACGAAGTTCATTCGCAGCTCTTTCTGCCGCACGAGATAATAATACCCCACAATTCGTAATTTCATGATGGTGAACAAATTGTAAAAGAGGATCTCTACTGTTCATAATTGAGCATGTAGCAGCCAAAACGATTCTACGATGAAGATACTCTAAGTTCAGTAGACCTCTTCCTTCCCGATCTCGTGGAAGGGAAATTCGAGGCACGGAAGACTTTGGATGATGACTTCGATGGATTGTCATCATCTTGCGAGTTTCTCTGTCTAGCATCTTCAGCTCATTCACATTCCACTTAACTGCTCCAAAGGTATAGAGAAGCAAAGGAATGGCTAATGTATTTGTGGCTTGTATCTTATTCTTCCCAGATAATTCGGAAGACAAAATTTTTCTGAAAAGACTACGATATTTTGTTTTGAGACGATGTTTAAGCTGACGCACATCTTGAGTCTCCGCTTGTGGAATTCCAAGATATGAGTATGTTTCTCCTTGACCAAGATGATGAATAGCGTTGCTACTAATGAGCTGAAGATCCTCAGAGTCGCCTGGTGTTTCAGATGTTTCACGTCTTCCCTTACTTCAGTTGAAAACGGCACATTTATCCAATCCAAATTCCATTCCAATTGCTCGGGAATACTTAGCTACTGCAAACACTAGATTTTTAAGTTCTTCTTTATTAGATCCATAGAGCTTAAGATCGTCGATGTAGAAAAGATGGTTGATCTTATGAACTCTATTTCTTGGTTTGACACACACGTATCCAGAGCGATTTTTTTGAAGCACAATAGACAGAGGCAAAAGAAGGATGCAGAAAAGTAGAGGACTGAGTGAGTCTCCTTAAAAAACTCCTCTCCTAAAAGAGATGATGTTAGTTATCATCTGCTGTTTGTTGGATGATATAACAAACCTTGTCCTCCACATAAGCATCAGCTCTTTCAAGCATCTGACGATGTTTGGATGTACCTGTAAGCAATCAAGAAGCTTGATGATCAGCTCATGACTCGTAGAGTCGAATGCTTTACGGTAATCAATCCAAGCCATTGACAAGTTGCGTCGATAAACTATCGAGTCTTGGGTAACGCACCTATCTATTAATAGGTTTTCCCTACAACCTGACAGGCCTCTTTTGCACCCACGTTGTTCACTTATTGCACTCCAAACTGGCTTTATAGATGTTAATATCCTTTCTTTTAGGATGCCAGTAAATAGCTTGTAACAGGTGTTAAACCAAGCTATCGGTCTATAATTTTTTGGATTAGACAAATCTTCTGATTTTGGTAAGAGTACCGTTCGACCTTCCACCAACCACTGTGGTACGGGATGTTCTCCGCAAAGAAAGGTTGGAAAGATGCGGGCCAAATGTCGGTGAGTTGAAGTTAACTTGTTCCACCAAAGATTATTAATCTTATCTGGCCCGGGTGCTGAAAAGTTCTTAGTTTTAGCAATTATATTTCTAACCTCTTGCTCAGTAATTGGCGGACATGCCTCACTAGGATGGTCAAGCCCCTGTTCAAGACAAAAGCTTCTGAAGAGTGGTAAAGACGCATCCTCATTGTTGACTGTATAGGACGTCCCATAGATGTTTCTCCAGAAAGTTTCAACCTCTTCACGACATGGGGAGTTAACAACGGCTAATGTTGGTGGACTGAACAAGTGGGAGGGGTTAGTAGCAAATATATTATTTTGCTTAATCCAGTCAATCCGCTGTTATAAACGTTCTCTTATGACTACAAGAGAACGTATCTTCTCAATCCAATGTTGCTTGATGGTCTGCAATTTTGATTTTTTCAAAGTGTGATTCAATCTTTTTAGAGTTTTGGCAATTTCCAAAACTCTTGGTGTAAAAATTTTATTCAATTCTAGATACGCTATCACATTCTGTAATTGAGAAGGATGTCGTCGAGCCACCCCTATCTTGAACTGTACTTATTTGATTCGTTTGCAGGTCTTAGCCACTCGCTCTGAAACAGACTTCCTGTTACTTTCACGAAGCAAGGACACTGCTTTATCATATACCGCACAGTTCAATATCCAGAGATCTACATTTTCAGGGAGTAATGAGAGTTCTTGATTTCCCTCAGCCATTTTGTCCATTTTTATGGAAACCTTAAGATGAATTTTTGTTTCCCTTGATCTCATGTTCCCATCTTCGGTCGTTGGTGTTGGTGTGTCAAGAACCTGTATGTTCTCTAAGGGATGTTCTTCTTCCCGTAGAAAAGCCTCATGACCCTTTTTTCTCAGAAAGGATACCTGGTCTCTTAGATACTGAGGCGTCACTTCTGCGTATTGGGGGTACATTTCGACCCATCGCATATGCAGCCTGAGCATATATCCTCTTCTGCCTGGAGTAGAGTTCCTATAAAGAGAGTTAGGACACGTGCCCCCTTCCACTAGCCTGTTGACAAACCAAAGACGGAAGTGACGATGAAGTAATTTGTGTGATTGCTTGAAAAGGGCGGGCGAAATTTAAAAATGTCTGTTAAGAAAGCATTTTAAAATCAGCGCGCTCTTTATAGCCAATGAAAAAACTTTCAATACACTTCCGTCTCCGGTTAAGCTGATCCAATCAAAAGTTGAACCTCACGTGTCCTAACTCTCTTTATGGGAACTCTAGCCTGGAGAACTGTTTTGCCAACACAACAAGATGTCCTTCCGAAGTTGGCCCGTCCATTTGAAACGCTCTCGAGTTTGTCCCGGGTCATTGCCTGTTCGTCGCCTGGGTTCTGTCCTATTGCCACTCCCAACTGAACCCAGATCTCCATCCGAGAGAGATCTATTGTAAATGGCACTGCGCGTTACAGTCGTCGTAACCGCATCTTCTCTGTGTAGGTGGTTAACCCAGCACAAAGTGGACAATTGCTTCGGGTGCCCACCCCTATTTGACATTGGTCCGCCCAGGATATTTGAATTGCCCGGTTCCCCCCATATCTAGGAGGATTTCCCCTATCCGCCACCTGGGGAGGCGCTCGATTGGGATATAAGAAACCCCACCTTAGATGCCACTCAAACACTTGGCCAAGTGGACCAAGTATTTCTTTGGTGTTCGGAAGAAAGCATCTATGCTGACCCAACCGGCCAGGCAATACTGTGATACTTGGTAACGGACGATACCATTTACCACAGAGATGTCGAGTGAATTATTATTATTGTTATTATTATTATTATTATTATTGTTATTATAATTATTATCATTCAATAAGTAGAAAAAAAATTTTACCTTAGAATTTTCTAAAACCATCGTTATACTCTCATACAGCTTCAGCTACAGCTATTCTCAATCTATGTTTGTAAACAAAATATTCCTGTGGACATTTATTCTAAATCAAACTGTGGAGACTTTCATTTGCATTTTGAGTTTTGCATTGAGAACATCGACTGAGCAACTCTTTATGACATCTTTTTAAAAACTGACAAGATTTTTTCAAAGACCTGACGAATAAAATAAGAACAGAAATAAATAAATATTTTACATTTTTGAATAATTTAAAAAAACAACTAGTATATCTATTTTATTTACTTTTTCACTTATTGGAGTTCTGATATTTTTTGCATGAGAAGGAGTTGGAAGCTGTTTTGCAGTTGCAGCCTGGTAAAAGCACCAAGAATTTTCTCCTACTGGGCAAAACTGATGATGAGGATTTTTGTCAGTGGATGTGCCATGATAATTAATTGCCATAATTGCATTTTTCATTGCAGTGATGTCATTTTTGTTGCGGTAAATATCAGCTTTGTAATATTTACACATCTTATCAATGGTAGTAGCTTTTAGTGCACCATGAGAACATCCACCAAGTTTGACTCTACGATTTCGCCACACTTTGACTACTTACACTTTTATTACCAATCTATAGATTAGCTAGTGTTACTGCTATTATTATTTTCTCAAAGAATTATTTCGAAATGAACACGGAAAAAAATAATTAAATAATAATTACTAGAGAAACTCAAGAGCTGTAGATGTGAGAATTATTGGTCAGATTTTATCAGCAATTCTTTGAAAAACTCCGAACAATTATTCTAGAAGAATTAGAATTTAGTTCAAGAAAAAAACTTTTCTAACTGTTATGAGATTTTACCGAAGTACTTCCGAAATTAAATTTTTTTTCTATGAATACTCGAACTCAGTTCTCCAAGACTACAAAATCTTCGCTTTGTCCAATTAAGCTAAGTACTGTGTTGAATTACTGGCAAGTGAAAACATACTTGGATGAGCCAAGCTTGGGTCCACATTTCAGCAGTAGAGAGCTTCTGATTGCGCGTCATGAAAAATAATTTTGGAGGCTTCGTAGAAATATTTGAAAAAATTCGAGGATTCTTATTGTAGTGTTCTGTAGAATAAATAAATAAATCGCAGGCAATATTATTGCAGCCAGCTTCAACAAAGAACACCTTCAAGAATGGTTGTAGAATAGACTGTTTTTTATCAGTGCTCTAGTGTTTACTAAATAATATTTTTAAATATACATTATTACGAAACTAATACCTTTTATTCACGTGGTTGAGGCACTCTTGTTTTTCGATTTTGAAATTCGCTCCATAAACTGCACAGTCGTTCAAGTGTTTCAGTGTTTTTGAGTCTCCATCAGAGAGAAGAGTTGCATATTCTAGACCATAGTTTTCAGATCTACTCTAAATTTTAGCAGCTTCTGACATTTCCATTGATCCTGATGAACCAAAATGATTTTGTTGGCAGTTGCTTTTGTGGCCTTTTATCCAAATATTGTACTCCGGGCTATCCTCTCCAAGTTCAACTTTACTGATCACACATTCATGACAATATTTCGACATTATTTCGAAATGAAGAACATATTCAGTCATAATATCAATAACACATCCTATTCCCAGGAGTGATGTTTGTCCTCTTGTCAGCCAAGTCCCATCGTAACTAACACCAATATCTAACACTCTTTGGTTAGCTTTTGTTCCCTGCTCAATGTATGCACTTTTTACTTTATTTCGAGCAGTTTCCAAGATTTTTTTAATTTTACTAATTGTTGACTGGCTGATGGATTGCATGTAGGTGTAAAAATTTTTTTGCAAAATGGCTGCATATCTATTATTATTGCAAATAATTCTAGTCCAACATAGTTTTTACCCATATGTATAAAGGCCATAGCAGTGCGAAAATTTATATCATAAATTCCATACAGTGAACTTGTGTTATCCACATTATCATCATTTTGCATTTTTTGAAAGTAAACGCAGAGAAAATGGTTGGTTCCAATCCGCTTTCTTCACAGTTCTTACATGAAATTTGGACTTTTTTAGCAAACCCACAATTTATGTCGACTACTTGTATTTCTAGTCTGTTTGAATAACATTCTTTACAAACCACTTAATATAATAAAGAATGAAGAGCCGATGTGTCCAAAAAAAAGATAACTGTCTTTACGTTCTGTATTTTTAGTAAGCGGTTCTTCCGCTTCTATAATATTAGACTCAAGTCTCAGACTCTCTGTTCGCTTGAAATCTTTGTCGACTCTTTCATCAACATCCTCTAACGAATTTTCAACATCAATATTCTGTTCTGAATTTGAATTTTTAGAATTCCATCTTTTTTTGGAAAGTTCACTGAAGCGGTTGAAGTTTCTTCGTTTAGCAGGCATTTCAAACACAAATTTTAAAACAATAAACAAAGAAAAATAATACATTATCGAAGAAAATATACAACGGATAAGGATGCGAAAACAGGAAGTAGTAACCCAGTGGGCACACAAGTCCAAAAGACGTCCCTATGTCGGCTTTTATGTCCAAAAAACGTCTTAAGGACGTCTTTTGTTTTTTTTTGCCCACTTATTGCAACTTATTGCAATAAGTTAGTTAACTAACTTATAAAGAAATAATGAACGATATTCCGAAAAAACTGTTTACTATAAAATTTTTGACGTCAAAAATGGGCAACTGCTTACTTCTAGTTAGTATGTCAATTGTTATTTATATGTGTACTTCATTCGGAAGTGAACTTTCTAAAAAAATGAAACTCTGAAAGTTCAAATTCTGAACAGATTACTGATGCTGAAAATTCTTTAGAGGACATTGATGAGAGAATTCATAAAGATTTCGAGCTAAGAATGAATCTGCGATTTGAGACTTATATTGTAGAAAAGGAAATACCGCTAATTGAAAATACGGAACGCAAAATGGTTATCTTTTTTTTACACATTAGCATTTTCTCAAATATTTCGCAGTGCTACGACATTTATACATATTATGCAAAAACTATGTTTGACTAGAATTATTTGTAATAATAATAGACAGGCAACCATTTTGCAAAAAAAAACAATTTCTACCTACATGAAATCCATCAGCTTGTCAGCAACTAATAAAATTAAAGTCAATTTCGAAACTTCTCGAAGTAAAGTAAAAAGTGCATACACTGAGCAGGAAACGGGAACCAACCAAAGAGTGTTGCATAAAGACGTCAGTTACGATGATACTTGTCTGGCAAGGAGACACACATCGCTCTCTGGAATAGGATGTCTTATATATATACTGCCTCTTCATATACTTGATTTCGAAATAATTTCGAAACTAGCGTAATCAACCTCGCTCGCTAACGCTCGCTCGGTTATTATTATTTCTTTAATTGCTTATTGATGTGGACATTTTATAAAATGTTAGTGAACTTATTGTTCATTGAATTTGTAATATTTTTTACAAAATTTTTATATTCTAATAATTTTTATTGACATATTTTATTATTATAAAAATTTTTAAAAATTAATCATCATATTAATTTATTTTAATTTATTTTGAATTGGATATTTGCTATAATAACGTTATTTAACTTCCAGATAACGTTACTTTTAACGTTGCTGAAGGTCGATTTAACGTTAAAATGTCCTTGGTCATTTAACGTTCGCCTAGAACGTTGTAGAAAGTTACTTTGGGACCGTCAATGGACATTCAAAAATGTTTGAAAATTAAATAACGTTAATACTGTGCGCAGTAGTTTTCTATTACAACTAGAGCTGCGCAGTTGATTTTAGCGATCACTGTTCTTAAGAAGCAATAACATTATCAACATTGATTATAATTAATAAAAAAATTTTCAGACTTTCCGCAACCCGCACTGCGATTTTTGGAATGACCATTGAAGGTCCCAAAGTAACGTTCTATAACGTTCAAGGGTAACGTTACCTGGAAGTTAAATAACGTTCAGTGCTATTAGGGGTAAGTCTTGTGGAAATGGCAATGCGAGAAAGATGACCAATTGAAATATTTTACAGAATTTGTTATTTAATATAAATTACTATTGATTATTTAGCTTCATTTCTGTGCAAGGAAGCAAATAGAAGCAAACAATTGAAAGTAAAAAATGAAAAAGTTTTTGAAATCTTTGTGTATTTGTTTGACTAGTGCTAAAAAATGTCAATGGGTTCATATTGTTGATTGTTGAAGTCTATTTTTTTTAGAATAAGGCTTATTTCCGTATTTTTTGGAATTATGGATGAGCCAAGATATGTAATAAAGTCACAATTATGCATAAAATGTTTTTATTTATTTAAATATTAGGGAAAATCAGGCAGGGATGTAATATGGGAGGGAAGGCTAAAATTTTGTATAATTATGTATTTTTATTTTTAAGTCTAAAAAATGTAAAGTATGTGGTTAAAGGTTATAGTTATATTTTTGTTAAATAAGAAAAACTATTTTTTTGAAAAAATGGTGTTCTTTTACTTATTTTCCGTAACATAACGGTACCTATACTTAATCAGTACCAATAGTTAATCAGTTATGATTTAATTAGACATAGATTAATTTATTGCTTGATTATATTGGTAAAAATAAATCTTGTAATATTTAACGTAGTATTTGACATCAATATTATTAAACTAATAATTAATGTTGTCTAATTAAATGATCACTGATCAATTATAGGTACTGATCGAGTACAGGTACTGTTATCTTATGATTGCGTCTGGAAATTTAAAGCTTGATATTCTGAACTATTTTTGTAATTAGATCACAGGAAAAAATGTAAAGAATCTTGATGGATCTACATGTTCTTTTTTAAATTAAATTTTTGAATCTGAGTTTATTTCCGTTATATTTTTATATTCGAATAATGTTTGCTTCCTCATATAAGAAGATTTGTGATCATTATGATTTTCAATTTTCCAAAAATAGTATAAATCGAATTATTTTCATCTAAAAACGGTAAATTTTCATTTTTAAGCAAATGTCTAAATGTATGTATGTGTGTGTAAGGCGTTTTTTGTCTCCTGAATATCTCGAAAACGCTTTAATGGATTTGAATAAAATTTAGATAACTTATTATGCTCTTGAATATCTAAATTTAGATATAGGGATTTTTTTAAAATACCAAATTACTTTATTAAGCAGTGACAATAATTAAAAATTTCAACTCGTTATCTTAAAAAAATGTAATTATATTGAATATAATTTATTTTATTCAAAGTATATTTATTTTAAATAAATATTAATTAGCAATTATAAAATGTTTTCTATGTAACATTGGAAGGGTTTAAAAAGCAAAATAAGCATCACAAATAATTTGGTACATAAAACGTAAAAACAATGTGTTTAGACAAAAAAATTGAATAATGTATTATTTCTAATCCAATTATTTTAAAATGTAAGAAAAAAATACTTAAAGTAGGATAAAAAATAGAAAATTAATCATAAAAAACTATAAAAAAAGCGTAGATTATTGTCGATTTAACACATGCGCAGTAGCTTTCTACTAACATTAAACATGCGCTGTAGCTTTCTACAAACGTTAGGTATGCGCAGTGGTAAAAATCTAAACAAACAATGATTGTTTAACAATTTCAATATGAACTGACATAAAAAGACATGTTAGCAAAAAAGTTTATTCAAATGTTTAAAACAAATAATTTTGAAGACTAAATTGTACGCACAACATTTTACAAGTGGAGAAAAACAAAATTTTAATTATCGTTGGACTTAAAAAAAAAAGTGTTAAATATTAATAGTACCTTTGCGGAAGTGCACTTACTATAAAAACCTGCTGCTAGGTACCCTGTAGCCTGTACAACATGCGGGGGTGGCGATGTTCTGCCGACCCGCTAAAAACACACCCTTTTTAGGGACCTTAAGACCACTCCCGGCTAGCACTTTCCGCGCGTATAGCCATCAGGAGTGGTCTTATATCCCTTACTCTGTAGCCGAAGCGACTTTCTCCGGTCCGCGGGCCCTACTATCATTGACGGTCATGGGGGCCCTTAACACACACAAGTTGTGTCCAGGGACTCGATGAACCGTCAATTTGCTCTAAAAACTCTTCAAGAGGAAGAAAACTTCCTCTATCTGAGTTTTCTAGTGCGCACTTATTAAAAAAAGTATACTATATGTACTAAAAATTTACTTATCTGGTAAAGTACAGCACTGCGCATGCGTAATTTTTTAATTTAATCAGAGCACATGTGTGACTATCACTGTGCATCATTGCGCTTGTGTAACAGCAATACAAAACAACTAGGTATGTGAAATGTTTGTGTTGTAGTGCGCACGTTAACACAGTTGTGGTGCACTACTGCGCATGTGCAACAATATGTTGTGCATAAAAAATGATCAGTTTAACATGCTTGACACGAATAGTGCCAGTGCGCATTGTTACAAATTGTAATAACATGATAAAATGAACATTTTTGTAAGTTGTCTATTGGAAAAAGTAGGTAAACCTTGAAGTGTGTACGACGATGAACGAAGTTTTCTCGGTATCGTATTAATATAATAGAAGATATTGTAATAAATGTATGAGTCGTAAAATTGAACTCGGAGAGGATAGCTACAACAGCAGCTGCTAAAATTTGAAGCAGATCTGGAAAATACGGTCAAACATATCACCTCTTTCTGATGCAGAACTAGAAAAACGACTCTAAAGTTCATGGAGTAAATTTCAAAAGTCTTAACAATAAATGTTCATAAAGCGCAATCGGAAGATCTCTTCCAGATCTATTCTTGATTGGCTCTTTAGTGTACACGGGGAAAAATAACTCAGTAGAAATACTTAAATTATGTTAATTATATGAACGATGGATATGAGATTTTTTCGGAAATATCTACAGAACAGTATAATAAGAATCCTCGAATTTTTTCAAATATTTCTACGAAGCCTCCAAAATAATTTTTCATGACGCGCAATTAAAAGCTCTCTACTGCTGACAAAAATCCTCATCATCAGTTATGCCCAGTAGGAGAAAATTCTTGGTGCTTTTACCAGGCTGCAACTGCAAAACAGCTTTCAACTCCTTCTTATGCAAAAAATGTCAGAACTCCAATAAGTGAAAAAGTAAATAAAATAGATATACTAGTTGTTTTTTTAAATTATTTAAAAATGTAAAATATTTATTTATTTCTGTTCTTATTTTATTCGTCAGGTCTTTGAAAAAATCTTGCCAGTTTTTGAAAAGATGTCATAAAAAGTTGCTCAGTCGATGTTCTCAATGCAAATGAAAGTCTCCACAGTTTAATTCAGAATAAATGTCCAAAGGAATATTTCGGTTACAAACATAGATTGAGAAAATCAGCAGAAGCATTTTTAGAATCAATAAACTTGTCGTTTGGAGAAATTGGCAATAAAATTGCGAATAAGCGTAATAGAAACCGGGCTGAGCAAAGCATTCATCGAAATAATAAGGTGTACCAAAAAGTAAGGCGCGCAACAAAAATTAGGAAACGCGATTTAGAACTAGCTCTAAAGGATACTGAAGGCGAAACATATAAAGCAGGTGCTTTCTAAGGTAAAATTTTTTTTTCTACTTATTGAATGATGATAATAATAATAATAATAATAATAATAATAGTAATAATTGTACTATTATAATAATAATAGTAATAATTTTACTTTGGCTTCTCCATATCTTTAGAGCAGTTGAGTGGAATATGAATGAGCTAAAGATGCTAGACAGAGAAACTCGCAAGATGATGACAATCCATCGAAGTCATCATCCAAAGTCTTCCGTGCCTCGAATTTACCTTCCGCGAGATCGGGGAGGAAGAGGTCTACTGAACTTAGAGTGTCTTCATCGTAGAATCGTTTTGGCTGCTACATGCTCAATTATGAACAGTAGAGATCCTCTTTTACAATTTGTTCACCAACATGAAATTACGAATTGTGGGGCATTTTTATATCATGCGACAGATAGAGCTGCCAATAAACTTCGTCTTCCATTTGATACTAGTAATGTGCAACATGGATTAGCATAGTTACCACCATTGATACTTAAGGGCCGTGTCAAGAAAGCAGAACATGCGCTTCTATTACAGGATCACAAGAGCAAATCTGTTCACGGACAGTTTTACAATCTCATAAATGAAGTAGGATTGTCAGTTGGTTTGACCTTTTCGTTCCCTAAATCTGCTGGTTTAAGATCGGAGACTAAAGGATTTCTATTCGCCTGTCAGGATGGTGTAAATAATACTTTGGTGTACCACAGTCGTGTGATGCATATACCTGTCGAAAATGACATCTGTCGTGCATGTAAGCAATATGCGGAGACACTTGGTCAGATTCTAAGTGCGTGTCCGAAGTACGCGTGTTACAGGTATGGGGAAAGACACAATGCTGCGCTTAAGGTGTTGTATTATCACCTTCGACACCAATATGGTATAGATAAATAACCCATCTTACCGTATGCCCAAGGGGATCAGGAGTCCGTAGTGGAAAATGACCAGTGTAAGGTGTTCTGGAACTTCTCTTTTTCCACCACTCATCAGCCTGATATAGTACTCCAGGATCATAATAGTAAGATCATTTGTGTAATTGAGTTCTTGGCCCCAGCTGAGAACAACATCAATCGTAAGAAGGATGACAAACGGACCAAGTATCAAGAGCTCATGTTCGAATTGAGTCGAATGCACCCAAGTTATAAAGTCCGATTGAATGTTCTTCTAATCGGTTGTTTGGGAGGGATTAAAGCTTCATTTGTGAGCCAATTGAAAAAAATTCCTGCCTGCGAGCGCCAGGCTGATGCATTGGCGGTTCGCGTGCAGAAGGAAGTCCTTCTGAACTCTTTCAATCTGGTTTGTCAGCACTGTTCACTTTAACATCTTATTCTGTAGCTCTAAAATAGCATTTAACAACGTTTTCGACCACCGCTTAAAAACATCGGCGGCTATGGGCGAGCACAACAGTACAAGAAACATGGAAAACATCTCGAGTAAGTGGATCGCGCTCTTGCTAACCTTCCAGGATGGAGGGAGCAGGAACGGATGGAGAAAGTAAACCAAGAATGGGAAAGTTTGTTGTAGTGCGGTATTGACACAGTACGTGGTTGAGTCCCACACGAACAAGTGCGTAAATGCATTTTTTCCTCTCCTAAACTTGTTTTGTAAAAAAAAATAAAGTACCGTCAAGTGGGGCTATTTTGTGCGCCATGGGGCTATTTTTTGCACGCGAGGTTTTTAATGAATAAAATCTTTATATATAGTTGTTTAAGTTTGCTATTTGCTATAAACATTTTCTGATATATAGACTACAGAGAGTACTAAATGAAATTACTTAATTCTTTATCACGAATCAGAAAAAAAATCGAAAGTCGTGAAAATCGAGCTGAAAATTTTCAAAGGTCTCAAAATTCTGTTTAGATCTCCGGAAGTTTAAAAGTGTTTTTAAAACTATTAATAATACTTGTTGACAATTTAGTTGTGATGGTGTATACGTGATGCGCTAACTTTTTATTGCATATTTTAAGAAAAAAGTGTAAAAAACTAAAAAATCAGAATTTGGTGGGTTATTTTGTGCAACCTTTAAAATCAATTATTTTTTAAAAATTCGTTTTGTAGTCAACAAAAAAATACTTTATAATTTAGTTTTAGAACATATTTGTTTTATTTTTGTTATAAAAACCGAGAAATAAGCATAAAATTTAAAATTTACACACGGTGCCTTAAAAACCTCAAAAATGTAACTTTAATAATTACATGCTTTACAAGTTAATTTTGTAACTTTTTTTCTTAAAATAACTCAAGAAATGTAGTAGAAGTTTTATTAAGTAAGATTTACTTAAAAAAATAACTTTTTTTGTAAATCTCCATTTTTGTAAAATTTCAAAGTTTTACTTTCAAATTAGTTAAACAATTACTACAAAAAAAATATTTTTAACTTTGTTTTTATTCATTACACTCTAGAATATCTAGAAAAAATACTTCATACAGTAAAAACAGTAAAAAAAATTTTTTACCCATCTTTATAAATAAACAAACTTTGATGCACAAAATAGCCCCATCCGTGGGGCTATTTTGTGCACAACTTTGAGTTTCTATAACTCAGACAAAAAATTTTTTCTTGTCGGCTAACTCATAGGACACCTTCAGAAGGATGTCTACAACATAACTGAAAAGTTCAATTCTTTATTTTTTCAAAATCTGAATTTTAACAAAGCATAGAGTGAAAAAAGAGCAGTTTTGTGCACAAAATAGCCCCAGTTGACGGTAATGATAGTAATAATAATAATAGTCGACTTCAAGAATAATGCCGATGTGGCTTGTTTGCATTTGAGCGTCACTTATATTTTTCGAATTCCATCGTTATAACCATCAGGTTATATTATTATATAAATATTTAGATTATATGCAAGAGGAGAAATGCCCAAAGAGTATCATAATTCCAAAAAAATACTATCAGCTTGTAAATTTACGGCTTTTTTTATAGACTTCATTTTCACACTAAGTGTTCAGATGGAAAATTAAAAAAAAAAATTTTTAAATAATCAACTGATCAAAAGCGTCAAATAAAATTCTCAAAATTTTTTTTTGTAATATTATATTTCTTTTAGGTCAAAAAACATGAACTTAGTTAAGAAAAACGAAATTTTTTTTTTGAAAAGATGCTCCAAAAAACATGACAACTCCCTATTTAACTGTTTTCAAATATACATAAAGTGAATACTCATTTTAATTTCAGATTAATGTATAAGTTAAATAGAAAATAAATCTTCGCCAAAATACTCATATGCTAGATCAAAAAATCTTACTTTTGGTGCGCAAAAAAGCTCGCTTATATTATTATTATTTTCTGTAGTTATGTGCCTTAAATTATTATTCAAACATTATGTATTTATAGATTTTCTGATGAGGACGTAATATGTGCGTCGAAACGTCAAAAATGTAAGAAAAGTTAAATAAAGTCGATTAGGCCAAAAGGAAGAAGAAAAATTTTTTAATACCAATCTTCTTAATTAATTAATCCGACTTAAAAAATGGGGTGAAACCCTATTTAGAAATTATAATTAATTTTATTTATTCTGAAAAGTTGTATTGTTTCTTTTTAAATTAACAATGTTTCCATGCTTTATTTATTTATTTTTATATTCAAAATAAAACTTAATATTTTTTTATTACTCGTAATAATACGATTTACAGACAGATGATGTATTTAGGAGCCAAATCTAAGTAATTGATTATTTAAAATTGTGATTCAAGTATATATTATTTTTAATATAGCAAAATTTGTTTAATTTATTTAGAATTAAAAATATTTTTTTAAAAACAAAAGGTTTCACCTTATAAATAAGTCTTGAATTAATATTTAGGTTATAATAATAAAAATTATTTGACCTCTGTTTTGGCCTTAGTTTATATGTTTTGTTTATAGTTTCTGAAGAGGACGTAATATTTTGCGTCGAAACGCGTAAAACGCATATTTAATAATAAAAAAGTCGTATAGGCCAAAACAGAGGTCAAATAATTTTTATTATTATAACCTTAATATTAAAAATATTTTATTTATCTTTAAACTAGCAAAAATCTTATTCTCTGTTTTTCAAAACAAATTTAATTTTTTTATGTAATTACTTTTATTTATTCTGTACAAATAATTTGAAAAAGAGTCATTTCTGTAATTGAATGATTTAAATATATCACTTAAATTCAGAAAAATATTAATAATTATATTTTTCAATGTTTTATATTTATTCAATTTTTTTAACCCGGCGAGCGTAAGGTGAAACTTCGTAACACGAAGCGTAAGGTAGGATATTTTTTACCCTGTAAAGATTTACTACTTGTACATTAAAAAAAAGCTTGAAATCTTGGAAATTTTTTACCATATTTGTTTTATATTATCTGTTAATGCAATTTATTAATGTTATGATAAATTTTCATTTGTTTAAACAATTTATTATTGCAAAATTGTAACAATTCTAAATATAGAGAAAAGTGAATTTCTATAAACTTGTAAGCTTTTATTGGCATTACTTATTATTAAATAATTAAAATAAATAAGAAATTAAGTTAAATTTGTTATAACAGTATTTTTAACCTTGTTTAAACAAATAATTGTTGTTATTTATTAACTTTTTTCTCATTGCACCTGGAAACGTGCAGTTTTTTTTCTAGTGTTTGAAGCTGATTATAATAGACGACAAATATTAATGTTGAATCGTAGTAGTAGTATAACTATGGGGGTTCCAGCGCACAGTTCCGATTTTCGCCACCAGGTGGCGCCCTAGTCAGTTACCTGCAGTGGATTGTTAACGGTTTTGTTGATAAATTACCGTCGGTCGGTAATGCAGATTTCGCGCGTGTAACCTTGTGTCGGTAATGCATATTGCTTGCTTGCTCGACGGTAAGGTAGATTTCCGAAATCGGCTACCATTAGACGGTATTACCATAATTCGGCATTGTCTTGGGGATTCTCCTACGTCATGTTAAATTTTTACCCTTACTTTTGCGCGGGAGTTTAAAAGTTACCTCTACTTTTAGGTTTTTCAAGCGGGGGATTTCTCCATAGACGGCGCTCCAATCGAATCGCACCAAGTTTAACTTAAAATCTTAACCTTTCTAATTTGCATAAACTGTGTATTGTTGTTAACTTTTACCTTAGGACTAATTGCATGTGTTTATGACCCCATCCATCTGTAGAATTTGCATAAACAATAAATTGTTGTAAACTTTTATCTTAGAAATAAGTTACATGTTTTTGGTACTACCACCCACTGTCCACCTAGTATATGTTTTCAATGTATGTATCATATGCCTGACACCCCCCACCCACCCACCAACCCACCACCCACCTACCAACCCCAAAATGTATTGGGACTTAAATTTTTAAAATACAACCCACCACCCTCTTTTGCATATATGATCTCGAATTTGGAAAATCATAATGAAAACCGCGAGAGACTGAAGAATCGTGAAATACCGCGCCAGATTAGCGGGTGGATAAGGGGGTGGGTCACGTTGGGCCAGACTTGACGTATGGTGCGCAACGAGATGCGCGTGGCCAATGTGAACGGATACTCAAGCGATGTATATTCGTTCTAGCTTAATAAGAAAGGTCCACGATCCCCCTAAAGGCCTAAGCAGATAAAAATACGGTTACGGGACCAAAGCATGAGACAGAAAAGGACAGAAACAGTCTCTGTCCTTTATTATCTCATGCCCTGCTCCCGTAACCGTATTCGTTGTGCTTTGGGCTTAAGCCAAAGAGTTTTGCAATTTTTCTCTTCCTCTATCGCAGTTAATGACGCATGAAATAGAAAGGGACAAGGAGAGGAGGATGAAATTCCCACATCGTTTTAAAATTTACCTTCTCCTTTCAGTACAAATGTACTAAATTTTACAGTTGTAAAATACATAATTTACTCTCTACCAACAGAAAAAGCATTGGAAATGTAAAAAATTTAATTGTATTTTGTATTGTGACACTATGAATATAAATTGCTTTACGTAACACATAGTAAATTTTAACGTATTATGATGAAAATATTTGTTCCGATAAATAAATATTTCACTTATAAATTTCTTATTAGAAAGTAAAGGATTAGGTAAAGTAGTAAAAACACATTGATAGTAGTAGGGTTTATTTGAATAACACCTAGAATACATTCTACAGTTTCAATATATAAATTTAGAAAACAATTTCGAAGAGCTACTATATTCTTTACAGCTCATTTATCGAATCACATACAATGGATTGTACATGTAATTAACAAGGAGTCTTTTTTAACATTCCTAAGCGCTGAGCAGTCTATATCTTCTAAATTTTATATCAACAATTATATTAAAAAAAGAATTATCAAATATGCTGCAAATAATGATAAGTGTAATAATATAATGATAATATCGGTATTATAAAGCGTACAAAGCTGACCTTTTAGACATAACCTAAAAGATCCGGCCATCATATTTGTTTACATACGTCGCATACGTCGTGGAGCTATAATGTCAAACGCAAGTACGCATGCTTTCATAATGCGCGCGTTATTTGAAATTTTTA
The DNA here is from genome assembly GCA_037103525.1 of Ganaspis brasiliensis. Classification (NCBI taxonomy): domain Eukaryota; kingdom Metazoa; phylum Arthropoda; class Insecta; order Hymenoptera; family Figitidae; genus Ganaspis; species Ganaspis brasiliensis. The sequence continues at coordinate 547,205 of JAZKLR010000113.1, forward strand.
GAAATATATTACTATCTTTTAACATATTTATTATGATTAAATAAATTTATTTTAAGAAAAAATAAACTTCATGAAATGTATTTTATACAAATAAAGTATAAATACATTTTTTAAATATGTTTAAAATTAATTTATTAAAAGCATTTCTAATCAACGCGCGTATTTTGATCAATCGCACTTATGCCTGTACTTTATGTTGTCAGCAGTCAGGTTCGCCAACCAAAAAACAAAAAATGCTTCGTTGCAGCACCTTTTTTTAATTATTCATAACCGAAAAGAATTTTTTTTAAAACACTTAGGTTTCTTTTCTATTTATACCACACTATTTCTTACGAACTTTATATTTATTGTTCATAAAAAAACCTATTCTAAAGAAAAAAATAGTGTGGTTAAGATAGCACTATTTTATTTTGTTAAGTTGGTGTAAAGTAACAGCCAAAAGTTTCTTGATTTCACTAAATGTTTAAATTATATAATATTTATATTTTATAATTACAAATTACTTTAGATAAAAGTAAAAATTGTTTTTTTTTTTCAGGAAAACTAATACCTAACCTTTAAAGATAACTCTTCATTAATGTTAACAAAAACACTCGATATGGGATTTACATGATAATTGTATTCAACTTTTCCAAAAGCTAACATATACTTTTTGGATAGTTAACTATAACTTCCCTATAGAAAGAGATGCAGAAAAGCTATCATTTTCAAACTCGACTCTATATCTCCTTATATCTTTCTATCGACCCCAATCTCTTTCAATCTCTACCTTAATCACGATGACCACCTTATCGCCATTAATCGGCTTTTCCCTATAACTTTCAATCTCTATCTTTACCATCCTATACCTTTCTATTGCCTCCAATCTCTTTCAATCTCTACCTTAATCATAATGACCAGCTTATCACCATTCATCACCTTTTTCCTATAACTTTCAATCTCTAATCTATACCTTTCTAACCAGTGCTAACCCTACCTTAATAGATATAGCGAGTAATCGCTTTTAATCACCTTTTTCTATAACTTTCAATTAATTTCTAATACCTTCATATTATTTTCAAATCCCACCTGAATGAACATGATGAGCTTTCCCTTTTAATCACTTTTCATCAATACTTTTCAATAACCTATAACATAGCTACATATTTTTTGCTATTCCACTCTAACCAGCATCATCAGTTATCGCTTTTAATCACCTTTCTTCTATAACTTTTAATCTTTCACCTATCACCTTCTATCCCTTCCTATCCCTTTCTATCTCTTTCTATCTCTTTTTATCCCTTTCTATCCCTTCCTATCCCTTTTAATCTCTTTCGATCCCTACTTAAACTTTCCCATCACCAACTGAAAGAACATGATCACTCACTAGATTACTGAAAGTAATGAAAGGAAAGTGATTAAAAGCGAAAAATGATCATGTTAATACAGGTGGGATAAGAAAAGAATAGAAAGAGATAGAAAGGGATAGAAAAGGATAGAAAAGGATAGAAAGAGATATAAAGAGATAGAAAGAGATAGAAAGTGATAGGTCAAAGATAAAAAGTTATTGAAGGAAAGTGATTAAAAGCCATAAACCGATAATGCTGGTTAAAAGAAGAATAGCAAAAAATATGTGTATATGACATAGGTTATTGAAAATTATAGATGAAAAGTGATTAAAAGAGAAAGCACATAGTGTTAATTTAGGAGGGGTTTGGAAATGATGTGAAATGATTAGACATTAATTCAAAGTTATAGAAAAAGATGATTTAAAGCGATAACTTGCTATGTCCATTGAAGTAGGGATAGGGCGGGATAGAAAAATATAGATTAGAGATTAAAAGTTATAAGAAAAAGGTGATTAATGGTGATAACTGATCATTATGATTAAAGTGGAGATTGAAAGAGATTGAAGGCAATAGAAAGGGAAAGGATGGTAAATATTAAAGATTGAAAGTTATAGGGAGAAGGTGATTAATAGGAAAAACTGATAATTATGATTATGGTAGAGATGGAAAGAGGTTTGAGGTCAATAGAAAGGGTTAAGAAGGTATACAGTCGGGATTGAAAATTTTACGTTTTCTGTATCTCTTTCTATAACAGAGATAAGAAAAGATAAAAAGTGATAAGATTTCTATCTCTTTATTTCCAGTATGGATCTCCAAAAATATAAATACCATGTGGGATAGAAAAAGATAGAAGAGGAAGATTAAAAGAGGTGGGAGTAAGAGTGATAAAAGGCAGTCAAGTAAAGGAGTAATCTGTAGTGTATCGTTCGTTAGCTCAGTTGGTAGTGTGCTTAGGTTAATGCGCACGAGGTTAGGGGATCGCTCCATCATAGCTGACGATTTTTCAGTATCATACGCGTTAAATATCAGATTAATTTCATTATATATAGATATATATAATACCATATAAAATAACGAAAGCAATTGGGTATTTAAAATGGTAGATAAGCGAAAAGATAGATGGAGATTAAATTTTTAAAGAAGAGGATAGAAAAAGGATAGAAAGAGATTCACTTTTTATAGAAAAGGAAAAAAAGGGGATAGAAAAGGGATAGAAAGAAATAAAAATAGTTGATGGACGAAGAGATAGAAAGAGATTTATTTATTTTAGAAGATGATAGAAAGGGAATAGAAACGGATACATATTCAAGCGAATACAGAAAAGATATAAAGAGGTAGAAGTTTAGAGATAGAAAGATATTGTGTTTTGGGAATGCAAAGTAGATATATGGAAGGGATAGAAAAAGTGTAATCTCTTTCTATCCTCACATTTCTTTCCCTTTTTATCTTTTTACTTTTAGCAGGGTTTTCCGAAAGTTAACTTTAACTTTTACAAAAGTCAACTTTAACTTTTCTAAAAGTTACCGTTAACTTTTTCGAAAGTTACCGTTAACTTTTTCGAAAGTTAAGTTTAACTTTTTCGAAAGTTAAGTTTAACTTTTTTGAAAGTTAACTTTAACTTTTTCGAAAGTTAACTTTAACTTTTTCGAAAGTTAACTTAAATTCTTATGGGACTTACATGTTAATTGCATTTAACTTTTTCCCAAATTAACTTTTCCAAAAGTTAACTTTAACTTTTCCAAAAGTTGACTTTAACTTTTCCAAAAGTTGACTTTAACTTTTCCAAAAGTTAACTTTAACTTTTCCGAAAGTTAACTTTAACTTTTTCGAAAGTTAACTTAAATTCTTATGGGATTTACATGTTAATTGCATTTAACTTTTTGACAATTTAACTTTTCCAAAAGTTAACTTTAACTTTTCCAAAAGTTGACTTTAACATTTCCAAAAGTTAACTTTAACTTTTCCAAAAGTTAACTTTAACTTTTCCGAAAGTTAACTTTAACTTTTTCGAAAGTTAACTTAAATTCTTATGGGATTTACATGTTAATTGCATATAACTTTTTCACAATTTAACTTTTCCAAAAGTTAACTTTCACTTTTCCGAAAGTTAACTTTAACTTATTCGAAAGAAATCTCTAAACAATTGGATGCTTTGAAATTACTATATAGGTTGAATATAGGTTGATCTTATTAATTCTCATTAATTCTTCAAATTGCAAATTGTAAAATTCTTTACCTTTATCAGTTTGTAATTTCTTTGGAATGCGCATTTCCCACGTAATATACGTAGAAAACGTAGAAAGCTAGGCAATTTACATGTCAAATGTATGTATAATGTATATCTACCCAGATAACCAGCGTACAATACGTACCATTGCATTATACTACTACTATACGAGTATAATGATACTGATTTTTGAAGTACTGATTCTAAACTAGTATAGCGCCAGTATGTATGTACCTTTTTATTACATTTGTATGACGTACTTGTATCGTACTAGTATTACACTTGTATGTAATTCATAGAAACTTTAAGATTTTCAGTTAGTACGCGTACTAAATAAATATAGAATCATACCAAAGTCATACTAATCTAGCATCTTGAAAAATAATTTGGAAATTTGAGTACATAGTAAGATTATAATCCAAGTACAAGGCCAGTACATCATACTGTTGAAAAAAAGAGTAGGAGAGACCGAGGAGGAAAGTAACAGAGGTGGAAAGTAACAACGCTTATAACTTCTAAACCAATCAGCGAAGAGACATGGTCACACAGTAATTTTTTGTTCAGTTTTACCCCCTCTACCTTCCTCATATCATGCGCGAGCTGGTTTGGAAACCGTATGTCTGATATTGACATGTTGTGCAAAAATTACGATAAAAGTAAGTTTTTGCCTACACTGAAAAACTTTAGTGATCAATATTTTGTAAGAGACGTTCAGTTTTTAGAAAGCAAATATTAATGTGGGGACAAAATGGCGTAACTGGAAAAATTTAGTAGTCAGGCGATCAAACCTCCGTTCCCCCACCACTCACAACTACACGCTTTACTTGCTAGTGTGCGCAACCATTTTGATCGCCTGACTACTAAATTTTTCCAGTTACGCCATTTTTTCCCCACATTAATAGTCGCTTACTAAATATTGATCACTAAAGTTTTTCAGTGTAAATTTTCAAAATATCATATTTCTTTGATTTTATAAATATTTCGTGCTTTTCGTAATTTTGAAGTTTAATTATCTACCTTTAGGTTGTACTTGTTTATAATTAAAAAATATAAAATACTTTTGTGTAATTTAAACTTGTTTTTTAAAATGCAAGGAAAAGAGGGGCGAGGAGAAAAGTAACAACGTGTTACTTTTCATGCTTTATTTTTATAAACATCCTCCTTTTGTATAACTATCTGATTTTATATGTTTATTTCATATTTTAATGATGAAATATTGAACTATTGATTGGAATTTTTTTTGTCTTTGGCATATTTCTGCTACATTTAATTATCTAATTTTGAAACTACAAAAACGTTTTTTGTTGAGCGTATAACACGGACTCGCTTAATGCGTCTATATAGTTCGCACACTTCACTGCAATCCATGTAAAAAGTTCGCTGGCATTGCTAACAAGTATTTACACACAAAGACATATGAATCTACTGTAATAAAACAAAATAAACGCGATGATTCAACTCTGACCACTGTCCAACTCTGACTACTCTCCCCTACCTTGGTTACAGTTTCTTCATAAGAGACCATGATAAATAAATAATTTTTTTAACTTCTAAATTATTTAGCAAAAAATTTTCAAATTTTGCATGCTTTTTTTGTTTTTACCAAATAATATCATTTCTCAAAATTTAAAAAATTTCTGACATTTTTTAATGTTTGTCCGATTTCTCATTAACGTATATTACCTATGTAATTTACCTTTCTACATTTCTACATAATGTGGCATAGGTCAGTTCACGTACATTTAATCACGTTTAGTTACTTGTATTAAACTGGTACAGTGCCAGTATGTGCATAGAGGAGAGGAGGAAAGTAACAAAAATCAATTTTTTGATGATAACATCAAAACTATTTGTCGGATAAGTTCTGTAAACATACTAATCGAAAGCTTGGACCTTCACCTATTAAATAAAATTGGAATTAAACATAAATAATAATTAGATAGTCAACAGCAGGACTTTTTAATCAGCTCTTTGTTTGTTACTTTCCTCCTCACCCTTGAGGTGGAAAGTAACAGCACGAAGAAGGAAAGTAACACTTAAAAATTAAGGCTAACATATCAAATATAAAACTGCTATTAATTAAAATTATTTTTATTATGAACATATAAAAAAGACAAAGTAATATTAACTACATTTTGTACATAATTGGCACATATTTTTACACTTTTTTGTAATCAAGCTTTTTTTATCTATTTAATATTCGTTCCATAGCTATGACGTTAAAAAGCATCGTTTTTAAAAAAAATTCCAATCAATAGTTCAATATTTCATCATTAAAATATGAAATAAACATATAAAATCAGATAGTTATAAAAAAGGAGGATGTTTATAAAAATAAAGCATGAAAAGTAACACGTTGTTACTTTTCTCCTCGCCCCTCTTTTCCTTGCATTTCAAAAAACAAGTTTAAATTACACAAAAGTATTTTATATTTTTTAATTATAAACAAGTACAACCTAAAGGTAGATAATTAAACTTCAAAATTACGAAAAGCACGAAATATTTATAAAATCAAAGAAATATGATATTTTGAAAATTTACACTGAAAAACTTTAGTGATCAATATTTAGTAAACGACTATTAATGTGGGGAAAAAATGGCGTAACTGGAAAAATTTAGTAGTCAGGCGATCAAAATGGTTGCGCACACTAGCAAGTAAAGCGTGTAGTTGTGAGTGGTGGGGGAACGGAGGTTTGATCGCCTGACTACTAAATTTTTCCAGTTACGCCATTTTTTCCCCACATTAATATTTGTTTTCTAAAAACTGAACGTCTCTTACTAAATATTGATCACTAAAGTTTTTCAGTGCAGGCAAAAACTTACTTTTATCGTAATTTTTGCACAACATGTCAATATCAGACATACGGTTCCCAAACCAGCTCGCGCATGATATGAGGAAGGTAGAGGGGGTAAAACTGAACGAAAAATTACTGTGTGACCATGTCTCTTCGCTGATTGGTTTAGAAGTTATAAGCGTTGTTACTTTCCACCTCTGTTACTTTCCTCCTCGGTCTCTCCTACTCTTTTTTTCAACAGTATGATGTACTGGCCTTGTACTTGGATTATAATCTTACTATGTACTCAAATTTCCAAATTATTTTTTAAGATGCTAGATTAGTATGACTTTGGTATGACTCCATATTTATTTAGTACGCGTACTAACTGAAAATCTTAAAGTTTCTATGAATTACATACAAGTGTAATACTAGTACGATACAAGTACGTCATACAAATGTAATAAAAAGGTACATACATACTGGCGCTATACTAGTTTAGAATCAGTACTTCAAAAATCAGTATCATTATACTCGTATAGTAGTAGTATAATGCAATGGTACGTATTGTACGCTGGTTATCTGGGTAGATATACACCTCTGTTCATAAATGCTGTCCTTACGGTTTATTGTTTGTTTATTGCTCTAACGATAAACCGGAAGGACAGCATTTATGAACAGGGGTGTACATTATACATACATTTGACATGTAAATTGCCTAGCTTTCTACGTTTTCTACGTATATTACGTGGAAAATGCGCATTCCAAAGAAATTACAAACTGATAAAGGTAAAGAATTTTACAATTCGCAATTTGAAGAATTAATGAGAATTTATAAGATCAACCTATATTCAACCTATATAGTAATCTCAAAGCATCCAATTGTTTAGAGATTTCTTTCGAATAAGTTAAAGTTAACTTTTTGAAAAGTTAAAGATAACTTTCGGAAAAGTGAAAGTTAACTTTCGGAAAAGTTAAAGTTAACTTTCGGAAAAGTTAAAGTTAACTTTCGGAAAAGTTAAAGTTAACTTTCGGAAAAGTTAAAGTTAACTATTGGAAAAGTTAAAGTTAACTGTTGGAAAAGTTAAAGTTAACTTTCGGAAAAGTTAAAGGTAACTTTTGGAAAAGTTAAAGGTAACTATTGGAAAAGTTAAAGGTAACTATTGGAAAAGTTAAAGTTAACTTTCGGAAAAGTTAAAGTTAACTTTTGGAAAAGTTAAAGATAACTTTCGGAAAAGTTAAAGTTAACTTCTGGAAATGTTAAAGTCAACTTTTGGAAAAGTTAAAGTTAACTTTTGGAAAAGTTAAATTGTCAAAAAGTTAAATGCAATTAACATGTAAATCCCATAAGAATTTAAGTTAACTTTCGAAAAAGTTAAAGTTAACTTTTGGAAAAGTTAAAGTTAACTTTCAAAAAAGTTAAACTTAACTTTCAAAAAAGTTAACGGTAACTTTTAGAAAAGTTAAAGTTGACTTTTGTAAAAGTTAAAGTTAACTTTCGGAAAAGTTATAGTTAACTATCCAAAAAGTATATGTTAGCTTTTGGAAAAGTTGAATACAATTATCATGTAAATCCCATATCGAGTGTTTTTGTTAACATTAATGAAGAGTTATCTTTAAAGGTTAGGTATTAGTTTTCCTGAAAAAAAAACAGTTTTTACTTTTATCTAAAGTAATTTGTAATTATAAAATAGAAATATTATATAATTTAAACATTTAGTGAAATCAAGAAACTTTTGGCTGTTACTTTACACCAACTTAACAAAATAAAATAGTGCTATCTTAACCACACTATTTTTTTCTTTAGAATAGGTTTTTTTATGAACAATAAATATAAAGTCGTAAGAAATATTGTGGTATAAATAGAAAAGAAACCTAAGTGTTTTTAAAAAAATTCTTTTCGGTTATGAATAATTAAAAAAAGGTGCTGCAACGAAGCATTTTTTGTTTTTTGGTTGGCGAACCTGACTGCTGACAACATAAAGTACAGGCATAAGTGCGATTGACGTATGCGACGTATGTAAACAAATATGATGGCCGGATCTTTTAGGTTATGTCTAAAAGGTCAGCTTTGTACGCTTTATAATACCGATATTATCATTATATTATTACACTTATCATTATTTGCAGCATATTTGATAATTCTTTTTTTAATATAATTGTTGATATAAAATTTAGAAGATATAGACTGCTCAGCGCTTAGGAATGTTAAAAAAGACTCCTTGTTAATTACATGTACAATCCATTGTATGTGATTCGATAAATGAGCTGTAAACCCACACAGCACCGGAAATTCCCTGAATTTTCCCTGAATATTCGTCAACATTTCTCGAATATTCGAACTTAATATTCAGGGAAGTTTCGTGGAAGCAGTAAAATGTCCGCCTAGAATAATATTGGGCGCGAAATTTCCCTGAAAATGTATTTCCAATTTTCAGGGAATTTCTGCCTCTAATATTCCTTGAAAATTCAGGGAAAGTTAAAAAAAATTTCCAAAATTTTTTTTAATCTGGTAATTGATCAAAAAAATATGTTATATTCAACATCCGTGGGATTCTAGAAAATTAAAAACTACTGCGCAGCCGTAAATGTCATAGAATCCAAGTTCGACCAGTGCGCATCAAGTTAAGTGAATATACGAATACTATGAATATTGGAGGAATGTTAGATGCGGAAATTCCCTGAAAATTAGAAATACATTTTCAGGGAAATTTCGCGCCCAATATTATTCTAGGCGGACATTTGACTGTTTCCACGAAACTTCCCTGAATATTTAGTTCGAATATTCGAGAAATGTAGACGAATATTCAGGGAAAATTCAGGGAATTTCCGGTGCTGTGTGGGAAGAATATAGTAGCTCTTCGAAATGGTTTTCTAAATTTATATATTGAAACTGTAGAATGTATTCTAGGTGTTATTCAAATAAACCCTACTACTATCAATGTGTTTTTACTACTTTACCTAATCCTTTACTTTCTAATAAGAAATTTATAAGTGAAATATTTATTTATCGGAACAAATATTTTTATCATAATACGTTAAAATTTACTATGTGTTACGTAAAGCAATTTATATTCATAGTGTCACAATACAAAATACAATTAAATTTTTTACATTTCCAATGCTTTTTCTGTTGGTAGAGAGTAAATTATGTATTTTACAACTGTAAAATTTAGTACATTTGTACTGAAAGGAGAAGGTAAATTTTAAAACGATGTGGGAATTTCATCCTCCTCTCCTTGTCCCTTTCTATTTCATGCGTCATTAACTGCGATAGAGGAAGAGAAAAATTGCAAAACTCTTTGGCTTAAGCCCAAAGCACAACGAATACGGTTACGGGAGCAGGGCATGAGATAATAAAGGACAGAGACTGTTTCTGTCCTTTTCTGTCTCATGCTTTGGTCCCGTAACCGTATTTTTATCTGCTTAGGCCTTTAGGGGGATCGTGGACCTTTCTTATTAAGCTAGAACGAATATACATCGCTTGAGTATCCGTTCACATTGGCCACGCGCATCTCGTTGCGCACCATACGTCAAGTCTGGCCCAACGTGACCCACCCCCTTATCCACCCGCTAATCTGGCGCGGTATTTCACGATTCTTTAGTCTCTCGCGGTTTTCATTATGATTTTCCAAATTTGAGATCATATATGCAAAAGAGGGTGGTGGGTTGTATTTTGAAAATTTAAGTCCCAATACATTTTGGGGTTGGTAGGTGGGTGGTGGGTTGGTGGGTGGGTGGGGGGTGTCAGGCATATGATACATACATTGAAAACATATACTAGGTGGACAGTGGGTGGTAGTACCAAAGACATGTAACTTATTTCTAAGATAAAAGTTTACAACAATTTATTGTTTATGCAAATTCTACAGATGGATGGGGTCATAAACACATGCAATTAGTCCTAAGGTAAAAGTTAACAACAATACACAGTTTATGCAAATTAGAAAGGTTAAGATTTTAAGTTAAACTTGGTGCGATCCCCTACTGAAAAATCCTATATAGGATCCTACATAGGATCCTATATAGAATCCATACGGATTCCTATGAGAATCCACGTAGGATCCTATATAGAATCCTATATAGGTATTGTCCTATAGGAATCCACGTGAATTCTCATAGGAATCTATGTGGATTCCTATAGGTCGCCTATAGGACAAGTCCTATACAGGATCGTATGTGAACTCTCCTATAGGAATCCATGTAGGATCTCATATAGGATCCTGCATAGGCGTCCCAAAAAATTTTTGTACACCCTCCTACATATGATCCTACGTAGGTTCTCAAATAGGATCCTATATGGGAACCCATATAAGATCCTACATGGGTACCCCCAAAAAATTTTTGTGTACCCCTTCCTCATGCGCAGTCGTCTTTTACGTATTCTACAATACTTACGCCTGCGCAGTAAATATTTTTCGTCCTTATAATGGTGCTTAATATATATTTGAATAAAAGTTGTTAAAAAAAAACAATTAATTCTGTGTACATAATTTTTTTTGGGCGCCCATAAAAGATCCTATATAGGATCCTATATGGGAACCTACGTAGGATCCTATGTAGGGGGGTTTACAAAAATTTTTTTAGGACGCCTATGTAGGATCCTATATGAGATCCTACATGTATTCCTATAGGAGAATCCACATAGGTTCCTATATAGGACGTGTCCTATAGGCGACCTATAGGAATCCACATAGATTCCTATGAGAATCCACACGGATTCCTATAGGACAATACCTATATAGGATCCTATATAGGATCCTACGTGGATTCTCATAGGAATCCATATGGATTCTATATAGGATCCTATGTAGGATCCTATATAGGATTTTTCAGTAGGGGATTCGATTGCAGCGCCGTCTATGGAGAAATCCCCCGCTTGAAAAACCTAAAAGTAGAGGTAACTTTTAAATTCCCGCGCAAAAGTAAGGGTAAAAATTTAAAATGACGTAGGAGAATCCCCAAGACAATGCCGAATTATGGTAATACCGTCTAATGGTAGCCGATTTCGGAAATCTACCTTACCGTCGAGCAAGCAAGCAATATGCATTACTGACACAAGGTAACACGCGCGAAATCTGCATTACCGACCGACGGTAATTTATCAACAAAACCGTTAAAAATCCACTGCAGGTAACTGACTAGGGCGCCACCTGGTGGCGAAAATCGGAACTGTGCGCTGGAACCCCCATAGTTATACTACTAATCGTTATTTTGTTAATTGTTTGAACATATAATTGTTGTTATTTATTAACTTTTTTTCTATTGCACTTAGAAAGATGCAGTTTTTTTTTTATTTTTACAATTTATGAAGCTAAGTATAATGAACGAGAAATATTAAGCTTCATAAATTGTAAAATTTGGAAAAAAACTGCTTCTTTCTAGGTGCAAAGGGAAAAAAGTTGAAAATAACAACAATTATTTGTTTAAACATTTAATAAAATTAATAATAACTATAGTAAAATACGTTATTTACCTTGAAATTATTGAGGAATAAATATTTCACAGGGTAAATTTTACCCTACCTTACGCTCGCCGGGTTAAGTTTAAATTAACCTTGTAATTTAGAGATTTTGTTTTTTAAATTCAAAAATTTTTTTTTCTGCGTACATTTTTATTGCCCTGGCAAACTCATTCTAAAAAAATGTGTTTTAGAAAAGCAACGTTCTATTAATTTAATTTTTTCTTAAATTTATCAAAAATTTTTGAATAAAAACATTTAATTGCTTTAATTTAAAATTTTTTATTTTAAAGGTAAACTTAGAGTTTTTGTTGTTCATGATTTTATTTGTTTAAATGATTCTTTTTAAATATAGCCGCTGTGTTATAAAAGATAAATTTCAGAACAAAATTTTTTAAATGTTTTATTTTAAATTTAATATTATCTTGAATGTAATTAAATTTTTTTAAATTTCTGAAAACTAAAAATGATTTTAATTCTTCTTCAAACTTAAAAAAAAATTATTTTCAGAAACAAAATTTAATTTTTGTCTGTGTCAGGGACTGACACGAAAACCGAATTCTGTTTCTGTTTTGAATTGTTGTGACGAAACAAAAATGTACAATCAATATTGTTTTGTATTGAACCTGAAACGAAAAGGCTCTGAATTACGTTTTCGTCTCATGCCCGAAACGAAAAGATTCTGAATTTCGTTTTCGTCTCCTGCAAGAAAAGAATTGTGTTTAAAATTGTTTTTGTGAAATTTAGAGCCTTTTTTATGAGAAACGAAAACGGAATTCGGAGTGGATTTTCGTTTCGGGCATGAAACAAAAACAAAATTCGAAGCCTTTTCGTTTCGGGCATGAGACGAAAACGTAATTCAGAGCCTTTTCGTTTCAGGTTCAACACAAAACAAAATTAAATTGATATTTTGTTTCAGTTTTTCAAAACCGAAACGAAACAAAAATAAAATATATTTTGTTTCGGTTTTCGTGTCAGTCCCTGGTCTGTGTATATTTTTATTTTTGTGAATAATTATCTAAAACAATTCGCTTCTTTAAAACGTTTAATCTAAGTAACTGATAATTGAAAGGTAAGATCCGAATTCAATATTATTTTTAATACTTAAGATTTATTTTTTATCATTTTAAATTCTGTTTGATTTCTTTAGAATAAATTCATTTTATAATAATTTCTAAAAAATGAATATCTTTTACAGTAAATTTAGAACAATAATTTATAGGTTTAAAATACTACTTTAAGGGGTCTTCTACTCCCCAGGCCCGAAATTAAGTGTTTTTTTTTGGAAATTAATTGTAAAGGATCTACTGAACATTTTTTGACAATTTTTTTTTATTTTCAAGATACTTCCTTTAACTTCGAATTTTTATTGCTCATGATGAAAAAAAATGGTGGTGACATTGAGATGCTCTTGCGTAAACGCGTTTCAGAAATGCAAGGGTCCCGCTTGAGTCACGATTTTGCCACTGAGTTAGTCTAAAATTAAAAAATGTATTTTTTTTATGTTTATAGTTAAGTTGACCAGTGGCGCCCAATCAGCTGGAGCAGGGGGGGGGCGGCCGCCCCCCCTGGTCGAGAGGTTCACACGTTCTGATATTTTAAAATGTTGATTTTGATCGCACATGAAAAATAGTCATATTTAAAAAGTAAATAAAGTTAATAAATACAATTGTTTAATTGTATATCAGTGAAATTAAATTGAAACCTAACCACAAAATAATGGTCTCTATTTTGACTAGTATCGTCATACGGTAGAACCTCCTTAAAGAAAATAAATAAGGATTGAAGAAAATATTTGTAGAATTAAACAATTAAAATACAATTTAAAAACTATTTTTTATAATTGAATAAAATAACTGGAAAAAGCCGAGAATTGTTTAAAATTGAAAAATTAAAAAAAAATCGAAACAGTAATTAAAAATTTAAGAAAATAATTGAAAAATTAAGAATGGAATTAAAATGTTATAGAAAATAATTAAAGAAGACGAAAATGATTAAATATGGTAGGAAATTATATGAAATTAGAGAAAATAATTGAAAATAGAGTAAAATATAGGATTTTTAAAAAAAATAATTGTAAAAAACATAGAATTATTGAATATGGAAGAAATAATTGACAAATGATAATATTTTTTTAATATTGTAAAAAATTCAAAAAGGCCAGAATAATGGACACAATTTGAAAGTAATTAACAAATTAATGAATAATTATACAATTTTAATAGAAAAATAATTAAAAATAACCGAGAATTATTGAATACTGAAGAAAATAATTAAAAATTGATGCATGGAATTAAGCAGTTTATTTCAAATTTAAATGAAATTGAATAAAGTCAAGAATTATTTATTGTTGAAGCAAATAATTGGAAATTGAAGGAGATTACTGAAAATTAAAGAATGGAATTGAAAGTTAAAGGTTATAATTTCAAGGTCAAAAAATTTATTGAAAAAAGGCGAGAATTATTGAATATGTTGAATATAAAAGAAACTAATTGAAAACTGAAAAATCGAATTGAAATTTGAAGCATATAATTAAAAATTAAAAAAAATTGAAAAAAGCCGATAATTATTTATTTTTTATTTATTTATTTATTTCAGAATAACGGGCAATGCCCTTTAATACATAAAGTATCTAAATTATTGATTATTGAAAATTTAATTAAAAATTAAAGAAAAGAATTGAAATTTGAAAAAAATGAAAATTGAAGAAAATAATTTAAACTTTCATTCAAATAATCGTAATTTAAATTTTCAATAAAATTTGAAGGAAATAATTTATAATTTAAAGAAAAATTAGAAATATAATTAAATATTCAAATAAGTAATTGAAAAATTGAATTGTGAATTCTTAAATATAGAAGAAAATAATTGAAAACTGAAGAATGGATTTGAAAATTGAAGAAAATAGTCTTAGAATTAAACAATTAAATTGAAATATTTGAACAATATTTATGATTGAAGAAGACAGGAATTACTAAATATTGAAGAATTAATTGAAAATTAAAAAGAATAATTATAAAATAACGACAATAATTTGATATTAAAGAAAGTAATTAAGATAAGTGGAAAATATTTGACAATATTGAAAAAAATTCGATAATTGTTGAGAATATTTGACAATTGAAAAAAAAAAAGAAAAATGTTGAGCATATTTGACAAAACAAATTCTAAAACTGTTGAGAATATTAGACAACTGTTTAAAATTTAATAAAATATTATTGATTTATTGAATAATGAAATTAAAATTACAAGTGTTACTTATAAATTTAAATTTTGATCAATTTAAAGGCATTTTCAAAAAAGTAACTGACTTATTATTACTCTCTAAATTTTGAATGAGTGAAGATATAGCATACAAGTCAGTAAAACTTCACTGACTTAAATTTAGAGAGTATAGATAATTTTATTATGTGAACCTTTTTTTTTTTTTTTTGCTTCTCAAAATTAAGGTTTATGAAAAGGGGGTGGTATCCTGGTAACGGGTCTGGCCCCCCCTGCCAGAAATCCAATGGGCGCCACTGAAGTTGACTATTTTTTCCTTTGACAGATTTGTTTTATTTTACATTTTGTCCAAATTATACGAAAATTTAGAGAACTTTTCATTTTTTTACTTTTTTTCTGACTTTCATGGGCTATAAAAAAATGGGGCAAGTACGAGTTGCACCCGTACTAAAACCAAGGGTTCCGTACAATTATTTTTAAATATTGTTAAATATTGTTGAAACAAAAAGTGTATAAAATTTTTTAAAATACGAATTGTAATTTTCAATTATTTCAAAAAGAAATTTAAAAATTTTTACCATTTTGTGGAAAAAAAATATGTATTTGTGTACGCTGCCGAATATAGCATTACATAAATTAATCTGACTAGTTTGTAGTTTATCAAAATACAATTGTTTAATTATTAAATATGAATTTATCGACCTTATTGGACAAAATTAGAAAAACTCTGTATCAAAATTGGAAAGTGGGGTAAAAGGTAAATAAGAATATTTACTTATTATATTTGAACTATTATTTATATTAGTAACACATTTTTGTGCAGCGTACACAAATACATATTTTATTCCACAAAATGGTAAAAATTTAAAAATTTCTTTTTGGAATAATTGAAAATTACAATTAATATTTTAAAAAATTGTATACACTTTTTGTTTCAACAATATTTAACAATATTTAACAATAATTGTACGGAACCCATGGTTTTAGTACGGGTGTAACTCGTACTTGCCCCATTTTATTTATGCATTTTTGCAAATTTAAATTCTTTAATTCTAATATTTTGACAACCTTTGTTCTATAATCTATAAACAAAACTACATGTTCATATTAAATTATAACACTCTATGTTGAATAATTTTGTTGATAAGCGCCAAGGAATGGCATTTTAAATGCATTTTAACTAAAAAATGACCGTATCTTCCCCTTTACGTGCCTAACTATTTGACTTAGAAAGCTAAAATTTGGTATGCACATGTATTTTCAGGTCTAGATTATATAAAAACTAGCAAAATATTGCGCGCGCGCATGCGCGCGTCTAATTTGTAACAATAAAATGTAAGGCTAATATTAGAATGTATTCCATTCTTTATTTTACGAAGTAGCTAAGTTTAAAAAGTTATAATCATATTTATTACTAAAGGTAAGTAAAATAATTTTTTAAATTTATTAATTTCATAAATCTAACATAAAATCTTTATTTGTCCTTTGAATTCAATGTAAACAGTAAAAGCACATCTTAGTCAAAAGATAAACTTGAAGCAATAAAATTTTTTTTTTTTGACATAACCTTTGACATAACCAACCGCATGATTGGTGTATCCTAGGCGTATTTTAGGATATTTTATTTAAAACGTAATAAATGAAAATGTGAATAAAAGAATTTTTTAAAATCTTTTAATTTTCTTTAATGAATAAAAGTATTCTTTTATATTAATTTTATACAATGGAAACAAAACCTTCTTTTATATTATTTTTATAATATTTATTTGAAAATAGCATCCACATTAGACTTCTAATAGTTTTTGAAAATTGTATATATGATTATTATTTAGGATTTCTCCCTCAATCAGAATTTCTAAATCTTTCTTATTCAAACTAAAAAATATTCTTTCTTTTGCAATACCCATGGTATTTTTTTTATGAATTAAATAAAGGAGAAATGGATCAGAAGGAGTGATAAATCACTTTTTGACATAGCAAGAAGATGCATCTTGTATCTTTTTAACAAACTGTTCTGGTTGTTTACCAGATATCATGTTATGATACATATACTAAAAGTTTAAAAAGTCTTAAAATTATTAACTTTATTTTGGAAGCAATAAAACAATTCTTTTTTAATTTCGCTCAAAAAACACTCCGAAATTTGTGTGATGGGCCAAAAATAATACGTTTCTTCTTTAATTTTTTTAATTTGTTATTTACTGAACACATTCTTCAAAGTGTAGCTGTTACCGCAAATGAATATATGTCAATAAAACATGATTCTAAAGCTTATTTTATTTAAATAAAAAATAAAAAGAAGTCAATCTCTCTCAGTCATTTTGATTTGTCGCGCACATTCTTTTTTGGCGATGTTCGAGGAAAGATAGTTCATTGTACTCTATAAATATAACCTAGAGAATATATGTATAAGCAAAACAGAAAGTAAATAGAAGAATAGATACTAAAAAAATGGGAACATTTATTTAAAAATTTATATCTAAGGGTTCCTGATTTTACTAATCCGCCATTTTGGATCCGCCATGCTATTTTGAGTTCTTAAATATTGACTCAAAAATCTTCATCAGGAACCCAAAAAACCATTAAATGCAAAGTTTCATAAGAATAAAAAAGTTATAGGGATATTTTCCAATTTTTGATTAAGCATAGGGGTTGTTCTAAGATTAGGGGTAGGAGCTTAAAACTAAAACTGGTGCACTTGAAAAAATTTATAATTGTACAACAATACTTGTAAAAAAAAAAAATATATTTTACTTATGACGATAGTTTTACATAAAAAATAAAAATAAGGGTAGTTTTGGGGTTGATGATGGACTTTAAAATTCTCTTAGATTATATTTGACGCTTTCAAAAAAATTTTGGACAATTTTCAAAAGGAAATTCATTATTTTTCTTTATTTTTTTAAAAATTTTTGAGGGTTTTCAATATAAATCTCGTTTTTATCCATAATAACCGTATATAAAATTAACCTGGAAACAGCCACAGGTAAGGGTGTCTTCTTTTAGCTCTACTTTCCGAAAATGATTGACTCGTTTATTAACATTTTGTTTATCACTACTTGCAATTTTACTATTATCTGAAATAAGAGGGAAATGACATGAGCAATTACTTAAAAAAATTGTCTGTAAATGTTCTCTCATTACTGCATGATAATATACTACACTTTCAGGTTTAACATTACAATATACAGAAGTTGCAAAAGCAATTGCATAAACACCACAATCTACATAATTGGGTTGTTTTTGAACAGTGGGAAAAACTACATTAGGTGTAAACGGATATAATCTAGCTAGATATTGACATTGATCATTATTTAAAAATTTATTATTCATGCTGTCATAAACAAAGAGAGTATTTGAATCATAGTAAGTACAAATTCAGTGACCTTTTTTTTTTGAACCACTGACTAGGATTTGAATATGTTTTTGATCTTTTCTAATGGGTTTAACTTCATCCAACATTTGTAAATAACCCAATTTTACATTTGAAAATGACCACCAGAATCGACTTCTAATAGTTCTTAAAATTTGTAAATGTGATTATCAGTAAGCATTTCTCCCCGAATAAGAATGTTTTGATCTTTTTCATCTAATATAAAGTATATTTTTTTATTTGTAGAATCCATTGTATTCTTTTTTACCAAAACATATTATATTATAAATTATGAAACTTTTGAAACATTTCATGGAATTCATAAGATTTTAGAATTTTGAAACATATGCAACAAGTATAGTATAAATTTCTCTTCTCCAGTGGGGCCTGAAAAAAAAGAAAGTTATTTACATAAAAATTGATTTTATCTTTATGCTATTTAAAAAACCCTGCTGGATAAAGTAAATACGTTTTTTTAAACATGTTTTATTGTAATTTCAGTAATTTTAAGATACAAACGTTTCATATATATAAAATAAAGGGACCCAAGATGAACACCCTTTTGATTTATTGCACCAGAATCAAAACCGAATAAAATATTATATATTAAAAATTAATTTTATTTAATTTTTTTATTTATTAAGAAATAGCATTCCTAAATACTTCAATTTAATAGATTCACAGTAAAAAGTAATAAGATATCGAAAACTATCGATAGGTATATCAAATTCTTTAACGCTAACATCAAATTTTGTGTTGGAAAATAAAAAATTTTAATTGGTTCAAAAAATTATTGAGAAAAGTGTAAAATCGAAAATATGAAAATAAATACATTGAGATTTTGGGCCTGTCCATCTTAGGGTACATGACACAATTTTTTTACTCCCAGTAAAATTTTCTGTACAAACACAAAATTAGTAAAATCATTTTAGAATATTATTATACGATAAATAGGGAATATTATAACTTTATGTACTCATTGAAAATTATGAATTTAAAAAATTTTACCAAATTAAGAAAAACATATAAAAATAAATGTCAACTACACCTCAATGACACCTTACATTAATATAATCAAAAATAATTTTAAAAAATCTTAAATAACCTTAAACCCCTTGAAGTATCCCATTGATTTTACATGGGGAAAACGCACGTTTTCGTAAATTCGCTACCGAATCCTCAAAAATCACTCAAAATAGCAATACAGTTAATCACATCTTGAAAAGTCCTCAAGCAACAATATTCCATAATTACTTATTATAATCTATCAGATGCCACTTCTTTTAGTTCGCTTCAAAAAAGGTGGAGCTTTATTCTTTTAAAGGGTATAATGTGATTGGTCCTTCTTATAGGTTTTTCTATTTCCATTCTCTTATTTGGAAATATCCACCAATTAGAATGAAAGTTGAATTTGCTTAGAAGAAATATGTTATTTGTGTTGCCTACTTTGAAAAATGTAATATGTGAGTTGAATTTTTTTATTGCTCATTCATATTTCTTTTCGATTATTTTTTTTTTTCTTTAACTATTGTATTTCTGTGAATTAGTAGTTCTTTTCCCACTGCAGAATAAGGTGCAAAAATAATTTCTGTTTTTTTTTTGTTTTGTAACGATTACGTATCTGGTAGGGTATATTACGTATAATATATGTTAGGTTGAAAATTCAAAATATGTGTGAGTAAATGTGTCAGGTATTATCGTAATACACATTTTTTATTACATAGTTCTTTGTCGACATGGATTCTTTTCAAACAATAATGCAAACAATTAAAAAAAAATTATTTATTTTATTATTTATTTGATTCAGTGAAATCGATAATATCTTTTCAATAATTAAAAAAAAAATTTTTAATCCCATTTTCTTAGAATAACATGAATTTTTTCTATACCATTAAAAAATAGCTAGATGACTTTAGGATGATACGACCCAATTATTTTGTTTTGAGTGACCGTTCTTATACTGAGAAAAATTATTCGTCGTTAATATAATCAGAAAAAAGTGGTTGGCAAAAAGTAGTTATTGAGCATACATAAAACTGTCTGTGTACCTAAGTTTATTGGTTACAATAACCTACAATATATATAATATATAATCAATATTGTTTTGTATTGAGCCTGAAACGAAAAAGCTCTGAATTACTTTTTCGTCTCATCCCGAAACGATAAGAAAGATTGTACTTTCGGTGCGTGTGTTAGAAAAATATATTTATATAAATATATAATATAAATATTGTTATAAAAATAATATTATATTTATTATTTATAACTGATTATTTATTGAATTTTTTTTGTATTAATTTTATCAATGAATAAACTATATTCAATGTAAATAAGTCTCTATTCATAAATTTAAAAAATTCTTTTTAATTTCAATGTTTAACCATTTTTATTTTACATTCTGCAAAATATGATCAAAAGTCTTATAAAATATATATCTTTTTCGTTTTTCAAAACAATTTTATATACATTTTTTATTGAGTAAAGTTACATTAATAAAATTTAATTTAGTGTTTATTTAGTCTCTATGAGATTTTTTGGTTTGTTTTAAAGTAATTTTTATATTTACACTGAAAGAAAATTATAGTAATGGGTAACAAAATGATGTTCATGGTAACCATATTTCACGTTACAATTACGGGCAGCTATCTAGATGGTAACAGTTAGTATGGGGGTACAATAACGTATAACGTGTAACGTATAACAGAACCTTTTTAACATACAAATCTTACTATCTGTTTCTCTCAGTGTATTATTAAGTTAACTTACATTTTAAGAAATTCAATTCAATCTTCATTTAACCTCTGTAGATTTTTAAAATTGTCGCACTGAAAAATTTTTTTATGAAATATCCAACTACTTTCCCTTATTAGACTGAAAATCAATTAATTGAACTACTTTTGTAATAAAATGAGACACTTTAACTTAGTAAAATAAACTACTTTTTCTTAGTTGTACAAATATCATTAAAACAATTGTAAAAAGTTGAAGAATTAACTACAATACAACAGTTATTTGTTGAACTTAGTAAAATCAATTACAAAGAATAGTTCCGTCAATGGTATTCTTAGTTGACTTAACTAAAGTTCCATATTTAATGTAATTGCAAAAAATTTATTGGGGACTTATTGAACCATTTGCCTTAGTTAAAAAGTAGTCAAATCTACTAAGGATTTTTTTCAGTGCGTGAAATAAAAGTTACATAAATATATATAATATTTTGAAATGGTTACTTTTTGATATCACTTACGTAGAATTACACGTTTTGCTTTTCTTTTTCTGAAATGGGAATTTTATAATTAAATTATTGAATAAGTATCTTCAACAATAAAGACATTGTTTTTTTGCATTTTATTATCCTAATCCACCAATAAACATATAATTTTCTCTATTCTTTGCATTTCGAATAATAATTTATTGCTAATAACAATTTCATTATAAAATGTTGAAAAAATTTGAATTTATTTGATTGCTACTACTTTTATTGCAATAGAAATCCAATTCTCCGTATTCAAAGGTTTTTGCAATTGTTAAGAACCAATCCGCTCATTTTTAAAAATGTTAAAATGGCATATCTAATAAGGCGAACATGAATTTTTAAATTTTTACAAATTTTTACAAAACTCGATATAATAAATTTTTTTGGGTCAATGAATACGAATCTATTATCATTTACAAAAAAATTTAAAATAGCGAATCCAATATGTCGGACAGGATATTTTTTTTTTAAAATTACAATGTGTACAAATTAATATTATATTAACTTTTTTTTTAATTAAATGTAATAAAACAAACTTACTTTAACATTAAACTTGGAAGTTACAGAATATTATTAGTGTTCTAATGACATTTTCTTTCATGCCAATCTGTAAACAGAAAGTCTTATTTTCAGACATGACACCTGTCTTATTCTAAAACGCAACATTTTTAAGACAGCCTTTGCTGAATTTTTACATTTTTGTTTTACTTCCAACGGTACAAAAAAATATTACAATCTTCAAATTTGCATAAAAACTTTAAGTAATGATCAATTTAAAAATGTTAATTTATAATTATTGCAAATTCAACATGATACAATAGTATTTTCCACATAAACATTTATATAGCAGGGTTTAACAAATTTAAGACAAATATTGATTTATAATGAGAGAAACGGATAGTAACATTTTGATCTTAACAAGGTTATTTTATACGGTACTATAATTTTATTACTAGCTACCGTCAAAGATATTACAAAAATATTGATATTATAGCCGGTACTATCAAGATGTTAATCCGTATAATTATTATTATTCGGCCCTGACTCAACGAACGAGAAGAGCGAGAAGTGCCGCATCGACGACTGACACTCAGAAAAATATGCTCGGACATTTTTTTAAATTACTCGAGAAATACTCAATATTTTTTAAATGTCAAAGAATTTTTTTAAAGCTGAAACTATACTGCTTAATTCTATGTAAGTTTCAAAATTTTCATTCAATTTTTCCAGAATAGGCAGGGCCTCAAACAAAGTAATCAAAACCGGGGAAATTTTTTAATTATTTTCAAAAACATATCTAGTGATTTTATCTCTCTAGAAGATTTAAAAAATTTGAATTATATATCACTAAACGCAGCATTCTTAAAGCTTTCAAACAATCTAAGTCTTAAGTCTCTATCTTTTTCCAAATTCAAATTATCAGCCTCTAAAGTCAGTAGACATTTTTCTCTGTCCGCGCACCGATCGTACCGACAATTCCCGGCGGTAGTGTACATTATCCAATTGGTTTTAAAATTCACAAATAAGAGATTTTCATATTTATTCGTCAACATTTTTTACAATAAACTTTTTATAATGACATAAAAAAAAAAAGTTCTCGCGCGCCTGGGCGCGCGCTAATTTTGCTAGTTTATTTAATAATTTATTAATATTAACTATTTTTTATAGGGTTATAAACAACCCCCATAAATGCAAAAAAATGACAAATTTGTTTAAATTACAAATTAATAGTTACTTAAGAATTTTTTAACAAAATTGTTACATATTGTCAATTTACGAATGTTTATAGATATTTTTAAGTATTCTTCATTTGTTTGAACAATTTATTATTGTTAATTTACAGCTTTTATTCAAATAAACCTAGCGAGTTGTAGTTTTTTTACTTTACTATTTTTTACATTTACATTTAAAAATAGTATTTAGTAAAGTTAACCACAACAACAATTTGCAATTGTTTAAATAATAATTAACATTTTGACAAATGCACCTAGAAAGACACAACTTTTTTCTAATTTTACAAATTAATGGGCTCTGGTTACAAAAAGAAAAATAATTGACTATAAATTATTATTTTTAATTTGTTTAAACAGTTTATTATTATTAATTTACAGCTATTATTCAAATAAACCTAACAAGTTGTAGTTTTCTCGGTCTTATATATTTTTTATATTTAAAATGGAAAAAGAATTCAGTTTAATTAACCACAACAACAATTTGCAATCGTTTAAACAAATTATTATTATTAATAATTAATTTTTTACAAATAAACATAAAAAAATACAATTTTTTCCTAATTTTACAAATAAATAGGCTCTAGTTAGATTAAGAAAAATTATTCACTAGAAGTTAATATTTTTACATTGTTTAAACAATTTATTATTGTTAATTTATAACTATCATTGAAATAAGCCTATCGAATTCTAGTTTTTCTGACTTACTTATTTTTTATATTAAAAATAAAAAAATAATTTAATAAAAATAACCACAACAACAATTTGCAATTGTTAAAACAAATTGTTGGTTAATAATTATTTATTCCTTATAAATGCACCTAAAAAGACAGAAGTTTTTCTTAATTTTACAAATAAATGGGCTCTGGTTAAAGTAGGAAAAATTATTGACTATAATTTATTATTTTTACTTTGTTTAAACAATGTATGGTTCATGTATAACTTATATCCTAAAACTCCTAGCGATTTGTAGGTTTCTTACCTTACTAACTTTTTAAATTGAAAGCAATAAGCTGTTCTGCAAAATTATCCGTAGCCACAGCTTTTAAAATTGTTTAAACCAATTATTTATTGATAATAATTATTGACTCTATATAAATGATCCTTGAATGACACAACTCGTAAAATAAGGAAAAAAATATGTCTTGGATTATTTGTAATTAATTAATGATTATTATCAATAATTTATTTAAATAATGACAAAGGGAAGTTGCAGTTAATTTTGCTGAAAATCTTGTGGTATTAAGTATAAACAATTAATAGGATAGTAAAAATTAAATTTCGCTGAGGGTTTTAGGATAAAAGTTAAAACTAAACAATTTTAAATTTTTGAAACATAGTAAAAATGATAAATTATGACAAATAATTTGCGTTATTCTAACCAGGAACCATTAATTTGTAAAATTAGGAAAAAGTTGTGTCTTCCTGGGTGCATTTGTAAAGAATTAATTATTATTAACAATAATTTGTTGAAACAATTGCAAATTGTTGTGGTTAATTTTAAAAAATTATTAAATAAATTATGGAATATTGTTTTACTGTACATTTTTGGACCACTCTAATAAACAAGTAAAAGTACTTACCTGTCAAAAATTTATCTCAGATCCTCTTCGCGTTGACTCAGGACGATCTTTTCACTCGGCCTTACAAAACAAAACTATCCCCTCTCATCAACATCATTTTTAAAAAAGAGGCGAACCTCACCCACAGAAATTACCAATTGAATCATTTGGTAATTTCAAGTAAACGCCCACAATACCCTTACACCTTAAAGGTAAAGAAAAGGTTAATAATCACCTCATTGTAATTTTGACAAAAGGCTAATAATGAGGTTATTGTAATTTTGACAAAAGGCTAATAATGATCTCATTGTTATTTGGACAAAAGGAGAACAATAGAGTCATTGTAATGCAGACAAAAGGAGAACAATAGGAAAACAATGCCAAATCTCCGCCCATTTTGAAACAAAACTTTTCAGCTAAAAGAAAAAGGGACACTGTCAATTTCGACAAAAGGCTAATAATGAGCTCATTGTTATTTGGACAAAAGGACAACAATAGACTCATTGAAATGCAGACAAAAGGAGAACAATAGGAGAACAATGTCAAATCTCTGCCCATTTTAAAACGAAAATTTTCAGCTAAAAGGACACTGGCAAATTATTATATAGGATTAAAGATAAGATGATGGTCATAGTACTGTCAAAGTAATAACGATAGATTTAGGCCAATATGCATAAGAAATGCCCAAAAATCTTTTTACTTGCTTGACAACGCTATGACCAAGCCCTATAATCATGTTCTTTATAATTTTTCTGTAATCTACACGTGAAAACACATTTGTATACCAAATTTGAACTTTCTAAGACGAATAGGTTGGAAGTTAAGTGGTTGGAGCTATGGTCATTTTCATCATTTTTTAAAAAGAACGTGATTTTTTGCTAAAACCGCTATGATAACAGCCTGTAACAAAGTTCTCTTTAGTCTTTCTGGAATCTACACGCCAAACTACATGCGTGTACCAAATTTCAGCACTATAAATACAATAGTTTGTCAGATAGAGTGGAAGAAACATCATTTTTTATTGCATATTTTATAAAAAATTGACCATTCCCCCCCCCCCCCTGATCTTCCAAACTATTTGACTTAGAGGGCTCAAATTTGGTACACAAATGTCTTGTTATGTGTAGATTACAGGAAAATTATAGAGAAGGTAGTGTCCACAGCGGTATCAAGGATATAGCAAGAGCTTTCAGCACAAATACTTTAAAAACGCTAAAACGGAGTTAGCTCAGTTGGTTAAGGTCCTGGACTCTACGGTCGCGCCAAGTCAAGTTTGCTTAGTTCGGGCCTCGGTGAGCCTGGGATTTTTTCCGGCTGTAAGATAACTTCAGTGGAAGGTAAATACGTCGAGGTATAATGATATGCACTGTCGGTAATCGACCTGTGCAGATCACTAGAACTTGACTGTCGATAAACCGGTTGTACTATGGAACGGTTTTTCTACAGTATTCCCTCTCCACTGGCGAGCAAACTCAATATACCGGGTGGTCCAGGCAAATGCGAGTACTCCTAATTTCAAGCCTTTCTGTAGACGCAAAAACACTTAGAGAATATAAAAAAAAAGTACATAATTCTAGAAACTCCCTACGGGGGACACTCATTGGGTCTGCGAGGTCGATAAAACGAGTGTATAATAAATAAATATAAAAAAATACTAAATAAAGTGTTACACAGCAGCTTCAAAAACACTACTTTCGGGAAAACGAGTTTAAAGTTAACACATGGTGTATAACTTGATTGTAGTAACTTATGCGTTAATCTGCTAATATCGGGTCCGTACAAGGTTTTTTGTTTTTATAGGGGTCTTTAGACATCAGCAAAGGTAAAAAAATTATAAATTAGTAATTTGTTGATAATGGAATCATTATAAATAAACAAATGTTACAAATGAATAAAAATTCGTGGGTTTTTTCGGTCCCCAGAAACATGCAAAAGAACGTGATTCTCACGAAATCCTTTCTGTGGAGTATTTTCAGATACATATAGATTAAAATAAAAAAGAAAAAAAATTTTTTTTTTTTGAAACCCCGAGAGTAAAGACCCTCTTAAGAGTTTTATAGAATCTTCAAAAATGTAATACTTATATTTATGAAAGGTATTTTTAGAATTATTTGTTCAAAATTAAGCATATTATTTTTTATTAATATTCAGAAAGCGATACTAATTCAAGAATGTTTAGAAATTCGGTATTATCATATTCCTTTTCTTTTATTTGATTAAAAAGATTCCCGTTGCATCTATGCCTCTCGTCTGCTCGCAAACAATTCTAACCCGTATATGGTTTCGACAAGTGGCAGCAGGGCGCGCATCGGACAGCCTTTCCTATGAATGAGTTGCTTCAGTTCCGCTATATAAGACCCGATCCTGTACCGTTGAAAATACAAACCAAATGTGGCTTGACATTTTAAAATCTTCTTAGCCACATATTGGCAAGAGATTTGTAAACAACTCTATGTTGATAGAGTTGCAAAACTAAATTTGACCAACTTATTTTTTGGTTATTTCAAAAGTGGTCCATATATAAAGAATAAATAATGCCATCTCCAATAAATAAAGTATATAAAAGTAAGTTAAACTATTAAATTTATTTTTTTGGTGAGAACCCATATAGGATAAAAACCGGATTCAATTACGATATTATCCAGTTAAACCCTCTTCTATCTGGGTTCTATCTGGGTTTTATCTGGATTCTATTCGCATTCTATCTGTTTTGTATCAGGCTACAAAATAGATAGAAACCTTATAAAACCCATACAGGGAGCGGATAGCAGAATTTGAATGACCCTGCTAAAACCCGGATTTAACTGGGATATGAAACAAGAAGAAGCGCTATAAGAACCAGATAAAAGACGACTAAAAGTAATGTAAGGGATCAGATACAAAACAGATTGAATCCATATGGAAACCACATAAAACCCATGTAAAAACCATGTAGCAAAATTTTGGTAACCCGGGTAGAACCCTGATGAAACCCGAATAAAACACTGATAAAAACCTAATATAAAACCGGGAAAAAACCGGATAGAATTACGATAGAAACCGATAGAACCCTACTTATATCCGGGTTTTATCCGTTTTCTATCGGATTTTTTTAGCAGGGTGAGTATATCGTTCAAATAAGGAAATAGAATTGCTAAAATCTCACACGTTTGCTATGTGCAATGAAAAAACCGTTACAATAAGATACAATGTGTCGCAAACATTATTCGATGGAAAGTGTGTCAATACCATTGTTGGGAATAAATAAACAATGAGATTTCCCATGTGCCTTAAAGCAAGCCACCAATTATATAACTTTATATTTGAAATCAGCTAACCCAAAAACCCCCAAGTAACGAGTTTAAAATGATTCCGCTGAATTTTTATAAAACTTGTCTGACATCTTGGATCCGCCATTTTGTATTTTAAATAACTGACTTCATATTCGGAATCAGCGACCCCCAAAAATTACGAGTAACAAGTTTTAAGTGAATACAAAGAATTTTTAGAAAACTCGTCCACCAGATTGGATCCGCCATTTTGTATTTTTAATAACTGACTTAATATCGTCACTTGGGAGAAGAACTTTGCCATTTCGATAAAGCTCTAAAAACAAAACCAACTCGCAAGAGCCCTGAAAACTGCGCCATTCTAATTAACATTTGAAGAAAGTGACATTTCGGATTTAACAGATTTTGTTTTTAAATTTAGGTTGGCAACGCGAAAGATTGTAAATTTATTTTAATTCTTAAATTTTTTCAAAATGGCGGATCCAATATGGCGGACGAATTTATAAACATTTATTGAATTCTCTTAAAACTTGTTACTCTAGAGTTTTTGGGGTCGCTGATTACGAATCTGAAGTTCGATTTTCAAAATTCAAAATGGCGGATTCAATATATCGGCGGAATTTGAAAAAATTCCTTGAATTTGCTTGAAACTTGTTACTCAGGGATTTTTCGGGACGCTGATTAAGTATTTGATCTTAGATTTTAAAAATTCAATATGATGGATACAATATCATTTATGATTTTCTCAAAAAATTGTTGCATTTACATAAAACATTGTAGATGCAGTTTTTCTGATTGTTTTGTTTCAAATTTCTCGCTTTAGCGTTATCCAGAGCTAACGACGAGGACGTAGCAAGAATTTAGTTCCACTTTTTTTTCATAATTTTATAATTTTTTTTTGTTTTTATAATTTTATTAATTTTTTTTTGTTTTATTAATTAATTTTTTTAGTTGTATGTTTGTTCGTAATTCTGGTCATTATCTTGAATTTATTTCGAAGATTATTTATTTATAATATTCTGAAAAGCAATTACGTTCAAGCTGAAGACACAGAGGTACATTGCAGGTGCTACATTGCCATTTTGTAACTCTTCTTTCGTATTGTATCCATCATATTGAATTTTCAAAATCTAAGATCAAATACTTAATCAGCATCCCAAAAAATCCCTGAGTAACAAGTTTCAAGCGAATTAAAGGAATTTTCAAAATTTCGTCCGCCATATTGGATCCGCCATTTTGAATTTTAAAAACAGTAAGATATTCGTAATCATCGACCCCAAAAACATTTTAAGTGTAATCCCCAGTTTAATATGTATTGTAGTTTACTGAGAATTACATTTATTCTAAAAAAATCGCTTTTTTTCAAGTTCATTTGTTTATAACATTTATTTTGTTAACAATAAACATTTATTTATTGCTTTGTTATGGCAAGGGATCTTCTGTAATACATTTTATTTACTTTCTGTCATTGAAACAAATGAAATAATGTTTGAAAAATGCAAAAAAGTGCAACGGAAAAGGTGACACTCTGGAGTGTCACTATGCCGCAAAGGGTCCTAATAAAAAACTTTCGCGTTGCCAACCTAAATTTAAAAACAAAATCTGTCAATTCCGAAATGGTACTTTCTTCAAATGGTAATTAGAATGGCGCAGTTTTCAGAGCTCTTGCGAGTTGGTTTTGTTTTTAGAGCTTTATCGAAATGGCAAAGTTCTTCTCCCAAGCGACGATATTTAGAATCAGCAACCCCAAAAACTCCAGAGTAAGAAGTTTCAAGTGAATCCGATAAATTTTTACAAAACTCGTTCACCATATAGAAACCGACATTTTGTATTTTTAATAATTGCCCAGTAAGAAGGGTTTAATTGTAGGGGAGTGGGCGCCAAGATGGACAGGGCCCCAAGATGGACATTTCGTATAAAATTTTTGTTTAAGGTGTCAGCGCCTTATGCTTTTTGTCATTTTTGTTATTTGCCTAGACGAAAATTTTGATGCACATTTGTAGAAAAAAAACCAGTTGGTTTTTCTTCTCTACATGCCACGTAACTTTGGGTCTAAAAAAGTTTTGTAACAGTTTTTTCTTAAGTTGGTTGTTGAAGATATTGCAAAATAAAAAGAAATTAAAATGTGTTCTCAAAAGTTTTCGATGTCCTTCTCTGATAGGAGAAATGTTTATGGCTCTATTGTATTTAATTATCGTCTACGACTACCTGAGTTTTGGGTTTGGTTTTTTTATTATTACTAGTTTGGCTCTCAACGAGTTAAGTTGTATTCTTTTCAGTCTTGAATAAAAGTGTGCATTTAAAAGTTTATATATTAAGTTTTTCTTTATTTAAGAACAGTCCCATAACCTAATAAAGTGCTTGTTTAGTTTAAATTCAAAAGGTTATGGGCCCAGTTACGAAATTGAATACAAAAGATGGAAAATAAAATAAATAAAAGAAATATTCACTCTTTCAACGGCGAACGATATGGAGTGTGGAAGTTCCGTATAAAATCTCTGCTTGCAGAACTAAACATATTAAGCGTTGTGGAGGATGAGGTCCCTGGTGAACCTAACAATACTTGGAGAAAAAATAATCTACAGGCAAAAGGTATTATAATTGATTATTTGAGCGACTCGCTCTTGATATTTGCAAAAGAAAAAGCAACTGCTAAGGAAATTATCGAAAACTTGGATACCATTTATGAAAGGCGAAGCTTAGCAACTCAGTTAGCTTTAAGAAAAAGACTTTTAAATTTAAAACATTGTGGCGATAAAAGTCTATTACAACATTTTACTATTTTCGATGATCTCATCACAGAGTTACTCGCAGCTGAAGCTAAATTGGACGAGATGGACAAAATTTCACATCTGCTTCTTACTTTACCTGGTAACTATGACGGCGTAATTACCGCTTTAGAAACATTAAGTGAAGAAAATTTAAATTTATCTTTTGTCAAGACTAGACTCTTGGATCATGAAATAAAATTACAAGAATATAAAAATACAAATGATTTGAAAGTGCTTCAAGCATCCAGTAATTTGCAGAAGAGAAAAGTTGAAGCAGATAATAGCAACTCTAATCAAAATAAAAAAAAATTAAACAAAATTTTCAACAAAACAAAAGAAAATTCTTTAAAAAAAGGAAATAATTCTAAACAGACAACGAAGAATGCAACGACCAATATTAAATGTGATCATTGTGGAAGAAATAATCATTTACTTAAAGATTGTTTCTTTTATAAAAGAATGATTCAAAAACAGGGTTTAATTCAATCTGCTATTTCAAACCCCACTTCAAATACCGAATCAGAAATCTCAGGATTTGCATTTATGATGAGTTGTAGTCAATCAACAAAACTAGATATGGAGGAAATTACAAATCAAAAGGTGTCTTTCCTTCTAGACTCTGGAGCTACTGACCATATAGTGAATATGGAAGGTCTTCTTACGGACGTTTGTGACTTGACTACACCTGCGAGGATTGAAGTGGCAAAAATAGGTATTACTATAACAGCAACAAAAGTGGGATCAATTGACGTTATGTCAAACCTTGGAGTGAAATTAAGGATGGAAAATGTTCTTTTTGCGCCTGAAGCCCCACACAACATCATATCAATACTACGTATGCAGAGGAAAGGGATGTCCATAACTTTTGACCAAGATGGAGTATGGATAATGAAAGACCAGCAGATGATAGCAACGGGCAAGCCCCTAAATGGTTTAATTGGTGTAATTTTAGATATACTAAAGGGTCATGGGAATCTTGGTAGTTTAAATATGACTAATAATAATAACTATCAAATTTGGCATGAACGTTTAGGTCATGTAAATAAACAATCTTTCCTTAAATTAAAAAATTGTGAAATGGTAGAAGATGTTAACCTCATAAAAAATGTAAATCCTGATAACAATATTTGTGAATCTTGTACACTTGGAAAACAAACAAGTTTACCTTTCTCAAAATCAAAAAACAAATCTCATGTCACCCGACCCTTGTATATAATCCATTCTGATGTTTGTGGACCAATTACACCTCCTACTGTCGACAATAAGAATTATTTTGTTAATTTTATAGATGACTTTACACATTACACAGTAACATATTTATTATAATCTAAATCAAATGTATTTAATGCTTTCAAAGACTTTCAAGCCAAAAGTGAAGTACATTTTAATAATAAAATAGAATATCTATATTGTGACAATGGAGGTGAATACCTATCAAATGATTTTAAAAATTATTGCATAGAAAAGGGCATTACTTTCCATTTAACTGTACCACACACACCTCAACAAAATGGTGTAGCTGAACGGATGAATCGTACGATAACTGAAAAGGCACGTACATTAATTATTACATCTGGGTTGGCAAAAACATTTTGGGGTGAAGCTGTATTAACAGCGACACGCTTAATTAATATTTTGCCAACCACAGCTCTTAAAGAAATTAAAACACCATTTGAATGTTGGCACAATAGAAAACCAAAATTAGAATATCTTAAAATATTTGGTTCTACTGTGTATGTCCAAATTAAAACTAGGAAAAACAAATTTGATGAAAGATCATTTAAAGGAATTCTAGTAGGATATGCTCCAAATGGATACAAGGTGTGGAATACAGAAAAGGAAACTTTTATAATTGCCCGAGATGTAGTAATCGATGAAACTAATTATAAAAACACTAGGTCTGTAAAAGATCACAACGAAAGTGCTTCAGAATCAAAAATTAGAAAAATCGATTTCAATCCTAGTGCATTAATAAATCCTGAACAAGGAAATATTCAATCCAATCGACAGAGAACAAGTGAGACAATTGAGTCAAATGACCCAAATGAATTAAGTGAATCAAATTTTTCTAATGATTTAAATTCACCTAATTTGAGAAGGAGCGAAAGAATTAAGAATAATCCTAAGCCTAATTACACTGAAGATCTTGACCAAAATATAGATAATGATTCTTATAATATTTTGCTTTGTGTACAAAACTTAATATCAATACCAAAGTCCCTTGAAGAAATAAAGTCAAGGGAAGATAGAAAGCAGTGGGAACAGGCCATAGATGAAGAAATTGATTCACTTAATTTAAATAAAACTTGGTCATTAGTCGATAAACCAATAGACAAAAATATTATTACAAATAAATGGGTGTTCACAATTAAAATTGATGAACATGGAAACCCAATAAAATATAAGGCTAGATTAGTAGCCAGAGGTTTTAATTAAAAGTATCTTAGCGACTATGATGAGACTTTTGCACCTGTTGTGCGAATTTCAACTTTCAGATTTCTCTTAGCCTTTTCCAATCAGCATAATTTATTGGTCCATCACATGGACGTGAAAACCACATTTTTAAATGGAGTCTTACAGGAGGAACTCTATATGGAAGTTCCTGAGGGGCTAAATACAGATAAAGATAAAGTTTGTAAATTACATAAAACTATTTATGGATTAAAACAATCTTCTAGATGTTGGTACGAACATTTCGATAAAACACTTAAAAATCTTGGTTTCAAAAATTCTTCAGTTGATCCATGCTTGTATATTTTAGATAAGGGTGACGTAAGGAAGAATATATACATTATTCTGTATGCCGATGACCTTCTAATTTGTACATGGGACATGGATTCAATGCTAAAGTTGAAGATTTATTTAAAAGAAAATTTTAAAATGACTGATTTAGATGAGGTAAAGCTGTTCTTGGGTATTCGAGTACAAAGAGATGAAAATAAGATTACATTAGATCAAAATTATTACCTTAAAACAGTGTTAAACAAATTCAATATGTCTGAATGTAAACCTGTAAGTACTCCACTTGAAAATAAATTAAATTACACGGCATTAAATAGTGATGAGTCAATAAATGCACCTTGTAGAAATTTAATAGGATGCTTGATGTATGCTATGTTGTGTAGTCGTCCAGATCTCTGTGTTGCCATAAATATTTTAAGCAGGTACCAAAATAAATCAAATAAAGAACTTTGGACTTGTTTAAAAAGAGTTTTGCGGTATATTAAGGGTTCCTTAGATCTGAAACTCACTTATACGCGAAATAATAATTACGAAAATTTAATTCAAGGCTATGTAGATTCTGATTGGGGAAATGACGAGATAGATCGGAAAAGCACAACAGGTTATATATTCAAAGTCTTTGGAAATTGTACAATTTCATGGAATTCAAAAAGACAAACCTCTGTGGCTGCCTCATCAAGAGAAGCCGAATATATGGCCCTTTTTGAGTGCGTAAAAGAAGCCATATGGCTAAAAGGCTTATTGTTAAGCATAAAAATTGATGTGTCAAAGCCAATCTTGATTTATGAAGACAACAATGGATGCATAAATATCGCTAAGAATCCAATAAACCATAAGAGAACAAAACACATAGATATAAAATATCATTTTACTCGCGATCATGTATCAAAGAAGAATGTACTAATTAAATATATTCCAACAGCTGAACAATTTACTACCTGAGTTTTGGGTTTGGTTTTTCTATTATTACTAGTTTGGCTCTCAACGAGTTAAGTTGTATTCTTTTCAGTCTTGAATAAAAGTGTGCATTTAAAAGTTTATATATTGAGTTTTTCTTTATTTAAGAACAGTCCCATAACCGTATAAAGTGCTTGTTTAGTTTAAATTCAAAATTGGTAAAGTTACTTTTATTTATGATTTAGAATGAGTACTTAAAGTTTTAATATTCTTTATTTATCGTATAATAATATCCTAAAATAATTTTACTAATTCAGTGTTCGTATATATATTTTTACTTGGGATTAAAAAATGGTGACATGTACCCTAAGATGGACAGGCCTCAAATCTCAATGTATTTATTTCCATATTTTCGATTTTACACTTTTTTTAATAATTTTTTGAGCCAATTAATTAAAATTTTTTATTTTCCACCATAAAATGTGATGTTATCGTTAGAGAATTTGATATATCTATATTTTTCGATATTTTATTACTTTTTACTGTTAAGCTATTAGATTGAAGTTTTGAGAAATGTTATTTCCTGATAAATTCTTTAAAATGATTAAAAATTAGTTTAAGAATTGTTACAGGATGTTAATTTTTTATTTACTACAATTTTCAGAGACTTTTAAGAAGGTGTCCATCTTGGGGCGACTTTTTTTTAGACCGAAAATTTTAACAATTAGAAAAAACGCTTTAAGGCCGTTGGAGACACAGAGTCCGCAGAGAATCTGTAGGGGGGAGCAGTGGTTCTCAAAGACTGTCCCCATGCGTTTTGAAGACTTAGGAATTTTTCGCGACAAAGTCCAACACTTTTCCCACAAAAGAACATCGTACTGCAAATTCTATTGAAATAAAGATTCAGAAAAATACTTACTTTTGATAAATCAAGTATTTCCTGAGCTTTAGTGTCTCGAGGAAATTCGTGTGATGAAAACAACCTCCAATGATGTTCCATGTTTGGCAATTTTTTCCAATAAAACCAGACACTTTTTCCGAAAATGAAAATCGTAGTGAAAATTTAAATTTAATTAGCACTTTTTCACTTATTTTGTTTTTGGCATATGAGTTTTTAAATCGCGTCAGTCTCTCGAGGAAATACAAAATCACTTGACACTTCACTCACTGATTCCCACTTTGACAATTTTTTTCGGCAAAACCAGACACTTTTTCCGAAAATGAAAATCGTAGTGAAAATTTAAATTTAATTATCACTTTTTCACTTATTTTGTTTTTGGCATTTGAGTTTTTAAACCGCGTCAATCTCTCGAGGAAATACAAAATCACTTGACACTTCACTCACTGATTCCCACTTTGACAATTTTTTTCGGCAAAACCAGACACTTTTTCCGAAAATGAAAATCGTAGTGAAAATTTAAATTTAATTATCACTTTTTCACTTATTTTGTTTTTGGCATTTGAGTTTTTAAACCGCGTCAATCTCTCGAGGAAATACAAAATCACTTGACACTTCACTCACTGATTCCCGCTTTGACAATTTTTTTCGGCAAAACCAGACACTTTTTCCGAAAATGAAAATCGTAGTGAAAATTTAAATTTAATTAGCACTTTTTCACTTTTTTTGTTTTTGGTATTTGAGTTTTTAAATCGCGTCAATCTCTCGAGAAAAGTAAATTTTTTTCAATTTCATCAATGAAAATGTCAAACAATGTAGCAGAATATAGTTTGTCGTGCGCTGTTCTGATACGGCATTTTCGGGTACTATAATTCACACGGCGCCGCCTTTGAAATTATAGACAGGCGTACATTATATTCATTATATTAATCAACCTATTTATAAAATTCAATGTTTAGATATTAATTGTAAAAATTTAATATAAAAAATTAATGTCAAGTTCCAAACATAATTTTGCTAACTTTGTACAAAAAATAAAAGTTGTTTGTTATTTGAAGTGTAATTAGCTCTATTGAAAAGACGCATTTAAAATAATTTAAACCATTCAAATGCAACAAGTACATTATTTATTGTAAATCATGCATTAATAATTTCTAAACAATTTAAATATTTTTTAAAATCTAAGAGTTGAAGGAAAAATAGTAGAGCTTATTTAGTTTATCAGAAGAATGCAACCCGACTTACAGAGGAGATGGGAAATAGATATTGAATAGGAACTGAAATAAGTGTTTCTTTTAATTTTTTAAAATTAAATAAACAGAGCATTCGATAAATATTTTATACATAACGTAAAAATTAAAGAAATAATTAAAACGCAAGAAAGGACTAAAAAAATAGTGTAATATCAAAAAAATTAAATGAATAGGAAGAAAATGGAGAAACGTTTTTTTCTTAATCTAACAAACTGTAAAAAATGTAAAAAGTAAAAAAGAATAAGTAAGTAAGTTTGTAAAAAAACTCTCAAGAAATAGACAAGATGTGAAAAGAAATTGAATAAATTTACAAAAAAATAAGTGTATTTACTTTTAAAAGTATAGAAATAATTATTAAAATTAACGTAATAAAAATTTTAATGAATGTATAAATAAGAAAACTGTGTAATATGATATTAAATAATTTTTATAAAAAGAAGAAAATTAAAGAAAATCCTAAAAAGAACAGAGACAAATACCAAAAAAAAAATATCAAAAATACCTAAACGGAGAAAAATTTTTAAAAATGTTGTAAAAATAATAAATTATAATATAAAAATGAAAGTAAAATCTCTTAAAAATCTTGTAAGAATATTACCAAAGGCAGGATTATTGTGAATATGGAAATTAATTAATATTATTGAATTAAGATGCATTGAAATTTAAATTAATTTAAATTTAAAAGTTGGTACAAATTGGAATATGAGTTCATTGACGTTTGGAATTTATATAACTTTTAATGACTTGAAGATATACAAATCTAATATTATTTTTTGATAACTTGATACCAAAAATTTGTAAATTGTAGGTATTTTGATCATCTGTATTAATACAATTTTTTAAATTTTATAACGAATAAAATATTAAAATTTTCAAGATTTACATTTATTACATTTATTTTATTTATTTCAAGCAATCTATACATATATCTTTGATGAATAATTTGATCTCTGTTTCCGAACTTCTATGTAAGTCGGGTTGCCTTCTTTCTCTGCACTAAATAAACCATAAGGATTTATGATGTAACTCTTAGTATTTGAGAAATAATTTAGCAAAAAAAAAGATAAAATTTTTTCCTACATAAATTTTAATTTGTTAATTTTAAATTATGCAATTCTTTATAACAATATTAAATATAATAAACAAATTAATAATGTTCTAAAACAAGTATTAAAGTAAATTTCTTATTTCTTCAAAATAAAAGGGAGAATTTTTGTTACATAATATAAATATTATATAATTTTTTTTTAATATATTGAATGTTTTAAAAATAAAATAAATTAGTTCAAAAATGATATTAGATTAAACTACATATCTTTTAAAAATAAAATGTAAGAAACTACTTGGTAAATAAATTATATTTACTTATTTAATTTTAAATCATACATTTTTTAAACCACGTTTTTTTCTTATAAAAAAAGAGATATACATTTATCTGTGTAGCATAAAATATATACAATTTATTGACAACATTTTCAGAAAAAACTGTCTCAAATTCGACCAATGCAGATGAAAATTCTAAACATGACAGTTAAATTTCAAAAATATTTGTTAACATGCCCAAGTTATTAAATATTTAACAAAAAAGATCTATAAAAACGATTTAGCTTTCAAGAAAGTGCAACATTCGCAGTTTACAAAATTTTTTCAACGACATTTGTAGAAAAGTTTAATTTTTGCTTCGGTCAGTAAGCACAAAGTTTCTTATTTCTGATCTAAATTTGTTAAATATTTGATAACATGACCAAGTTATTAAATATTTAACAAATTAGACCAATAAGAACGATTAACCTATCGTGAAAGTAAAAAATTCACATTTTACAAAACTTTTTCCACGACATTTGTAGAAAAATTTAATTTTTCTCCCGTCAATAAGCACAAAGTTGCTTATTTCTGATCCAAATTTGTTAAATATTTGATAACATGCACAAGTTATTGAATATTTAACAAATTAGATCTATAAAAACGTTTTAGCTTACGAGAAAGTGGAAAATTCGCAGTTTAAAAAATTTTTTCACGATATTTGTAGAAAAATTAATTTTTTCATCCGTCAATAAGCACAAAGTTTCTTTTTTCTGATCTAAATTTGTTAAATATTTGATAACATGCACAAGTTACTGAATATTTAACAAAACAGACCAATAAGAACGATTTACCTATCGTGAAAGTGAAAAATTCACATTTTACAAAACTTTTTCCACGACATTTGTAGAAAAATTTAATTTTTCTCCCGTCAATAAGCACAAAGTTGCTTATTTCTGATCCAAATTTGTTAAATATTTGATAACATGCACAAGTTATTAAATATTTAACAAATTAGATCTATAAAAACGTTTTAGCTTACGAGAAAGTGGAAAATTCGCAGTTTAAAAAATTTTTTCACGATATTTGTAGAAAAATTAATTTTTTCATCCGTCAATAAGCACAAAGTTTCTTTTTTCTGATCTAAATTTGTTAAATATTTGATAACATGCACAAGTTACTGAATATTTAACAAAATAGGCCAATAAGAACGATTTACCTATCGTGAAAGTGAAAAATTCACATTTTAAAAAACTTTTTCCACGACATTTGTAGAAAAATTTAATTTTTGCTTCGGTCAATAAGCACAAAGTTTCTTATTTCTGATCTAAATTTGTTAAATATTTGATAACATGACCAAGTTATTAAATATTTAACAAATTAGACCAATAAGAACGATTAACCTATCGTGAAAGTAAAAAATTCACATTTTACAAAACTTTTTCCACGACATTTGTAGAAAAATTTAATTTTTCTCCCGTCAATAAGCACAAAGTTGCTTATTTCTGATCCAAATTTGTTAAATATTTGATAACATGCACAAGTTATTAAATATTTAACAAATTAGATCTATAAAAACGTTTTAGCTTACGAGAAAGTGGAAAATTCGCAGTTTAAAAAATTGTTTCACGATATTTGTAGAAAAATTAATTTTTTCATCCGTCAATAAGCACAAAGTTTCTTTTTTCTGATCTAAATTTGTTAAATATTTGATAACATGCACAAGTTACTGAATATTTAACAAAATAGGCCAATAAGAACGATTTACCTATCGTGAAAGTGAAAAATTCACATTTTAAAAAACTTTTTCCACGACATTTGTAGAAAAATTTAATTTTTGCTTCGGTCAATAAGCACAAAGTTTCTTATTTCTGATCTAAATTTGTTAAATATTCGATAACATGACCAAGTTATTAAATATTTAACAAATTAGATGTATAAAAACGTTTTATCTTACGAGAAAGTGCAAAATTCGCAGTTTACAAAATTTTTTCCAAGACATTTGTAGAAAAATTTAATTTTTCTCCCGTCAATAAGCACAAAGTTGCTTATTTCTGATCCAAATTTGTTAAATATTTGATAACATGCACAAGTTATTGAATATTTAACAAATTAGATCTATAAAAACGTTTTATCTTACGAGAAAGTGCAAAATTCGCAGTTTACAAAATTTTTTCCAAGACATTTGTAGAAAAATTTAATTTTTCTCCCGTCAATAAGCACAAAGTTTCTTATTTCTGATCTAAATTTGTTAAATATTCGATAACATGACCAACTTATTAAATATTTAAAAAATTTGATCCATAAAAACGTTTTAGCTTACGAGAAAGTGGAAAATTCGCATTTTAAAAAATTTTTTCACAATATTTGTAGAAAAATTTAATTTTTCTTCCGTCAATAAGCACAAAGTTTCTTATTTCTGATCTAAATTTGTTAAATATTTGATAACATGACCAAGATATTAAATATTTAACAAATTAGACCAATAAGAACGATTAACCTATCGTGAAAGTGAAAAATTCACATTTTACAAGACTTTTTCCACGACATTTGTAGAAAAATTTAATTTTTCTCCCGTCAATAAGCACAAAGTTTCTTATTTCTGATCTAAATTTGTTAAATATTCGATAACATAACCAACTTATTAAATATTTAAAAAATTAGATCCATAAAAACGTTTTAGCTTACGAGAAAGTGGAAAATTTGCATTTTAAAAAATTTTTTTACAATATTTGTAGAAAAATTTAATTTTTCTTCCGTCAATAAGCACAAAGTTTCTTATTTCTGATCTAAATTTGTTAGATATTTGATAACATGACCAAGTTATTAAATATTTAACAAATTAGACCAATAAGAACGATTAACCTATCCACGGAGAAAATGTTTCAGATAAAGTTTACCATGTTAGCATGATACACCTCGGATGAAAGTGATTTTTAGAAAACTTAACCATTCAATTTATAATAGAAATTATTCAAGAATTAGAAATGTTTTATACAAAAATATGGATACACATCACTCTCCAGCATGGTAATTTGATGGTCGGAGGGCGATTCCTCGATTGCCAGAAAGTTGAGTAGTATTATACACAGCACGTGGGAAAACTTTACCATGCTGGATGACAAGGCGCTGAGCTCGAATTCTTGAGCTCAGCGCGCCTCGACAATGTTCTTGTCAAGGCTCCTGCTCACCAGCATGGTAAAGTTTTGCCAACTAGATGATCTTTTCTATTCAACCAAAAAATAAAAAGATTTCCTTCATATTAATTACAGATTTATTTCCTATAGAGATTACTTATTTCGCTAATTATAATTACATTTAACGATACAATCACGATCATAGTTTTAACCTTAAGATTAATTTAATATTCTTTTCAACTATATACAAGACGCGATTTACCTAAACTAAACTTACGCCGCAATATACAAATATCTAAATACACATTCACGCACAC
This sequence comes from Ganaspis brasiliensis, assembly GCA_037103525.1. NCBI lineage: Eukaryota > Metazoa > Arthropoda > Insecta > Hymenoptera > Figitidae > Ganaspis > Ganaspis brasiliensis. Next base: position 588,724 of record JAZKLR010000113.1, read on the forward strand.
CGAACACGCTCGAATACATTTGAAATTAGAGATTCAAACTTTCCTTATATACTAACTGAGTAGAATTGTATCCCTTTATGAGAAACGGTTTTAATTCTTATATCTTTAGACTGAATAATTTTAATTTAAAACAATTATGTGTTAATTATTGCTTCCTTCCTTGATCAATTTTTTATATAAATCAAGTTTCAAAATTTTGGTAATTTCTATTAAATCTTTCTTTTTTGTCTTGCAATAATCTGTGAATCAAATTCAAAATGTTAATATAGAACTTATTTTGTATTTTAAATTCTAAAAAGTACGACCAAAATATTATATTAATGTCAAATAGTTTTTTAATTTAAAAAAAAGTTTTATTTAATGTATAAAGTTATAATTATGCAGTTCATTAATTAAATAAAACTTAAAGGTCTTGTTATAAAAATAACTTTTAGATATTTTAAAAAATATTTTTTATAATGTGTACAAATTTAACAATTATCTAAATATTAAAAATAGGTGTAATTAACAAAATCTTTGACTTTATCTTTTATTCACTTTAGATCAATTTCACTTGTGTTAATTTCGATTTCCGAGACTCCTGTATTATATAATTTTTAAATAAAGTAATTTAATAATTAGACAGAAAATTCTTATTTATTAAAATTTTAATTCTTACAATGTTTAAAAAACCAAATATTCATTTATTAAAAATATATTATATGTATTATATATAAAAATATTGGACCCATATCATTTTGACACAAATTTTTTCGGGCAACTTGTTATATTGTACTCCCTAAGATGAATGTTACATTTTACTCTTTCTGAAATCAAAGATTTTAAAGTCCTATTTATTAAATAATTGATTTTAATACATTAAATTAATATTAAAAGACTTAATTAATCCAGTAATCTCAATTATTGAAAAATTAAAACTTAAAACTCTTTGATTTTAAAAGGAGTAAAATATAACATTCATCTTCGGGAGTAAAATATAACAAGTTGACCAAAAAAAATTGTGTCAAAATGATACGGGCCCAAAATATTAATATAAATGTTATTTAATATAAAAATTTTTATAGAAACAAATTTGTATTTTCTGCATTAAAAGTTTAATAACCTAGAAAATCCTATCTGTTCTTTTAATCTGAATTAGTTAAAAATAATTAATTATTAATAATAATCAGAATTTTACTAAAATATTATCTATTTTGATATAACTTAAAAATAAACTAAACTAATAATTATTTATTTTTTACTAAATGATTAGTAGAAATATAGCTATTTGAATTAATAGCTAACTTTTTGATTTCAAGATAGTTATTTTTAACTAACTCAGATTTAGAGAATTTGTTAAACGTTATTTACGAAAATAAATATTATTTTGAATAAGAATTTGAATAAATAAAAGTTATTACAACTAAAAATTGAAAGTAATGAATTAAGTAGATCTTATAAAGGTATAATAAATGAAAAGTAAGAAAAATAATAATTTTAAAAAATGACATTTAGCTATTTAAAAATAGTAAAGAGTAAAAATTACCATAATTGAAAATTTTCAAAGCAAGAAAGAAACTTTAAAATATAAAAAATCTGCCTTTAAATTACAAGAAATTTTTATTTAAAAAAATTTACAAACATAGAAGTTTAGAAGTTGTAAAATATATGTTTGATAGTTTAATTTTACAATGATAAAAAAACCAAGAAAAGCATCATATCTGAAATATTTTAGGTAATTTTCTTTTTAATTAATGTAAAATACAAATATTGTTTAATTTATTATAAAATTTATTATTTTAGTATTAAATGTAAATAAATATTAAGAATTAAACTATTTACAGAAATACACAATTAAAGAATCAAAATATTATAAGAATTTAAAAAATAAACTAATTGAAAGAGTAGTCAGTAAAATATGAAATATCTAACAAGTTTTCGTTTAAAATTTGTTTGTCATAGTTGCATGTTATATAATTCAACGTAAGCTAGGCTAGCCTCTAATATAAGTATTAAAATTAATAATTTAAAGATCATTCTTTTTCCTTTTAATAGAAAGAGTTCTTGTGGAATTAACAGACAAATAATATGTGATCGCATCTGCAAATTAAAAATGGAAAAAGAGGGAGAAAGTTTGATTTATCATGCGATAGGAATAAATTCCGAGTTTTGAGGAGAGTTTACCATGCTTGAGAGTCATTGTACTTGACGCTGAGCCAGAACTCCGATTACCCGTAGCATGGTAAACTTCTGCACATTTCTCGGCAAACTCTTTTCAACTTTAATGCACATTTTACAGCTTTAAGCGAGTAGTCTTTTTCAGTCTACTTTTGACTCTCAAGTACCACGTATATGGGAAAATTTTTCTTATTTTTTGAAAATAACTATCAGAATTTTAAACACAATATCTCAATTGTAACTTTGATCCGAGGTCCTGCATATAATATGGGAAAGATTACCTCAAACGTTTTCCCCGTGTCGTGAAAGTGAAAAATTCACATTTTACAAAACTTTTTCCACGACATTTGTAGAAAAATTTAATTTTTGCTTCGGTCAATAAGCACAAAGTTTCTTATTTCTGATCTAAATTTGTTAAATATTCGATAACTTGTGCAAGTTATCAAATATTTAACAAATTTGGATCAGAAATAAGCAACTTTGTGCTTATTGACGGGAGAAAAATTAAATTTTTCTACAAATGTCTTGGAAAAAATTTTGTAAACTGCGAATTTTGCACTTTCTCGTAAGATAAAACGTTTTTATACATCTAATTTGTTAAATATTTAATAACTTGGTCATGTTATTGAATATTTAACAAATTTAGATCAGAAATAAGAAACTTTGTGCTTATTGACCGAAGCAAAAATTAAATTTTTTTACAAATATCGTGTAAAGAATTTTGTAAACTGCGAATTTTCCACTTTCTCGTAAGCTAAAACGTTTTTATAGATTTAATTTTTTAAATATTTAATAACTTGGTCATGTTATAGAATATTTAACAAATTTAGATCAGAAATAAGAAACTTTGTGCTTATTGACGGATGAAAAATTAAATTTTTCTACAAATATCGTGAAAAAATTTTTTAAACTGCGAATTTTCCACTTTCTCGTAAGCTAAAACGTTTTTATGGATCTAATTTTTTAAATATTTAATAAGTTGGTCATGTTATCGAATATTTAACAAATTTAGATCAGAAATAAGAAACTTTGTGCTTATTGACGGGAGAAAAATTAAATTTTTCTACAAATGTCGTGGAAAAAGTTTTGTAAAATGTGAATTTTTCACTTTCACGATAGGTTAATCGTTCTTATTGGTCTAATTTGTTAAATATTTAATAACTTGGTCATGTTATCAAATATTTAACAAATTTAGATCAGAAATAAGAAACTTTGTGCTTATTGACGGAAGAAAAATTAAATTTTTCTACAAATATTGTGAAAAAATTTTTTAAAATGCGAATTTTCCACTTTCTCGTAAGCTAAAAAGTTTTTATGGATCTAATTTTTTAAATATTTAATAAGTTGGTCATGTTATCGAATATTTAACAAATTTAGATCAGAAATAAGAAACTTTGTGCTTATTGACGGGAGAAAAATTAAATTTTTCTACAAATGTCTTGGAAAAAATTTTGTAAACTGCGAATTTTGCACTTTCTCGTAAGATAAAACGTTTTTATAGATCTAATTTGTTAAATATTCAATAACTTGTGCATGTTATCAAATATTTAACAAAGTTGGATCAGAAATAAGCAACTTTGTGCTTATTGACGGGAGAAAAATTAAATTTTTCTACAAATATCGTGAAAAAATTTTTTAAACTGCGAATTTTCCACTTTCTCGTAAGCTAAAACGTTTTTATAGATCTAATTTGTTAAATATTTAATAACTTGTGCATGTTATCAAATATTTAACAAATTTGGATCAGAAATAAGCAACTTTGTGCTTATTGACGGGAGAAAAATTAAATTTTTCTACAAATGTCGTGGAAAAAGTTTTGTAAAATGTGAATTTTTCACTTTCACGATAGGTAAATCGTTCTTATTGGTCTGTTTTGTTAAATATTCAGTAACTTGTGCATGTTATCAAATATTTAACAAATTTAGATCAGAAAAAAGAAACTTTGTGCTTATTGACGGATGAAAAAATTAATTTTTCTACAAATATCGTGAAAAAATTTTTTAAACTGCGAATTTTCCACTTTCTCGTAAGCTAAAACGTTTTTATAGATCTAATTTGTTAAATATTCAATAACTTGTGCATGTTATCAAATATTTAACAAATTTGGATCAGAAATAAGCAACTTTGTGCTTATTGACGGGAGAAAAATTAAATTTTTCTACAAATGTCGTGGAAAAAGTTTTGTAAAATGTGAATTTTTTACTTTCACGATAGGTTAATCGTTCTTATTGGTCTAATTTGTTAAATATTTAATAACTTGGTCATGTTATCAAATATTTAACAAATTTAGATCAGAAATAAGAAACTTTGTGCTTACTGACCGAAGCAAAAATTAAACTTTTCTACAAATGTCGTTGAAAAAATTTTGTAAACTGCGAATGTTGCACTTTCTTGAAAGCTAAATCGTTTTTATAGATCTTTTTTGTTAAATATTTAATAACTTGGGCATGTTAACAAATATTTTTGAAATTTAACTGTCATGTTTAGAATTTTCATCTGCATTGGTCGAATTTGAGACAGTTTTTTCTGAAAATGTTGTCAATAAATTGTATATATTTTATGCTACACAGATAAATGTATATCTCTTTTTTTATAAGAAAAAAACGTGGTTTAAAAAATGTATGATTTAAAATTAAATAAGTAAATATAATTTATTTACCAAGTAGTTTCTTACATTTTATTTTTAAAAGATATGTAGTTTAATCTAATATCATTTTTGAACTAATTTATTTTATTTTTAAAACATTCAATATATTAAAAAAAAATTATATAATATTTATATTATGTAACAAAAATTCTCCCTTTTATTTTGAAGAAATAAGAAATTTACTTTAATACTTGTTTTAGAACATTATTAATTTGTTTATTATATTTAATATTGTTATAAAGAATTGCATAATTTAAAATTAACAAATTAAAATTTATGTAGGAAAAAATTTTATCTTTTTTTTTGCTAAATTATTTCTCAAATACTAAGAGTTACATCATAAATCCTTATGGTTTATTTAGTGCAGAGAAAGAAGGCAACCCGACTTACATAGAAGTTCGGAAACAGAGATCAAATTATTCATCAAAGATATATGTATAGATTGCTTGAAATAAATAAAATAAATGTAATAAATGTAAATCTTGAAAATTTTAATATTTTATTCGTTATAAAATTTAAAAAATTGTATTAATACAGATGATCAAAATACCTACAATTTACAAATTTTTGGTATCAAGTTATCAAAAAATAATATTAGATTTGTATATCTTCAAGTCATTAAAAGTTATATAAATTCCAAACGTCAATGAACTCATATTCCAATTTGTACCAACTTTTAAATTTAAATTAATTTAAATTTCAATGCATCTTAATTCAATAATATTAATTAATTTCCATATTCACAATAATCCTGCCTTTGGTAATATTCTTACAAGATTTTTAAGAGATTTTACTTTCATTTTTATATTATAATTTATTATTTTTACAACATTTTTAAAAATTTTTCTCCGTTTAGGTATTTTTGATATTTTTTTTTTGGTATTTGTCTCTGTTCTTTTTAGGATTTTCTTTAATTTTCTTCTTTTTATAAAAATTATTTAATATCATATTACACAGTTTTCTTATTTATACATTCATTAAACTTTTTATTACGTTAATTTTAATAATTATTTCTATACTTTTAAAAGTAAATACACTTATTTTTTTGTAAATTTATTCAATTTCTTTTCACATCTTGTCTATTTCTTGAGAGTTTTTTTACAAACTTACTTACTTATTCTTTTTTACTTTTTACATTTTTTACAGTTTGTTAGATTAAGAAAAAAACGTTTCTCCATTTTCTTCCTATTCATTTAATTTTTTTGATATTACACTATTTTTTTAGTCCTTTCTTGCGTTTTAATTATTTCTTTAATTTTTACGTTATGTATAAAATATTTATCGAATGCTCTGTTTATTTAATTTTAAAAAATTAAAAGAAACACTTATTTCAGTTCCTATACAATATCTATTTCCCATCTCCTCTGTAAGTCGGGTTGCATTCTTCTGATAAACTAAATAAGCTCTACTATTTTTCCTTCAACTCTTAGATTTTAAAAAATATTTAAATTGTTTAGAAATTATTAATGCATGATTTACAATAAATAATGTACTTGTTGCATTTGAATGGTTTAAATTATTTTAAATGCGTCTTTTCAATAGAGCTAATTACACTTCAAATAACAAACAACTTTTATTTTTTGTACAAAGTTAGCAAAATTATGTTTGGAACTTGACATTAATTTTTTATATTAAATTTTTACAATTAATATCTAAACATTGAATTTTATAAATAGGTTGATTAATATAATGAATATAATGTACGCCTGTCTATAATTTCAAAGGCGGCGCCGTGTGAATTATAGTACCCGAAAATGCCGTATCAGAACAGCGCACGACAAACTATATTCTGCTACATTGTTTGACATTTTCATTGATGAAATTGAAAAAAATTTACTTTTCTCGAGAGATTGACGCGATTTAAAAACTCAAATACCAAAAACAAAAAAAGTGAAAAAGTGCTAATTAAATTTAAATTTTCACTACGATTTTCATTTTCGGAAAAAGTGTCTGGTTTTGCCGAAAAAAATTGTCAAAGCGGGAATCAGTGAGTGAAGTGTCAAGTGATTTTGTATTTCCTCGAGAGATTGACGCGGTTTAAAAACTCAAATGCCAAAAACAAAATAAGTGAAAAAGTGATAATTAAATTTAAATTTTCACTACGATTTTCATTTTCGGAAAAAGTGTCTGGTTTTGCCGAAAAAAATTGTCAAAGTGGGAATCAGTGAGTGAAGTGTCAAGTGATTTTGTATTTCCTCGAGAGATTGACGCGGTTTAAAAACTCAAATGCCAAAAACAAAATAAGTGAAAAAGTGATAATTAAATTTAAATTTTCACTACGATTTTCATTTTCGGAAAAAGTGTCTGGTTTTGCCGAAAAAAATTGTCAAAGTGGGAATCAGTGAGTGAAGTGTCAAGTGATTTTGTATTTCCTCGAGAGACTGACGCGATTTAAAAACTCATATGCCAAAAACAAAATAAGTGAAAAAGTGCTAATTAAATTTAAATTTTCACTACGATTTTCATTTTCGGAAAAAGTGTCTGGTTTTATTGGAAAAAATTGCCAAACATGGAACATCATTGGAGGTTGTTTTCATCACACGAATTTCCTCGAGACACTAAAGCTCAGGAAATACTTGATTTATCAAAAGTAAGTATTTTTCTGAATCTTTATTTCAATAGAATTTGCAGTACGATGTTCTTTTGTGGGAAAAGTGTTGGACTTTGTCGCGAAAAATTCCTAAGTCTTCAAAACGCATGGGGACAGTCTTTGAGAACCACTGCTCCCCCCTACAGATTCTCTGCGGACTCTGTGTCTCCAACGGCCTTAAAAAATGTTTATGTTCAAAATAAAATTTTATCTCTGTGGTCATAAGTTACCTTATAAATTGTACCTTTATCCGGTATAAAATATTTTAATATATTTTATTTGGTTTGGATTCTACAGCAATAAGACGAAAGGGTGTCCAACTTGGGGCCCTCTCCCCTATATAATTCATTATTTCAGGGTTGTAACGAAAATGCGATGAAATTTAAATTGTATTCAATGCTTGATTTGAATTACTAGCTCTATATCTCTGTGAAAAATTTATGAATTGAGATTTGGAGAAAAGATGAATAAGATTCTATTCTTAAGGTGTATTCAGATTGAAGTTGAATTCTGTAGAAAAAATTGATGGGCTAAATTTTTAATTACATTTAATTCTGGCCAAGAATTTTATAATGCATCAGTTCTATGCCACTGAGAGTAATAGATAAAACTTTTTTCCTATGACATCCATTTAACATCTAACTTCTATCTCTCTGAGAGTAATAGGTAAAATTTCGTTTCTATTACATCCAATTTTTTCCATATCAACACGCCGTACAATACTAGTTAACATTAAGCAAATTATATATTGTTCATTTTTAAAAATTAAATTTTAATTTTTTAAAATTCTAAATCTGGAAGTCTTTACAATTATGGAAATCTAAAATTTATTAAAAAACAATTACAATTGAAGAAATGGCAGCGTATCTCATAAACAGAGAAAGATATAAAAAAAATAACATTAATTTTGAGTTTTAATATAGAAGTATATGAAAAGAATATATGAATCATGAAAAATAAGTATAATATTAAGATATCTAATACAATTATAATTATTTAATATAATAATATAATTATTTAAACATTGTGAAAAGGAACAATGTCTGAACATTTAGTATCCGTAATTAAAAACGGATAGATTTTACGTTTTTCTTATTACTAGATAAAAATTGTGGTAAAAATTCAAATCAAGCATTTAAGCGTATTAAAAATTTTAATTATATTCTATTATCGCTTTGTTACTGGGTGACTTCATATTCGAAATCAGCTACCCTAAAAACCCCCGAGTAACGAGTTTCAAGTGAATCCGATGAATTTTAACAAAACTCGTCTGCTATATTGGATCCGCCATTTTGTATTTTTAATAATTAACTTCATATTCGAAATTAGGGACCCCAGAAACCTCCGAGTAACGAGTTTCAAGTGAATCCGATGGATTTTTACAAAACTCGTCCACCATGTTGGATCCGCTATTTTGTATATTTAATAACTGACTTCATATTCGAAATCAGCGACCCGAAAAAACCTCGAGTAACAAGTTTCAAGTGACTCCGATAAATTTTTAAAAATAAGCTTATATTTCTGCCATATTAAATTTTAAAAAAACAATTGCAAGATTCAGAAAGTGCGCCCGAAAATATATAAGAAAAAGTAGTTCGTGCTTTAAAAATAATAATCATAAGCGTGGGACAGAGAAAAAACAAATATTTCAAAAAATAGTCAACTTTGACCCAACTTTTTTAGGTTAAAGATCAATTATTATTATTTATTAATCGAAAATGTTTCATTTTATTAAATAATTCCAATCAAAAGTTCTTTGATTTTGTCACACTTTTTCTAAAAATTCCCCATAGTGCGTGGGGGAAGGGAGCTGTTAAAAAGTGACAAATTTAAAACTACGTAAATATTAGAACACCCATAAAAATAAATTGTTTAAACTAATGCCTCATTCTTAAGTTATTCATTTTTATATAGGAGGCATTCTCTGAGCAAAAAGCCACCCTAAAAACAAAGTTGCCTAATGTTTTGGTCAATGATATGTAGTCAAAAAACAAAAATTTTAAGTGGGTTCTTAGGTCTGTGTAATGCGTGATTGCCATGTTATCAGGAGCCCAATTTTATTGCAGCGTAATTTTTAACTGCCAATAACTTTTAACCGGATAAATGGATTTAAAAATCTTATGGGTGTTTTTTGTGCAGAATTTCCTAAAATTTCAAAAAAAATTACTCATTATTTTAAAAATTTTATTTTTGACAAAAAAAATGCAAAAAAATGTTTGTTTTTTAATTTTTGACCAACACTCCCCCCTAAGAACTTTTTCATAGCTACCTAGAAATGATCTTTATTTTATAAGCTTTTCAACACCCTAAATGCCATTTTGGGAGAGCAAGATTCGTAGAAGCTATAGGTAAATGTGTGCTACAGTACACCTTACAAATCGTTCTTTTTGTTGTAGAAAAAACAATATATACTATTTTTTCACTTTTTTGTTCAAGTATAGAAAGTTGGTAACATTGAAATCATTTAAGACTATATAAAAGAAAACTGGATGCAAATTTGTAAGGTGTACTATAACACACATTCAGCCATTCAGCCAATCTGTGGCTCTGTGACAAGTTTTTTTAAGGGAACATTTTTTTGAAAACCTCCCTCATTTCCCGTTACAAAAAGAGATCAGTATTTACAAAAATACCCCTGTTTTTCATGAGAAAAAACAAGCCAATCAGTATTATCTAAAAATTTTTGCGATGCTTATCTTTTCTCATCTTTTCCTTTCTTATTATGCAGAGAATAGGGAAATTTATAATTCTTTGGCGGAGTCCAATGATTTAATAGCAACGACTTTTTTGTGAAATCATCAACTACAATCCCTATGTAGTTACCAATATCAAGTTTTGCATGATTCACATTCAGATCGTTTTCTAATAAAGTTGTATTCTGGCTAACATCTACAATCTCTTCATCAGAAGACTGAGATTCTTTAATATTTTCTGATTCAATATTTGACTTATCGATTGTTTTTTACTCTGAAAACATAAAAAGCTAGAGACTCCAAGTTTTTTCTTCAGTTGATAGCTCCTAAATTAAAACATATTATTTGTGATTACAATTAGAAAATACGTAGTTCACGAAAACATATACAGAAAACATGTGACTGCAAAATTATCCAAGTTTGAATAGATAATTTTAAAGCTTTAATTAACTTACACTTAAACAAATAAACTCGTTTAAGGTTATTTTTTAAAATCATAGATTTATAGGAATTTTTAACATTGTTTACCTTAACCAATTAAAATAATGCAGGGAAATAAGTAGTGAAAAATTGTAGAAACAAAATGTAAAACACTTTCAATTGAATAACTTATTTTCAATTTGTTTTATTGAACTATTGTTTTCTAATTGAAACCGCAAGAATAATGTATTTTTATTTGGGAGCCATCTATCTGTGCAACTTAGTATCAGCAAACAGTAAATCAACTAAATGATTCTCAACTTTACAAAGATTCTATTTAATTCACAAAATTCTAAAAAACAAATTTTTGAAATATTAATTTATAAATAATAAATATTTTTCATTCTAAAGTTGTAAAAATGTTATGATTAATTACTAAAATTTTGTAGACTTTAACTAATTGCTTTTTTGTTTTGTTTATATTTTACTATTTTTCATCCTGTTTTGTTTTTCTGGTCATAAAAACTTGCGCGATTGGAAAAAAATTGGAAGAATCTAGATTTGTATTTAATGCCTGAAAAATTAATGAAGAAGGCTGTTTAACCCTCGGATCACACAATTACTCTTTCGAACACGAAGCACAAATTAAGGTCTGTGACTAATAAGCCAAAAATTAGTCCCAAATATTACATTTTTTAAAAATCTCATTTTGTTGTAAGACTTTGGACTTGGTTCTTGTTTTTGACGAGGTCTTAACAATAAATGATTAAAGTAATAAGAAGAGGATAATCTAAACACGTAGTTAGAATCTAAGACTATTACCAAGGGATCTCAAGCCCTTCAAATCTCAAAAAACTTAAAAGATATTTAAGGTTGAACTCAAAGTATAGGTTTCATAGACCCAGAGTGTGCTACGAGGGTTAAATAATTATGAGTCATAAAATAAGAAGCTGTACTGCCGTAATGCAACATTTTTCGAAATTACGAGTAGAGGTGCCCGGGACTAAATGACGCACTTTAGTTTTTATTGATTAACTCTGCTATTTTTGGAATCATTAAAACTATATTATACAGGAAACTTGCTTAACATCTCAACTTTAAATCAGAAAAACAGTTTTAAACCATTAATACTTTTCTAAAACAAGTAAATTAATCTGAGTTAATTAACTTTACGATGAAGTGCGTCAATCAATTCCTATACCAAATACCTCAGGGCTGATATTCTAATAAGTGACTAATATAAAAAAAAAATTACTGTTTATTTATTGAGAAAATAAAACAAAAATTTTTATGAAATTTACTTTAAAACTAATTTAAAAGTCGTGTTAGTTTTCAGTTTCTACTAAATGTTAAATAGATATACTGGTAAAACGAAAATACAAAATAAAAAAAGACTTTTTAGGGAACTTCCAAAGTAATTAAGCAATTTGTAACTGTATAAAAATAAATAAAAATTATGCTTTAAAATTCTTAATGTACATTCGTTTCATAGAAGCGTATTTTTATTCAAGAAACGAACCTGAACACGAATTCTTTGTTGTGAAAAACTTCGTCAGTTTAGTTTGTTCATTAATAAAATCTTTGCCACCTTTTCTTTTTCTGGACATTTTTAAAGTTTACGCTTAAACTTATAACTTAAACTCGCGAATCACTATTTAAAATATATTAAACTAAAATACCAAATGTCTACGTGCGAACTAAACCAAACTAAACGCATTCAGCCTTGGATAGTTACGCGCAACTTTATTTTTTACGTATTTTACATAAGTTTGTCAGGGTTCAGTCACATATACAGATGCGAAGACGCGACTAAAGGCCAATGCACAATGAATCTTCAGGGCGCAATTACATGTGTGCATCGAACGCTGCGTTCTTGCGCAAATATGTACCTCTCTCTCATTACGACGCAATGATCGAAGCATCCATGTGATTTGACCCTTACTATATCTATGTGCGTAGACCTAAGGGTAAAATCCCATGTGAGCAGAAAGCGCAAAACCGAAAGCAGAAAATCATAAGAGTGAGAGAGACAGTGATATCTACCTACCTCTCTCACTCTCATGATTTCTGCTTTCGGTTTTGCGCTTTCTGCTCACATGGGATTTTACCCTAAGTTCCATGGACACGTATCAGGGATGGGGGCGTATTATACGTAATATATTGTACTTATAATGTAAAATAAACAAAGAATGTGGTCCTGTTATTATTTTATGCTATGTAAGTAAAAAGAGAAATGAAGAAAATAATAGAGGTTTGATTTCTTGCTTGAAATTAAAACTTGAAAGTTTCCAACTTTCAAGAAGCTTTGGGGGGGGGGGCGATCGCCCCCATCGCCCCCCGCTAGATCCGCGCCTGGAGGTTTCAGACGTATAGACAACTGCTTTTATACTGAAAAGATTAAAGCGGATAGGAAATGATTTAAACGGATCAACAGGGATAGAAAATGGAAATAGACTGTAAACTTATATTCATTAGAATGTCTTTGTAAAAACTTTCATAGTCTTAGATGGTCCAGTAGCTAGCAGCAAGGATTTCGACATCGAGAGGTCTGGGTTTAAGTCTTCATACAAGTTGATTTTTCTACTTCAGGTTTGATTTTAATTTATGTATTGTAACGACCCAAGTCGTTTTCTCAATTTTGTATATCGTTGCCTCCCTCCGGGTTCGCTCTTTTAACTTAATCATGGCATAAGTGCCGCCTTAAGAATTCGAATCTGCGCGGTTTCTAGTTGCAGGTGGTGCGTCGAGCGTTAGCGCAGCAGACGACGACGTCACCTGTTGCCGGCAACCGCGTCAGATTGATGCGTACTTTTAAGGAGTTTATATATTATTGTATATTGGTGCATAAAACTCTAAATCTTATTTTCAATGAAGTTTGTGCCTGTGAAAACGTCAAGTTTTGTTGTTTGCGTTACTTTTAAACTAAATACGCACCACTACGTTTTACAAATTCCAATTGTAATTTCAATTTGTTTGATCGCTTTCTCAGTCTTTTGTCTCTAAATCTAGTTCCTCTCTAAGATGTGGTAAGTGTTGTGCTTGTATTGCATTGACCGGTCGCGAATTGAACCTCTTTTTTCATTTTTCAAACCTTAATTAACAATTATATTTAAAATCTCACGAAGGTTGTCACATTTATGGCGCCCAACGTTCCTTTTTAGTTTTTCATACTAAAATTTAGTGTTTTGCGCAGTTTTCTCGTAAGGAAAATTCCACTTGCAGGTAGGAAAATTCCACTCCTGAGTGTTCTTAACGTGGAAAAATAACGATACTTTCGTGCTCGGAATTCTTTATTTAATTTTCAAAAATTTATCTACATTTTTAATCATGTTTTTCTTAGCAAAACACTTCAAAAGCGCACAATACTGGCACACATTGAATGCGTAAAATTTGTTTTAATTTTCGAAACTCGCCTTAATCTCACGCTTTTATTTCCGGTTCACTACCTCTCTTAAATTCTTGCGAATTCTAATTTATTATTCTTTCATGCTTGTAAACTAAAAATTATTTTTACGCTTTTAATAAAATACAATTAACACAATTTTCTCAAGAAAATGTAAAATTGCATTCTTTTTTTATAATTTTGACTTTTTGCTTCGCTTGCGCATGAAAATTTAATTATTTAAAATTTTGAAATTTGTATGCTTGTGTATTTTAATATATTTACGAATTTAATGTTTTTTTCTCTATTTTTATCATTTATGTAAGATTTAATAAGATTTTTGTAACTATTTAATGAAAATTGACACGGGTGATAAAATTTAAATTTGTCAAATTAAAAGAATATTAAGTGGCCATATCTTTTTTCCTCGCCACAGTGATACGACAGATCCAAACGTAAACACAGGTAATCTGTTTCTTGCCGGTCAGTCTCAAATTGAAATAAAATTTAAACTTGAAAATATTTCTCGGATTAAGAAAATAAAATTTAATTTCAGTAAATTTATTTTCACAGGAAATACTCCACTTAAAATTAAATTTTTTTTTCTCCTGGTCTTCAATTATGATTTAAATAAATGTTTGCGTTTCTCATTCTTTCCCTAGATTAAACTAAAAGCATTGTTTTAAAAATTATAAAATTAATAATTGCGCTTCAAAATTTCTTTTTTTTCTTTATCATTAATTAATGTTTTTGCAAAATTTAACAATAATAAAAGTCATTAACTTTTTCGTCTAAAATAGTTCTTCCAAAGTGGAAACAATAAACTGAAAAATCAAATTGATTGAATTATTTAATTTAATTAAATTTAATCAATTAATTGAAATATAATTAATTAAAAATAAAAAAAAATTTATACTTATTTTTTAAAAATTAATAAAATTAATTGGGCCTTATATACAAAATTTATTAACAGAATAGTAAATTGATCGATAACCAATCGATCTTTTTTAATTTTTCAAAATGACCAGAAAATATAATAAAAGTAGGGATTCTGAGGAGAAAAAATCTCAAGAAACAGAATCCCAACAAGGTGTGTTTAGATCCAAAACTAACCAAAATATAAATTCTTTTACAAACACAATAGTTTCAGCAATGAATACCTATCTGGTTAATACGAACCAGGAAAATCAGACCCTCACGCGGAAAGTTACAGAACTACAAATGAGGCAAGCGCAATCGCCATGGCATGATTCTCAATGGGAATCCATCGATCACAAGCACATGAGCGACGAGCACTCCATTCAGCCCACCTCGTTATTCTCCACTATCCCTACCACTACAGTAACAACTACGAGTGCACAAACAAGCACTGCATGGAGCACGGGAATAAACGCTTCAAGCGCGTCACCCCAATCTCCTTTTTGACTCCGTCGATGAGAATCCCCCCTCCTGCTCGTACCCTCCAATTTAATAACACTAAGAATTTTTACGAACCGTTACCAAATTTAAGCAACGAAGCAGGAACACAAACTTTAATTAGATTTACGGAACCAAATCCAATCCCAAATCCGATCTCAAGACCATTACCTACTACGCAGAATCAAACTGCGAATATACATAAAATCATCAAATCCTGGGAATTAAAATTCCCTGGAAAGCTAGACGCAAATGATTTTATCGATGAATTTGAATGTAAATTAAGCGCATCAGCGACCAATCCTAATCATAAGCTCTCAGTACTTTCCCAAATTATCGCTGGTTCTGCCTACACATGGTTTACGACTTTTCGTAATAACTGGGCTTCGTGGCCCGAATTTGCAACAAAGTTTCGCAAAAAATCATGAAAAAATCATGAAGAATACCGATAGAATGCGCGAACAAGACAGCAAGAAGCCTCTTGCCTCACGCAGAGAAAATCAGCTGAATGCGATCGACTCACATCCATCGCAAAATGACTTAACTTCTTTTGAAATGCCTGATAGGGAATTGAAACCGGAATCGAAATTAAAAAACAATAAAAATAATAGCAATAAAAAGCAACTTAGCAGTGAACCGGAAACTGACCTAAATAAAATCAAAATTTTTAAACGACAAATGTACGTTTTACAAAAGAAGCTACAAAGTATCGGAAACCGGAATGAGAGCGCTTACACTCAGACTGTGCAAAGCGCATCCCAGCCCCCCTCTCCTCCGGTGGCCAGTCATGATCAACGCGCTCCCTCCACTTCTGGTTTTTACCACTCCTCAGCCCCTGCTTCGTTGCAAAAAGGGGGAGGGCATAGTGAGCCGTTCGCGCAGTTCAATCGCGGAACAGGCTATTGAAATCAGGGCAACAAAAGGCGCAATAACGGTTTTAGGGGCGGTAATCGCTTCAACAACAACCGAGGTGAAAATAACAGAGGTAACTGGAACGGTTGCAGCCGTAATTATAGTAATAATTACAATCACCAAAACCAGTTCTCTGTACCCCCACCAAGTTGCCACATAGACTGCCAGTGCAAGGTAAGCGCACCAGCACAGCCATCTTGGCCAGCTCAAGCGCAGCCACCTTGGCCGCCACTAGCGCCACCTACTCAGCACTCGCATCCCTGGCAAAACTTTTAGGGTAGCCACTATCACGATCAGCGTCCAAACGCTGGCCAAAATGACCAGTCAAAAAACGATAGCAGCGCCAGGAGAGATTAGATCTCCTTGGCGAACCGTAAACAAACTTTATCGGAAATTCAAATACGGATATCGATTCGAAATATTTAAATTTTAATAAAAACGCTAACACTGACGATTGTGCAATTCCGAGTGTCAGTCATGACGCTCAGGACTTAACGTGTGTTCCTCAAAATGCACCAACGCTCAATCAAGCGTATGCCAGAAGGAACAACGCTAGTGACTCCGAAAGCGACTACGACGATGCCTTTTACTCCGAATCCGAGACGGAATACTCAGATTCGACGAAGAGCCCCCCTCCACTGAACCTATGAGCTCCGTAGGACCAAGCATATTTTCAGTCACGTCACTGCCCTTAGCTACCTCAACTACTTGCTTATTAGCAACAGTTGAAAAGCGCCCTTACCGTCGCAAAAACGGATCACGATCAGAGTATCAATTAAAATAGGCGATAATAAAATCACATGCCTCCTCGACACAGGTAGCGATTGCACCTTTATGTCAGGACAGCTATTTGATAAAATTAAAAATTTAGCGAATGGCAAACCTTTTAAAGATGCAATAACACGCTCAGGCGTTCAACTCGCACACCAAGATCATATCCCCTCGCCACGTTAATCTACAAAATTCAATGCACAGAGTAATGATTGTTACGATGAATTGTGGTTCGCAGTTCTCGACAGATTCACATCACCCATTATTTTAGAAATGGACTTTATTTTCGCATGGGAAGTCGTCATCGACGCAATCCGGCGCTATTGGTTCATAAACGGGTCTAAAGTTCGGCTACCTTTAAATTTCGTGAATGGTACGGAAAACGCTCTCAATTCCATGCAATTGATATAGCTAACGTCTAAACAGCAGAAAACTTTAGACAATTTTATCAATAATAAATTATCAAATTTTGCCTCGGAAACCGGTGTAACTGATTTGACTACCCACGTCATCGAATTAACCGATTCGACGCCAATTAAATTAAAGCCATATCGCAGAAGCGTTGAAGCTAATAAAATAATAAATGCTCAAATTGATTCTTACTTAGAAAAGAAATTTATCGTTCCGAGCAATGGCCGATATGCTAGTCCCGTCGTGCTTACGTATCGCAAGGATGGCAGGCCAAGGGTTTGCATCGATTATCGTCAACTTAATAAAGTGACGAAAAAATTAGCATACCCCCTGCCGCGCATGTACAGCATATTAGACGCCTTATCAGAAGCTAATGTTATCAGCACTATCGATCTTAC
Source organism: Ganaspis brasiliensis (assembly GCA_037103525.1). NCBI lineage: Eukaryota > Metazoa > Arthropoda > Insecta > Hymenoptera > Figitidae > Ganaspis > Ganaspis brasiliensis. Next base: position 606,521 of record JAZKLR010000113.1, read on the forward strand.
CGACGAATTCCACCACATACCAGTCGACACGAAGTCACGTGAATACACTGCCTTCGTCGTCCCCGGTCGTGGACAATTCGAGTGGATTCAAATGCCTTTTGGCCTCACGAATGCGCCGGCCACTTTTCAAGCCCTAACCGATAGACTTAAAGACAAATTCGTTGACCATGTCCGAAAAAATAAATTACTCGAACGCTTCATTGATCAAGTCCATGCTTATTTAGACGATTGGATAATAACATCCAAAACGTTTGAGGAGGACATCCTTCTGCTAGACATCGTATTTACGATACTACAGGAAGCTGGTCTATCCATTAACCGAGATAAATCCCATTTTGCCAAATCATCGGTTGAATACTTGGGATTCCTACTCGATAAAGATGGCCTCAGACCGAATCCGAAGCGTGTCGAACCGATTTAAGAACGCCCCAGTCCACGCAACCGAAAAGAGTTGGGTCAGTTTAATGGTTTAGTTAACTGGTACCATAGGCACCTGCGCAATATAGCGCGAGTACAGGGTCCACTAAATAAATTAGCAAGTCCCAAAGTACCATAGCCATGGACTGAGGAGCACGAAACTGCGTTCCAGGAAGTCAAGGAGTCCTTAAAAAGCGCACTGGCTCTAGTTGTACCTAAGCCAAACTTGCCGTTCATCCTTTTTACCGATGCGAGCGATACCGGTCTTGGCGTAATCCTGACGCAAGAAGACGGAGATAGAGAAAATCTTATTACGCTCTTAAGCAGACCATGATTTTCGCAATTAAGAAGTTGCGCTGTTACCTCGAAGCTACTAAGTTTACAGTAATAACCGACCACTCGAGTCTAACCTGGTCACAGGGTGTACAAGACCCCAGTGGTAGGCTTGCAAGATGGGCCTTAGAACTGTCAGCTAACAAAGCGCACATTGTGCACCGAAAAGGTACCACCAATGAGGCGCCCGATACGCTGTCACGACTATATGAGGATTCCCCTCTTAGACACGCCCCCTCTGGACTTGAAACTTTTCCGTAAAAAGCCTTGGTACGAATCAGTAGTAGAGAGCACAAAATTAAATCCCGAGAGTAACGAACATTATAAGCTCGATTCCAACAGCGAATTATATTATTACAAACCCAATTTGATTAAAGAAAGTATCGGCGATAACAACACTTAGAAAAAAGTTTTAAAAGAGAAGGAAATAGTTCCCACAATATCGAAATACCATGATATTCCTCAGTCTACATCGAATGCTAGCCCTCTTGAAACAAACGGTCCTAAAATATCGAAGTGCCTAAACGTATTGGTAAGCAAATGGGGAACCCCGAGAACATTTATTACGGATAACGGGACGGAATTCGTCAACCGAGTAATCGCAAAGTTCATGGATAAGGTCGGATCCAAGCAGCGCACAACGCCCGTGTACTATCTAGAGTCGAATCTCGTGGAACGCTTAAACCGTAATCTGAAAAAGATGATCGCGAGTCTTCTCGGCGACGACCATCGCGAATGGGATATTCTGCTGGACGAAATTCAATTCGCGTATAATACCTCAGTACATTCCTCCCTAGGCGTTACTTCTGCATTCCTCAATCTCACTCGTAAACCACGACGAAGTGGTAGACCAATGACTGACGTTAACGTCACTAACGATACTACCCCCGGTTATACGAACGACTGGCTTGAGCGTGTGAAGCGTATAGAAGCGCTTCGTGAAAAAGTGAAATTTGAGATGCTAAAAGGAATTGGTGTTTGATCTGTCTTTAAGTGTGGTCATAACTTGTGTTAAAAATTTGTTTTAAAATTTGTTTGTGGCTTATTGTCCACGATAACCTATGTACTGAATAAATTGTAAGCTTTATGTGTAATACTGGTGTGCTGGTCAATAATCAAGCCTGTGATCAGCTCTTTTTTCCTTGAATGTAAAACTGTAAGTTATTTTGATATATCAGTCATGGCGTATAATCGCAGTGTGTGAAGGTTCTTTTCGGAATGGCACCAAGGTTAGCAGGATTTTAGATTGAATTTGAGAGTAATCTTGTTGCCCTGTTGGAGGTGTTGTTTTTATTGATTCCGTCAGACATCTTTAAGTTTAAACTTTAAGTTCACAAATCCTTTTAAATTGGATTATAATGCCGTTGAACTTGCAGTGGCTCAAGTAGATTAAATAAATAATTTCTTTTTCTCTTTTAATACATTTATCTAATAGTAGAATTGAGTGCCTGGTCGTACTAATTTGGATAATTGTATTTAACTTGACAGGCCACGTGTTGGGAGAAAAATTTGAAGCGTTTGTTATTTCTACATTCTAATTATCTAACTGACCATCTAATTTCTAGTGTGCCTTTTGGGCAATGAGATCATAATATTAATCTATATAAGCGATTTGGATGTATCTATGGATAATTTTTATTTGTTCCTAACAAAGTGAGGTTAGGTCCCTCTCGAGGCTTTTTGACAGTGAGCTATCTTCTGCTGGAAATTGAATTTGGTACTTAGTGCCTATATAATGGGGCTGGCAACTGTTCTTTAAGACAGGCGGCATCTGTTTTCTTTTTTTCCTGATTTGATCTTTTTTTGTAGATACGGCGGTACTTACTATACGATTTAGTTTGAGGAATTATTTGGAACACAGTGCTGTCTGAGGTGGATCTAATTAAACCCGTGATCTGGAGTGACGAGTTGGAACCTTTTTTTGTCTTTTTTTTATTTTTTTCTTTTCTTTTTCTTAAGGTAAGTCAGAGATTGTGACAGTCCAGGGTTTTCTTCATTTAGTGTATAATAAATTAGTATTTGATATATTTTAATTAGATCAGGATGGTTGGCTACCTTTTTGCTTTTCTGTTTATTTTAGTAATTTTTGAATTTTCATATGTGCCAATAAAAATATAACTGTGTGTTGACTATGAACAGCTGAGCCTGTCAGTTGGGGTGGGCTTGTCGAAATACTTATGATTAGAATGGAGTTATGTCATTTTTGATGGCCAGTTTGGGGTGTAGTAATTTATTATTTTAATCCTTTCAGTGAAGCTTTACTTAGAGAAACCTTGTGGACGGATACTCAAGATGAGTCAGGATAGAGTCAGGCCATCTGGAACACATTCGAAAACACGTGGAAAGCCGTCAAATTTTGCTGGTTCTCAGAATTCTCAGATAGTGGTGAAGCACTCTTATGACGTTAAACGACAGCTTTTCTCTGGTTCTTTAGGCAATAAACCTGATTTGCAATCAGGTGTGAAAAAACCTAAAAATAACAGTACTGGTACGAGTGTAGGGAAGAATGATGGTGGTGGTACATCTCAAGGTCCAGGGATAGAATCGGGTACCAATAATGATGCGGGAAGGAATGAAAATCATGATGCAGGTGGAGTTCCGCAGCCTGAAATTGGGAATCAGATTTCGGGCTCGGCTGGGTGGCAACTGATCCCCAACACTTCTGTGACACCGGTAAATACGGATGATTCTCGTTTATTGTGGTCAAGAGGTGGCCCCCAGATCGATATGAGATTTAGTTCGACATCGAATCCCCCTCTGATTGTGTTGCTCGAGGCCAGGAGGGAAGGGGTAAATATAGGAAAGCTTAACAAGATTGCTATAGGGATTCTCATAGGACAGATTATTACAGGTAAACATAGGATATTTCCTAACGGTCAGAATCAATTAAAAATTTTTTGTGCGGAATGGAAGGAAGCAAATTTACTGGTCGACTCTTCTATTCTCAGAGAAAGAAACTACAAGGTTTTTATACCCACTTTCCTTTTTTATAGAAAAATTACAGTTAGGGGAGTGAATGTTGAGTTTTCTGCGACTCAAATTTATGAATTTATGGATTCGGCCTTCAGAAGTCAAGTTTTGGAGGTGAAAAGAAGAACAATGGCTTGGCTGGTTTCGAATGAAGAAGGGTCACTTTCTACCAGGGTTCCAATTGATACTATCGAGGTGACTCTTTCTTCTTTAAAAATCCCGAACTCAATTTTTATAGCTAATACAGCTTGCGCTGTAACTCCTCTGATTCCACCCTCGATGAGATGCTATAAATGTCAGAGATATAGGCATATAGGGAAACAATGTAGATCGGCGAAACTCCTCTGCGAGTTCTTTGCTGATTTTCATCTATCTTCGGCATGTCCGAATCAAGTAAGATCACCCCTATGCTCAATTTGTGGCGGAGCACAATATGCCTCGGCTCAGAGTTGCCCACTCTATATTTTTGAGCTTAAGGTTATGAGGGTGAGATATCAGTTTTTTTGTTATTATAACGAGGCGGAGAGTTATTTGCTGGATAATGGGTTGCAGAAGCCCCGATTCCCTGCTGCCACTCTGAAAGGACTCGACATGCAATCTAGCTTCCAGTCATCAGCGGCGGGTTTTCTCTTCACCGAGGCAAGTACTTCAAGAGGCGAAAGAAGACCTGATGGTTCTTTGAGCGCGGCTGGCCCTAGCGAGAGGTTTCTGTCGGCGTTGTTTCCAAAATCAGCTGACAACTCGAGGAATTCATCCTTTACTGAGATGGAGGAATGAGCCAAGTGATGGATAATTTTGAACTGAGGCCTTAATTGATTGTTCATTGTTGGTTTTTTTGTTTGTTTTGTTTATTTTTGGGAAGCCCACCCCTATGATATTTTATTTTTTCTGGTAGTTGATTTTATAGCTGTTCTGAGTATCATTTTAGTAATTGTGTTTCGTATTTTTGAATAATATTGGCTTATTTTATGATGACTATTCGAAGGTTTAAAATGGGTCTTTGGAACGCGAGAAGCGTTGCGAGGAAAAAGGAGGCCGTTGAGTCAATCCTGAAGACGCATGAGATAGATGTGCTGTGCATAACCGAGACCTGGCTTTATCCTGTCTTACGGTTTGATATTTTTGGCTATAATGCCTTAAGGGCGGATCGAGGAGTGGGCAGTGGTGGAGGCGTTATGATACTGGTCAGATCAGAACGTAGGGTGCAATTGGTGAATCTTGGACGGAAATTAGTCAAGAAGTGGAGTTACTGGTTTTGCAGATTGCCTTCAAGCTAGATAAGATCACCCTTGCACTGGTGTATTGCCCACCTTCCAATGAGACTTACAGTAAGTATTGGATTAGGATGTTTCAGACACTACAGATTAGAGAGTTCCCTATCATATGTGGTGATTTTAATGCACACCACGAAAGCTTGGGTGCAATCAAGGCCGATGCTAGGGGAAATAACCTTTCGGAGACGGCTAGTGATTTTGGATTCGTTACCCTAAATGATAGCCTTCCCACCTTTCGACCTTTGGACGGGAGGATGCACTTAAATCTGGATCTAATATTTGTACCTTCGGAACTTGCGCAGGATTGCACGGTTGATCCTACCGTTGATTTATTTGGATCGGACCATGTTGTGGTCAGCTTTGAAATTTCTAAAGTCCCAATTATTTGTCGGTCTACCAGCAGTAGATTTAATACAGAGAAGGTTGATTGGGTCAGATATAGGCAGGATTTAGAGGTGATTATACCTTCGCTTGTATCTGATTTGAAGGGGGGAGCTCAGCCCTTGACTGTTTATGATTCATTGGTCGCACATCTTGTGAACATTATTCAACTCTGTGGAGGATTTTTGCCACCTCAGGGCTCCAATTTTTCTAAAGTTCGTCCTTTGTGGTGGAATATGGAATGCGATGCTGCCATAGAAAGGAGAAGGGCTGCGGTGAAGACATATTGGGCTGATCTCTCAGAGGAGAATTTAGATATCGTCAGAAGAGTAGATCAGGAGGTTAAATGGTTTTTGAGGAACACAAAGAGGGATTCCTTCAGAGAGATGTGTTCACAGCTGACTCTAGAGTTGGGTCTCTCTAGAATTTGGTCACTGGTCAGGTCTCTTGCGGGCGGATCGCCTTATTCTAGGGGTAGGAATAATAGTTAAGATCCTGAATTGGAAAGGTAAAGAAGAGAGTTGGTTGCTGAGGAAGTCCCGATAAAGGAAAATCCTATGTTAAAAACTACCAATGTTGAACATGAGTTTAATCTACCGTTAACCCTCCGGGAGTTTTCTTCTGCTCTGGATAGCGTTAAGAAGAACTCAGCGCCTGGAATGGACTTCATCACTAATGAATGGCTGCGTTCGCTTCCTCTGTCTGCGCAAAAGTTGCGTCTTGATCAATTCAACAGATTTTTTGTTGAATCGAGATTCCCAATGATATGGTGATCTTCATCCCCAAACCGGGTGGAAAAGGCTTTAGGCCTATTTCCCTAACATCCTGTCTCTGCAAGTTATTCGAGAGGATGGTCCATAGAGCACTTTATTGATGGCAGAGGTATCCTCCCTGCCTTCCAGTTTGGATTTAGAAAGGAGAGACCTTCTATGGATTGTGTTTCGGTGGTAGCGACAGACATCATGCAGGGCTTTAGCATGGGACAGGTTACTATAGCACTAGCCTTAGACATAAAAGGGGCCTTTAATAATGTTTCCCCGATGATTCTGCATCAGAAGTTTGTAAAAGAAAGTGTCCCCAGTCGCGTTTAAGAGGCTGTTGATCGGATCTCTACTTGGCTTAGGAACCTGAGATCGGAAATTGCTCCGGAAAAATATGTCCTGTGTGTGTTTTCTGCTAGACCTAGCGATGTGCAGACGTCACCTTGGTGGTTAATGAGCAGGAAGAGTAGGCATCAGCAGAAGTTAAATATCTTGGAGTGATATTGGATTCTCAGTTAACTTGGGTTCCGCATATTAAGGCAAACGCCAGGAGCGAAAGTAGAGACATTAATGCCCTGAAGGTTATCTCGAGAGTTAGATGGCGTGGGGCTCCTTCCTTGGCACTGGATGTGTATAGATTTGTATTAGATCACATCTCGAGTGGGGATGTCAACTTTACGGGTCGCGAGGAAGACAATTTTAGATCTGATGGATAAGGAGCAATACATGGCTTTGAGGGTGGCCCTTAGAGTGATGAGAACAATCCCTATCTCAATACTAATGTCGGAAGCGGCAGAGCACCCGCTGTCGCTCAGAAGGACTATGCTTACGCGGCGGCATGTTTTGCGTAATTTAAGTTGGAGAATGAATCCACTCATACCTAGATTGCAATATTAAACGGAGCGCCTGGGGGCGGCAGATTGTAGGGTTAAGGGAAGAATCACTAAATGGAGTTTGAGAGTAGCCTTTGCTTATTTGGTGCTGAATTCGACTGGCTTTTCGAAGAAACACAAACCTGCTGATTTTGAGTACGACTGGGAGTTGGTTTCTCATGATATAGATGTGTGTCTAGATTTTTTTTCCCGGGAATTGGTAAAGGACATGTCCCCGGAGATGAATCTACGAAGGATCGTTGCAGATAACTTCCCAGGTTATAGCTTGGTATTTACGGATGGGTCGGTTATGAGGGATGCACCGTATGGAAGTGGATGTTCTTTTTTCATACCTGCAGAAGATTTCAAATATGGCTTACCACTGCAAGAGGGGATTTCTGCTTATTCGGCGGAGGCTTTTGCTATTATTACGGCTATAAAGTATGTTGTCGCGAAAAAGAATAGGTTCAAGATCATTATATTTTCGGACGCCAGAACAGTTCTTAGTGACATCCATTTGTCGTTTGTCTCGGTTCCAGAGTCTTCTTTGATTTATAAAATTATATCTATGATACAGCGAACCCAGTTAGCTGGAATAAGTATTTCTCTGATGTGGGTCCCTGGGCATAAGGGTATTGAAGGGAATATGATTGCAGACAGAACGGCTAAGATTGCTGCAGCACTTCCTTTCAGAAGAATTTATGTGGGACTTGGAAGTGCCGATTTGCGATTGATTATAGTGACTGAGTATAAGAGATCCATACGCGAAGGATGGCCACATTATGATAGAGATCCGACTGGTTTTAGATATTTTGAGAGTATTGAATTTGATACTGGGAGGCCCTGGTTTAAAGGCCATAATGGACCCAGGTTCATAATTAACTTTATATCGAGACTTAGGACGAGGCACCTGATTACGTCGGAGTATTTTAGGGGTATAGGCAGGGATATTGATCCGGTATGCCTGTGTGGTCATGAGGAGAAATCTCTCTCAAACCTGTTCCATGAGTGTCCTAACTTGTCACCTGGTAAGCCTGAATTCTATAGTTTCTTGTTCTACAGGGCCGATCAGCACATCCCTGAACGGTTTGATCCGCTCCAGGCGGCCATAAGTCCAAATGAGGAAATGATTATGGCCTTATCTAGATTTTTGGGAAAAGCTAGTAAGAGAATCATTGTTTGAAAAGGAGTATTTTTGTTTTTTCTTTTCTCTCTTTTTGTTTATTGCTTGTATCTAGTTATGGTTTTGGACCTAATAACGCTAAAATTATGATTGGGATTAACCTGCCTATTTTTTTTTTTTTTTTTTTTGCTTGCCTCTGATAATGTGGCCCATTTTTTAATTTTTATTTTTAGTCTCAAGTGCTTTTTATGATTGCATGTTTTGATGATATATAATTTTTACATAGTTTGCGTAATAGGTTTTGATATGCTCCCTTAATTTGGTTTTTTTTTGTTTGTCGCTTTTTGGATCCGGGGCACCGGGAGCCTTATTTCCTCCGCCTCCTTGCCGTCTTCCTCCTGGGTGGATTGAATAGCCTGGGACTGGGGCGGTGTTCGGGGGCCGGGGTGGGGTTTGTGGTGTCTCAGTATCTACTTAATGGACTTAATGCATATTTGCGCTTAGTAGGAAGAGGGACGCAATTTATTGCCTTTTTTTGCTTTTAAATTGATACATGCGTGAATCCGAGATGATACTTATCTCATTTGCTTTTTGTACTTATGTGGATCTTGAGGTTAATTTAAATTTGAAACAAATTGCCACCTGATTTAAGTATGGCTGTTCTGCTTGTTATATGATCACAGGTCTATGCCAGCGCACCCTGTACGTATCTACACATTTATATAGTTATGGCTGTATGCTCTGCAAAAGGCCATTAAGGAAAGAAGAAGAAGAAGAAGAGATGCTAAAAGTCAGCAAGAAGCAGAGTATAACATACAATAAAAACCGTAAAATCAACATTATATTTGAAATCGGTGATCTGGTGTTTTATCCCAACAACACAGTATCTAGCGCCGTACGCGGCTTTAGTTCTAAACTATAGCCACTTTATAAAGGCCCAGCAGTAATCTCAGAAAAATTGTCACCTATGGTAATCGTCATTAGCGACACGCTTGGGAAAAAGATTCGGAAATCTTATGTAGGCGATCTGGAAGTGGCAAGAAAGAGCCGTAGACTCCGTACTACGTTGTAACTTTGATTTCAGGTTCAATTAGATACCATGGACAGCGCATCTCTCAACAGCATCGCCGCACCAGCCGTCTTCCCAGAAACCAAAGTACTGCAGTTGCTTTCGACTCCAGCCTAGCTGCTCGATGCGTTCGCCGACTTGAAATTCGACGTGGGGTCCAGCGCAACAGTCCCTATTGCCAAAGCAGACTTAGAGAACCTGCTTAACGCTCGACAATACTAGTCAAGCAACTCCATGAGTCGACTAAGCAAAATGATCTCCTGCGCAACGAGCTCGCCGATGCCAGAGCCAAGACCGTTAGTAATACGCCGGTGGATTGCAATAACCAATACAAGGTGTTATTGGAACTAACCCAAGAGAGGCGCGACGTCTCGGAAAAGTTAACCGCAGCTAAGGAAGAGTTAGCCCCGTTACGCAAAAGCGCAGCTAAATTGCAGAAGGATGTGCACTCTTACGAGAAAGATTATCAGGCCCTACTCGCCGATTATAACTATCTAGAAGAAGTGTACCACAAGACGAAAGGCCTAATTACCAAAAGCATCATCGAGGTGTACCGTGCGCAGACGAAGCTGCGCGAACCACGCCTCCGGTCCAAAGCTCCAGAAGGTTGTCTTAATTGTGGTGAGGTTGGGCATGGTCATAGAGACTGCAAACTAGTATACAATGGCCCTTTTTCCCAGAAGTGGGAGCACCAAGAATTTTGCACAACCGATTGCCCATGGCTCCATTACGCTAAAGGGCCCCCCGGAGTGCCAGCACATCTGCGCTGTCAACTTCGCACCGTTCTGCCTTACTAAGACTTTAACATTTGTGTTGATTTCGCGCTGAAGCGCACTCTTTTAGTTAATTTTAGAGCTGTGCAAAATTATAAAATTCGATCCTCTCCATGAGAATTTACATGGGCTCGGTTCGGTTCGAATTTCGATCCCATGCAAAATTTGAGTTTCTGCACAGCTCTAGTTAATTTTCTTTTATCAGTGATTAAGGCAACCTACGTTGTACCATTAAATGAAGTCTGCACTGTAAAAAATTTCGGAATTTTCTCCAATGAATTAGTAGGAAATTATTCCGAAACTGGTAGGTAACACATGTTTCCGAATATTTTGTAGGAAAAATTTCCCAAAAGAGGAGGAAAAATACTTTATCCACAGAAAACCGGAAATTTTTCCACAAACTTCGGAAAAATTTCCAACCAAAACGGATTTTTAGCCTATAGTAGTAGGAAATATTTCCGAATGGAGTCGGGAAAATACTTTTTTCCCATACACCCGGAAATAACTCCACATACTTTGGAAAAAGTTCCAAACAAAACAGATTTTTAACCTATAGTAGTAGGAAATATTTCCAAATGGAATCGACAAAATAAATTTTTTACAGAAAGCCGGAAATAATTTTACAAACTTCGGGAAAATTTCAAATCAAATTGGATTTTTATCCTATTGTAGTAGAAAATATTTCCGAATGGAGTCGGTAAATACTTTTTTCCCATACAACCGGAAATAATTCCACAAACTTCGGAAAAATTTCCAAACAAAACGGATTTTTAACCTATAGTAGTAGGAAATATTTCCGAATGGAATCGGAAAAATATATTTTCCACAAAAAACCGGAAATTATTCCTCTTACTTCAGAAAAATTTTCAAACTAAAAGGATTTTTAACCTGTACATATTATATTGCTCAATCTAAGAAAATGTTATTTTTTACTCCTACTAAAAAAAACTCCTAGGTTCATTTTTTAAGAAATAAAAATGACTTAATTAGTTTCTCCTAATTATTTTATTTATTATAATTATGAAAAATTTATTTATGTAAAAAACAAATGTTATTTTGTACTCCTACTAAAAGAAAACTCCCAGTTTCATTTTTTTAAAAATACAAATGACTTAATTAGTTTCTCCTAATTATTTTTTTATTATAATTATGAAAAATTTATTTATCTGAAGAACAAAAATTATACTAGAAGATTGTTGATACAGAACTAATAGATCTAACATGTTATTGTCATAAAAATTTTGTTTTACATATTTATTACTATATTTATTACTATACTATTACTAGGTCCGATAAGAAGTTTTTTTAAGTGTCACACATTGTAATTTATAAATTAAAATTTAATTTTTTTTTTTTATTAATTTGTTTCAAATACTGTTATCAACTTAGCCTTCATTTTATATAAATATATAGAATAACAATTGTATTTTCCGTCTGAAATCTTTAAATAAATGTTATTTTTTTGGAATATCTAATAAGAATTATTTTGCACAAAGATTTAAATAAGGATTAGCTATCTTGCACTGAAAGTCGCAATAACAATTATACAGGCCGACAAAATTAAACTTAACTTCAGAACCAAGAACTTGACTATTATTTTCTGAACTTTTTTGACGCGCTGAATTCGAATCTGACATCAGAATAGCCCCATCACCTCAGGTTTTAGAGATATCTTAACCTAAAAGTTCAAAAATCACGTTTTTTTTGCTAAATTGAAGGTCTTATAACATCGAGAGGAAATTTCTTCTTAAAAGAATAGTAAGTGTTTCTAAAAGTACTACTCTTGACCTTTAAAATGCACTTTGGAAACTTAAAATATCTTAATTCGTTTTTGAGTAAAGGCCTGTTGAATTTACTGAGTTTGGCAAATTTCACGACATTGAGTAACTGAGTCTTATAAAAAGTAAACTCAAAAATAGAGAAGAATATGAGTACATACACTTAAATTTCCAACGGCTTATTAGATTTTAGGTGTCGGAGATTACGTGCTTGAAAATAGAATTGCAAAATTCAAAATGGAGGATCTGCATGGGATCCCACATGGGAATTCCACGAAGGATTCTGTACAGGATCCTATATGGGTACCCACATATCATGCCATATAGGTTTCTATGTAGGATCCTATGTAGGATACCATGTACTGCCTATATGTATTATCCTATATGGGATAATATGCAGGATTCCATAGGGGATCCTGTATAGGGCTGCCCATATGGGAATTATCTATGCGAGGCGGTACATGGTATCCTACATAGGATCTTATATAGGAACCTATGTGGAATGAGATGTAGGATAGTGCATAGGATCCTTTAAGGGATCCTATATAGAATCCTATATAGGCGGATATGTTGGATAATACGTAGGATACTATATGGGACCCAGTAAAGGACTGCCCATATGGGAAATATCTATGCGAGGCAGTACATGATATCCTACATAGGATCCTACATAGAAACCTATATGGGATAATATGTGGGTACCCATATAGGATCCTGTACAGAATCCTTCGTGGAATTCCCATGTGGGATCCCATATAGGATCCCATATATTCGCCTACCTGGCAACAGATAGGAAAAATCCTACCTGTTGATATATATATATATATAAGATTCTATATGGGATGCCACATGGGAATTTTCAATAGGAGAGTGCGTTGATACACTGGTTATTAGTGTGCACTAGGGTGGTCCAAAAAAACTGACTTTTTGAAATTTTAATTTATCTCTTCAGTTTCATATTTTTTGCAGTGAAATACATTACCTCTTTTTTTTTCATTTTTTTAAATTAATATTTAGAGGTGGCGCATCGTTGTCAAAGTTTTCGACAAATATAAGGAATTTTTTTTAAATTTCACTTCACGCTTATAAATCTAATCCGTCCTTGTAAAGAGTTTGTGGTTCGTAAATATAAAAGCATATATTTTTTCCCCAAACCGAGAAAACCCGCGAAAACTGAAGTCTTCTTTTCAATTTTTCTACTACTCAGTATTTTCCAATTATTTTTCGTTTTATTCTATTTGTTCAGCAAAAGATAAATTTTTGTTTGATATAAATTTGACATAAGAATAGGTATATGTTGTAGGAGAAAAGAGCCTTAAAACTATGCTAAAATCGTGGTTTTCAACATGAAATAGTAATTACATTTTCAAATTTTTAAAAGTTTTTTTGGTTGTAAAATACTTTTATCAGCCTTTTTAAGACCTCTTTAAATGGATGTTACAGTTGGATGTTAATAAGTGTGCAAACCTAAGAGATGAAAATTTAGCACTTATTTTCAATGATAAATCCCATAACAGAGAAAATCGCAATGCGCCACTTCTAAATATTAATTTAAAAATTTGAAAAAAAAGGAGATAATATAATTCACTATTAAGAATATAGAACTGAAGAGATAATATCAAATTTCAAAAAATCAGGTTTTTTTGGACCACCCTAGTGTGCACACTATATTTAAGACGATATGATGTTAAGTTCACTTTTTGGAACCCAAGAAACCCCCAAATAACCATTTTCTAGCAAATTGAGTCGTTTTTTGTAAAATACGACCGCCATAATGGATTTGACATTTTGAATTTTGTATTGTTGTGGTAATGTAGTTTAGAATCGTTATCTGCGACTCTAAAAACCCTTAAATAACAAATTTTAAGCCGGTTGGGTTATTTTCTAAAGAAGTCACCTGCCATGTTAGATCCGCCATTTTGAATTTTGCAATTCTATTTTTAAGTACGTAATCTCCTACACCTAAGATCTAATAAGTTGTTGAAAATTCAAGCGTATGTACTTATATTCTTCTCTATTTTCGAATTTACTCTTTATAAGACTCAGTTACTCAATGTCGTGAAATTTGCCAAACTCAGTAGATTCAACAGGCCTTTACTCAGAGACGAATTAAGATATTTTAAGTTTCCAAAGTGCATTTTAAAGGTCAAGAGTAGTACTTTTAGAAACACTTACTATTCTTTTAAGAAGAAATTTCCTCTCGATGTTATAAGACCTTCAATTTAGCAAAAAAAAACGTGATTTTTGAACTTTTAGGTTAAGATATCTCTAAAACCTGAGGTGATGGGGCTACTCTGAGGTCAGATTCGAATTCAGCGCGTCAAAAACCATCGGAAAATCATAGCCCGGTTCTTGGTTCAAAATTTTGTCGGCATGTGTTATTTTGCACTGACAATTGAATAAGCACCATTTAAATGGGAGGTGTCACATTATAAATTTTGTTTTATTTTATTACAACTTAAGAACTATTAAACTTTAGTTTACTTATAAATTATTCATACTTGCTAAAGTGGCAAGAGCAACTTTCCCAACGATCGCTGTGCTATATGAAAGAATCATACGTTTTGCTGATGACGCCATAGCTAACTGAATAAGAGCTAGGCCTGTAATAAATGCAAGTAAAATCGTAGCTCCAACTGCAGCTAAACCAGATATCCAAACGGCAACTGAAATAAAGCAAAATTGTTTTTTAAAAATATATATTACAATAGACAAAAAAATTGTTCTTTTTATTTTGTAAATCTCGCAAATATACATTGAAATATTCTGCTAATCGCGTAATATTAAAAAACATATAGAAATGTTTAAAATATAAATCAGAAAATCATTTTCTATTCCTTAATTTCAAAAAATTAGTTTTCAATTGTAAATGTTTGAAGTTCGGAAACGTTTGGCGAAAGTAACATAAAGACCTTCTGAATTTTTTCCACATGAAGAGCTTTATCTAATCTTTGGTCCTTAGTAGTTAAAGGGCGAAGTTTCTAATTTAAAAAAATAGTGCATTTTGTGATACCTAGGAACTGCACACTAATATATAGTTTATTTTATTAAATAAAAAAGTTCTGTCAAAATTAAATATTAATTATTGAAGAAAATATCTTCTGATGAAAACCAGTGATATTATTTTATAGAAAATAGACATATATTTTCATTTTTTGGCCTAATGGCTTTATTCATAATATTAATTAATACGCATGACGCGTTTCGATACAGAATTCTGTATCCTCATCAGATAAACTATAAATAGATTACATAATTATATTACAAATTGTATAAAAAGTTAATACAGTGTTTTTTTAAAGATCTATATCTTGAAGCTATTCCAATTTAAAATAAATAATTAAAAAAAAGTTTTTTTTAAAATTTAAATACATAACTGCAAATTAAGAAAATTTTTTTGAGTCAGCTATTATTTGACATAAACTATAAGTTTGAAAATATAAAAAGAAGTTACTTTTAATTTTAATTAAACATTATATTAATAAAAATCATGCTTTGACAGCATAGGTTTTTTAACCTTTTAAAATTCTTAAAATTCTTTAAATTCTTAAAATGAACATTTTTGAAGCACATGTTCAAAACACGTGTTCCAAACGTTTTAAGGTAAGAATATCAAAGATGGAATAGATACGTCAGAGACATAATAGATACGTCACACAGTGGGAAAAAAAAACTGCATGTGGACAAATTGATTTTTAGCCCACAATTATTATCCGATTTTCAACTTTTTTTTTTAAATTAAAAGTAATAAAATTCTCCACAAAATGTACGTTTTTTATTTTCATAAAAAATTGTTAACAATTGTTTATTAAATGTTAAGAAAAAAAATATAAAAAAATTTGACTTTTAACGAATACCATTGCTTATTGAAAGAACTTACTGCACCAGTGTTTGCGATTATAATGAATGACAGTTTCTGATTACTTGAATTGAACTTGACTGCACTGAAAGTTTGCTTTACTAGTGGTTAAATGAAATTAGTCACTTTTTTAACTCGTCAAATAATCCCTTGTTTATTTATTGCATTGTGAACATATTAATGTTGATCGATGTGAACACTTATACTGAGAACAAATATTAATCGAAGTTAATACATGAAAAATACGTGCGAAAATTGAAATCGAAAACCGACTGTTCTCTTTGACTTGCTATTCGTATCTGGTCCCTTTTCGAAAAGAGGTTGTATGAGTCACGATAAGGACATACAATTTTAGAAAAGAAATGAGAGAGAAGCTAGACGTACATTCTTAGAAATTTCTCATTAAATTTAATTATGGATTTTCTTCATACCACATTCACATACATAAGTTAATCTTTTCGTTTCGATTACAATATTGAACAATAACCGCCCGCGTTGAATCCTTGTGGATTCAAATTGAAAAAGAGCATTGTACTGAATATTTGTAGAACCAAATTGAGTGAGAACCATTTTAATCAACCTAATGATCAGAATAACATACTCGTGATTTAATACATAATTGATAATTATTATGATTGTGAAGCCGAATCCCTTATTCGTAACACATACTTGTCCACTGAAATGATTTACATCAAATAGTTTTTTTTTTTTTTTTAATAACATATTTACATAACAACGTCTTACGAACTAATATTATCTATTTACAATATTTACATATATTAAGCAATACACTGTAGTGTGAACATAACCCTTTCACTATGTAGAATTACTATAATTGATTGCTTTAAAACAAATATAAATTAATGATTTTTTTTTTTTTTTTTTTTTAGCCTCTGATAGATGAAACAACACCAGTTTAGTGTTAATTTAATTGTTTAGTAACTCTAATCACAAATTGGTAATTTTACAAGTTGTGTTATAGGGCGAATATAACTTGACCGCACTGTTTGAATTTTTACTGTTCTGACTAAATTGTCCTTGCCGGGATAACAATCAACAACTCGACCAAGTTCCCATTTTGTTGGTGGTAATAATGTATTTTTGAGCAAAACTAAATTACCTATTTCTAAATTCGGTTTTCGAAAGCGCCACTTTGATCTTTGCTGCAACGAATGTAAATAGTCCTTTGACCAAATCTTCCAAAACTGGTCAAACTTGTGTTGCATTAATTTCCACCGATTTAGTCTATTTTCATTTACATTAAGGACAGATGGCGTCGGAATACTTTTTAAAGCAGAGCCGACCAAAAAATGACCAGAAGTTAATGCATCAAAGGAGGAAATGTCGTCATTTAATGGAGCTATTGGACGCGAATTTAAGCATGCCTCTATATTACACAACAAGGTGGTTAGTTCTTCTCCCGTAGGAGTGGTGGATTTAAGCATGCGTTTCAAATGGTGTTTAACACCTTTTACGCCAGCTTCTCACACTCCGCCATAATGAGGTGCTGAAGGGGGCAAAAATTTCCAATTGATTTGGTCAGATGTAAAATGATCTCTTAGATTAGAATCGTTTATAATCATTTTAAATGCTTCTCTTAATTCTCGTTCCGCGCCTTGAAAAGTCGTGCCATTGTCCGAATATACACAGGGAGAAAGACCGCGACGTGCGCAAAATCTTTCAAACGCAGCAATAAAGGCTGCTGAGGAATAGTCGTGAACTAATTCAAGATGAATAGCTCTTGTTGAGAGACACACAAACAAAGAAAGAGCCTTATGAGTTTTGTAACCACGCCCTGACGAATTTTTCACTTGAATTGGACCTGCATAGTCCACTCCGCAGTGTGAAAAGGGTCGTGAGATTTGAACTCTAACTTCAGGCAAATTTGCCATGAATTGCTCTTCTGTTTTTGCCCTCACTCAAACGCATGTAACGCAAGAATGGATAATTTTCCGAACTAAATTTCGAGCCTTTAGAACCCAAAATCGTTCTCGTAAAACTCTTAAAGTAAGTTGTATGCCTCCATGATATGTTTTTAAATGCATGTGCTGAATTAATAACTCGGAAATTCTACATTTTGGTAATACAATAGGATGACGTTGCTCAGAAGGAATTTCCGTATGATGCAAACGTCCTCCCACCCTGATTAAATCAAATTCATCGAGAAATATATCTAATGCCGATAACGGACTTGACGCTGGGAATCGAGTTTTGGTTTTTAGAGAGGAAATTTCTTTGAAAAAAAACTCATTTTGCACTTGCTTTATCCAAAACCTTTGAGCATTTTTTAATTCTTCGACTTGTATAAATTTTTCAGAATAAACAACGCCAGAAGAACGACATCGTTGAATAAATCGGAATACAAATGCTGTTATTCGAATTAACCGTAACCAAGAAGAAACGTCAGCAGGTAAAGTCCAAGTAATCAAATTATTCTGAGTTTGGGAAATATGAACTTGTTTGAACTCTAGAGTAATGAGTTCATTTGAGCGAAAATTTTGATTGGGCCACGAGCTGCTTTCAAGTGTTAGCCATTTAGGTCCTGACCACCAAAGAGAATGATTCCTTAAATTTGCCGGAAATACCCCTCTACTTGCACTATCTGCGGGGTTATCAAATGTGGGTACATGTCTCCATGTAGCTTGAGGCAAATTATTTTGATTAAATGCCACGCGATTGGATACAAAAACTTTTAATTCAGAAGGTGATTTTTGGAGCCATTGCAAAACAATTGTAGAGTCACTCCAACAATTTATGCTATTGATTTGTATTTTTAATGCTTCGATTACATAAAGCACACTTCGAGTTAGCAACCAAGCAGCATTTAATTCCAATTTAGGAATTGTCAATTTTTTTACTGGCGATACCTTTGTTTTTGCAAAAATAAGTGTACCTTTTTTTTTCTTAATTTCAGTTTCAAGGACTAAGTAAATTGCCGCGGAATAAGCTAGCTCTGATGCGTCGCAATAACCGTGTAAGTCAATTGAATTTACGGATTTTTTATAACCCGTCCATCGTGGAATTTTAATATCATTTAAGCATTTTAATTGGTCGTAAAACAATTGCCACTTGTTACCAATGTGGTCAGGGACCTTTTCGTCCCAATCTATGGAAAGTTTCCACAATTCCTGTATTAACATTTTTGGAATAATAATTACTGGGGATAACCATCCTAATGGATCATATAAACGGGCTATAAGAGACAGGATATTTCGTTTTGTGGGTTTGGCATTTTCTGGTAAATTGGTTTGGAATTCGAAGGAATCAACATGTGGCTTTCACTTAAGCCCTAAAACCTTAATTTCACCTTCAGTATCAAAAGGTTTTTCTAATGCGAGACCGTAATTTTCCGGATTCACGTCTCTTATTATTTCGAAACAATTACTAGCCCATTTTCTCAATACAAACCCAGCGGTGTGCAAACATTGAGTAACTTGATTTCGTTTTTCAATTGCCTGATCAATTTCTTCATCACCTGACATCACATCATCAACATAACGGTCATTCTCAAGAACAGAAATAGCCAATGGAAAATGCTGACCTTCATCTTCTAACAGTTGAAGTATGACACGCTGTGCTTGGAAAGGAGCAGATGTAGTACCAAAAGTGACAGTATTTAATTCGTAAATCTTAATTTCCGGTTCGCCAGGATTACGCCAAAATATGAGTTGATATTTTCGATCAACCGGATCGATTAGAATTTGTCGATACATTGCCATGATATCTGCTACGAAAACATACTTATAATTTCGCCAATTGAAAAGAATAGAAACCAAATCATTCTGTAAATTAGAACCTGATAGTAAGTGATCATTTAGGGACGTGTTATTGCTGGTTTTTGAAGACGCGTTAAATACCACACGTAATTTTGTGGTTTTATGGTCAGGGCGAAGCACCGCGTGATGAGGGAGGAAAACAGCTTGGTTAAACTGGCTTAAGTCGCGGGCTATAGACATATGTCCCTCCATTTCATAATCCATCATGAATGACGAGTATTGAGTTTGTAATGTAATTGATTTTTCAAATTGTTTTTCTAATCGCAAAAAGGAGGCGAAGGCCGCAGATTTAGATTTACCGATTTTAATAGGGGGTCCTTCCTTAAAGGGAAATTTGACTCCGTATCTACCAGAAGGAACACGATAATGTGTAGATACAAAATGCTCTTCGCATTTTATATCTTCGGACGATTTAAAACTTTGAGGCGGCAGCTCTTCAATTTCCCAAAATTGTTGAAGGCTTTGGTTTAATTCTTGAAAATTACAGTGATGAGCATGAATAATCTCTTTTGAATGTGGAATAGCAGAAACGGTACCAGAAAGAATCCACCCAAAAATAGAATTTTGAGCAATAAGATCATTTTTTGCCCCCTTTTTTACCCCTTCGAGTATTACAGAAGAATACAAATCCGCGCCAATCAGCAAATCAATTTTTGCCATGGAAGTAGGATCTGGATCTGCTAAAACTAAATCTTTAAAATATTTCATTGATTGATTAATGTTGATTTGCGGAGGATAATAATTAGTTATTTTTTGTATAACAAAGGCTTGACACCACAACCCTTTTTTACTCTGCTTGATCGGATTTAATTTGAAAGATGTGATGGTTGTTAAGTTACTTGTAATTTTTCCACCAAGACCAGAAACTCGAGCTAATGTTTTTTCTTTTTTTAATTTTAATAATTGACTTAAATTCTCGGAAATAAAAGTAGTGTCCGAACATTGATCAATCAGTGCTCTGACCTTGACCTTACGTCCTTCATTAGATTCAATCTCAACCCATGCAGTAGCCAAAAAAATAGGTTTATTATTCAGATTTTCATGATGGGACGTAAGCTCTAAGGGAGTGGAATCATTATTGGGTTCATTTTTAGAACATGAAGGTTTTTCATTAGAATTGTCAGCATTGGAAGTATTTGAAACATAACCCGATTTGTGCAATAAAGTGTGCTGCCTTCGTTTACACTGAAAAAAGGTGAATTTACTCTTGCATTTTTCTACCGAATGACCACGATATAAACAATTAAAGCAAATGTTATTTTTTTTAACGAAATTTTGTCTTTCTATCACATTGAAATTTTTAAATTTTTCACAAAGCATAAGTTTGTGATTTGAGTTACAAAGAGGACAAATTATTTTATCTGTTGATTGTGAATGGAGCACACGTAATGTTTTGTTATTTTGTTTATTATTCCTTTTGTTTTCAGTTTGATTATTTAAATCAACAGTTACTTCTGTCGCGGTCAAAGCCCTAATTCTTTTATTAATAACCTTTGAAAATAATTCGAGACTTGAATAGGTTGTTTCATCTTCCAATTGAGATTCCCAATATTGACGCGTATCTTTATCGAGTTTTTGAATTAGATAGTAAACAACAATATCATTCCACTTATCAACTTCACAATCCAACGCACGCAATGCATTTAATGCTTCTGTGTAACTAGAATATAAACATTTTAAACCCGCTAGAGTATCATTTCCTACTGACGGAATAGAAAAAAATTGTTCAAAATGAGCATTTATTATGGAACGACTATTTTCATATTGTTGCTGAAGCATTTGCCAACCTATTTCGAAATTAGCATCAGACAAAGTAATATGTGCTATTAATTTTGATGCTTCGCCTGACAGAGACGCAATTAAATAATGCAATTTTTGAACATTTGTTAAGTTTTGATTTTCAATCACTAATGAAGTAAAAATTTGTCTGAATTTTACCCACTCGGTTTCAACACCCGAAAATTTTGGTATATTAATTACAGGAAGTTTAATTTCATATCGACTTACAGTATTGTTTGAAGATTTTGATAGTGATGACTCTGTCTGGTTATTCTTCTGTAACCCAGCCAGCTTTTCGTGAATGTAATTATATGTAAGAAGAAATGCAGTTTCCACTTGATCAGCTAAAGACTTTGTAAAATAAGGAAGTTGTTTCCTTTCCTCCTCCGTTGCCCATAATTCGATGCAGGAACTCGCTTGTTGACAATTCGTCCAATATGTGGATTCAAATGTGGATAACTCCACATCTAAATCCACGGAAACTTGTTTTGGCGGCATCGTGGTGAAATCGAATTAAACACAGAGAACAGTGGCACTTAAAATTATTCCATGTATTACACTTGCTAGTTTATGAGCGTAAATTACTCACACTTTTGCAAAAGTCAATGTGACTTGTTTTGGATAGAAATTCATCAACTTATATCTCTTGTAATATTTAGAGATACCACAAATTTGTATAGCAAAGGAATGCTGATGAATCACAAGAAACACGTCACTTTCAATTATAAATGTTAGTATAAGTATGAAGAACAGTTTTTCATACTTAGGAAATCACAATACACTTTAAATAAATCCATTGAGATTATTTATTTAACACTTTCAGCACATCCGGCTCGAAGGACCATAATTTTGTTTGCGATTATAATAAATGACAGTTTCTGATTACTTGAATTGAACTTGACTGCACTGAAAGTTTGCTTTACTAGTGGTTAAATGAAATTAGTCACTTTTTTAACTCGTCAAATAATCCCTTGTTTATTTATTGCATTGTGAACATATTAATGTTGATCGATGTGAACACTTATACTGAGAACAAATATTAATCGAAGTTAATACATGAAAAATACGTGCGAAAATTGAAATCGAAAACCGACTGTTCTCTTTGACTTGCTATTCGTATCTGGTCCCTTTTCGAAAAGAGGTTGTATGAGTCACGATAAGGACATACAATTTTAGAAAAGAAATGAGAGAGAAGCTAGACGTACATTCTTAGAAATTTCTCATTAAATTTAATTATGGATTTTCTTCATACCACATTCACATACATAAGTTAATCTTTTCGTTTCGATTACAATATTAAACAACCAGTAATAATTAAAATTATTAAAGTAACATTCTAAGAATGATTTTATGCAATAACAATATTGTTTAAATTTTTTTAAAATTTTTTATAAACAAATAAGTGAACAAAAATTGTTTTATGGAAATTATTGAATTTTAGCTATTTAGTTTATCACAATTTATTGTATTTGTTATCTACAAGTAATTATCAATACTATTTAATACTATAAATAATTAATTTATTATTTTTTAAACAATTGTTATAAACAAATTTTATAAACAATTTCTATTTCACAGTTTCTTATAATGTAATCGATGAAATCTCATTTGCCTGTATATTATTATATATATTTTTAACGTAAAATACTTTTCCAGGTTCATTTTTTATTTAAACAATGTTTAAACAAAGCTTAATTAACAAATACGTAGTCTCAAAGTTTTCCGTTGTTTGAGAGTCGTTCTTTTTAAATATGTCTTTAAATACACAATATATACTAAATTTTTTGTCAAAATATAAAAAACTTAACATTTAAAATTGTTATTAACAATTTTATAAATAAACAATTTACAAGAACAGAAACTTTAACTTATTAACGCTCATGCTTAGGGTGATCGGGGTTTCAAAAAAGTGTACCCTAGAAACAGGAACGTGGTCTACGTAATGATTTTATATGTTAAAAATTGATTAAAAACTTCATTGTTTAAACAAATTGTTACAAACAAATTGATAAAAAAAATTATTGAAAATAATTTATAACGATTTTTTTAAACAATTAATTTTTTGCCAAATTTTTAACGCCAATAATCATTCATTGGTCCACGGTCTTTTTTATGGTATTTACTTTCATACTAACCCGATCAGCCTACACATGGGCTAAGATAAACGAATTTGTTTATTAATTATTTATAACAAATAGAGTAAAAAATTAAAAAGTGTCACTCATGTTCCTATAAAATTTTTTGGCGTATAGTATATTAACGCTATCTATTTTCAATAATTTTTTTTTTCAATTTGTTTATAACAATTTGTTTAAACAATGAAGTTTTTAAACAATTTTTAACATATAAAATCATTACGTAGACCACGTTCCTGTTTCTAGGGTACACTTTTTTGAAACCCCGATCACCCTAAGCATGAGCGTTAATAAGTTAAAGTTTTTGTTCTTGTAAATTGTTTATTTATAAAATTGTTAATAACAATTTTAAATGTTAAGTTTTTTATATTTTGACAAAAAATTTAGTATATATTGTGTATTTAAAGACATATTTAAAAAGAACGACTCTCAAACAACGGAAAACTTTGAGACTACGTATTTGTTAATTAAGCTTTGTTTAAACATTGTTTAAATAAAAAATGAACCTGGAAAAGTATTTTACGTTAAAAATATATATAATAATATACAGGCAAATGAGATTTCATCGATTACATTATAAGAAACTGTGAAATAGAAATTGTTTATAAAATTTGTTTATAACAATTGTTTAAAAAATAATAAATTAATTATTTATAGTATTAAATAGTATTGATAATTACTTGTAGATAACAAATACAATAAATTGTGATAAACTAAATAGCTAAAATTCAATAATTTCCATAAAACAATTTTTGTTCACTTATTTGTTTATAAAAAATTTTAAAAAAATTTAAACAATATTGTTATTGCATAAAATCATTCTTAGAATGTTACTTTAATAATTTTAATTATTACTGGTGCAGTAAGTACTTTCAATAAGCAATGGTATTCGTTAAAAGTCAAATTTTTTTATATTTTTTTTCTTAACATTTAATAAACAATTGTTAACAATTTTTTATGAAAATAAAAAAACGTACATTTTGTGGAGAATTTTATTACCTTTAATTTAAAAAAAAAAGTTGAAAATCGGATAATAATTGTGGGCTAAAAATCAATTTGTCCACATGCAGTTTTTTTCCCCACTGTGCGTCATAAACAAGGTTCTTATAAAAAGGTTGGTTTGTAAAAAAAAAGTTATTATGTGAAGATTAGTTTATAAAATTATTTTAAAAATCAAGACATTAAATTTAGGTAAATAAGACTTAATTTTTCTACATCAGTTCTTAGATTAATAGAGGTTTTCTCTTTTAAAATGTAATACATTTCGAAAATGCATCTTTTATAAAGGTTATTTTCTGTGTGTAGAATTTTAACATCTCTACATGAAAAATTAAAAGAATGATTTGATTCAGTTAAATGTTTGCAAAGAGCGGTTAATGTACTTTTAATTGATTCTTGATATTTATGTTGATATACTCTACTTTTTAAATGTTGTAAAGTTTGACCTATGTAACATGAATTGCAATCTTTACAATTAATTTTATATATTATGTTAATTTTTTCAAATTTCGGAAACTGATCTTTAGGCAGTTTAATCAAATTATTCTCAAACTAGCAAGATATTGCGCGCGTCTAATTTGTAACAATAAAATGTAAGGATAATATTAGAATGTATTCCATTGTTTATTTTAAGAAGTAGCTAAGTTTATAAAGTTATAATCATATTTATCACTAAAAGTAAGTATAATAATTTTTTAAATTTATTAATTTCATAAATCTAACATAAAATCTTTATTTGTCCTTCAAATTTCATGTAAACAGTAAAAGCACATCTTAGTCAAAAGATAAACTTGAAGCAATAAATTTTTTTTTTACATAACCTTGAACATAACCGCATGATTCGTATATCCTAGGCGTAGTTTAGCCTTTTTTATCTAAAACGTAATAAATGAAAATGTGAAAAAATGAATTTTTTAAAATCTTTGAATTTTCTTTAATGAATAAAAGTATTCTTTTATATTTATTTTATACAATGAAAACAAAACCTTCTTTTATATTTTTTTTATAATATTTTTTTGAAAATAGCAGCCACATTCGACTTCTAATAGTTTTTGAAAATTGTATACATGATTATTATTCAGGATTTCTCCCTCAATGAGAATTTCTAAATCTTTCTTTTTTAAACTAACTTTATTTTGGAAGCAATAAAACAATTCTTTTTTAATTTCGCTCAAAAAATACTCCGAAATTTATGTGGTGTGCCAAAAATAATACGTTTCTTCTTTAATTTTTTTAATTCGTTACTAACTGAACACATTCGTCAAAGTGTAGGGGAAAGTCGGGTAGCCCCGGACACCTAAGCCTTTTGGTTAACAAATTTGTATAATTTTTTTGAAATATTAATTAAATCATCTTATGACAAAGACATGACCTCTGTCCATCTTTGTAATAAATTCGATCATAAAATAAACACATTAATTGAGAGAAAAATGAGATCATATATGAGTAGTAAAATGTAAGCCTCCAAAAACTTGTTGGGTGTCACCGGACAGAGAAAATAAAAGTGCTTATTTAAATTGTTTAATTTGATAAAGTGCGAATAAATTGTGTCTTACATAATGACCGTAAATTATTTTTTAGAAATAAATTAAAACATCTATTTAATAGGACCAGAAAGTCCAAATATAATAAAACTTTTATATGACGTTTAATACGATAAAGGTTTGTTAAATTGTCTAGAAAATTTAAGGTTAAATTTAGAAATTACTTATTTTCAAAAAGAAGAAATGAAAAAATGAATTAATATATTAAAAAACGTAAGCTCAAGTGAATTATACAGAGTTTGTAATTTGTGTCAATTATAAAAATGCAGTATTATACGTGAAATAGCTAGTGCCTGGGGCTACCCGCTGTCCGGGGCTATCCGACTTTCCCCTAGCTGTTGCCGCAAATGAATATATGTCAATAAAACATTATTCTAAAGCTTATTTTATTTAAATAAAAAAAAAAAAGAAATCAATCTCTCTCAGTCATTTTGATTTGTCGAGCACATTCTTTTTTGTCGATGTTCGAGGAAAGATAGTTCATTATACTCTATAAATATAACCTAGAGAATTTATGTATAAGCAAAACAGAAAGGAAATAGAAGAATAGATATAGATATAATAGAATGATATAATAAAATTTTTAATATCAAAATGTAAATTCTATTAATAAATTAAAAAAATTAATTTTTACTAAGAAAATGGGAACATTTATTTGAAAATTTATATTTAAGGGTTCCTGATTTTACTAATCCGACATTTTGGATCCGCCATGCTATTTTGAGTTCTTAAATATTGACTCCAAAATCTTCATCAGGAACCCAAAAAACCATTAAATGCAATATTTCATAAGAATAGAAAAGTTATAGGGATATTTTTCAATTTCTGATTAAGCATAGAGGTTGTTCTAAGATAAGGGGTAGAAGCTAAAAACTGAAACTGGTGCACTTGAAAAAATTTATAATTACAACAATACTTGTAAAAAAAATAAAATATTTTTTACCACACAGGCATGAATTTTGCTCTTTTCAATGCCTCCAAACCGGGGCAGAAATCGTCTTTTTTTCTATTGGTCGAGAGTAGCGGGAGTAAATACTCGCTAGGGAGCAAATATAATGGCCGATAGGTAAAAGCAGACAAACAAGTATTTTTTTTACCGACCGAGGGGAGTTTTTAGTTGCGAATGTGGCGTCGGTGGCGCTCTAATGTGAGAGAATTGTACTGTCAAGAAAGTTTTTGGGTTATGTAGTATGCGTTAATGGCAAAAGTATTGTCGTAGTACTGAATCTTATTTACTTAAATTTTACTGTAAGTTGAAAATGAGTAGTGACGAAAGTGACGAAGTGTTTTCGTGTACTCCTCCAGAACTGCGAGCAGCAGCAAACGAAGTAGTAAAAGATTTGTTGCCTTCAAAATCGAAAAGTCTATATGACGCGGCGTACCAATCATTCCAAGACTGGAAAGTAAAACATAAAGCTAAACCGTCGTCTGAAAACGTAGTATTGTCTTATTTTGATGAGCTTTCAAAAAAGTACAAGTCTTCTACTCTATGGGCCCAATATTCAATGTTAAAAAAAGAATTAAATATCCATGAAAACGTCGACATTGGAAAATATGTGAGATTAACTTCTTTCTTAAAAAAAACAATCAGTTGATTACAAGCCCAAAAAATCTAACGTTCTCCACGCAAATGAGGTTCAAAAATTTTTGCTTGAAGCTCCAGACGACCAGTATTTGGCAACAAAGGTTAGTTAACATTGTTTAAAAAGTATTAAAAATTATTTACAGGTTATTTAAAATGTATATACAAATATTTACAATTGTTTAAAGTACAGTTTAATCAGTTTTTTTAGTTATATAAAACATTAGTTTATAAATTATTAAAAATGTATTCTACTAATTTTTTAAACATAGGTTTTTACAATAAAATTTTATAGTCAAAAGACTTTCTAATCAGCTAATTAAAAATTAAATTAAATATTTGCAGGTTGTTTTAATCTTGGGAATTTCGGGTGCTCTGAGAACAGAAGAGTTTATAAATATCACTGTTAATGATATTGAAAATCGAGATGGGTTACTTCTTGTTACAATTTGGAAAACTAAAACACATGTTCCCCGGTCATTTGCTATACCTGAAGAATTCAACGAGATCGTCGAAAAGTATAAAAAATTGCGTCCTTCAAATGCAACAAATGACAGATTTTTGCTAAATTTCCAAACCGGAAAATGCACTACACAGGTCATTGGAAAAAATAAAATTGGTAGTATGCCAAAACAAATTGCAAAATTTTTGCAATTGCCTGATGTCGATTCCTACACGGGACACTGCTTTCGTCGGTCTTCAGCAACTATATTAGCTGAAACAGGAGCTAGTACTACGGATCTCCAACAACATGGTGGCTGGAAATCAATTTCCGTTGCGACTGGTAATATAATTATTATATATAATTACTGGTATATAATATAATTATATAAAAAATTATTTTCATGCTAAATCAAATTTTATAAATAACAATATTATAGGTTACGTTCAAGATTCAGTACACAGCAAATCAAAAAGAGGTTCACTTATTGCGAGTTCCATAAATATGCCTATAACAAGTGGCAATACGAATTTAAGTAACGAAGTACCACTGAAAAAAGCGAAGATGGATGGTGGACCAAAAAAGGGGGCCGAATTAAATGAAATAAAAGCATCTGAATCAATTTCAGATATTCTGAACAAATCTTTTGTTTTGCAAAATTGTAACGTAACTATAAATATTAACGGAAAGTAATTTATACTTGAAAGTGACTTATTTAATTCTAACTTCAAAAATCTTATTTACTGTTCTTGTTTTCACAATTAAAAAGATATTTTGTTAAAATTTATTAAAAGTATTTTACTTTTAAAGTTATTTCTTTTCTAAATAGTAAATTTAAAATAGATCTAAGAATAATATGTATAACAAAATTACAAAGATTATAAAATAAACAATTTTACGTGTACTAATCTCGAGCTGATGTCTATATTTATATCTGTGGTTGTTCTTTGCTTACAATTGTAGTTCGTGGTAACTTTATTTAAAAGCTTTAAAAATATTCCGTTCTTGAATTTCCGATCTTAAATTTTAGTATGAATATTTGGTTTCTCTCCTTTCCGTGTTTTTGTACAATAATATTTCCACTCATATTTATGTTTTTTAACCTCTCTTTCTTACACACAACATCGTCAAAATTCAATCCTTTGTGGAAAAAAATATCGTGTGTGTCATGGGACAGCAGCCTTTTTCAGACTCGTGTGATTGTCGCCCTCGCCTTCGGCTCGGGAGTCAAACTTCACACTCGTCTGAAAAAGCCAACTTCTGTCCCTTGTCGCACAATATACTATTTTACTTTTGACGATAGTTTTACATAAAAAATAAAAATAAGGGTAGTTTTGGGGCTGATGATGGACTTTGAAATTCTCTTTGATTATATTTGACGCTTTTAAAAAACTTTTGGAGAATTTTTAAAAGAAAATTCATCATTTTTCTTTATTTTTTTTTAAATTTTTGAGGATTATTTCAATATAAATCTCGTTTTTACCCATAAAAACCGTATATAAAATTAACCTGTAAAAAGCCACAGGTAAGGGTATCTTCTTTTAGCTCTACTTTCCGAAAACGATTGACTCGTTTATTAACATTTTGTTTATCACTACTTGCAATTTTACTATTATCTGAAATAAGAGGGAAATGACATAAGCGATTATTTAAAAAAATTGTCTGTAAATGTTCTCTCATTACTGCATGATTATATTCAAGTTTAACATTACAATATACAGAAGTTGCAAAAGTAATTGCATAAACACCACAACCACATAATTGGGTTGTTTTTAAACAGTGGGAAAAACTACATTAGGTGTAAACGGATATAATCTAGCTAGATATTGACCATTATTTAAAAATTTATTATTCATGTTGTCATAAACAAAGAGAGTACTTGAATCATAGTAAGTACAAATCCAGTGACCTTTTTTTTTGAACCACTGAATAGGATTTGAATATGTTTCTTATCTTTTCTAATGGGTTTAACTTCATCCAACATTTGTAAATAACCCACATTTTGCATTTGAAAATGACTACAAGAATCGACTTCTAATAGTTCTCGAAATTTGTAAATGTGATTATCAGTAAGCATTTCTACCCGAATAAGAATGTTTTGATCTTTTTCACCTAATATAAAATATATTTTTTTATTTGTACACTGAGAGAAAATTTTAGATATGGTTAACATAATGATGTTCACGGTAAACATATTTAATATTACAAATGCGGACAGCTATCTAGATAGTAACAGTTACCACCAGATTATACGGAGTAACATCTTGATAGTACGGGGTACAATAACTATATTTTTTTAACATCATTGATGGTAGCCAGTAGCATAATGATAATACCGTATAACATAACCTTTTTAACATCAAAATCTTACTATCCGTTTCTCTCAGTGTAGAATGCATTGTATTCTTTTTTACCAAAACGTATTATATTATAAATTATGAAACTTTTTTAACATTTCATGCAATTTATAAGATTTTAGAATTTTGAAACATGTGCAACAAGTATAGTATAAATTTCTCTTCTCCAGTGGGACCTGAAAAAAAAGAAAGTTATTTACATAAAAATTGATTTCATCTTTATGCTATTTAAGAAACTCTGCTGGATAAAGTAAATACGTTATTTATAAACATACTTTATTGTAATTTCAGTAATTTTAGGAGACAAACATTTCATATATATAAAATAAAGGGACCCAAGATAAACACCCTTTCGATTTATTGCTCTAGAATCAAAACCGAATAAAATATTTTATATTAAAAATTAATTTAATTTAATTTTTTTATTTATTAGGAAATAGCATTCCTAAATACTTCAATTTAATAGGTTCACAGTAAAAAGTAATAAGATATCGAAAACTATCTATAGGTATATCAAATTCTTTAACGATAACATCACATTTTGTGTTGGAAAATAATAGTATATTAAGCAACAAGGCGTTAAAAGCAGCCATTTGTTTACGCTGATGTTTGTGTACGAGTGACAGTCGAGGGCGAACAAAAATTAGTAAAATCATTTTAAAATATTATTATACGATAAATAAAGAATATTACAACGTTAAGTACTCATTCAAAATTATTAATTTAAATGAATTTACCAAATTAAGAAAAACATATAAAAATAAATGTCAACTACACCTCAATGACACCTTACATTAATATAATCAAAAATAATTTAAAAAAATCTTAAATAACCTTAAACCCCTTGAAATATCCCATTAATTTTACATGGGAAAAACGCACTTTTTCGCAAATTCGCTACCAAATCCTCAAAAATCACTCGAAGTAGCAATACAGTGAATCACATCTTGAAAAGTCCTCAAACAACAATATTCCATAATTTATTTAATAATTTATTAATATTAACTATTTTTTATAGGGTTATAAATAACCCCCATAAATGCAAAAAAATGACAAATTTGTTTAAATTACAAATTAATAGTTTCTTAAGGATTTTTTAACAAAATTGTTACATATTGTCAATTTACGAATGTTTATAGATATTTTTAAGTATTTTTATTTGTTTGAACAATTTATTATTGTTAATTTACAGCTTTTATTCAAATAAACCTAGCGAGTTGTAATTTTTTTGACTTTACTATTTTTTACATACACATTCAAAAATAGTATTTAGTAAAGTTAACCACAACAACAATTTGCAATTGTTCAAACAAATTATTGTTAATAATAATTAACTTTTTGACAAATGCACCTATACTTCGTTCAACGAAAGAATAGACAGGTTTTGCGCAAAGGAGGAGCGTAATTTTATTACTGACAAAGAGTTTTCGCCAATGAAAAAAAGCCAGGTATTTGAGGGTGCCCTGATTCGTTCAACGAGAGAATAGACAGGTTTTGAGCAAAGGAGGAGCGTAATTTTATTACTGATAAAGAGTTTTCGCCAATGAAACAAAGCCAGGTATTTTTTTTATTTCTGTTAATTTCAGAGGATAGTCAGTCGGCCAATTAGAAACTATTATTCCTGAAAGGATTGCCTCCTGTCATAAAAATGGGACCAATATGCGCAGAAATATTTTAAAATCGTCTTTGGGGTATCTATTCTCTCGTTGAACGGAGTATAGAAAGACACAACTTTTTCCTAATTTTACAAATTAATGGGCTCTGTTTAAAGTAGGAAAAATTATTGACTATAATTTATTATCTTTACTTTGTTTAAACAATGTATTGTTTATGTATAACTTATATCCTAAAAATTCTAGCGATTTGTAGGTTTCTTACCTTAATAACTTTTTAAATTGAAAGCAATAAGCTGTTCTGCAAAATTATCCGTAGCCACAACTTATAAAATTGTTTAAACCAATTATTGATAATAATTATTGATTCTATATAAATGATCCTTAAATGACACAACTTGTAAAATAAGGAAAAAAATATGTCTTAATTTATTTGTAATTAATTAATGATTATTATCAATAATTTATTTAAATAATGACAAAGGGAAGTTGCAGTTAATTTTGCTGAAAATCTTGTGGTATTATGTATAAACAATTAATAGGATAGTAAAAATTAAATTTTGCTGAGGGTTTTAGAATAAAAGTTAAAACTAAACAATTATAAATTTGTTAAACACAGTAAAAATGATAAATTATGACAAATAATTTGTGTTATTCTAACCAGAGACCATTAATTTGTAAAATTAGGAAAAAGTTTTGTCTTCCTGGGTGCATTTGTAAAGAATTAATTATTATTAACAATAATTTGTTTAAACAATTGCAAATTGTTGTGGTTAATTTTAATAAATTATTAAATAAATTATGGAATATTGTTTTACTGTACATTTTTGGACCACCCTAATAAACAAGTAAAATTACTTACCTGTCAAAAATTTATCTCAGATCCTCTTCGCGTTGACTCAGGACGATCTTTTCACTCGGCCTTACAAAACAAAACTATCCCCTCTCATCAACATCATTTTTAAAAAAGAGGCGAACCTTACCCACAGAAATTACCAATTGAATCATTTGGTAATTTCAAGTAAACGCCCAGAATACCCTTACTCCTTAAAGGTAAAGAAAAAGTAATTAATCACCTCATTGTAATTTTGACAAAAGGCTAATAATGATCTCATTGTTATTTGGACAAAAGGAGAACAATAGAGTCATTGTAATGCAGACAAAAGGAGAACAATAGGAGAACAATGCCAAATCTCCGCCCATTTTGAAACAAACCTTTTCAGCTAAAGGGAAAAGGGACACCTTCAATTTCGACAAAAGGCTCAATCTTTTTTCCACTTCATATTTATTTTCTAGGAAATTATTAAAATTAATTTCGACAATCCGAAATCAATTTTAATTTCCTAATATATTTGTGAATTTTTCACAATACCGCTGATCGAATATGCCCTTTAAATTTCCACAAAATCATCCCGTTAATATTTCACATAACACAATTCTTTACTTTAAAATTTTCAGTGAAGACGAAATTCCGAAAATAAATTTTGAAAAAAAAATTTATTTCCTTTCAATTTCACAAACAAATTAAAAATGTAGTCACTTTTATAAATCATGATTAATTTTCCAACCGTAACAATTTAAAATTGAGAAAATAATTCTCTGTTGGGAAAACGCGCCAAAACTTGACCGCCAAATTTTTCACCGACAAAATTTATTTTATACCGCCAAAATTCTCTACCGCTCATCTAAAATTAAAATGTACTAAATCCATCTACTAATCAAACGGTAAAATTTCAAAACCAAGTTTTGGCAGTTAGAACTAACCTGAAATTCAATTAATTAATTATTAAAATTCTCGTGATTATAATTCAACGAGTTCCATTTTAGTCAGTGTGCCCGCCAAATTTTCTACACTTTCGTGACGTATTTCCTTGCACGTGGTTGAAAATCCCCAAATTTTGTTTCCAAAATTCGCCAATTTCCATTTAAAAATTCCACTTTCATTTTTCCGCACTGATCTCAACCGATTTGTCTCTTTTCTAAAACCACCAATTTTTCCTGCCCTTGTGACATCTTTGCGAGCACATGGCAGAAAAATTCTCAAAATTTTAATAAAATTCCCCGATTTTCACTTAAACACATAATTTGATTCACGCACGCTGATCCCCGGATTTTGCTCTCAAAACTCTCTCAAATTCCTCAAATTAACGCCCCGCTTATTATCATACTTGTCGCGCCCAAAAATTTCCCAAATCGCCAACATGTCCGTTGATCTCAAACCAAATTTGCACATCCTGCTGATCGTTAGAATTCGAATTTTGTTTGTCCCATAGTCTCAACACGATTCCCCACAAAGGATGCCATTTAAAAGATAGAGATGGGATACTTAACTAAAGTATCGTGCATTGACTCAATATTTATAAAACTCATGAAAAGCGGATTCTCTCCGTGCTGATACCAAGAATAAAACCAAAGGGATATTTTGTCGAACTGAAACGCCGCAATGCCGACGCTGGGACAAACCAAATTCTCGTACCAGTTTAAAATTCGAAACTTCCCAATTCTAATGTTGAACACCGAAAAACCAACAACCACTCGCTACGCTGACCTGCAGGGCTCCTGGGACTCTCGTCAAATGATTTTAACTCACACACGTTTGGACAACTCAATTATTTATTTAAAGTTTTTATTTTAAAACACTAAACTTCTAACAATCTTTATAAACCGAACACTTTTAAAAACCAGGAGTCTCAGCTGCACAAATTTGGGGATCGCACGTGAATGAACAACGTGCACATGGCAGTCTCCAATCGACCAGTAGATCCTCTTTTCCGCGACCCTTCCCTTTCCACGTCTTCTTCTTCCTCGTTGCGTCTCGTTTCCTCAGCCGCTAAGAAATCCTACACCCTCTCGATTGCACCTAAGGTAAGGCGTCACCTAGAAGAAAAATTCAGATCCTTCCGCTGACCTTCGTTAATATTCGTGAACTTGACCTGCGCAAATCGCAATTTACGAATTTAACGAAGAACGACAATAATCCGCTGATCTAGAGAAAGACGAGGGATACAGATCGACCAGAAAATCAATACTCGGTATTCAGGGTCGTATCTCATAATTCAAACACGGCCCCTTTCAATAAATTATCCCAAAATTAACTAAATTAAAGATCTCTAAGGAAAGACAAAATAAAATATAAATGTTGACGATTTACATCGTCACAAACCCCTCCCCTAGGTCGATGTATTCTTTAGAAACATCGACGATCTTTTAAACACAGTACTTTATTAAGATAGCTTCAAATCTCAAAATCCACAAAAAAAATTTTACCCGCTGATCGTCCATCACTCACTAAATCGGTTATTCTTGCTCTTCAAAAACTGTTCCCTTCTCGAATAACATCTAGGAACATCCCCAAGTTCCCAAAATTCCAAATTAAATTTTTTTCATCTCCACTTCCACCACATCTTCTGTCTCTTTCTTCTCAGTGGTGAACACATCACAATTAGTAGGCACCAATATCTCAAAGGAAGACTGTTCCAAGAAATGAACATGCTCTCTCCTCTTAGCTCAAAAAGCTCTCTTCTTTTTGGCCAAAGGAACTGAAAACTCTCAAAACTCTTTAACAGAAGGATTGGTAATTCCTTTCTAGTTCCTGTGCCTAACCACTCTCGTTCCCCACGTCCTAGATTTTTACGCTGATCTAAATTCTGGAAAACACCAAGTCCAATACAGGATTCTAAATCAAAAATAGCAAGGTCTACAAATTTCTCACTCTCATTGTTTTCAGTTACACCCCGTGTAACTTTTCCCCTCCCCTGGACTATGCGTACTGAATCCACTTCAGAACGCTTTGTCCCACTTTCAATATTATGTGTTCCATCACTGGGATACTCTCTCTCTAAATCACTACACTCTCTCTCATCCCCTAAACATTGTGTCTCCCTACTAGGACACTTTCTCTCTAAATTATTATCCACAAAATTGCTAGCTAAACACTGTGTCTCTGATCTGGGACACTGTGAAATACCGATGGGACACCCTGTCTGAGCAATAAGGCACTCTTTCTGATAGCTTGGACACTCTGTGTCACCATTGGGACACACTTTTACACTCCTGGGACACTCTGTCTCAGTTGATATAGTGTTGTCTCGTACACTCTCACACAAATTTTCACTTAAATTTTTATCCCCAACC
Organism: Ganaspis brasiliensis; assembly: GCA_037103525.1. Taxonomy (NCBI): domain Eukaryota; kingdom Metazoa; phylum Arthropoda; class Insecta; order Hymenoptera; family Figitidae; genus Ganaspis; species Ganaspis brasiliensis. The sequence goes on from JAZKLR010000113.1 coordinate 642,492, forward strand.
ACTTCTGAATCCATGACCTAAATCTGAAAAACTTCTGTCCCACCAGTAACTGTCCGTTTGACATGAAACCCAGAGTTCGGTCGACCTGTTAAATAATTACCTTGGCCAAAGTTGGCTGCCGACCATCGGCAACCAAAGTTTAGCCAACCTTCTATCTCAAGTGCAACCTCACGGTTGGCCCAAAGTTGGGCCAACTGGAGACTACTTGTTTAAGTTACTTGTTTAAGTGATTTTAAATTTATTGGTCAGTAATTGAAATCTTATTTGTTAATCAATTATTTAATAATGTTAATAAATCAGTATTTATTAATAATTATTTATTATGAATACATTATATTAATTTTTAATGTTAGAAAACAGGAATTTAAATTTACGAAATAAAGTTGAATTTTTTTCTAAAGTAAATGAAAAAACTTGGCTCGCGGTTTTACCTTCAAAATATAATAGTTAATAATAATTGTGTACATATTCATAAGTATATATTAAAACACATTTATTTCTCTAAATTATATGCTTTGTTTATGTGAAAAACTCACTGGAACTGATTTCGTAAAAATTACTTGAATGTAATGCTTCTATCCTTATAATAATATCTTCTGATTTTATATATCATACAAAAGAACGTATGGCATTCGAGAGTAACCCTTATTTTCCGCCGAGTAGTTTCACTTTTCGAGTTTGGGTTGCTTTAATCGTAATAGATTTGAGTGATATTATAAATCTTAAATATAAGTATAAAATTTTTTTTCTTAATGTTTAAATTTTTTTCCTAATTCTAAGCACAAAAAGGCACATTTTCACTCTTAACAATTTTTTCCAAAAGTTAGTTGTTCTAAAGTTAACAACAATTAAAAAAAATGTTATTTTTATAAACAAATGATCATATCTTACTTAAAAATTATTTTCAGAAAAATTTTAAAAAAATCGTTATAAAGCTAACAAAAAATTCTTTCAAATGCCATTTGTAGAATAGAAATGTGATGATATCTTTACAAATTGTATCAATTTGAAATTTTTCAGAGAAAGTGAAATTTTTTATTTTTACTTTAAGCATTTAAACAATAAAAAATTTTTTTTTAAATTTGTTTAGGTATCGTTTCAAGTCAAATATTTAAGCTTTAAAATAAATATTTGATGAAAGTTTTATCTTTATTATTAATGAAGATACAAAACTTTTTTTAATGCCTTTGCATGCCGTAGGGTGGGCAAATCCTTTTGAGCGGCACTGTATTATTGATTTTATATAGTACGTCACAGGAACGTGACACACGCATTAATACTTTAATGATTTTAATACTTTTTGCTTCCTCATGAAGGAAGCTTTGTATAAATTTTTTAAAATGCTTTAAATTAAATTTCTTCTATCTAGAAATGGGTTATATAAGTTCTTGGTCAAATGTCCGGATGTATGTGTGTATGTGCGTGTTTGTGTGCGAGTGCGAATGTAGTTTTTTTGTGAACACGATAACTCAAAAACGCTTTAACGAACTTAAATAATATTTGGTGTGTGTATTTTTACTAATAAAATCTAGAATCAAACACAAGGGTTTTTAAATATAATCATTAAAAATAATTTTTTGACAATTTTTTTAGGTTACAAATTCAACTTAATATAAAAACATCATTCTCATAGTCCTGACTGCCTGACGTCACCAGAAGAGACTTTCGCAAGGGCAGACATAATATGTTAATGGCGAAGTGTCAGAAGATTTGATAGCTATTTCTTAATTTAAATAAAGGTTTAATTTCAGATTTCTTAAAATTAACAATAGAATAATACAGTTTGAGGTTTTAAATTCAGCCTATTTATTGGCTTCAGGGTGAGTTCTAGTTTTTAGTGTTGCTTTTTTCAGCCAACTGTGTGTATTGCTTTCTTATTATTTTCTTCTGCTGAATTTCAGCTGACAATAACTTCTTTCGTTTACACTTTAAAAGAAGTCAAAAATTTATTGGACTTGTTTTAAAACATGAAGTTTAAAGAACTCACAAAAGACTGAAATATTAGCACATTTATTCATAAAACAATCTCGGGTTACGATGGTATTAAAAAAATAATGATTAATAATAGTCGTTAATCATTAACCGTTTTTAAGCCGGCCAATATACATATAAAGCGCTTCCGGTATTAAAAATATTCAATAACCTGTATATAATGGCAATAACTTACATATACTATGAAGAATTTGAAATGTTGGTTATAAACAATTTCGTACAGCTCTAGCAGTCAAATTATCCAATCAATGGAATGTAGTTAAAGCGATTTACAATTTCGAACAGCTTTATCCAATCAATGAAACGTTATTAACGCACTTCACAATTTCAAATTGGTGACACTTCAAAACACGTATTGAACAGTCTATTTTACGACGGGTTTTGCAATATCTTTAACGATACTCTATTCTTTGTATTCGAATCAACATTTTGACGAATCAGCCAAGATATAAAGTTTTAGATTGGACAAGACGACGGGCCGCTTCGGCGATAATCACTCCACGGAGCTACCAGCCTATTCGCGACACCCTACATTTCGCTTCGCTTGTATTTAAAGAAGATTTCCGCCGTTTGTGGTTCTGCTGTAAAACAGTATTTTAGTACTTTTTTCCTGGACTTGCTCTTTGACTTCACATGATAATTATTGATTAATCGATTTATCGATTGACTGATTACATTTTTGGATCCTTTACAACATGTTCATGATTGTTTTGATTGAAATGTTCAGAAATGATTTTATTATTATGTATTTTAGATAGTTTTATATCGATTTCTAAAATCGATTATTGTCAGCAGTACTGGGCCAATTCCCAAAAGCCCACCGAAAAAAAAGTTCGGTGTGTACAGCTTTGCCGTATGTTATGTGGTTAACTGTGGCCACTCGGGTTGTTTTGACTTGGCTCTTTGTAACGTGTTTCTATAGAGCCAGGCCATTTCTACTTAGCGCTCAAGTAGAATCTGCCTACCTATATGGTTGAAACGGCCTTGCGACCAATATTGCGTTGATCGGAATAACGTTACTTGAGTCAGCCAAATAGTTTTGACCTAAGTCTCCGGTTGGCACAACCTAAGTTTTTCCTCGGTGTGGTATTGGTCAGTTTACATGGTTTTATCCTTTAATATGTGTGATGTAACTGAGTGTAGAGGAGAAATCTCACTTTTAGACTTTGTCTACCCCACCACGCAAGTTGCATGAATAGTGTTACCAACTCAATTTCCCTTCTAGTAATTGTAAAAGCCACTAGATTGAAGCCGTCGCAGCGCTCTGCACGTAGCCATTTTACATTTAGTCTCGTGGTCTCGCAAACGTTTTTGTATATCCTTCGTTGTCACAAATATTGCGTCATTTTAATTTACCAATTTATATTTTGCCATGGATTTAGATGAAGAAAACGAAGATTTAACAATTGAAGGTTTGTTCAACGCTGCTAAAGGCCATTAGATTCCTGAAAAATCGAAAAATGTTTACCTAACCTCATTTCAGAACTTTAAGTCGTAACAGAAAAACAAAAATGTTGTGATCCTATCAGAAGAAATAATCATGGCATATTTTGAAGATTTGTCAAAAACAAAGACACCATCGACCTTGTGGTCTACCTATTCGATGCTCAAGAAAACACTTCGTCGAAATGAGACTGTAGATATTGGCGAATACAAAAATTTAATCGATTTACTCAAACTTAAAGCGAAGGGATTTAAGCCTAAAAAAGCAAAAGTTTTCACGTCCGATGAAATATGAAGAGGTTTATTAACGAAGCCCCAAATGAGCAGCTTCTGGCTACGAAGGTATGTATAAAAATACCGAATTATTTACTAATTATTAATTTAGTTAAATTAAATAAGCGACATGTAAAAAATCGTCCTTGAAAAATAGATCAATTACAATTAAAGGGGGGGGGGTAAGGTTTGTTTCGTCTAAAAAAGACCTTTTTCTTGAATTTTTTTAGAAGAAATTATTTCTGTGGATTTATTTTACATATTATTATATAAAAGTATGATATTTAAAGAATGTTTAAAAAAGATTTCGTCAAAAAATAGAGAGAAATAACAAAGCTATTTTTTATCTCCGCTGGCGCCTAGAAAAAAAGTGTTTGTGCGGTGACTAGCCTACAGCATCACTGAATCATCCGAAACCAACAAACCAAAATGATTTTTTCAGTTTATTATTTTATCTCTCCAGTAGCGTCGAGTTTTTTTAATTTTTCAATTTTTGGCACCATTTTGAAGCCAAAATGACGATTTTGGACGAAAAAATCGACCTATTTGTTATTGTAAAATTGTTAATAATTTAAAAATTTTAAAAAAACCCGACGTCACTGGAGAGCTATTTATATGTTGAATAAGTGTACAAAATTTAAAACGATCGGTTCAGTAGTTTTTTCAGTAGGCTAGTCACCGACTTTCAAAATAACAAGTTTGGCAAAATCGATTTGTTTTGTACACTGAAAAAATGAAAATTTCTTGAAAAAAACTGTATTTTCTTATAAAATACGTACATGTCATTATCGATGCCGGGTCCATACAGTACATCACTATCATCTATGTTATCTAAGGCATTTTTTTGCTCCTGTCTACGTAAAACTCTGCCTTCTTTGGTCTCGCGAGCTAAAAAGGAGCGCAAAACTAAAATAGAAATACGGTCATTCAACCGACTGTAACTTCGTTAGTTTTGCTCCGAATAACTTAAAAATTTAGTACAATATTCTCCAAATGTTGCTTTTTCAAAAAAAAAAAAAGGAGAAAAAAGTTGTCAAACCTTACCCCCCCTTAATAAGTTTAATAATAAAATTTTTTTTTCAAATTGCGGTTTAATGGTTTTATTTATATTTTTTAATAAATTCAATCGACCAGGTCATGATAAACGTATATTCATACGTTTTGACAACGCTGACAATGAGAACAACGAAAAATAAAGCATAATATATATAAACATTTCAAGGAAACTATTAGTTAATTCCTTTTGAAGGGGGTATTGCATGAGAGAGAAAGAAATAGCACTGCACTGCTATCTCTCTCACTCTCATTGTTAAATATGAGGCTTTTGGGGGGGGGGGGGCAAGCACCCGTGGCCCCCCCCCTGGATCCGTTAATGATAAAGAGCTAAGTATAGTTTTTCATTACATTCTATTTTACATTCTATTCTAATTCTATCATTTATGTTGTAAAGAAATTTTTACTAAACCTTGTTTTACTGATTTTTTTTTGTTTGCAGAAAATTTAGAGCTTGAACTTTTACCGTCAACCAGAACTTTCAACATTTTCCTCAATTTTTGGTGTTACAGTTTTCGATTTTCAGAACTGATATTCTCCAATTTTCTATAATCGAAGAGTAAACAATTTATTTAGGTTTTAATTCTTTCTAAATAAAAAGTTGCAAAAATGCAAAGGCAAGTTTAAAGCTAAAGTTTTTCACCATGCTTTGTATTCAGGTTCTCGAGTTTTCGATTCAAATATTCACAAATTTCTAAAATTAAAGTCTAAATAACATTTTCTTCGATTCAATTATTTCTCAATTAAAAAATCAAATTTGTGATACGCTTACAGTCCCTACTAGTAGCAAAAATTGCAAATGCAAGTTTAATAATTATTTTTTGACATTTCTCTTGATCCAGTTTTCGATTTTCAGAATTCAATGTATCCAGTTTTCTAGAATCAAGGTCTAAAAAGCATTTTGTCCCTTTCAATTTTTTCTAAATTGAAAAATCAAAATTTTGACACACTTAAAGTCTTTAGTAGTTGTAAAAGATGCAAATGTATGCTTAAAATAGTTTTTCAACTCATATTTGGTCATCCAGTTCTCGATTATTAAAATTCCATTATTCCATTTTTCTAGAATCGAAATCTAAAACAAAACCTCTTTGACCCCAATTCAATTTCAATTGAAAAACTAAATTGTGATACACACACTGTCCCAAATTTTTGCAGAAATTATAAATGCAAGATTAGAAATCATTTTTATTCTCATTTTTGGCAAATTTTAAATTTTTAGAATTCAACTTTCCTAATACTCAAGAATCGAAATCACAAAAATTTGTTCTTCATTTCAATTCTCTTTCAATTTACAAATCGAACTTAAAACACATTCACAGTCTCCACTGTATAACAAAAATGTTACACAGTAGTACAAAAATACAAATGCAAATTTGAAAATAATTTTTTTCCTTATTTTTGGTGATCCAGTTCTCGATTTTTAGATTCGAATTTTTCCAACTTTCTAGATTCAAACTCAACAAAACAATTTCTTGCTCCCCATTCTTTCATAATTAAAATATCAAAATTCTCACATCTTCACAGTCTCTAGTAGTTGCAAAAAATGCAAACATGTTTGATGTTAGACTAAGATTTTAAAAAATTCTAGCCGCTAGTGAATTCAAAAAAATGTAATATGTTATAAATATCTCAATACTAATTGATTAGAATTAGTTGATTGGTGTTGGTCTTCAGTGGCCATCAGTTTCAGGTGTTTGACAAACATGTTTTATGTTAGATTGAGGTTTTAAAAATTCTAGAGGGCTAGTGAATTCAAGAAATGTAACTTTATGACTATCTCAATACGGGTTGATCATAATTGGTTAATTGTAGTTGGTTAGCAGTCTTCATCACTTCCAGGTGCATAAGAATCATGTTTTATGTTAGAATGATGTTTTAAAAAGTTCAAGAAGCTAGTAAATTCTGGAAAATGGAAAATAAAATATAAATATCTTAATACTGGTTGATTGGTATTGGTTGATTAGAAATGGTCATCAGTGGTAATCACTTCCAGTCTATGACAATCATGCTTAATTATTGAAAAGATATTATCGATTTCACTGAGTCAAATAAACGAAAAATCTTCACTCTTTTAACGTTTCAACAGCTATGCTGCCCTCATCAGAAACGTAAAAAATTAACAATAAATAAATTAAATATAAAGACGATGACAAATTTTTGACAACAAGTGTCTCGTCCGTTTACTAAAATTAATTTAGTAAATTAATTTTAATTTTAGTAAACGGACGAGACACTTGTTGTCAAAAATTTGTCATCGTCTTTATATTTAATTTATTTATTGTTAATTTTTTACGTTTCTGATGAGGGCAGCATAGCTGTTGAAACGTTAAAAAAGTGAAGATTTTTTCGTTTTATTTGAGTCAGTGAAATCGATAATATCTTTTCAATAATTATTAACTGAGTGATAAATTCATAATATTATGGAAATAAATACATAATATTACAATAATCATGCTTAATGTTAGACCGAGGTTTTAAAAAATTCTAGTAGCTAGTGATTTCAATAAAATGCAATTTGTTATAAATATCTCAATACACGTTGATTAGAAGGAAGTTGGTTCGAGTTGCTCAACAGTGGTGATCACTTCCAGCTGTATGACAAACTTGTTTTATGTTAGACTGAGGTTTGAAAAAATTAGAGGGGCTAGTAAATTCCGGAAAATGTAATACGTTATGAATATCTCAATACGGGTTGATTGGAATCGGTTGATTGGTGTTGGTCATTAGTAGACATCACTTACAGGTGTATGACAAACATGTTTTATGTTATTTTAAGGTTGTAAAAAATTCCAGAGGCTTGTGAATTTAAGAAATTGTAATATTTTATCATTACCAGTAGATTGGAATTGGTTGATTGGAGTTAGTTATTAGTGGTCATCACTTCCAAATGTATGACAAACATGTTTCATGTTAGACTGAGGTTTTACAAAATTCCAGGGGCTAGTAAATTTAAAAAAATATATTATGTTATAAATATCTCAATACCGGTTAATTGGAATTGTTTTATTGGAGTTGGTCATCAGAGGTGATCACTTCAGTCTATGACAATCATGCTTTATGTTAGACCGAGGTTTTAAATAATTCTAGGAGCTAGTGAATTCAGAAAAATTTAATACGTTATGAATATCACAATATGGGTTGATCATAATTGGTTGATTGTAGTTGGTTAGCAGTGTTTATCACTTCCAGGTGCATAAGAATCATGTTTCATGTTAGAATGATGTTTTAAAAAATTCAAAAATCTAGTAAATTCAGGAAAATATAATATAATATAAATATCTTAATACGGGTAATTGGTATTGGTTGATTAGAATTGGTCATCAGTGGTAATCACTTCCAGCGAATGACAATCATGCTTAATGTTACACCGAGGTTTTAAAAAATTCTAGTAGCTAGTGAATTCAAGAAAATGCAATTTGTTATAAATATCTCAATACACGTTGATTAGAAGGAAGTTGGTTCGAGTTGCTCATCAGTGGTCATCACTTCCAGTTGTATGACAAACTTGTTTTATGTTAGACTAAGGTTTGAAAAAATTCTAGGGGCTAGTAAATTCCGGAAAAAGTAATACGTTATGAATATCTCAATACGGGTTGATTGGAATCGGTTGATTGGTGTTGGTCATAAGTAGACATCACTTCCAGGTGTATGACAAAATGTTTTATGTTATTCTAAGATTGTAAAAAATTCCAGAGGCTTGTGAATTTAAAAAAATATATTATGTTATGAATATCTCAATAACGGTTAGTTGGAATTGGTTTATTGGAGTTGGTCATCAGTGGTGATCACTTCCAGTCTATGACAATCATGCTTTATGTTAGACCGAGGTTTTAAAAATTCTAGGGGTTAGTGAATTCAGGAAAATGTAATATGTTATGAACATCTTAATACGGGTTGGTTGGAATTGGTTGATTGAAGTTGGTTACTAGTAGTCATCACTTCCAGGTGTATGACAAACATGTTTTATGTTATTCTAAGGTTGTAAAAAATTCCAGAGGCTTGTGAATTTAAAAAAATGTAATATTTTATTAATAACTCAATATGGGTTGATTGGAATTGGTTGACTGTAGTTGGTCGTCAGTGTTTATCACTTCCAGGTGCATAAGAAACAAATTCAGTGTTAGACCAACGTTTTAATAAATTCTAGGGGCCAGTGAATTCAAGAAAATGTAATTTGTTATAAATATCTCAATACACGTTGATTAGAAGGTGGTGGATTAGAGTTGCTCATCAGTGGTCATCACTTCCAGCTATATAACAAACATGTTTCATGTTAGACTGAGGTTTAAAAAAATTCAAGGGGCTAGTGAAGTCAATAAATTGTAATATTTTATAAATATCTCAAAACGGGTTGATTGGAATTGTTTAATTGGAGTTAGTCATCAGTGGGCATCACTTCCAGGTGTTTGACAAACATGTTTTATGTAAGATTGAGTTTTTAGAAAACTCTAGGGGCCAGTGAATTCAAGAAAATGTAATTTGTTATAAATATCTCAATATACGTTGATTAGAAGGTGGTGGATTAGAGTTGCTCATCAGTGGTCATATCTTCCAGGTGTATAAAAAACATGTTTCATGTTAGACTGAGGTTCGAAAAAATTCTAGGTGACAGTGAATTTAAGAAATTGTACTATTTTTATAATATCTCAATACAAGTTGATTAAAATTGGTTGATTGGTGTTGGTCAGCAGTAGACATTAGTTCCAGATGTATGACACTTCCAGGTGTATGATGAACATGTTTCATGTTAGACTGATGTTTTAAAAAATTCTAGGGGCTAGTTAATTCAGGAAAATGTAATATGTTATGAACATCTTAATACGGGTTAATTGGAATTGGTTGATTGGAATTGGTCATCAGTAGTCATCACTTCCAGGTGTGTGACATGTTTTATGTTAGACCGAGGTTTTAAAAAATTCTTGGGGTTAAACAATTTAAGAAAATGTAATATGTAATGAATATCTTAATACGGGTTGATTAGAACTGTTTGATTGGAGTTAGTCACCAGTAAACATTACTTCTAGGTGTATACGAAACATGTTTTATGTTTAACTAAGGTTCTAAAAAATTCTAGGAGATAGTGAATTTAAAAAATTGTACTATTTTATTAATATCTCAATACAAGTTGATTAAAATTGGTTGATTGGTGTTGGTCAGCAGTAGACATTAGTTTCAGATGTTTCACAAACATGTTTTATGTTAGATGGAGGAATTAATAAATTTCAAGGGGGTAGTGAATATAAGAAAATATAATGTGTTATTAATATCTCAATACGGGTTGATTAGAATTGCTTGATTGAAATTGGTCATTACTAGTCATCACTTCCATGTGTATGACAAACATGTTTCATGTTAGACTGAGGTTTTAAAAAATTCTAGAGGCTATTAAATCCAAAAATAGTAATATGTTATACCTAAATGTCTCAATATGGTATGTTCGAAATTGGGTGGTTGTAGTTGCCCATCAGTGGTCATCACGTCCAGGTGTATAACAAACATGTTTCATGTTAGACTGAGGTTTTACAAAATTCTAGGGGCTAGAGTATTTAGGAAATTGTAATATTTCATAAATATCACAAAACGGTTTGATTAAAATTAGTTGATCGGAATTGGTCATCAGTGGTCATCACTTGCAGGGGTATGGCAACCATGTTTTATGTTAGTCTCAGGTTTAAAAAAATTAAAGGCCTAGGGGAGGGGCTTGTGACGATGTAAATCGTCAACATTTATAATTTATTTTGACTTTCCCTAGGGATCTTTAATTTAGTTAATTTTGGAATAATTTATTGAAAGAGGCCGTGTTCGAATTATGAGATACGAGCCTGAGAGACGAGTATTGATTTTCTGGTCGATCCGTATCTCTCGTCTTTCTCTAGATCAGCGGATTATTGTCGTTCTTCGTTGAATTCGTAAATTGCGATTTGCGCAGGTCAAGTTCACGAATAGTAACGAAGGTCAGCGGAAGGATCCGAATTTTTCTTTTAGGTGACGCCTTACCTTAGGTGCAATCGAGAGGGTGTAGGATTTCTTAGTGGCTGAGGAAATGAGACGCAATGAGGAAGAAGAAGACGTGGAAAGGGAAGGGTCGCGGAAAAGAAGATCTACCGGTCGATTGGGGTCTGCCATGTGGTCGTTTTTTATTCACTTGCGATCCCCGAATTTGTGCAGCTGTGTGCTCCGGCATTACTAATTATCTCTATTAATTTGTAACATTTAAAATTAAAGTGAGACGTTTAAGTTAAATAAAAAGGTTTTCTTTGTGATAATTGGTGTCAATAAAATTAATTTGACGTAAGTCCCAGGAGCCCTGCTGGTTAGCGGTTTTCGATTTTTCGGTAGTTTTGTGTTCCGTGGCATTGAGATTGGTAAGTCGTTAATTTTGGATTTTCCACGATATTGTGTTTGTCTCGGTGTCAGCATCGCGACGTTATGGTCTCAGCAAGATCTTCCTTTTGGCTTTTTTTGTGTTTGTGTCAGCACGGAGAGATTCCGGTTTTGAAAGATAAATTAAATATTAAGACGATGTAACTCGGTTTGGTTAATCGAGTAATCTCTTTATTTTATATGTTAGACTAAGGTTTACAAAAATTCTAGGGTGTAGTGAATCCAAAAAAATGGAATATTTTATGAATATCGCAATAAGGATTGATTGGAATTAGTCGATTGTAGTTACTTATCAGTGGTAATAACTTCTAGGTGTATGACAAACAAGTTTCATGTTAGTCTAAGGTTCTAAAAAATTCTAGGGGCTAGTAAAAACAAGAAAATATAATATGTTATGAATATCTTAATACGGGTTGATTAGAATTGGTTGATTGGAATTGGTCATCAGTAGTCATCACTTCCAGTTGTGTGACAAACATGTTTCATGTTAGACCGAGGTATTAAAAAATTCTAGAGGCTAGTAAATCCAAAAAAAAGTAATATGTTATGAATGTCTCAATTATATGTTTAAATTTGGGTGCTTGTAGTTGCCCATCATTGGTTATCGGTGTATTACAAACATGTTTCATATTAGACTGAGGTTTTAAAAAATTTCAGGGGCTAGTGAATTCCGGAAAATGTAATATGTTATAAATTTCTCAATACTGGTTGATTAGAATTAGTTTATTAGAGTTAGTCATTAGTGGCCATTACTTGCAGGTGTTTCACAAACATGTTTTATGTTAAACTGAGGTTTTAAAAAATTCTATTGGTTACAAAATTTAAGAAAATGTAATATGTAATAAATATCTTAATACGGGTTGATTAGAATTGTTTGATTGAAGTTGGTCACCAGTGGACATTACTTCTAGGTGTATAAGAAACAAGTTTTATGTTAGACTGAGGTTTTAAAAAATTCTAGGGGATAGTGAATTTAAGAAATTGTACTATTTTATTAATATCTAAATACAAGTTAATTAAAATTGGTTGATTGGTGTTGCTCATCAGTGGTCATAACTTCTACTTGTATAACAAACATGTTTCATGTTAGTATAAGGTTTGAAAAATTCTTGGGGCTAGTAAATTCAGGAAAATGTAATATGTCATAAATATCTTAATACGGGTTGATTGGAATTGGTTGATTGTAGTTGGTCATCAGTGTGCATCACTTCCAGGTGTTTGACATACATGCTTCATGTTATATTAAGGTTTTAAAAAATTCTAGGGGCTAGTGAATTTAAGAAAACGTAATATTTTATTAATATCTCATTAAGGGTTGATTTGGATTAGTTGATTGGAGTTCTTTATCAGTGGTGATCAGTTTCAGGTGCATAACAAACATGTTTTATGTTAGACTGATGTTCTAAAAAATTTTAAGGCTAGGGAATTCAAGAAAATGTAATGTGTTATAAATATCTCAATACGGGTTGATTGGAATTAGTTTATTGGAATTCGTCACCAGAGGTCATTACGTTTAGGTGTATGACAAACATGTTTCATGTTAGACTGAGGTTTTAAAAAATTCTAGGGTCTGGTGAAACCGAAAAAATATAATATGTTATAAATATCTCAATAAGGGTTAATTGGAATTGTTTGATTGTACTAATTGATCAGTGGGTATTACTTTTAGGTGTATGACAAACATGTTTCTCGTTAAATTAAAGTTTTAAAAAACTTCCTGGGCAAGTCAATTCAGAAAAATATAAATTGTTATGAATATCTCAATAAGGGTTGATTGGAATTGGTTGATTAGAGTTGGTCATCAGTGGTCCTCACTTCCAGGTGTTTGACAAACATGTTTCATGTTAGATTAAGGTTGTAAAAAATTCTAAGGGCTAGTGAATTCAAGAAAATGTAATATTTTATAAATATCTCAATAAGGGTTGAGTGAAATTGGCTGATTGTAGTTACTCATCAGTGGTCATTACTTCTAGGTGTGTGAAAAACATGTTTTATGTTAGACTTAGGTTTTTAAAAATCCTACGTGCTAGAGAATTAATGAAAATGTAATATTTTATGAATATCTCAATAAGGGTTAATTGGAATTGGTTGATTGAAGTTGGTTATCTGTGGTTATTACTTTTAGGTGTATTTTAAACATGTTTTGTGTTAGACTAAGCTTTTTAAATATTCTAGGGGCTAGTGATTCCAAAAAAATGTAATATGGCAAAGTATCTCAAAATGGGTATTTTAAAAATTGGTTGATTGGAGTTGGTCATAAGTGGTCATTTCTTACAGGTGTATAAAAAACATGTTTTATGTTAGACTGAGGTTTAAAAAAATTCCAGGGGCTAGTGAATCCAAAGAAATATAATATTTTATGAATATCTCAATAAGGGTTAATTGAAACTGGTTGATTGGAGTTCTTCATCAGTTCGAGTGTATGACAAACATGTTTAATGTTAAACCGAGGTTTTAAAAAATTCTAGAGCCTAGTGAATTCAAGAAAATGTAATATGTTATGAATATCTCAATACGGGTTAATGGGAATTGGTTGATTGTAGTTGGTCATAAGTGTTTATTACTTCCTGGTGCATGAAAAACATTTTCTATATTAGACGGATGTTTTAAAAAATTCTAGGTGCTAGTGAATTCAAGAAAATGTAATATGTTATGACTATCTTAATAAGGGTTGATTGGAATTGGTCGATTGGATTTGGTCAACGTTGTTATCGTAGGATCAATAATAATTGATCCGATATTATGGTCTCTCCTAAACGACCACTTTTGGCCCTGGTTGACAACCATCAGATTGTTCCTGGAGACCATTTCTTGCAATTAAGATTCCTCTATTGTCGAGTCTTGTCTCTTCCCAGTCTTTGAAGGCTGTCAGTGAGTCGTTAGGTGAGAAGTGGCAGCTATACATGCGTATACCTGAAATTTTTATCCACACGAACCTACTGCTCGTCTCCAGGAACTTGTCTACCCTTAAATCGGTATTGTAGACCTAAATGGCTGCCCTTCCTGATGAATGTTGGTACCAGGGAGCGAGATCGTTTCTTTTGTTCTGTTCACTAAGGAGCAAAACGTTGATCCGCTCCTGAGTGGCTGTCACCAGCATCAGGTCTTGGGCCTTCTTCGATGTGTGCCTATTAACCTGCAGAAACTTTAGCCTTACGCCTGTTTCAGTTTCTGCAGTTCCTGCTTGTACACTGGGCAGGCATTGCTTCTAGTCCAGTGTGCAAATTTAGGATTACCTGATTCGGAGCAAGTAATACACTTGGGTTCTCTTACATCACAGTTCTTGGACACATGACCCGGTCCACCTCATCTGCGACAGTTTTTTATTCTGTCAAAGCTTTTGCAGACTCGGGTCGTGTGGCCGAATCCCAAGCATCTTTGACACCTCGGCACCTCTACGTGTTTTCGGATTGGTGCATTTATCCAACCAACCCGAATTTTGTCAGTCTTTAGCAGTTTGTTGTATTCTGACTCGGGCAAGCGGACTAGTGCCAGCTTTGTTCTACGAAGACGTGAAACGGTACCGACACTCAACTCCGGGTTTGTTGAACCAATCTCTTCCTTCAGGGCCTCGATGACCTCTTCTTTAGAAGTTGTTTCATCTAGGTCCCTGATTTCTAACGTCCTATTGTTCACGAGAACAATTATTAATTATTAATTATTGTTCCTATTGTTCCTGTAGAGCTTCCATTAAAGCTCCTGCGAACTTAGACGTTTCTCTGCCTTTTTTTAAAATAAGAAGAACCTCGTTCTTTAATGTTCTTCTGGTTCTCAGCACTTCGGTGCCCATGTCTTCGGGCTTCACCATCTCCTTTAGTTATTTCAGAATTTTGGGGTAAGAGTTTAGGTCCTCCACCGAAATTCTGTGAGCCTCCGTGGGTCTCCGCCTTGGAGTTTTTTGTTTCGCACCCTGCTTTTGTGCCTGTTTTTTTCAGCTTCCTTTTTCTTTTGGGCTTTTCTTCTTTTTGTCTTCGAAGACTTTAAATATGTCGTCTCCTTCTTCTTTACTACCCGAGACAGCTTTACCCTGATTCGGGTTGTTCGATTGAACAACCTCTGCTAATGATCTGCCATCTGCGGATTTCTCCTGTACTTGGTGGAGCTTGTCGTTTATCGTTCCACCTGAAGGCCGTTCCGCTGAGAAACTTTTCTTCTTACTTTTTTTTCCGTCGGAATTTTCATCGACCTCTTGCAGTCTGTCGTCGGTGGACTGTTTCCGGAACTGTTAGTTTGCCCGCGGTTGCGTTTTGTGCCACCAGTGGAATTGGGTGTCTTCTCCAAGACTTCCTTTATATCTTTTGGCTTTTGCCTTTTCTTTTTAATAAACCGCAGATTTTTGCAAATTTCCTCAACTGCCTGTCCTAAGACCGTTACCCCGCCCTGGACGTCAGCGATGATGTTCCTTTGGCGGTAACATGCTGCGCGCATAGCAAACAGAACCTTTGAGATAACATCGAGTTGTAAAGCGACGTTTCCCTCGAATCTGTCTTTTCCTGAAGCTTTTGCAGAGTTAAAAGCGTCTTCGACAACCCTTCTTATGCCTTTTCCAAGAAGATCGGACAAGTTGAAAAGTATTTCCTTCCGTGCTTTGTTGTTCTGCCGCGAAGTCATCTACGCGTGTATCATGGAGCTAGGGCCTGGGCTAAGGGGACCAAGTTTCACTTCCATTTCAGCTCCAAAAGCGTTGAACATTCCGTGTGAGTGGCTATCCCTAGAATCCATGGAGCCAGCATTAGCCACCGGGGCTTGCACCCGATCGGAACTAACGGTAGGACCACCCTTCGAGGAAGGGCCTACCTGGGGTATACAGTGTTGTTATTAGAATGTGTTGTCATTTTTGTTTCGATTAGGTTGGTGTCGTTAGTCAGACCGAACATTCGACCCCAGATCAAGCCTTCTCCACTCCGGCTTGGTCCAGCCAAGCCGAATGAAGTGTTCGTATCCCAACGAGTTCTCACGTCCTCCCTAGCTAGCAAGGATGGTCAAACCTCATTCTGGAAATCCGGGTTAGAGGACTTCCTCACAAGGATCTGGTGCACCGATTACCACATTCGTAGCTTTATCCCTGCGGGGCCTGCTATTCATTCAAGAGAGGAGACGTTTATAGTCTAACCTTTCGCATTTGTTCATTTGTTTGACTGTACCAGCAAAGCGGAGCTACACACTCGCGGAATCGAGTGTAGGACTCACCTTCCCCGGTGTTGGTTCAACTCGCGGAATTGACCTTGCGGCCCGTTTTCCCCGATGAACACGCAGCAATCTCTGACAGGTAAGACTGTCCTTACAAGGAATAGGCCGTTTATAGGAATAGGCCCATATTTCTTCGGTGCCTAAACTCATCAGACGACAGGAATCAATAAGTTCCAGCAAGAGCCGAACAGCTCGTTCTTATGTGCACTTGATCGTTATGTCTATGACGCATGGGCACTAGATGCTTACATGTGCAATAATGCAGTGTAGGATCTAACTAAGCTTAGTAGTTGTTCCAATTATTTTCAATTATGTAAGATATGTATCTCAACCCCCCCCCCCCCCTCTCCTTTTACTTTGTAAAATATATAAACTTAACTGAAATTTTATATAATTTTATTTAAATATAAAAATATTAAAATTTTAAAATAATTTTTTTTTTCGTCTAACACCTATAAAATGTAATAAATTTAAGAGCAAATGTTTTGATATTTTAATTTTTTTAACTCAACGTTTTTCTTATGATAAAAGATGGGGGTGGGCGGTGTTTAAATTTATCAACATACTGTCAGAACATTGTCATGTCAATTAAATGGTATAAAATTTTCGAATTTAAGGTGTATTTTATTTATATACGCGCCATAAAGTCTAAGATAACTTACCAGTATTCTCATACTTTTTAAAACCTTTTTCTAGTGGTACGCGAGGGGGTTGGGTTAAAAATTAATCAACATACTGTCAGAAAATTTCAGTTTAAGTGTAGTGTAAAATAGTTTTTTTGTGTTTTATTTTTACCTTCCTGGATCATGTTTGATCAACTCACTCCGGCTGTGAGATAACTTCAGTGAAGGTAAAGACGTCGAGGTATAATGATATGCACTGTCGGTAATCGACCTGTGCAGATCACTATAACTCGACTGTCGATAAACAGGTTGTACTCAGAAGAGGTTTTCCTACAGTTTTCCCTCTCTACTGGCGAGCAAACCCAATATACTGGGTGGTCTAGGCAAATGCGAGTACTCCTAATTTCAAGCTGTTCTGTAGACGCAAAAACTCTTAGAGAATATATACAAAGTACTGAATTCTAGGAACTTCCCCCGGGGACACTCATTGGGCCTGTAAGGTCGTTAAAACGAGTGTATAATAACTTTTAATTGTTTTTTTTATAAATTCACTTTTTTACTTAGAATAAACGATTCTAAAATCTTTTATAATTTCTACGTAGTAATCTTCTTTTATTGTCTTCTTGTAACACCTATTAAATGTAATAATTGGAAACTCAAATATTCTTATATTTTGATTTTTCTACACAACGTTATACTTATCCTATATTTATAAGGGGCATTTTTCGGAAAATTTTCATTGAAAAATTAGATTTGCCTTAAATATTTTTTTTTTGATTCCATATTGAAAACTAATACACACGTATTTTTTTTATTTCGTGATTTGATGGAAATTACAAAAGTTATAAATTATTGAAATTTGATGTTTTGAAATACAGGGTGCTTTTTGAACACGTTTTTCTCCTTGAATAAGAATAAATTAAAAATAACATGCCACATGAAATTTGTTAACAATTTCTCAACCTTTCGAAATATGCAATAAAAAATAATGTAACTGCAATCAAAATACCTAAAAAATTAAAATTAAATTCAAAAAGCGTTTTTTCTCAAAGAAACACCATGTCGATTTTCAATTTTTTTTGTGAAAAATAACCTTCGATTAATAAGGAATTTTTCTCTGTTTATGAGAAAGTGGAGAGTTTTTTCGTTTAATTGTTATTTACAATTATTTAGCTTAGTCCACGCATTCTAGAACTGCATTTTAAAAATATAAAACGTAGTTTCGTTCGTTTTCTGTTGAATGTCATTTGTTTATTTTTTTGTAGTTTAATGTTATTTGTTTTGACAGGCGTATAAACATTCATCGCAAAATTCAAATGACAATTTATGAAAAAACAAGAAGAGGAAAACTTTAGTTTTAAAATAATGTGCTTTAACTAAGTGTTAAATCTTATGTATAAAATTGCGTTTAATACAATTATTGGTGTTGTAATAAATAACTCTATTTTTCATTTGGTTTTAATTATTAATACTTCATAAATCTAAATATTATTAAAAACTTACACATATATGGTTTTCTGACGTTTTAGTACGAAATCAGAAATAACTATTATCAAAATATAGCATTTTATAAACACTTTGGGATCAAAAGATTTTTATTTTTTTTATATTAAGTAATATAGTAATTTGTAAATTTTATATTAATAAATATGTATTGAATTTATTAATTTTAATAAGATCATTATTTAGAAAAATATTACTATTTAATATTAAGAGATTAAAAATTTTAATAAGAAAAACATAAATTCAAAAAAAAATTGATTTTAAATGTTCTTTTAGTTGAGAAAAATTTACACATATGTGGTTTTCTGACATTTTAGTACGAAATCAGAAATAACTGTATACTCCAAACTCAAACTAATGCATTTTATAAAAACTTTGGGATATTATAATGAAAAGTGTGAAAAACACAATTTATTTTCTAAATCGATTTTCAAAAAGATATCAATAACTGCAGGGTTATTAACCAAAACTTTTTTTGGTTATAGATGAAAGTTTGTTGAACAATTGTTCGTTTAGTTTACGTAAATTATTTTTAACCAAATGTGCTTTTAACTCAAACGGATTGCAAAAACGATCATTAAAACACTTTATTGAAAACATCGAAAATAAATAACAATAAAATATTGGATTTTGCAATGAATGTTTATACGCCTGTCAAAACAAATAACATTAAACTCCAAAAAAATAAACAAATGACATTCAACAGAAAACGAACGAAACTACGTTTTATATTTTTAAAATGCAGTTCTAGAATGCGTGGACTGAGCTAAATAATTGTAAATAACAATTAAACGAAAAAACTCTCCACTTTCTCATAAACAGAGAAAAATTTCTTATTAATCGAAGGTTATTTTTCAAAAAAAAAATTGAGAATCGACATGGTGTTTCTTTGAGAAAAAACGCTTTTTAAATTTAATTTTAATTTTTTAGGTATTTTGATTGCAGTTACTTCTGTAATTTCCATCAAATCACGAAATAAAAAAAATACGTGTGTATTAGTTTTCAATATGGAATCCAAAAAAAAGTATTTAAGGCAAATCTAATTTTTCAATGAAAATTTTCCGAAGAATGCCCCATAAGAAAAGGGTACTAAAGGTAAGCGTTAAAAGTTAACGGAAAAGCGTTAACAGTTAACGAAAAAGGATACTTTTGTACCTGGTTCCTTGGTTAGAGAGAGAAGGTATTCGTTAAAATTTAACGAAAAAGGAAACTTTCAACTTATTATACAAATTACTTTAAAAATTAAATTTTATTTCTTAAACAAACAATAGACTACCTGCAGGGTGTCATCAACGTTCGAGCAAACCCTTGTATAATGAGGGTTAATAGCTTTAAGAAAAGAGATAAAATTTTTGAGTTTTCAGGTAGTAGCCCTGTGTAACGCTTGAAATTTCGATGCTTCTTCACGAATTTTTTTTAACCAGGTAAATAAAATGCGATCGTTAAAAAATTTGGATATGTTTTTATTGACGTCTGGAATCCCCGAAAAAAAAAGAAATTTTTCGATACACCCCAGGGCCTTTAGCTTTCATCTGAAAGAAAAAAGTCAAATACATTATTTTTCTTCGACCTAAATCTAAGTCTGGAACCTATAAAATTCACTTTTTTAAACAGAAAAAACAAAATGGAGGACTTGTAAAAAAAAAAAATTTAAAACCTGTCTATTTTTTCATCATAAATTGTTTAAAAAACTGAATTTACTATTAAAAAATGTAATGTTTTATTGGTTCCAGACTTAGATTTATGTCTGTAGAAAAATATTGGCTTTGACTTTTTTCTTTCAGGTGAGTACCAAAAGCCCTCGAGTGTACCAAAAATTTCTGTTTTTTTTCCGGGGAGTCAACTTTGACGTTAAAAATTATTAACAAATTAACGTAAATTATTGCAAAAAATTTTTTTTTTATATAGTTGCAGAAGTCAATAAATACATATCCAAATTTCGTAACGATCGCATTTTATTTACCTGCTTAAGAAAAATTCGTGCAGTAGCATTGAAATATCAAGCGTCACACTGGGCTACTACCTTAACCCTTTCACACCCAAGCAAAATTGAGCAATTAAAAAAACAAAAGTAAAGTAGTTCTTATAGTTTTTGGGGTCGCTGATTACGAATCCGGTGTTAGTTTTTAAAAATTCAAAATGGCTGATCCAATATGGCGGACGAATTTTTAAGACTTTTAGATTCGTATGAAAGTTACTCGGGGGTTTTTGGGGTCGCTGATTACGAATCTGGTGTTTGTTTTTAAAAATACAAAATGGCGGATCCAAAATGTCGGACAAAAAATTGAAAAATCCTTTAGATTCGCCTAAAATTCATTACTTAGGGGTTTTTGGGGTCGCTGATTTTAAATCTAATATCAGTTTTCCAAAATACAAAATGTCGGATTCAATATGAAAAAAAATTTTTAAAAACTGCTTAGAATCGCTAGAAATCTCGGCTCTGGTAACCAAATATTTTAGTTTTAAATAAACCTACTGGCTTTTAAAGATTTGATGGCTTCAGTTAGTTAAACATATGAATTTTCAAGGGCTAACACAGGTTTCGTAATCAGCGATTATAAAAACCTCGGAATAACAAATTTCAAGCGAATCCAAGCTGTTTTTGAAAAATTATTTTTCCATATTGAATCTGCAACTTTAAATTTTGAAAAACTAATATTAGATTCGCAATTAGCGACCTCAAAAACCCCCGAGTAATCAATTTTAGGCGATTTTAAACACTTCTTAAAAATTTTTCAGCCATATTGGAATTTATATTTATATATATAATATACATAATATATAAAATTATATACATAATATTTTGTATTTTAAAAAACTAACACTGAATTTGAAATCAGCGACCTCAAAAACCTTTAAGTACATGATTTTAGTCAAATTTCAAGGATTTTTCAATTTTTCGTCCATCATATTGGATCCGCTATTTTGAATTTTTGAAAACTAACACCGGATTAGTAATCTGCGACCCCAAAAACACCCGTGTAACCAATTTTTAGCGATATTAAACACTTCTTCAAAATTAGTCCGCCATATTGGATCCGCCATTTTGAATTTTCAAAAACTAACACTGGGTTCGTAATCAGCGACACCAAAAACCCCCGAATAATACATTTTAAGCGAATCTAAAGGATTTTTCAATTTTTTGTCCGCCATATTGGATCTGCCATTTTGTATTTTTCAAAACTAACACCAGATTCGTAATCAGCGACCCCGAAAACCCCCGAATAACAAATTACAGGCGAATCTAAAATGTTTTCGAAATTCGTAAATTTTAACAATTATTTATATTTTTTTTTAAACAGAAGGAAAATTAAAGATTAATCCAGTCTACATATTTTTAAAGCTTTATCCTTTCTGAAGAGAACGCACCAAGATTCAATAAAAAATATTAATTTTCTTCGAAGATATTGAGGTTTATGTAGGTGGGACATATATGTCCCATGGGCGTGAAAGGGTTAAGGGGGGGTAAGGTTTGTTTCGTCTAAAAAAAACCTTTTTCATGAATTTTTTTTTAGAAGAAATTATTACTGTGGATTTATTTTACATATTATTATATAAAAGTATGATATTTTAAGAATGTTTAAAAAAGATTTCGTTGAAAAATAGAGAGAAATAACAAAGTTATTGTTGATCTCTGCTGGCGCCTAGAAAAAAAGTGTTTGTGCGGTGACTAGCCTACAGCATCACTGGATCATCCGAAACCAACAAACCAAAATGATTTTTTCAGTTTATTAACTCGACGTCACTGGAGAGCTATTTATATGTAGAATAAGTGTACAAAATTTCAAAACGATCGGTTCAGTAGTTTTTTTAGTAGGCTAGTCACCTACTTTCAAAATAACAAGTTTGGGAAAACCGATTTGCTTTGTACACTGAAAAAATAAAAATATCTTAAAAAACTGAATTTTCTTATAAAATACGTACATGTCATCATCGATGCCGGGTCCATACAGTACTTCACTATCATCTACGTTATCTAAGGCATTTTTTTGCTCCTGTCTACGTAAAACTCTGTCTTCTTTGGTCTCGCGAGCTAAAAAGGCGCGCAAAACTAAGTTAGAGATACGGTCATTCAACCGACTGTAACTTCGTTATTTCTTCTCCGAACTACTTAAAAATTTAGTACAATATTCTTCAAATGTTGCTCTTTCAGAAAAAAATGGAAAAAAAGTTGTCAAACCTTACCCCCCCCCCCCCCCCCCTCTTAATGAAAAGAGAGAAATTTAATAAAATTTTGAAATTTTACATAATTATTCAAATATTCTTCAAATTTAAATTTTTCTTTTTAAATAAGAACAATAGACTAAATAAACCCATCGTTTTTCGAGCTAACTCTTGCATAATGAGGGTTATAATTGGTTTTAAAAAAGAGAAAAATTTTCGAGCTCTAACGAAAAGAGAGATAAATACGTTAGTGCGTTGTATAGAAGTGCATGGTAGTGCAAGTTATTACTGAATAGAACTCGAATGTGTATAATGTGGAAGTGAATAATGCTTATTATTGTAAATTTTTTATTAAGTGTTTATAATAGAAATGTGTTTAATGTGAAAGTGTATAGTATTAATATGCTTAAGAGTTTGTGTTCAATAGTTCTTAATACGGTAAACAAAAAGTGTTTATTAAAGAAATGAACTGTAAGTGTTAAATAATAAATAATAAAGTGACTCTAATAGTAAATATGCAGTAAAAATTAAATGTGAAAAGTGACAGTGATTCAAATAAAAGTGTGCAAAATGTGTTAACTAAAGTAACAATGTTTAGAAAGTGTTTAAATTTTGTATTTCCTTCTTATTTTCAATAACGTTAGTATTATGAAATGCTAAAAGTGTCTATATATGGAAATGTGGATTCAATAAACAAGTGATTGATAACTGTTTACTAAATAAATTAATTGTGAAAGTTTAATAAATAATAAGATAAACAGGTGAGACAATGAGAGGAATGAGGTAAAAATATGATACAATAGCATGAGACAGTGAGATGAGATAAGGATGTGAAACAATGAGAGAGATTAGGTAAAAAGATGAGATAATGAGATGAGATAAATAGATATGAGATAATCATATCAGATACAGAAACAAAAATTTTAATATTAAACCTGAAAATGTTGTATATAATCATGCATAAATGAGAACTCATTTGTATATGATGTTTGAAAAAAATGTGTTATCTCATTTTCCAATAATTTTACAAAATTGTATAAACTTAGAATTGGCTATATCGAATAAATAAAAAACAATAATTTATATGTGAGGAATGTAAAAGATGCGACACAGAAGAGAAAATTAGATTATCAAACTTATGACGGATTTACAGAAATGAAAGGAGATAGTAGTAGTCCTTCATTACATACAAAAATAGGACAAAGAAAAGTTGTTAATATTCCTGATTAAGAAACTAAAAAAAGGAGTACTAAATATGGAAAAGTGTATTGTAGAAGACCTACGTTAAAAAGGAGAAATGGGAAAGAAAGAAAAATAACAAATATGGAAAGTGTAAATAGTGACAGAAATTAAAATTTTTGTTAGAAAAAACATGTAAAAAATGCGTCAAATTCTATTGAAGTAGTAAAAAAAGGTAATAATTATAAAATATTAGAAACAACAGTAGTAAGAAGATATTTTTTAGCAATTCTAATGAGAAAAGTAGAAAAACTAAAGCAGAATATCAGAAAGAATATAGTGAGATGATGACATTTAAATTAAAAAAAATTGATAACAAAGAAACAGAAATATCAGTTATGAAGATGTATGTTTAAGTAGTGAAACAGATTTAAATTTTTCTAAAAAAACAACATAGAAAGTGCTGTCAAAAAAGAAAAGAGAGGTAATAATTCTGACAAATTAATCATTTCTAGCGATTGTAATGAGACAAGTAAAAAAAGACGTGCAGAAAATAAAAAAATAAAAATATCTTCAAAGGCTTAAATTAAAACGACAAATAATAATTTATGAGAAAGAAAAAGAAATGTTACTTCTGAAAGTTGTAAGTAGGGAAACAGATTTCTATGTTTGTAGTAAGAAAAATGTTGAAAGTCAGTTAAAATATCTTAAAGAAGTAGGAGGTCATGATAAGAATAAGAAATTACAAAGAATAGTGAGCCTGGCAAAAATATAATCGATGAGGAAAAAATAGATGTTTTGGAACATACAGGTAAAAAAATGGAGTCAATTTTGATAATGAAAATAACATTGATATTCGTGATTTTGCTTATGCAGAAAAAAATATTAATAGCCCCCACAGCACCGAAAACTTCCTGAAATTTTATTAAATATTTACTTGCAATATTCGAAATATGTGATTGCAACATTTAAATTAAATGTTCAGGGAAGTTTCAGGACAGTTTTCCGCTTAATATTTATTTAATCGGGACATTTCAGTCTTTACAAAATTTTCACTAAATTTTGCAATCACATATTTCGAATATTGCAAGTAAATATTTAATAAATTTTCAGGAAATTTTCGGTGCTGTGTGGGAGCATACATATTCCAAGTTAAAATGAAAATTATCTTGGTAAAATGTTTTTTTGCAAAAGATACAAGGCTTAAAATTTTGAGAAAGAAAAAATTCAAAAGAAATTAACTTATAATGATTGTTGCAGTCATGGTGGTGTATCGTTTTCGTTGTTTTTAGAAAAATATCCTCATGAATTAAGAAAATTTTTTGATAGATCTGATAAGAAATCTGGCTATTTTAGGAATAATATAAGACTTTACAATAACACTAGTTTATAAGTTTTTCCTTCATGTTTGGTACTATTTTGGAAATGTGTTTTTAGGCAAATTTGGGGTCTCTGAAAACGAAAATGACTACCAAAAAGTTTTCCAAAGAAGCGTTTTTGAGATATTAACAAAAAAACCTGTTTTTCGGTTCGATTCTCAGTTATTGCGAGAAATATTAAAAATGGTGAATGTTACGAATGAAACTGTAATAGAGTTTGAAAAATGGCAATATTTTTTGATGATTATGCACTACTTGTATAAATATTATTTGTATTTTTTTGTTTACCATCGCTAAAAGTCGAAAAAATGGTAATTTTTAAAATTTTCTAAAATTTACGCATATTCATTTCTTCTAACAAATTGTATAAAAAAAATTTCTATAGTTAATATTTTGGTTGAAAATAAACTTTTTGATGCAAACTCATCCGTTTATGATGGGTCACATCTTCTCAAAGTTGCATTCAGCAATAGTCACCTATCATGTACCCCAAAACCCTTCGTATTACTTTTGAATTCGTGCGATGTCCTGATGGAATCTTTCCCCTGCTCACCGTTACAGCTCCAAAGTTTAGAGTAAAAAAATCTAAATGATTCTTAAGGAAGTGCATTTTCAAGGAAAATTCACTAAAAACGGTGAGCAGGGGGAAAAATTCCATCAGGACTTCGCAGCAATTCAAAAGCGATACGAAGGGTTTTATGAGCAAGACATGATAGGTGACTATTGCTGAATGCAACTTCAAGAAGATGTGACCCATCATAAACGGATGAGTTTGCATCAAAAAGTTTATTTTCAACCAAAATGTTAAGTATATGGAAAAAAATTTTATACAACTTGTTAGAAGAAATAAATGTGGGTAAATTTTAGAATAAATTAAAAATTACCATTTTCTTCGACTATCAGCGATAGTAAACGAAAAAATACAAATTATATTTATACAAGCAGTGCATAATTATAAAGAAATATTGACGTTTTTCAAACTCTATCATAGTTTCATTCGTTACATTAACCATTCTTAATATTTTTCGCAATAACTGAGAAACGAACCGAAAAACAGGTTTTTTTTTGTCAATATCTCATAAACGCTTCTTTGAAAAACTTTTTGGTGGTCATTTTCGTTTTCAGAGATCCCAAATTAGCATAAAAAACACATTTTCAAAATAGTACCAAACATGAAGGAAAAATTAGTAAACTAGTGCTATTTAGTATTAACAAATTATTGAGTGATTA
This sequence comes from Ganaspis brasiliensis, assembly GCA_037103525.1. NCBI lineage: Eukaryota > Metazoa > Arthropoda > Insecta > Hymenoptera > Figitidae > Ganaspis > Ganaspis brasiliensis. Next base: position 668,905 of record JAZKLR010000113.1, read on the forward strand.
TAACGCATATAATCAATTTTCATATGGTGGTAGATTGACTCAGCAATGGTTAATTGATAATTATCTCAAAGTTGAAAAAGTTATGTTACAGTTTTGTAAAATTAATCAAACAAAATTAAGAAGTGAAACTTATTATTAATTGATCATTTACATAACACTGGGTTACAAAAAATGGTCATGTCGTGTTTATTTAAAATCTCCTGTGTTTATTGAAAGTTAAGGTGTCACTGAACAAGAATATACCAGAAATTTTTTTTTCATTCGGCCAGTCCCATAAAAAACGAGATTAAAGTGTCAAAAAACCGCATTTTTTGCACTTTTTGATCATTGGACAAACCCCGCAGACTTTGACGGTATTGCGTCCTTAGCAGGGGGTTTCCTCGAGCCCAGGAGGGGGCATGCTCCTAGGCTGCTTGCAGCGAGGCGTTCCTGTATCCTACCCGTGCGCAGTGAATGGGTGAGATCATTTTAGTTCTTTCTGTAAATAGTGTTGCTAAATCATTTAGTTTTCTTTAAGATCATGTGAAGTGTGTTTGTTCCGTTTGTTTTATTTGTGATTTTGTAGCCTATTGGGCGTCACCTGTTCCGCCTCCTTGGACAACCTACTGATTTTCCAAGTTTGTGCGAGACATTGCCAACGTAAACTGACATCTGAGATCCGCGTACCTGTTTTCCTGCAATCACAGACCCGTAAGTGACATTTTTCAAAATAAATGGTTTTTTGGCCGTTCACTTGTTGTTTTACATTATTTCATTTGGCTCGTCAATGATCCTTCTCCTTTAACATTTTATTTTTGGACCATCGAGCCGGATGGAGTATATTAAATAATTGGTGAACTGTGCGGTTTAATAATGATTCCCAATTGTATCCAAGCTCAACTTGAGCATCAGAAATTTGTTTCTGACCAAATCTCCAGAGCCATTGAGGACCTTTATAAAGGAGGTAAAGAGCGGATTTCTCGCCGTCGCCTTGATGCACGTTTATCCGCGTTACATGAGGATTGTCAAGAATTCTCCATTTATCATAAATCTTTAAGTGCTGACGTTGCTGAATTCCCAGACCCTGTAAGAAGTGAAGTTAAAGGAGATCCATATTTTACCCTCAATTTATTTCGAACCACCAAAGAAACCTTTTTAGATTCATTTGAACGTTCCGCGATATCTTCTCGTCTTTAGTACTTCAAAATGACTCGTTATCCCCAGTTGAAAAATTGTACTAACTCAGAAGCAACCTCACTGGATCGGCTGCATTACTATTGAACCACACCCCTCTAACAGGAGACAATTTTTAAAAAGCATGGAGCGACTTGACTTTGTTTTATGATAACAAACGAATCTTAATTGATTCAACGTTACACTCTCTTTTTTCTATTAAATGTATCCAAAAAGAATCCGCTACTGAAATAGAAGAGCTGTATACTACTTTGCAACAAAATATCCGCTCCCTGGAGATACTAGGTCAGCCCGTTCAACATTGGGATGCCATTTTAATATACATTACTACTCGTTGTCTAGATCCAAACACAATTCGGGCTTGGGAGTTAGAACTCGGCTCATCCACCAAATATCCTAAATGGAGCCAACTTGGTAATTTTTTGGTCATAAGGATGCGATCATTACAGGCAATTGCTCGTACATCATCCGTTAAGCCCCCCAATCAGACTCAAATAAGAACCAAATCACTAAGTTCTTGGTTTGGTAACCGTCAGTCAAGGTCACATTCTATTCAACAATCAAGCCAGTCAAATCCTAATAGCACACTCTGTTTCATATGTGAGAATGAGCATTTGACTTATCGATGCCCAGACTACGTCTCAAAACCAACCGAACGAAAGTTCGATATCCTTAAACAAAAGAAGTTATGCTTCAATTGTCTCGGACTTCATGCGTTTAAGTTCTGCCCTTCTGGGAAACGCTGTCTTAAAAGTGGACAGCGACATCATACCTCTATTCACGGTTCTATACCCACACCTCGTTATCACGCGTCCGATAATTTACTCTCTAACACAACATATGATTCCGACTCCACCACAAAACAAGTTACTCACATAAAATCATCAAATCCTCCGTTGTACACCTCTGTACTTTTAGCCACTGATCAAGCCAAAATTGAATTGGAGGATGGGCAATTGATTAATGTGCGAATCCTTATTGATCCATCCTCGGAGATTTCCTAAGTTACCGAACATTTGGTTCAATCATACCACATTCCTCGTTGCAAATCGTATTTGACTGTTGTTGGTGTTGGCGCACAATCCACAGGTCGATCAAAGGGTTCTATTAGCATAAAATTGAAGTCTAATAATGACCCTGATTACGTTTGCATTATGTCCGCAGAAATTTTACCACGTCTAACAGTTCAAATCCCTTCAATTCCAGTTTCATCACAATCTTGGCCGCATTTGAGAGATCTTGAGTTAGCAGATACAAGTTTTTCGGAACCCTCCCCGGTGGACCTCCTACTCGGTGCGGATTTTTATCCCCAAATCATCCAACCTGGTTTAAAAACCGGTCCAAAGAATAGCTCAATTGCCCAACTCACCAGCCTTGGCTGGATTCTTTCCGGACCCACAGGTCAGCCTTCTTCAGTAAAGCCTGTTTAAGGTTATCATTGCGCTTGTGAACGAGACTGGTATGGGTTGATTGAAGCGTTTTGGGGGCAAGAGGAGATCATCGACATGACACCATCTATGTCACCCGCTGAAGAAGACTGTGAAAATCATTTCACATCTACGCATACTCGACTTGACTCTGGAAAGTATCAAGTGAGACTGACCTTTAAAGGCTCAGTTGCATCGTTAGGTGATTCTAAAGTATCTGCGTTACGAGCATTACACCAAATGGGTCGTAGATTTGCCACTAATCCAGCTCTCTTTTGAGAGTATGACCAATTTCTTAAAGATTATGATGAGTTGGGTCACATGCAAAGAGTCCCATCTTATGTGCCTGAACCTAGTCCAGTGAACTGTATTCCACATCACGCAGTTTTCTCGCCTAATAATAAAAAGCTTCGTGTTGTATTTAACGGCTCGAGTAAGGTTGCCAATGGTACCCCCATCAATGATCTTCTTCATGTTGGTGCTAAACTCCAAACCGATTTGGTTGATGTTTTACTCTATTTCCGCAAATTCCGTCATGTTTTTTCCACTAATGTGGAAAAGATGTACCGGCAAGTTCTCGTGCACCCGGATGATTGGTCGTACAAGCGGATTTTGTGGAAAATTTCTATCGGTGAAATTATTATCTATAACTTGACCACCGTTACTTACGGTCTAGCTTGTTCCTCATTTCTCGCGCTACGTGCAGTCCAACAGTTAGTGGAAGATGAAGGGAAAAAGTTTCCATTAGCGGTCCCAGTACTAGTGAAAGGGAGATATGTAGATGATACATTTGGTGGAAGCGACACAGTAGAAGAAGGTCAACAGATTGTTCAGCAGGTCACCAATAGTGATGCCGGTCGAGACGAGGAAAAATGAGAATTTCTCACTTTTTCTCGTTGATTCCTCATAGGTTCCTCGGTTTTACCTTTCACTTTTCTCGATATTTCTCAAATTTTTTCATCTCTTCTCGGGCCGTCTCTTCCCGATCTCATCTCGGGTTTTTGAGGAAATTTTGCCAGATGCTTGGCTCAGTGGTTCTCTCACGGAACGAAGTGTCAAAAGCAAAGGATCCTAATCTACTAAATCTGGCGACCGTAGAAAAATTTTGGGCTCCACTGAGTAACTAACACAAAGAGATGAAGCCTGTCCGCTAACGCACACTTGTACTATAGATGAACTTCTAACAGCTTAAGAGTAACATCTGGCTAGGATTCCTCAAAAAGTCGAGGTGAGCACGGGAAGAGAAGGTTTGAGATGAGATGAAATGAGAAGAGACAGTTTGAGATGAGGATTTTTGAGAAATTCAGACCGCCTTATTCTCATATCGTCTCATTCCTCCATTTCCTCGCTCAACGGCATCACTAGTCACCAAGCTCTGTATGGCGGGCGGCTTTCCACTTCGAAAATGGGTTAGTAATCATCTAGAATTGTTAAACAGCATCCCTGACGAACATAAATTACCTGTCGAATCTGTGTCAATTCAGAAGCCCACGTCTATTCCTGTCTTAGGCTTATCCTGGCAACCTTACGCAGATGACTTTATTTTCTCGTCGGGTAGCTTTGACGCCGCCCCATTTACTAAACCATCCATCTCTTCAACAATTGCACGTCTATTCGATCCATTGGGCTTTATTTCCCCAATTGTCATTAGAGCTAAAATAATTCTCCAAAAATTGTGGGCTGTTGGAGTTGGCTGAGATGATCCCATACCTGCCGAAATGATCCAAGAATAAGTTGAATTTAACCGACAGTTATCGAACCTACCGCTGTTGCAATTCCCTCGATGGATGGGTATCACTGCAAATTGTAGTCTTCAGCTGCACGGGTTCTCCGACGCATCTTGAGTAGGAATCGCAGCTGTCGTTTACGTACGCATTTCTCTCAATGACCAGATAACCGTATCGCTGGTGTATGCTAAAACTAAGGTTACTCCGTTAAAACAGCTTACAATCCCTAGACTCGAGCTTTCTGCAGCTGCACTTCTCACCTAACTTACGGCTTATGTCAGACAAACTCTAGACCTCGCCAATCCTTCTATCTTTTTGTGGACTGATTTTGCTATTATCCATACTTGGATTAATGCACATCCTTCCAAATGGAAGTAATATGTCCACAATCGAGTATGCCTCATACAAGAGACTTTGCCTCTAGCACAGTGGAGATTTATTCCTGGGCAGGATAATCCTGCTGATTGTGCTTCCCGTGGACTGACTCCAATCGACCTTTCCACTCACAGCAGTTGGTGGAAAGATCCATCCTGGCTCACTCTTGATCCTACTCATTCGCCGTGTTCCATTTCAGCCAAGCCTGTTGGTCAGCTGCTAGAAAACAAACCAACTGGAGTAGTCAATGTAACTCGGACACCAACTCCTAAACTGTGGGATTTAATTGATCGCTATTCTGATTTAACAAGACTTTTACGTATCACCGACACTTGTTTTCGAGTGATTAAAAAATTTCGGCACAGGTTGGATGAGCCTTTGATAACCCCACTTACTCCTGAGGAGTTACTCGAGGCTAAGTATTATTGGGTACGTCATACTCAACTCGACTCTTACCAAGATAAGATCGCCGTCATATCGAATAAAGAATGTGTAGCCAAACACAATCCACTCGTTCGATTAATGCCTTTCATCGATGACAACGGAATTCTTCGAGTTGGTGGAAGGTTGAAAAACTCTTCCCTCACCTATGAAAACAAACACCCTTTTATCCTTCCGCGTGAAAGCACTTTATCTCAGTTAATTATTCGCGACGCTCATTTACGTACACTTCATGGATCTACACAATCTACTCTAGCCTATATTAGAACTACTCGTTGGATAGTGGGCGGTCAAGCTCCAGTGCGCTCTATCCTTTTAAAATGCATTAAGTGCTCCATCATGCGACGAAGACACGCTCAACAATTGATGGGCCAGCTCCCATTTACTCGTGTGACACCAGTTGACCGACCCTTTATTTACGCTGGAATCGATTATGCCGGTCCTTTCACTTTAAAAACCTCGCAAGGGTGGGCGGCAAAAACCTATAAGGCTTATATTGCCCTTTTTATGTGTCAATCTATTTCCGCAATACATCTTAAGGTTGTTACTGACTATACCACTGAGGCCTTCCTAGCTGCATTCCACCGTTTTGTTTCTCGACGTGGTATGTGTGAGACCCTCTCCAGTGATTGCGGTACAAATTTAAAAGGCGCAGATGCTGAGTTAAACAGGTTATTCTCTCGTACCTCGACAGAACTGGGTAATCTAGCCTCATTAATCGCCAATGATGGGACTAAGTAGCTTTTCAATCCCCCCGCTGCCCCACACTTCGGAGGAAAGTGGGAGGCCGGGGTTAAGTCTGTCAAATATCACCTTCGTCGAGTACTTGGAGACACTCTGGTGACTTACGAAGAAATGACAACGCTCCTCACCCAAATTGAAGCAGTTCTTAACTCTTGGCCCCTCTGCCCTCTTACCAATGACCCTGACGACCTATGGGCACTTACCCCTGGTCATTTCTTAATTGGACATCCTTTAACTGTTGCACCTGAACCTACATTAGAGGGAATCAAAACAACTCGGCTTAATCGATGGAAACGTATCCGCCAAATGATGAAGACTTTCTAGACAAGATGGTCGCGGGAGTGCCTCCAACGTTACCAAGCGGTATACAAGTGGAACCATACTTCTCACCCTATCGCCATTGGAACTATCGTGTTAATCATTGATGAACGTTATCCCCCTACAAAATGGCCATTAGGCCGTGTGGTCCAGGTTCATCCCGGTTCGGATGGATTAGTTCGTGTCGCGACGGTTAAGACTGAATCGCGCCTTGTTACTCGACTAGTTGTCAAGTATTGCCCTCTTCACATTTCAACTGATAAGCAGTAAATTCTTTAGTCCTTAAAGAAGGCAGGCGGAACGTTTAAAATCTTTAAATCTGGCATCTGGCAGTTAAGTTTTCGCTCGTTCTCTCTGGGCTCCCTTTTTGTTCTTTGTTTACCTGAAAAAGGTTGGTATTTACAATTTCCAAGTTGTTTGCCAATTTCCCAACCCCTTCCTCCCCTTTTTATCTTCTTTGAAGAATCTTCTCAGGTGTCAGGCCGGTCGGCCTATTTCGATTGTTTCCCCCCTCCTTTTGAATCTTGCTACGAGACCAGACTGGTTTTTGTGGGGAACGGATTTGGCTGTGGGTAATCTACTGACTTTCAAGCAGCATAGTGTTCCGCAAAGTGCCATTGGAGCATTGGACAAACCCCGCAGACTTTGAAGGTATTGCGTCCTCAGCAGGGGGTTTCCTCGAGCCCAGGAGGGGTTATGCTCCTAGGCTGCTTGCAGCAAGGTGTTCCTGTATCCTACCCGTGCGCAGTGAATGGGTGAGATCATTTTAGTTCTTTCTGTAAATAGTGTTGCCAAATCATTTAGTTTTCTTTAAGATCATGTGAAATGTGTTTGTTCCTTTTGTTTTATTTGTGATTTTGTAGCCTATTGGGCGTCCCCTATTCCGCCTCCTTGGGCAACCTACTGATTTTCCAAGTTTGTGCGAGACATTGCCAACGTAAACTGACATCTGAAATCCGCGCCCCTTTTTTTCTGCAATCTCAGACCCGTCAGTTTACGCCTACACTCCTTTTACCTTAGTTTTACGTTCATTTGTGTTGTAAGTGACATTTTTCAAAATAAGTGGTTTTTTGGCCGTTCACTTGTTGTTTTACATTATTTCATTCGGCTCCTCAATGATCCTTCTCCTTTAACAAATTGTGATGAAAAAGTTTTTTGACGGGACAAAAATATTTGTTAAACTACCTTAAATATCTTAAATTAACATTATTAGGGGGTGCCGCTTGCACCCCCTATTTTCCCATTAGTAAAGCGTGGAAAAAGTGTATTTTTTTCAAAAATTTGCGAAAAATTGTTCCTAATTTAATCGAAAAAGGCCCAGAAGTTAGTTAGACCTCGATAAATGTCCAAAATTGAAGAATCTGTAGATTATTATTTTTTTTTAAACTGACCCTCTCTACGGGTGCCTCAGAAAACCACCCCTAAACTTGAATTCAGCATTTATAAGTAAATAGGTCTAAAATATTATGTTCTTACGTCGCTTTTTAATAAATTTTTTTTACTGAACAAAATACAAGGCTTGCTGCATTATTATATAATTAATTTTTAATTGTTTAAACAGTCTTAATTTGTTAAAACAAATCTTTTCATATTTTTAGTGTTAATTAAATATCTTCAAAGCTTACAACTTTTTAAATAGCGAAGAGAAAAGCAAAATTAAATTAACATAATTTCATTTTTATAATTTCATTGATTGTTTAAACAACAAAAATTGTTTTAAATAAACTTTTCATTAAATATACCTGGAATCATGTGGTTTTTTGCAATTTTAAGTTGTTTAAACAATTAAATGTATACTGCGAATTATGAAAAAATAACTTCTTTATAGTTCTTCAATGAAAATTGCAAAAAACCACATGAATCTAGGTAAATGTAATAAAAAGCTGATTTTAAAGAATTTTTATTGTTTAAACAATCAATGAAATTAAATAAATTAAATCAAATCAATTGAATTATGTTCCTCTCTTCGCTATTTAGAAAGTTGTAAGTTTTTAAGATAATTTATTAAAAGAGAAAATATGAAAAAAACTGTTTAAACAAATAAAAATTGTATAAGTAATTAAAAATTATTTTAATATTGCAGCGAGTCTTGTATTTTGTTCTGTAAAAAATGTATACAAAAAGCGACGTAATAAAATAATATTTTAGACCTATTTACTTTCAAATGTGGAATTCATGTTTAGGGTTGCGGTTTTCTGAAACATCCCTAGAGAGGATCAGAATTCAAAAATAAAATAATAACACACAGTCTCTTCAAGTTTGGATATTTATCAAGCTCTCATAAACTTGTAAGTCTTTTTCGATAAAATTAAGATCAATTTTTCGAAAATCTTTAAAAAAAGTACACGTTTACCACGTATTTCTAAAGAGAAAATAGGGGGTGCAAGCAGCACCCCTTAATATTGTCAGATTAAAAAAATAGGGGTAATTTTTTTCCACTTGTAGTTGACTTCTGTGCGACTTTAAACGATTTTCGAAATTTTTTTATTTTTTGAAACACCCTACTTAACATTCTAATTTAAGATATTTCTTATAGACAAAAAGTGGTTACTTAAACAACTGACACAATTAAACTTTTTTTCTGCAGTGATACTGAAACATGACATTAGGTTTTATTGAGAAATGATGATGACGATGACGATTAGATGATAACATGGATGATGAAGATAAGTCAAATAAGAAACCACATTTTCCGAATCAAAAAGAACTAGATGATTTGATTCGAGATTTAAACCTCACCAAATCAAATTCAGAGCTTTTGGCTTCCAGACTTAAAGAGTGGAATCTTTTTGGAGATGATTGCAAAATTACTACCTACAGGCATAGACATGAAGATTTCTCAAAATTTTTTAATATGCATGAAAACTTATGCTTCTGTTCTCATGTAGACGGGCTTTTCGAAAGTATTGGAATTTCACATGTGGTTGATGACTGGAGATTATTTATCGATAGTTCTTCAAGAAGCATTAAAGCAGTTTTACTGCATAATGGTAATAACCTTCCTTCAATTCCAGTAGCACACTCAGTCCAGTTGAAAGAAGGTTATCAGAACGTCAAACTTTTGCTGCAGAAAAGAAAGTACAAGAAATATCAGTGGGATGTGTGCGGAGATTTTAAAATGTTAGGATTTTTACTTGGATTACAATGGGGTTACACAAAACATTCTTGTTTTCTGTGTCTTTGGGACAGTAGGGCGAATCCAGAACATTTCATCAGACGAGACTGGCCTGCAAGAACACAACTAATTCCTGGACGCCACAATGTCAGTAACAAACCTCTTGTAGATGCACTTAAAATTATATTGCCACCTTTACATATAAAATTGGGTTTAATCAAGCAATACGTCAAGGCTCTTGGTAGCACATCTAAAGCATTTCTTGAGATAAGGGCAATGTTTCCCAAGTTATCAGATGCTAAAATAAAGGCAGGTGTATTTACAGGACCTTTTATAAGTTCGACAAATTTTAAAGTCAAAGAAGCTAGAAGAAGTAATAACACCAAAAGAGAAAAATGCTTGGCATTTTGACTTTTTTCGACCAAATTTGGGTGATGTGAATTTGGAGAATAAACATGGGGAACGATTTCACCAAGACATTTAAGAAATGGAAGAAAGATATCAAGAACATTGGGATACTGCTATGATGAGAGACTACATTTGGTCTTTAGTTCGTTTTGACAGCTACGTTATTCATAAACGCAAAAGACGATCTGATATTAGCTTTGCAAACGACGTTTAAGATGATTGAATCTTTATGTTTGAGATCTTACTTGAATATATTAATTGTTTTATACACTGTACATATGTTCTTGAGTAAATAAAATACTTCTCTCTTAATTTAAATAAACGAAATTTCACTGCTGAAATATATAGGAAATTTTATATGAATAGTATGGCTTTTCACTTAAGAATGACAGTTTTCAGTAAATTTCAGTCAAAATTCATACTAAATGGTTTAGTAATAATATACATCTGACCATTTAAGCAGTAAAATTTTACTGATTTAATTAAACTGTTAAAACTTTAACAACAACAATTTTATAGCAAGACATTTTCAATTAATTTTTTAATTTAAACAAAGTTGCTGACTTTTAATTTGCAATCTGCAACACCGCAAACCCCCTAGGAGCAAACTGCTAACAAAAACACTCGATTTTTGAAAATTGTCAACGCCATTTTAAATCCGCCATTTTAAATTTTTGCAATCTAAGTTCTAATTCGTCATTAGCTACCTCAAAAAAATTTAAGTAACAATTTGCAAGCAAATCCGGTTAGGGAAATCGATTTTTACCAAGTGCTTCCTATCCCAGCTATTGTAAGAATTTCAGATAGTGACTGCTTGATAAACGAGGTTTCCAGTGATTATTAAAGTACTTTTCAGTTCTGGTCCTTTAAGTTAAAGGTTTAAGCTTTTATTTAAGCTATTGTAGAGATTTTTATCATGCCGCGTTTTCTTTTTACGGTGCCTCAAAAAGTGCTAAAAATGCGGTTTTTTGACACTTTAATCTCGTTTTTTGTGAGACTGACCGAATGAAACAAATTTTTTCTGGTATATTCTTGTTCAGTGACACCTAAATTTCCAATAAACACGGGAGATTTTAAATAAACACTGGGTTACAAAAACCATTTTTTTGTAACCGAGTGTAATCAAGAAATTGAAAATAATGCGCATGTTGGCAAAATGTTAATATTGCCTTCAACATTTAAAGGATCACCTTGTAACATGTTAGAACGATATCAAGATGCAATGACCATTGTAGCTTTTCATGGTAAACCAGATTTATTTTTTACAATGATATGTAGTTCAAAAGAGAAAGAAATTGAAGAAAATTTATTACCTAATCAGTCAGCTTCTGAGAGACCTGACATCGTAGCAAGAGTCTTTCAGTTAAAAGTAAAAAAGTTTATCGAAACTGTAGTAGATGATAAACTATTCGGACAAGTAAAGTCTTATGTTTATGTTATTGAATTTCAAAAGCGCGATTTACCACACACTCATTTAATGGTTATACTGGAAGAAGGTCCTAAATTATTAAGAGCAGAGAGTGTTGATCAGTATATTTGAGCTGAGATTCTAGATGAACATGTTAATTCTATATTACATAAAATTATAAAGCAAAATAATATTCATGTACCTCGTCGATAGACGCTTTAACATATAATGGAAGTTTACTGTACCTCGTATCAATTATATGATACTATTATATATATGGGGCAAATTTTCTCAAGTGTCCAGCGTCAAAATTAACAGTTGTTGAATCGGACTAATATTTGCACAAACTTTAGTGCTATGAGTAAGTACTTTAATTATTAAATATTATGCAATGTAATTTAAAATTGTAGAGGAAAGAGGGGTTTGAAGATTTGGGTAAAGTAAGAACATTAAGTTTTTCAAAAAATCGTAGCCGCTAAATAACAAAATGAAAAAAATTTTCACCTATACGTTTTCGAAAGGTTTTTTTCTGCTCTTTCACATGGTGAAATAAATAAATTTATAAATAAATATTTATAAAAAATTAATTAACAAATAAATATCATCCATAAAAATAAAGGTAGAGTTCTAAATTTTTTTTTAATAGGAAGGTTTTACAATCCTACATTAAATAATATCTAGCTAAAGTATTTGGGGCATTCCATGAACGGAGTACCACGTCATCCTTAGATTTTTTTATATTTTGGTATTTTGAAGTATTTGTGACTCTTTTGAAGCATGCCAAAGGGTTTTGCAAAATTTAAATTATTTTGCAAGATATTGTTATTTAAATATTTTGGACACTTTTTTTTTGCAAATTTCTAACTTGTAAGCTATTGGTGATAGAAAAAAATGTTGTATATAAAAATTGTAGGGAAAATGTCAAATTTTAATAAAATAATTTTTAAATTAAATTTTTAGGTAATTTGTTTAAACAATAATTTTTTAATAATTTTTTTTTACTCGAAGTCCGTCATGGAATTGCATAAAAAAATTTTTTTATTAAACTTTGGACTGTCCTTAAAAAACGCTGAAATTTTCAGAGATAGGATTTTCCATATTTTTGAGAAATTAATTTTTAAAGTTTGGACTTCATGGTTCGGTCCGAGAGCAGAGCGCTGTAGCCACCACATGCTATCTGTTCCGTAATTGCAAAGTAATTGAGAATTGAAAACAGAACTTTTTTACAATGTACTATTGTATACGAGTACTATTATTAAATAAATTTACATTTTTTATGAACATATAAATACCGTTTTCCACACCACCCAAGAGGTACAGTATATGAGGTGCGTTTTTAAAAAAAAAATTTAAAGAAAGTGGTGTCCCCAGTAGGCCTAATCTACCAGCTACTTTTTATATTTATGATTCGTATTTGTACATTGAATTTTAGTAGTGACAAAAAAGTGTTTTATAAAAAAAAAAACACAAAAAAAATTTAAAAAAGTGTTTTATTTAAAATTATGATTTAACTTTGAATACTGAAGATAAAGTATCGTTAAAATTTGAAATCGGTTTACATTTAATTGTTTTATTTTCAAGTGGAATATAAGAGTGAAAACTACGTGTACCTGAGATTTGCTTACATATTGAAAATCGTTTTTCTAAAAATTTTTTTACTTCTTCATGAGATTCTTTAGAGCAATAGTCAAATGTTATGTTATCAAATTTGTTTTTAACTAAGTTAAAAAATGCTCCAGGAGATGCAATTGGTACAGTATCTGGTCTTCGTAAACTTTCACGCCTAACGTACCATTTTACAGTACCACCAATTCCATCACAAGCATTTTTTCCATGGGAAGTAGCAAAAAAATGCCATTCGGCTTTTATACCAAAATCTTGATAATGTGAAATTTTTTTTGTTCTTGTATTGCGATGGTGCACCATCAGAGGAATAAAAAAATTTTATTAATTTAATTTGGCGCATATTGCTCTTTAATGAAAGAAATTAATCTAGTTTGGAAGAGATAAACATCTTCTGTATGGTGCACCATACATTATGTTATCATTTGATAACATAACATTTGACTATTGCTCTAAAGAATCTCATGAAGAAGTAAAAAAATTTTTAGAGAAACGATTTTCAATATGTAAGCAAATCTCAGGTACACGTAGTTTTCACTCTTATATTCCACTTGAAAATAAAACAATTAAATGTAAACCGATTTCAAATTTTAACGATACTTTATCTTCAGTATTCAAAGTTAAATCATAATTTTAAATAAAACACTTTTTTAAATTTTTTTTGTGTTTTTTTTTTATAAAACACTTTTTTGTCACTACTAAAATTCAATGTACAAATACGAATCATAAATATAAAAAGTAGCTGGTGGATTAGGCCTACTGGGGACACCACTTTCTTTAAAATTTTTTTTTAAAAACGCACCTCATATACTGTACCTCTTGGGTGGTGTGAAAAACGGTATTTATATGTTCATAAAAAATGTAAATTTATTTAATAATAGTACTCGTATACAAGAGTACATTGTAAAAAAGTTCTGTTTTCAATTTTCAATTACTTTGCAATTACGGAACAGATAGCATGTGGTGACTACAGCGCTCGGCTCTCGGACCGAACCATGAAGTCCAAACTTCAAAAATTAATTTCTCAAAAATATGGAAAATCCTATCTCTGAAAATTTCAGCGTTTTTTAAGGACAGTCCAAAGTTTAATAAAAAAATTTTTTTATGCAATTCCATGACGGACTTCGAGTAAAAAAAAATTATTAAAAAATTATTGTTTAAACAAATTACCTAAAAATTTAATTTAAAAATTATTTTATTAAAATTTGACATTTTCCCTACAATTTTTATATACAACATTTTTTTCTATCACCAATAGCTTACAAGTTAGAAATTTTCAAAAAAAAGTGTCCAAAATATTTAAATAACAATATCTTGCAAAATAATTTAAATTTTGCAAAACCCTTTGGCATGCTTCAAAAGAGTCACAAATACTTCAAAATACCAAAATATAAAAAAATCTAAGGATGACGTGGTACTCCGTTCATGGAATGCCCCATTTCCAATCATTGAAAATTTAAATAAGACATTTTTATATCAAAATTCATAACACTACATTAAACCCGCACTAAAATTCAAACATCTATAAATTAAGTTTGGATGAAAAAATGTTAAATATTTTCTCCAAGAGGAAGCAGAAAGTAATTAAATCGGGTTTTAAAACTGATGCACAAAATATTAAATATTAGAATAAAAAAATTTTAATTATTATTATAAAAAAATTTAAAGTTTTGTAATTTTTAAAACGATATATATAAAATTAAATTTTACAAATTATTATGAAAAAATATAATATTTAATTATTAAAAAATGAATAATAACTGTTCTGTAGAAAATGACATAAAAATATTAGGCTCGGTGGTTACACAAGTAGCTTTAACGTAGTTGTGTAGCGCGACGCGGCGCACGTTTAAATATGTGGATGTAAAAATGTCTTATTTAAATTTTCAATGATTGGAAATACTTTAGCTAGATATTATTTAATATAGGATTGTAAAACCTTCCTATTAAAAAAAAATTTGGCACTCTACCTTTATTTTTATGGATGATATTTATTTGTTAATTAATTTTTTATAAATATTTATTTATAAATCATAAAATTATCCAAAATACTTCATATAGGGCTTGTTGGATGCGCATTTTAATAAGCTTCAAAGTGGTGTATTCAGAATTGCCGTAACTTAATTTTTTGTAAAGTATTTCCATTTTTATAAATTTTTATCAATTAACTAATTAATAATTCGAAAACAACAAAAAACGTCATTTTGTTTTTTTGGTATGTTTAAAGTACACAACTTAAGCTTTCTTTTAAGACAAAAAAAGAAGAAAAAAAGGGTCCATTTTGAAAAAAAAGTCAAAAAAATTTTTAATTTTTAAAAAAAGGTTAAATTTTGATTTTAAAAAAAAAATTTCACCATGTGAAAGAGCAGAAAAAAACCTTTCGTAAACGTATAGGTGAAAATTTTTTTCATTTTGTTATTTAGCGGCTACGATTTTTTGAAAAACTCAATGTTCTTACTTTACCCAAATCTTCAAACCCCTCTTTCCTCTACAATTTTAAATTACATTGCATAATATTTGGTGGTTAAAGTACTTACCCATAGCACTAAAGTTTGTGCAAATATTAGTCCGATTCAACAACTTTTAATTTTATCGATGGACACTTGAGAAAATTTGCCCCATATATTATAGACGTCTTAAAATATAAAATAATCAACAGTAAAATTATGTCTAAACTTACAATAACTATATTCTATTTCTATTTCTTTAACATTCTAAATGGTATTAGGTATATCATAATTTTTTTAAATTATTCTTCATATTCTTCATTTTATTCTTAAGGGGAGATTCCAGTGATTTTAAGCTTTTTTACCAAGATTTTTTTTTTATAGTAAAAAAAAAATTTATTACATACATTTTTTTTACAATAAAATACAACTCTTAAAGAAATAAAAAACTTTTTTCTTTTTTTGATGGAGTCTTAGAAAATGGCTGCCGAAAGTGATCCTCTCTGAAAGTTGTTTACACTTTTTCTCTGCAACGGTTAATGTGAAATAGAAAAATTAAATAGTTTCTTAATCTGTACTATTTTGCTGGCTATCGTGTAAACTAGGATAAAAAATATTTATTGAAAAATAACCGAATGACAGACTTTTGAATTTTTTAACCATAATTTCGTAACTTAAATTGTTAATAACTTTCTTAAATATTAATGGATCTGAAAAATCCTAGTTTACACGAAAACTACACGTTCAAGGAACATGCTGTCCAAATTTCAAGTTATTTCGATGAATAGTGTCAAAATAAGAGTGTAAACAAGATGAAGATATGCATTTTCGAGAAAAACGGGTTTAAAGTTTGAAGGACCAAATGTACAAAAATTTAACTTTAAATTCGGCAATATTTTTAAATAGTAAAGCACAATAAGAAAAAATTATATAAATAGTTATATACATATAACCCTTCAAATGTAACAATATACATTTCTTATAGTTTAAGAACTGCTCTTTTAAACGGTAAACCAGAAAAACTGTTAATTTAAAAATTAACATACTACAGTTAGTTAATTAATAAAAAATACAAATTTTCGAGGTTTTTTTACTTTAGATTATTTTTCCCGTTTTTTTAGATAATTATACTAACCAAAAATGGACAAAAGAAAATCTCTGGAACCTCCCCTTAACTTTTATTTTATTTAATTAATTTTCAATTAATCAAAATTTGCAAATTGATATACATAGTGAGTCAAAGATCACATCATTTAAAATTTGTTCCAATATCTTCTTAATTTTAATTTTTTCAATTAATAAATTAATTTTCTTTTCTTATTATATTATGTATTTTTTTTATTTCACATAAATGAAACATTATTTTAAGAAATAATAAAATTTGGCGTGCGCTTTTTTCCTAGTGTTAAAAAAGGGGGTGGGCGGGGTTCAAATTTATCAGCATACTGTCAGAACATTGTTATGTCAATTAAATGGTAGAAATTTTTAGAATTTAAGTCGTATTTTATTTATATACGCGCTATAAAGTCTAATATAACACAACTCAACAAAAAAAAAAAAATTTTTTGCCTAAGGTTCGTTTTACAATTTTTCTGTTCTTTATGCTCCAAAATGAAGGAAAAATAACCTTATATTGTTTAAAGTTTGCTTTTGTAGTAATAATTCAAATAATATATATTTTCTAGTTTTTATAGCAAAATTAAAAAGTTTTTGTTGGTCCACAAATTAAAAAACTTTTTGTCAGTGAACAATTTTCAGAATTGCTTACAGTGTACAGTGGCGTACCAAGCATTTTTGGCGCCCGGAGCAAAAGGCAATTTTTGCCACCTCTTATTGAAAATTATTTCATCGATTTGCCGCCCCCAAATGCATTGAGCTCGAGGTTGGCGCCCGGGGCGACTGCCCCCTCTGCCCCCCTCTAGATACGCTACTGGCTTACAGATGTTCAAAAAAACGCCTGGAATAGTTTCAAAGAAGTAGGGAATAACAAAGTCGAAAATTATAAAGAAATAGTCAAGGATTTGCTAAAGAACTTTAAAGCCATGGGTTGCCGGATGTCCTTGAAAGTGAATATGCTACATTATCATCTAGATAAATTTGAGAACAATATGGGAGCGTATTCAGAAGAGCAATGAGAACGTTTCCATCAAGACCTGATGAACTTTGAATGACGTTATCAAGGCCAATACAATGAAAACATGATGAGTGACTATATTTGGGGATTAATACGAGAAAGTACTAACATAATGTACTAACATAGTACTAACATAATGGGTACTTAAAAAAAAAGGCAAAATTCGTGTTGACTTGTGTAATCCACCAGTATTCTCATACTTTTTAAAACCTTTTTCTATGGGTACGCAAGGGGGTTGGGTTAAAAATTAATCAAAATACTGTTAGGAAATTTCAGTTTAATTGTAGTGTAAAAATTTTATTTTTAATTTTAAAACTGAAAAACTGTGAAAAAATATGAACCTCAACTGCGCTGGGGATCGAGCCCAGGTCTTTCAATTGCCGGTCGAATGCTCTAACATTGAGCTACGCAGGGTCATTGATCATACTTCTTCACAGCCTTCTTGAATTTTTCCTCTATTTGAGTCATCATATTAGTTATTTCGAAATTTCACTTTTTCACTTAGAATAAACGATTTTAATATCTTTTAGAATTTCTACGTAGTAATCTCTTATTATATTAAAACGAAACCTTCGTCGTTAACAGAAATTCGTCGTTTAGTCGTTCTTCCCCTTCCACTTTGTTCACTAGTTTCCCTTATAAGCAACTTTAAAAATATATTCACCGATAACCTTCTTGAACTATTAACATTAATAAAACTTCCCCAATAACACTGAATATTCCATTCACATTCCGGGAATATTCCATTGGAACATTCGGAATATTCCAAAAGAATATTCCATCCATATTGAAGGCATATTCTAATGTCCTACCTTTGGAACATTCTTTAGGAATATTGCAGGAACATTGTTTTGGTATATTGCAGGAACATTCTTTTGGAATATTGCAAGAATATTCCTTTGGAATATTCATAAATTTTTTAAAGCAAAGAAGAAAAAAAATTTTAGTTTTTAAATTTATTAATTCTTATTAGAATTATTCATTATTTTATTTTTACGCTTTATAACGCTTTATAAAAAATTTATGAATATTCCAATGGAATATTCTTGCAATATGCCAAAAGAATGTTCCTGCAATATACCAAAACAATGTTTCTGCAATATTCCTAAATAATCTTCCAAAGGTAGGACATTAGAATATGCCTTGAATATGAATGGAATATTCCTTTGGAATATTCCGAATGTTCCAATGGAATATTCCCGGAATGTGAATGGAATATTTGGTGTTATTGGGGTTAGGCACTTACACAATTAAGTGTAGTATATATAGTGTGTCAGGATAGAGATGCATGCGCGGTTGATCAAAATGGTCCCTTTGTATGCGCATAACTATTTTTGGGTCATAGCTGGAGATTTGTTTAGAATTTAAAACGTATGTGAATGTAATTATATTATTATATTTATATTTCTATAAATATACATAAAAACTCCTTTTAATCTGAAAATTTTCGTCCATACTTTGTACTTATTGTATTGTATTATTTTTTATGTATAACATTTTAATTTGTACAGAATCCTCCAATATTTCGTTATAATTATATTATTTTTAATGACACTTTAATATATAGAAGGAATTTTTTTGGCTCTCTGAAGATTTTAACAATATTCGCAAATAACACTGGTCGACACCGAAAATGATTCGAGAATCAGGCCATGAAATTCTTATAGATTTTTCATCTCTGAACATGAATCTGACCTCGAAAAGTGCCCATCACGCAGAGATTTTGAGAAAAATGGACTCAAAGTCTCAAAAAACTCTTTTTTAGCCCTACTTCGATCACATCTAGAAAGTGATCCTGGTCTTTATTTAGGCTTAAATTAAAGCTTGATTCTTCATTTAACAGAATAAAATTGAATCAATTCCAAATTTTCATGTAGCACCACTTTTTCATGTGCGCGCAAACTGTACTTGCACCTATAGAGCGGTATACAAAGGTTCACTTGTTACTAATTTTTATTTATGAAATTTACTGTTTTTAAGGTCGCTGAATACAAATATGATGTTAAAATTAGAGAATTAAAAATGGCCGATCCAAAATGGCGGACATAAAATTTTGAATATTTATGGATTACATTGAAACTTGGTATTTAGAGATTTTTGAGGTCCCTGATTTTTGAGGTTCCCCATTTAGGATCGGCGATTTTTAATTCTCTAATTTTAACATCATATTTGTATTCAGTGACCTTAAAAACAGTAAATTCCATTAATAAAAATTAATAATAAGTGGGCCTCTGTATACCGCTCTATAGGTGCAAGTAGAGTGCGCGCGCACATGGAAAAGTGGTGCTACACGGAAATTTAGAATTGATTCAGCGTTTTTCAATTTGATTCTGTTAAATGAAAGTTCAAGCTTTAATTTAAGCCTAAGTAAAGACTTCTAGCACGTCAGGATCACTTTCTAGATGTGATCGAAGTAGTATTTAAATTAATATATAGAATTAAATAATGTTATACAATTTTATGAAAAAAAAAAAAAAATTTTAATCTTTTAGAATTGAGGGTCCGGATTCCATAAGGTGTTACGCGTGACTTTCGTTGACCCCTTGTTCAGTGAGTTTTCGCTGAACGCGGGGCCTACGTTATTCACGCGTATCACCTTATGGAATCCGGACCCTCAATTATACTATTATATATATAAAGAGTAAATAGCCTGATCAGTCCGACCAATCTTGGTTGGCGAAAAGTCGCAATTTTGGAAACAATAATTGTGTTTTAGTTTTACCTTCCTGGATCATGTTTGATCAACTTGAAATACATGGAAGAATATAATTCTCTTATCGAATTATACCACAAGATACGACGCTTTAAGGTATTCAATATAAAATAACATTCCAAAGTATGATTTTCTTCTAATTGTGTAGAAAACTCGAAATAAATAGAAAAGAACTAATTATTTTTTGTAGAAACTCACAGACTGGTTGAAATCTGGATATGCCCTGGCCGCATTTTTCGCGTCCATAAAGTAAATACTTGCATTGTCTCCATGGTCCAAAGTATCCCTTTTCAGATCCACTACCAGCTGAAACACAAAATATTATTTTTAAATATTAAATAAGTTAGCAGGGTTGTTTTATGTATAATTTTTTAAATAATATACATGTAAAATTGAATAATAAATATTAAAACACTTGGAACTATGAAGTAGCTACTAAGAATTAAATTCTTTCGATCTTTAAATAAACATCCATTTACTTAAAAGTTCCAAATCCTAAAAAAGATTAACTCTGAACATTTATTTTTAAGAAATTGGTCAACAAGTACAATTTTTGTTTAATCAAATGAAACAAACAAAACTCTGAATTACTTTCTCTCTCTCTCTCTCTCTCTCTCTCTCTCTCTCTCTCTCTCTCTCTCTCTCTCTCTCTCTTTCTCTCTCTCACACACTCTCTAATTTTACAAAAACAACATAAAAACAATTCCTTTATTGTCCTGTTTTTTGTCTAGCTTTATCAGTTATTGACTCAGTCATAACTGATTACGCTCCTGAGTAGCGATAGCATAGCACGTGTTCTGCTCGTTCTCTGTGAAAATTGTTGATTCATTGTGGTTTTTTTCTTCAATATAAATTTAATAAGTATAGTGTCTAGTTGTGTTTTTGCAAAGCTGTCTAATGATGCGAAAAAGTTGGTTTTTTTAACCATATTCTCTCATTTCTAACCGATTTCGTTTGTGATTTCGAATTTCTATAGTATGTTGAATACTACAGTATGAATTCTCTGTGACTCTTGTACTTAATTTGATTTAGTTTACCACATGTTTATGTGCTGATATTTGTACTTTAAAAATTGATAATGACCCAGTTAAAATTTTCGTGTGTGTTCCCACGTGTGTTCTTGTACACTGAAAAAAATATTTCCGTGGAACTGCGATAATTATGGGCAGATTGGCAATATTTTATTGCTGTTTTGGGAACTGCCATACGTATTGGTGTTTTAGCCATACGGCTGTGTGAAACCGCGAGTCATATTGTAAGGTTAGGTAAAATGGACAGTGGCGCACCGATGCATTATGTCAAACTCCTACATAACCTATCAACCATACTCAAATGTCTAATCTCATCACAGTATTTTTTTCAGTGTATGGGTTCCCGTATGGGATCCCTTAAAGGTTCCTACATGGGTTCCCATATGGGATCTTGTGTGCCAGGGAACTTTGGCACAAACCCTCGAGGGAACACTGTACATAGGATCTCGTGTGTATGTGTTCCCTTACGAGATCCTTAATCTATTAAACAATTTAAATGAATCTACCAAAAAAAAAATGTTAAGAAAATAATTCATTTGTCAGTAACTGTTACTCGCCATATTTACAAGAACAAAAAAGTATACTGCGCAGCCGTAAGTGCTATAGAGAACTACTGCGCAGCATGTTAAGTTTTCAAAAATTGATTTAAAATCCTATGTACAGCTGTCGTCAGATATGCTTTAACATTTTAACACGTACTCCTGCAGAAATATGTTAAAGCATATCTGACGATCGCTGTACATGGGATCCTATGTTCAGTGTTCCCTCGAGGCACAGTGGGGAAAAAATGTCCTTTTTGGACAAAAATCTGCTGACAACTTAAATCTTAACCGATTTGAATATTTTTTTTTTAATACTCAGGAAGGTTTTGCCTAAAGCGCAACACCGCGATAAATTAAAAAAAAAATTTAATTAACCTTAAAAATTACATTTACTTGCAAAATTTTACACTTAAGGTGTATTAAATAATACAAAAATGATTTATATTCGCATTTTAGAGAGTTTTGAGAACCTTTTTTGGTTACTTAATACAAATTTAACATTCACATGCTAAATTTTTAAATTTCAAAATGACGAATCCAATATGGCCTTTCCTAATCCTTTCTTAAAATTAAATTCAATTTAACTGAAACTTCTTCCTCTGGGGTTTCCGGGGACGATAATTACAAAATTGAAGTCAAATTCTTAAAGTTTTCAAAATGCAAAATGGCGGATTCAATATGGCCGACTTTATTTTTAAAGTAAATACTATTTTGCTAGAAATTTATTATCTGGGGTTCTTGGGGTCGCTGATTACGAATCTGATGTCAGATTTTCAAAATTTTTAATAAATGTCGGATTCGATATGGTAACACTTTATCTTTTTAGGGATATTTTTAATGAATATGGTTTCAAATTTGTGACATAAGAATTAAAGATGCTACATTTTTCAGGATATTTTTGTTTTATTTTGATTAACATTGAATGTTTTGTTATATAAATAATTTATTGAAACACTAAACTTTAAATTCTAGAGCAATTAAAAGACATGAATAAAACAGAATATTTAAAATTATTTGGATTCTTTGATTACAATATTTTTAACAGTTGCTTATAACTCTTGCAATGTAAAATATAAAATACTAAAATTTGATTTGTAACCTTGCGTTAATTAAGAAGTATAGAGAATAGTTGTTAACGATATAAGTAGGTTTGTAAAATACGGTTAAATAAAGTAGATCATTCTGTAATAATATATACATTTAAAGTTCTAATCCAAGTTCCAGGGCAACAGACTGAAATAAAAAATGTTTTTATATTTTATTTGTTTATTATAATTTGTGTTTAAAGTTACAATTATCTTAGGCATTTCTGAATAATTGTTACCTGTTTCTTATTGAGTAAAGCTTTCTGAAGTGGCTCCCTAATTTGCAAACATGTAATGAAATTTGACATTAATGTTATATTTTGTGTACCCTTATATTAGAGATATTTTAGGTATAAATATTTTTTTAAAATTCGAAAATTTAAAAAAGTTATAAACAATTTAGTTTTTATGTAACATTTTTCTTTAAAATTTGTATTTGCAATGCCCCAAATAGCACGATAGTTTGCTGTAAGGTTACTGTAAGGGTTATCCGTAAAGGTTGTAAGGTTACAAAGTAAGCCCGTAGTAAGGATACATTGGACTTAAAATTTCCGCCTCACAGTAAACTTACAAAATAAGGTCGTGGTAAGCTTACATCGTAAGTTTGTCGTAAGCTTACACCGTAAGCTTGTGATAAGCTTACAAAATGCTTAAAATGTAAGGTTGTGTTAAGCTTACAGTAAGCTAACACCGTAAGTTGTGAAATGTAACCTTACAGTGTAAGCTTGTTGTAAGCTTACAACAAGCTTACGATGTAAAATTGTCATTTTTTGATAAAAAAAATTATTTAACGCCTTTTTGCGGGACTCCGTTGAGGATATTTTCACTAAACGTATTTTGAAAGACAATTAATATTATATTAAAAATCTTGACGCCAACGAGTTTCGAACCTAGCTAACCTACTACCGCACCTAATCTCAAACGCATTAGTACCCCTCGGCTATCGAGAACTTTGAATTCATTTCAGAAAATGCAAATCATATGTTACCAGAGAAACTTTCAAGGTAAAATATCATTTACAATTTCTGAAATGAATTATAAGTCCTCTTTAGCCGAGAGGTACTAATGCTTTCGAGATTAGGTTCGGTAGTTAGGTTAGCTAGGTTCGAAACTCGTTGGCGTCAAGATTTTTAATATTATATTAATTGTCTTCAAAAATATGTTTAGTGAACATATCCTCAATGGCGTCCCGCAAAAAGGCGTTAAATAATTTTTTTTTATCAAAAAATGACAATTTTACATCGTAAGCTTGTTGTAAGCTTACAACAAGCTTACACTGTAAGGTTACATTTCACAGCTTACAGTGTTAGCTTACTGTAAGCTTACTGCAACCTTACGGCGTAAGCTTACTGTAAGCTTACAACAACCTTACATTTTAAGCACTTTGTAAGCTTACCACAAGCTTACGGTGTAAGCTTCCCACAAGCGTACGATGTAAGCTTACCACGACCTTACTTTATAAGTTTACTGTGAGGCGGATATTTTGAGTCCACTGTATGCTTACTACTGGCTTACTTTGTAACCTTACAACCTTTACGGATAACCCTTACAGTAGCCTTACAGCAAACTATCGTGCTATTTGGGGCACATTTATGGAATTTAATGAAATTTATATATTTTATATAGAAAAGTATAAACTTTAAAATAAAAAATATCTGGTTCAAAAAATATCATTTTTTAATACAAAATTAGTTATTGTTAATAAACAAATTAAAATATTAACATGTTCTGCCCCAGCTAGAAATTTTTTTCAAAAATGTATCTAATCTATATAGATTCAAGTTCACTTTACAAAAGTAAAAAATTAGTTATGTCTATTTTTGGCGAAACGGCGTTTAATTGTTTATAACGGTTCCCGAAGAATGTCGCGTAAATGACAACGCGTGGCGCGGAGTCGGTTATACGCCTTTCATAGTATATTTCATATTTAGATTAAAATAATTAAGATTGTAATGTAAAAAAAAATTAATTAATTAAAAACCAAAATTGAATTAAATAAAATAAGGACCAATTGATTAATTAAAATAATTAATCAACCAAATTATAAAATAATACTTACACAAAGGCAAAGCCATAAGCTAACTTTAAATCAATTAAAATCCTTAAATTATTTCAATTAGTTATACTCAATTCCAAAAGCAGGCAATATTTCAAAAATAAGGGGGGCTCTAATAGATTACTCTAAAATACACATGTTGAAGACTTACACTCTACATTAAAAAATTCGGTTAAATTGCATTAAAAGAATTTAATTTACTTAAACCGGAGGGCGCCAATCATTTCTTGGGATAATCAAAAAGGTAACTCTAATAAATCGAATTATCTCGGCCTCAAAATAATTCTCGACAAGATAAATTTTCTTAACATACTTAACCTCAAATTTTCAGTAGTACGGCGACTTCTATTTTTCCACAGTAAAACGATTCAAAAAGTCAAACGGATTCCAAAATCCAAATGAGCGGCTCGAACAACCAAAAGCGACATCAAACAGTCAAAAGTGGAAACAATAGCCCAAATGTTTCAGAAACATAAATTACAATTATCTTCGAACAGACCACTTGGCCTCAATATCTCAAAATTTCACAACTTAAAACCAAATTCAAATAAACTCAATTTTACCACAAATAACCGGATGCTCTAGTTGGGGATTGTAAGAGAAGGAGTGGTTCAGAAGCATAGAAAGATCGTGGTTCTTAACAAGAAAATAAAAATTCAAAAATTAAACCATCAAATTCATTGTTTATTTTCACAATTTTAAATAAACAATTAGAACAAAAAGATCAAAATCAAATTTGGGTCATAACAATTAGTTTAGGGGTAAATACGGTGACTCAAGAATTTCATCAATAAAATTAAATTAATTTCTGAAAAACGATAGACCATTAATTTAATCTAAAACTTCGGTTTTATTAATCCGACCAAATGTAAGCTTCCAGTTAGTGGCGTCGGGTTTTAGTGTCCGCCATGACACAATCTTTAAACAAGATTCGGAAATTAAATTAAGATAAAAAAAAACTATTTTACATAATGAAAAATTCACTGTAATTTAATTCAATATTTTAAAGAATTCAAATTTTCGCGGTTCCGCCAATTTAGGTTATAAATCTCAGGTCACTCGTTAATTTGACAAAATGATTCCACCGCGTGGATAAATCATAAACGAAAGTCTCAATCAAAATTTTACGAAAGAAAATAAAACTAGTTTAGGTTACTCAAAAAGGGGCAAAAACTGAAATTTACAAAATTATTCGGAAAAATTCAAATAACAGAAATTAGAATTTAACGTCGGCATACATGTCGACGGCTCTCACCATGCTCAGCGCTCTCGAGAATTACACATCAATTTTTATCAATCATTTCCGTACATAAAAATCGCGAATTAATCAAAATAACGTGGGGATAAACACTGGGGGCTATTTCATTTTGATTTTATCTTTAAAGTCCAATAATGCAAATAAAAAAAGGAAATATATTCTACACGTGGTTACTCATCGTGAGAAGGTTTCTCACATAAACACTTTTTCTTTAAAGTTTATTTTCACGAAATTTTATTTGACACTGATTTTAACCGGAAAGTCTGTCTAAACAACACGAGATGAGTAAATCCATACCTGGGATTATCGGCAAAGCCACACAAAGTCTGACGCTACGCTTCTCTCCGAGAAAACACCTTGGAATACGTCACTACTGAAGCACTCGGCGATCCAGGGAAAAAGAGAGTGAGTTATCGAACTCCAATGTATTTATCGGCCGATCCTTTTCCATCCTCGTCCTTCCTTAATCCTCCGTCTCCTTCCAGTCCATTGCCGCCGTTTCAATAGTCCATTCGCTGTTCCACTGTGTCATGTGAAGATGAACAGGGCCGTGTCAAGCCAGCTTGACATAGGTAACTTCAATATTTAGAATTAAAAATTCTCATTCTTCAGAAATTCGGATAACGCGTTTTCCCCCCTGTGGTCGGCTACAAAGAGACTCCATTCCACTAGGTCGATAATTGAGGCGATACCGGCCTAGGATACAGCAACAAAATGCATTCCGGACAGGGCCTTCGGCGTAGGGTCCCGGTCAACAAACCGGAAATGACGATATCCTGATTTTTCCGTAAACATCCTCAAATCAGTTCAGATAGTTTTCACTAGGATGTCTGGGCGATGAGATGTCGTTGAAGACTCCATCCACTTGAAATAATATACTAATTTATTTAACTTGTTCTGTGATGTAGAGGTCGGAGGTCCAACTCCTTGGCGGGAAATTCAAGTTTTTTATATAACACATGGGTAGTGGTTTCCTTAGGTTGGGTACTCTGAGTGTGCGACGCTGAACCGGATCTCGACAGAAGACGAACGCTGCTGATTGGCTGCTGGCTCGGCTCCACAAGATACTCTCCAATATGGCCGTCGTACATTGACAGTTCATAAACAAACAAAATAAGGAATGTCTTAAAATCTAATTAGTAATTACAAGTTTTCTCGAGAGTTTTTGAGCAAGGTGTCCCTAGATTGCCGATGTTATCTGACATGAAAAATGTCTAAGAAATTCTAAAATACGGTAAGGTGTTTCTCAAGAAAAATTGATTTCAAAAATCTTAACCTGTAACTGGCAAAATTTTTGCCACGTTACAACACCCCCTTTCTTAGGAAAAGGATCAGCATGAACTTACTCTTTCAAAATGACACAACTCTCCGGCAGACAGATATACTCAAAAACTCACAAGATCAACAAAATTATTCTCTATGATACTATAAAAGTCAACAACTAACTTCTTACCTGAGTAACCAATTTGGACATTTCAACATCATTCTTACATCTAAAACAACCTCTCTGATTCCTTCTCACTGTTAATTACTTATAATTCTCAAAAAACAATCTTAAGTCCTCAAGTCTTCTACTTGCTACCCCAATGGTATTATAAAAGAGATTAGTGGTCGGCTGAGATCAGTTTAAACGTGATTTATTCATGGACTTAAATTCAGTCATAATTTTAGATTAAACAACAATCTTTAATCAAATAATTTTCTTATCTTACATAATAATCTTAAGTCAAACATGACTTAGTTTAGGAGATCATTGGTTACATCATAACACTGTTTTTTTTTTATTAATCTAGTAAGTCTTGGTTCACTGAGAAATTAAACAACAAATTTGTTCTTAAGTGGAACACAGGGGTATGTTTATAATTAGGTAACTCAAAATCAAAAAAAATTTTTATCTTCCGTGATTCAGGATTAAGGAATAACAGAACATAGGATTATTGTAATAAAGGAAACTCAAATGATTCGTTGTGAAGCGAGTGATCGCGCGATAAAACGGTAGATATAGAACACAAAAAAAATATAAAACTTTTATTTTTGTGGGGGGTTCGACTTTTGAGTCGATTCTTGCGCGAGAGCGTTACGTCGGCAATTTTCACACGATTCTTTAACGGTATCTTTTTCGCCACAAACGGTGCAAAACAGGCCGGACTGGTCCTTAGGACATCTAAACTGGGAATGTCTCTCACTTTCGCAATTCCAGCAACCATGAATGGGGTTTCTCCGAAGCCAAGCAATGGTTTCCTCGCTTACGTTTTCCGGAGGCTCTACTACGACTTCGAAAATTAAGGGTATTTTACGAGACAGAGAAGTGTGTGCGCGTGATGTTTGAATTTCTCGAGTTGATGATGAGTTTTCACGTGAGAGTGACGGATAGTCATAACGAGACCAAACTGTAGGAGATTTCTTTAATTTCGAAGGTACGGGATGGGGAGACACGGGATCGTGGGAACGTTCAGGACGTACAAAATTTTCGCGTAGAATGGGGGTCCTACAACATTTCCGGATGAAACTATTTTTAGATTTTTATAGTTATCAGGTCGAGGTAAGTTAAGTTTTGGAAGAGTATAACTTGAAATAGGGGTAACACGATTTTTCTCATTGGAGGGTGGCAATTCCGCGACACACGATTTTTCGTTTGAAGTCTCTTGCGGCGACGAGGGTCTTAGGACAGGATTAGATGAGGTTAAGTCAGAGGGGGGTGGGACGGTTACTCTTTGGGGATTTTCAGGTGGAACTACCGTGGAAGTTGCGATGGGAGAGTCTTCTAACGCTTCTGTTTGTGATCCAACGTTTACTAGCGTCATTACAGTAGTTTCTGGAGTCTGCGTAGAGGTATGACGGAGCAGGTGTCTCATCTGAGTCTGGATCTTTACGTTCCGTTGTTTCGGCGCCTTGATTTTTGGTATGGCTCCTTTGGACGGATCGCCAGCTTGAGCCTCCTCATCGTCAAAGACTTGGATCATCGCGTCTGCTGTAGGTGGTGGTAATGGTTACCAGGTGAGATTTAATTGCCTCATCAGCTCGGGGAGATAATCTTCCTCATTAGAAACAGTTCCACGGGCAGTAGTTCTGTTATGTTCTCTTTCGACTCTTAAAGCCTCTTTAATGGAAGGGAACAGACCAGGGTACATAGATCGTAACTTCATAATGATCTGATAATGTGGCTTTAGATAATACCAACCTGGACTATTTTTCTGGATCTCCTGATCTCTCTCGGTCCAAGTTAAATCAACAGCTTTAGGTGTAGAATAGCTAATAATCTGCTTTTCTAAATCGTCGACGACCGTGTATAAGGCATCATTAAGTTTCCTCATTTTGGTGGCCTTAGATTTGCATCCGTTGGATATCTCCACTAATTTGGCTATGGTCTCCAATAGTTGCTCTATGCGAAGTTGTGGGTCACTTGAAGGTAGGGCTGGATCAGCTTTTGGACTCGACGGGTTATTATTTTCAGCCATTCTGATGTTTGGTGACACTCTTTTTGGGTTTGGTCACTCAGGGATTATCTGGAAAATCATTAATAACATTAGATTCTACATATGGTTTGAGATCTTTAATGTGACATTTCGCGATCTTTTTCTGATTAAAATCGACTAATTGATAAACAGTAGGAGATAGGACTTTGGACACTCGGAATGGACCATGGAATCTCGGGTTTAATTTTGCCGAAACTTGCTTCAGTTTAGAAGATAGATTTCTACTTTTCATCAGGACTAAGTCGCCAACTGTAAACTTTAATTGTCTATGTCTTAAGTTGTAATACTTTGCCTGACGTTGAAAAGCAGATTCAAGGTTCGTGATTACCCATTCTCTCATCAACTGCAACTTTTTCATCCTATCTTCCCACAACTCAGGCTTATTAGGAGAGACTTCAACTTTGCCTTCTTTTCGTTTCCTCTCAGAATTGATTGGTTTGAGATTTTGCCCAAGGTTCAGAAAGTCAGGAGAGATTTTTAAAGATGTATGGTAAGCTGTATTGTAGGCGAACTGAAAATCGGCGAGATGCTGATCCTAGGTCCTATGATCTTGATCAATGAAAGACACAATCATCGTTTTCAGCACCCGATTGACTCGTTCTACTGGGTTAGCTTGCGGATGGTATGGGGGGGGGTCGTAGTATGATAGATTTAATACTCAGTTGCCATCGTTTGAAGAGCCTTGTTGATAAATTCTGTACCGTTGTCTGTCAACAGGACTTGTGGTGTGCCCCATCGAGTAATAACTGCTGAGTGGAAGGCTTTACATACCAGTTTGCCTGTGGCTGAGCGTAAGGGTATTATCTCAATCCACTTAGTGAAAGCATCTTGAAAAACCAATATATACTCGAACGAAGATCGACTCCTCGGAAATATCGATCTTTGGCCCATCATTCCTGCAGGGGCTTTATTATCGGCTTTACACATCTCACATTTGCTACAACTTCTAACATATTCCGCTACTTGATAGTAGCATCCTGGCCAGTAATAATCTCTGGCTACGCGAACGTAAGTCTTCTCAGTGCCTAGGTGACCGGATTGAGGGTCATCATGAGCGTCTTTCAGGATGATGTGTTTCTCTGAGTCATTGGGGACTAACTTCCACCCATTTAGGTCAGGAACTAGACAAGATATAACTGGGTCTGGTCGATAATGATATAGAAGATTTTCTGCGATTCGCCAGGTGGGAAATTTCTCGGGGAATTGTGACACAGCGAGATACTTTCTAGTATACCATGTAGGGATCTTTGTATTCACTAGGAATAACTTTTCTTCCAACGAGTGGTCTTGGTCACTCTTAGAAACCTTATGCATTCTTGATAGGGCGTCTGGTACGTGATGATTGGCTCCTTTTCGGTGTATAATCTCGAAGTCATATTCCAGTAATGAAAGTGACCATCGTGCTAGGCGACCAGTAGGATTCTTCAAATTATGTAACCATCTGAGGCTACTATAGTCAGTTATGACAGTAAAGTGGTATCCTTCTAGGTATGGTCTATACTTTTGGATAGCCCAAATTATTGCCAGACATTCCTTCTCGGTGGTACTATAATTTTGTTCCGCTGAGGACATTGCCTTACTTGCATAGGAGATAACCTGTTCGACTCCGTCAATCGTTTGAGTCAAGACTGCTCCTAGGCCGGTATTACTGGCATCTGTTTGGAGAACGAATGGGACTTCAAAGTTTGGGCACGATAATACTGGAGCTTGAGACAAAATTTGTCGGATATCCTCGAATGCTTGTTGCTGCTCTTCTTTCCAAATCCAGGGCTGCTTTTTACGTAGTAGTTTAGTTAAAGGTGACACGACAGTAGCGAAATTCGGGAGAAATTTACGGTACCAAGATGACATGCCAAGAAAACGTCTGATTTCTTTTAAGTTTCTGGGAGCTGGTTAACTCAGAATTGGTGCAACTTTCTCTGGATCTACTTGTAGACCTTTCTCGTTAACTATGAATCCAAGGTATTGTACTTGAGAAGTACAAAACTCACTCTTATTGATGTTGATTTTGAGTCCTGCTGTCTTAATGATCTCGAGAATTTTCTTTAACCACATTAGGTGCTCTTTAAACGTTTCTGTTACGATGATGATGTCATCAAGGTAAGTAAAACAATAGGGTTCAAGTTCGGGTCCAATAAGTCGATCCATCATGCGTTGGAAAGTCGCCGGCGAGTTCGTAAGGCCAAAAGGCATTCTCTTGAAGTGAATAGTCCGCGACCTGGTACAGTAAATGCTGTATATGCTCTGCTTTCAGGACGCAATGGAATTTGCAAAAATCCCTTATGGAGGTCGATTTTCGATATATATTTGGCTCGCCTTAATTTGCTGAGGATACTTTCCATTTGGGCCAGAGGATACGCGTCTTTCTTAGATACTTGATTAAGTTTTCGGAAATCTAAGCAGAACCGGTATGTCGAGTCTAGTTTCTTGATCATTACGACCGGGCTTGACCAACCACTGTTGGATGGTTCTATGATGTCATCCTTTAACATCTGGTCTACCTCGGCCGTGCAGTAACGCTGCTTAATGGGCAAATGTCCGTTTACGTCAATCTCGTGATCTATTACATCGGTTACTCCTGGCTTTTCGGTATCCACAGGGAGTTCCTTATCAAGAAATTGTTTCAATACGTCTGCCTGACCCAGGTCTAATTCTCGTATACCATGGCATTGTACGGGGACCTTTTCAGAATCAAGAAATTCATAAGTTTGATGAGGTTGGTCGACAAAGATCCACTGCCTAGTACGGAAATTTACATCTATGCCAAAATGTCTCAGAAAGTCTAACCCGAGAATTAGAGGTACCGGTAGGGTGTCCATTATTCGTACAGGGACTATCATTTCCTGGTATTCTAGTTTCATTGGCAAAGACATTACTTGTGACATTACTTCTATGGTTCCGTTTGCCAACTGTACCAATCCGATTCTTTCGTTGACGTCCAGATTGAGATCACTAATTATCTTTAATCCAGATGGTCCTATGAAGGTTCTGGATGCCCCACAATCTACCATTGCTTTAATCTGTATTCCACTAACTTCAAGGTAAATATACATCGGAGGTTCTAAGTCCTCGAATTTGTGAGGGTAAGGGATGTCAGATAGCTTAAAAAGATAACTTGATCCGATCTTAAGATTATCCTTATTTCCATCTATATCCATCGTAGTCTCTTGTAGAGGAAAAGATTCTGAAGGAGGTTTGTTGGTTTCCAGAATTACATTTTTGTCATCGATAACAGTAGAGTCACACAGGGGAGGTTGTTCAACGACCGATTGCTGAGGGGTATTAGTATTCTTCGGGGTTACGCTGACAACAGAGTCGGTATGATCACTTGTTAACTCAACTGGGGTTGTTTTCTGTTCCTCCTTCTCTGCCTGTGGGATTTGTCCATGATCAATCTGGAAATAGGGCCTATCTAGTGTAGTAGGAATCGGACTGGCCCCTTCTAACGATCCCGTGACTCGTTTCCCATGCAGTTGGGGCATTTGGGTCTTACAACTTGCTTCTTGCCACACTTAAAACAGAATATTCTTTTTTCTCCTTTGCACTGACTGTGACGGTGGCTTTCCTCATCACAATTCCAACAAACAGGTTAGTCCGACTTGATATCTTTTTCTTTGACATCCCTATTAGCTGCTTCCTGGATTGCCTTTGGGACGGCGGCCTGTGGTTGGTTAACTTTAGGGTTATTATTCTTCGGGGTTCTTTGGTTATTATTGTTGTTGGGAGTGTGTCGTTGTTCAGTGGGCTTAGGTTTGCTTTCCAGTGCATATAAAACTTCTTTGTCGGACCCTGATTCGGATTCTACTAGTTCTGAACCCATATACTTTAAATTGTCTCTTCTCTTAGTTGGTTTTGGTTGATTCGGCTCTTTGTATGCTAGGTCTGGTAATAACGACCTTTCCGGCTTTGGAGGGGGTCGGAATGTTCGTACTACCCTATAGGCCTTTTCTGTCGCCACTGCAATCTGTTCCAATTGAGCGAAGGTCCTATGGTGGATCGTAATATCGATAAATGAAGTCTGGGAAGTAAATTTCTATGGGCGAAACTAATTTCATCACTCTCGGATAATCTCGGAGATACTCGGTCAAACATGCCCAACATGCAGGTTAAATAGTCGGCAACTGGTTCATGTTCTCCTTGAGTTCTCTTGTGAATCTCCTGGGTCAATTCAAACTGAAAGTCCGGATCACTGAATCTCTCACGGCAAGCGAAGGCAAATTGTTCATACATAGACCAATATCGACGATGGCCTTCGAACCACCTGGCTGCGATTCCTGACAGGAAGAAAGGCAACAGTTGTAATAATTCACGATCGTCAATGTGAATCATTGCCCTCCCGTCGTCTATCCTGGTGAGAAACGTATAAGGATCCTCACTACGGGACCCAGAAAACTGTAAGTTCCATTTCCTCATTATCTCATAAGTTGAGGCAAGAGGATTGTAGTTGTTTCTTCTAGGTAACGTTTCATAAAATCTCCTATGATTAGGTGGATTATCTCGGTATTCACGATGACGATAATGATCCGAGGGGCGTTGAGTATAGGGGTCATCTCTCCAATCACGCTGTTCATCGGAGTCGTCATATTCTCTTGATAAATTCCGCGGCGGTTGTCGAGATCTCCTTTCTTCAGGTCTCGGTTCAGCATAACATTCGAATTCATTACCTCGGTAGAGATTCCTTGGTGTGTATCTTGTGTCTCTAGGGGGATATCCACGTCCACTAGGGTTTGGTGTGGAGGCTTCGCGAGTGGTAGGACGAGGTGTAGGTCCCGGATTTCTCCTACTACCGGTGGGATTAGGACAATCTGTGGGATTAGGGTTTCGGCTACTCGTATGCGGTTGTGGTTCCCTGGGTGTGAATCCTCGAAATCCTGTATTAAAGTTTTCTCTTCGGGAGCGTGGTGAGTCCTGTTGCGGAAATCTCTCACGGTCCCTCGCTTCTTCATTAAATTCGCTGTCGTTAGCGCGTGAGGGTGGGGGGTCTCGTGGGGGTCTGGATCGACTTCCTGAAGGGGGCATGTTCAATGGTTCTACTACAAAGTACCTGCGTCTATGTCGTGGACTCTCATTGGGTCGATATTCCAAATTTTCATTTCGAGAATTCTGCCGGTGTATCGACGCTCTTTCAGACTCATCATAATTAGATTCTAAAATCGTAGCTCGGGACATCCTTTCCGCCAGGTTCATCTTTTCTACAAGATCTTTTAGTTCACCGCGTTGCTGTCGTTCATAGCGAAGCAAGCGTTGCCTTAGTACAGGTGCTGATCCATCTAGTGCTTGGTTGCGCGCGGATAATTCCAATATTAGGACTTCACGATTAATAGTAGTTATCCACTCGTCTCTTGGATCGAGTTGATGAACTGTCCCTTTCGGCTTCTTGGAGGTATTCTTTGTGGAATTACCTTGGTTTGTTGCATCTTGCGGTATTCTAGGGTTAGAGAAGGTTCTAGGGTGGAAATGGGTATTCGGATCGTCTTTACTAGTTTAGTTTAGGTTACTCAAAAAGAGTCAATAACTGAATTTTACAAAATTATTCGGAAAAATTCAAATAACAGAAATTAGAATTTAACGTCGGCATACATGTCGACGGCTCTCACCATGCTCAGCGCTCTTGAGAATTACACATCAATTTTTATCAATCATTTCCGTACATCAAAATCGCGAATTAATCAAAATAACGTGGGGATAAACACTGGGGGATATTTCATTTTGATTTTATCTTTAAAGTCCAATAATGCAAATAAAAAAAGGGAATATATTCTACACGTGGTTACTCATCGTGAGAAGGTTTCTCACATAAACACTTTTTCTTTAAAGTTTATTTTCACGAAATTTTATTTGACACTGATTTTAACCGGAAAGTCTGTCTAAACAACACGAGATGAGTAAATCCATACCTGGGATTATCAGCAAAGCCACACAAAGTCTGACGCCACGCTTCTCTCTAAAACACCTTGGAATGCGTCACTACTGAAGCACTCGGCGATCCAGGGAAAAAGAGAGTTAGTTATCGAACTCCAATGTATTTATCGGCCGATCATTTTCCATCCACGTCCTTCCTTTATCCTCCGTCTCCTTCCAGTCCATTGCCGCCGTTTCAATAGTCCATTCGCTGTTTCACTGTGTCATGTGAAGATGAACAGGGCCGTGTCAAGCCAGCTTGACATAGGTAACTCTAATATTTAGAATTAAAAATTCTAATTCTTCAGAAATTCGGATAACGCCTTTTCCCCCCTGTGGTCGGCTACAAAGAGACTCCATTCCACTAGGTCGATAATTGAGGCGATACCGGCCTAGGATGCAGCAACAAAATGCATTCCGGACAGGGCCTTCGGCGTAGGGTCCCGGTCAACAAACCGGAAATGACGATATCCTGATTTTTCCGTAAACATCCTCAAATCAGTTCAGATAGTTTTCACTAGGATGTGTGGGTGATGAGATGTCGTTGAAAACTCCATCCACTTGAAATAATATACTAATTTCTTTAACTTGTCCTGTGATGTAGAGGTCGGAGGTCCAACTCCTTGGCGGGAAATTCAAGTTTTTAATATAACACATTTGTAGTGGTTTCCTTAGGTTGGCTACTCTGAGTGTGCGACGCTGAACCGGATCTCGACAGAAGACGAACGCTGCTGATTGGCTGCTGGCTCGGCTCCACAAGATACTCTCCAATATGGCCGTCGTACATTGACAGTTCATAAACAAACAAAATAAGGAATGTCTTAAAATCTAATTAGTAATTACAAGTTTTCTCGAGAGTTTTTGAGCAAGGTGTCCCTGGATTGCCGATGTTATCTGACATGAAAAATGTCTAAGAAATTCTAAAATACGGTAAGGTGTTTCTCAAGAAAATTGATTTCAAAAATCTTAACCTGTAACTGGCAAAATTTTTGCCACGTTACAAGATATAGTTATTATGTGTATAATGGACTATCTTTCTTCCTTATTTTGTTTATGAAAAATAATCTTCTATTGTAAAATACAAATATAAATGACAAAAAAATTATCTGATGCGAAATTTCATTACTTTCGTGGTTCTTTCGTAATCCTGTTCGTTACAGTTTTCATATAATATGAATATAATATAATTAAATAAATTATACAGTTCAATAGTAAAATATATTTTATGTAATTAACAATTATTTAACATTTAAATATGGAGATTATTATATTCAGAAAAGGTATTTTATTCCAAATCTCTGAATTTTTTGGAGCGAGTTTTTACTCCCTTAACAGAGATAATTTATTCATTCTAATCAGAGTGAGAAATACACTCTAAAAAAGTGAAATCTCATTTTTAAAGAATAAATTTTTAATCTAGTTTGAATGGAAATTCACTTCAAAATTAGAGTGAAAGTACACTTTTTGATTGGAGTGAATTTTCTCTCCAATTCGTTGTGAGTGAATTTTTACTCCAATTTGAGTGGAAATTCACTACAATCTAAAAGTGGACTTTCACTCTGATTTTTGAGTGAATTTACATTCGAACTGAAGTGAAAATTCACTCTTTAAGAGTGAGATATTAAAATTTTAGAGTGGATTCCTCGTCCCGATTAGAGTGACTCAATTTTTACTGTTCATAGAGTAGAAACTCGCTCTAAAAAATTGAAAGATTAAGTCCTCTTTGGAATAAAAGTATTATTTGTAAATATACACCGAAAAAAATGTGAATGTCCTTATTAACCAGGAACCTATAGTCAATCGTAGTGTAGTAAATATAATAAGGATTCCTGGTTCATTTAATTACGTACCTACGATTAATTTTACAATTCAGAACCTAGTAGCAAAAACCCTGAATTTCCTAGTCAAATTTGCTAGTAAACTTGGTTAAGGAGATCATTTAGGACTTTGTAGAAATTTAATCAGTTTGAC
Organism: Ganaspis brasiliensis; assembly: GCA_037103525.1. Taxonomy (NCBI): domain Eukaryota; kingdom Metazoa; phylum Arthropoda; class Insecta; order Hymenoptera; family Figitidae; genus Ganaspis; species Ganaspis brasiliensis. Next base: position 706,278 of record JAZKLR010000113.1, read on the forward strand.
ACGTGTAAATAATTATGAATAAAAACCTTTTTAAATAAGTTTTTACTTACAAAATGTAAAAATCAAAACATTATTATTAATAAAATTTTTAAATTTTAGTTTTCAGTCTTAAATATAATCAGTTCTATACGTTAAATACGTATGCAACTTTTTAGGTTATTATTAATTACATTAGAAAATATACACTAATCAGTCAAATATAATTTAATACATATACTATTTTTTTAAATTTTCCAAACAAAGAAATAATATTTAATTTTATTGACACTCGCGTTATAAAAATTTTCTTCGTTCAGGCACAGTTACATTTTGGAGGTTGATGAGTATTTCACAAAGTTCGCACTGAGTTTAGATTTTAACGTTATATTTTTGTAACATTGCATAAATATATTTAAAAATATAAGTACGTATTATTATATAAAGAAGTCGTCGCGCTTTACTCTCCGTATTTGGAACGAGTATTATCACGACACTCGCGCTTTGCGCTCGATTCTTAAAAACACGAATTAGAGCAAAAATAGGAAAATAAAATCACCGAAACACTGCACTAGTGTACAACTACGTAATATCCCCTCTGAATCTGGATTTTAAATAAGAAATGTCAAATTAGCTTGATTTGTTGAGATTACCTAAAAAAAACTGCTAAAAAAAACACGAATTTGAGCCAAAATAGGAAAATGATTTTGCCGAGAGACTATACTAGCGAACAATAGGGTGGCTCAAAAAAAAAAATTTTGATTTTCATAAACCTTACTCCCCAATTTTGTTCTTTGGCGAAAAATATAAGATACGTATTTTTTTATTTTTTAATATTAACCCGTGCCGCAAAGCCGTTAAAAATTACCATTGAATTCCCATAGGAAAAATGCATTTTTTCGTAAATTTGACATAAAATCGTGAAAAATTATCCTTTTTCTTTCTGTAAACGATATTTTTGTTCATGAATGTCCAAGTAATAAAAATCTGTCGTATATTCATTAAATAAATTATTTTCACTATTTTTTATATGACTGTAAAGAAACCCCATAAACGTAAAAAACCTGGAATTTATTAAAAAAAATATAAATTATTATTTTAAATGCTTTTTCTTCATTCATTGATGTTATTATCAAAATATATATTATTTTTTATGTTTTACCAGGTTACATAATTTGTTTAAACAATTTATTGTTGCTATTTCCCTACAAAATGACAAATAAATCGAGCGTTTTTCAATTTTCTTAAACTTTCTAACTTTAGACGCTTAATAGAAACATAAATTTATATATATTTATGTTATATAAATATTTATTATTAAATTAAGACGCTATCAATTATTTAAACAAATTTATTTATTTATTTAACAAATTAACGGGTTATACCCTTTTGTACAAAGTACTCTTAAAAACTAATTAGTTGTATTCTACAACTTATTTAAATAACAAATCAATATAATTGCTAGTCGTAGCTATGACACATTATTTTCAAAAATTATACGGCGCAATAATAACCTAAATCTTTCGATTTCAAGTTCGTAAAAATCTATATTCTCTGAGAAACTGTTTGCCTCTCTGCTCAATCTACTGATTAAAGAATGCTTTCCATAATTCGTTCTATGAAATGAAATTGTAAATAAAGGAGCAAATCTTGTAGATCTAATATTTTCATGCAGACCAATCAATGACTGCAAAGGATGACAATTCAGTTGACCATTGACCAGTCTATAAAAAAAGACCAAATCAATATACAAAAATCTAGAATTAATTTTAGGTATATTAAGCAGAGAACGCAGATTGTCATAATCATGGGCGCGCACGTCGAACTGTATATTAAGTTGACGCGCAGCAAATCGAAGGAACCTATTCTGAACTCGCTCTAGTCTTATTAAGTTAAATGTATAATGTGGCACCCAGACTACCGAAGCGTGTTCCAAAATTGACCGAACAAGAGTGTAATACAAAATTTTTAATGTTAACATATTATGAAAAGCTGAGGCATTTCTCATTATGAATCCGAGTGTTTTGTTAGCTTTGGATATTATTTCGGAAATATGTTCATTAAAGGAGAGATCTTTGCATAACAATACACCCAAATCCCGAACTCGATCCACCCTTGACAATTCAAAAGAACCAATAGTGTAGCAATAAACATATGTTTGTTTTTTCGCAAAAGTTATTACCGAGCTTTTATTTAAGTTGATTGACATATGATTATTGTCACACCACTCCTTAAGACGATCGAGGTCAGATTGGATCTGTTTGAAATCGACGCATGGGTTGTCTGAGTGAATAGTTTTATAAAATTTCAAATCATCAGCAAATACAGAAAAACTTGAGTAAATAAAAACCGATTTAATATCATTTAAGTATAAAATAAATAAAAGTGGTCCAAGGTGTGATCCTTGAGGCACTCCTGAAGTACATTGAAATGGCTCAGAATAATCCTGTTCAATCCTGACCAGATTAAATCTGTCAGATAGGTAACTTTTAAAAAATAATACCAAATTCGCGGGCACGCCCATGTTTCTCAATTTATTTAAAAGTATACCATGATCAATTGTATCAAATGCCTTACGTAAATCAACATAAATAGAATCTACTTGTTTCCCAGATTCAAGATTTAGTAATAAGGAATTCGTGTATAAACCAAGGTTAGTAGTTGTTGACCTTCCTCGAACGAAACCATGCTGCTCTTCGATAATAGAGCTTGATAAAGCTGAGTAAATTAAATCATATAGTAAGCTTTCGAAGATCTTAGGTATGGCGCTGAGGATGGTTGTTGGTCTATAATTTGTTACATTATTTTTATCGCCGTTTTTGTAAACAGGTATAATTATACCTTTTTTCCATTCAAAAGGAAATGTACTAGTTTTTAGTGACAAATTAAACAAAATATGTAATGGTTTAACAAAAGAGAAACATAAGGAACGCAGAAAGGAGGGGGGGACTTTATCAGGACCGGGTCCTTTATTGATATCGAGATTTAATAATTTAGAAAATATTTTGATTTCTGTCAAATGGATATTACGTAACTCCTTACTTTCTAAGGCATTAGGAGCATTTATATGTTCCCGATGTAAAGAGGTTGTATAAACCGAACAAAAATTCTTAGCGAACAAACTTGCAATTTTTTCTGAACTGTTGCCCACATCATTATCAAGGTACATCAAGTTAGGTAGACGTTTATTATTGCGAATAGTGTTTATATAATTCCAAAAAACTTTCGGACTATCTATAATCGAGTTTTCAGTTTTTTTAATATAATTATTATAACACAAGGTTGAGAGTGACTTGCATTTGGATCTCAATTCAGAAAATAATAAATAACTGTTATTACTTCTAATCTTGTTCGAAATCAAATTTTTGTTTTATACAGCCATGTAATTTAGTTGCCTATAATTAAGGGATTTCGCACGTCTCAAGTATACTTAGAATATAGGTAGCGTTAGTCTATCGCTCGATATCATTAAATTAGCATCACCGGTCAACTTATTTCAAGCAATTTGTATAAATTCCGGTATACAAGTGATTGTAAAATTATTAAGTTTCGACTTATAATAAATAATTATATTATTGTTTACAATGAACAAATTTTGTCTATTTTATTTGATAAACTCGCAATCCCGGAACATTTGGTCCTTCGAGCCGGATCGGTGGTATATTTTAGATTAAATTGCAGTGACATAAGGTGCAGTGAAAAGTGCAGTGCAGTGTAGTACATGGAAAACAATGAACCTTGCCAAAACTGTTTTTTTTAGCATAAAATATTCTCTTCTTAGTCACATCATCTGAAAGAGAAAAATTTGCTGAAACTTTAATGTGGTGTTTTACATTTATTGAACTTTTTGTTAATTTTTAATTAACAATTCAATTCTGGATTATATTTGGATGATAATTGAGAACATTAAAATTATCTACAATTCGACATTTATCATCGTCAACTTCTGCTATTGTTTTCCTTCGATTGACCTCGACATGGGTGTTCAAATATACAAATTCTTCGGCGATTATCTTATATACTTGTGTGTTACTACTTCTCTACTCACACACTAGTATCACCTCTTCTCACCGTTAAGGGATGATTATTTGACACTTATACTACTGTGGAGCTGACTGACTAATGCCAACTACTATCACTTACACTGTCAACCTTCCTGCACTACTACATCTGCATACTTACCTGTACATGCAATATCAGCTGCGAGCGATAGACTCTAATGCCTTTTACACTCACAAAAAGGCTTGTTACATTACAAAACATTGAATTTTTTGAAATTCGACTTTTGAAACTTAAACCTTGAAGATTGGTTTCCGCCTGAACTCATAACCACTACAATTGGATTGGACCTTCAATTGATTGCTACGAATTACTGACGAACGTTAAAACAATCGGAAGTTGCTGCCCTTTGACCACTGTCTTCCTCATCAGCAAGTTTCAGTACAACACACCTCAGATTCTGCAATCGCGACATCAGTTTCAACTCCTCGCCTTGTTATGTGAGTTCGTTCCATATTTACAAATTGTCAACTTCGTTCATTATTTGAACTCTATTCTACACACATTATGTATTATTACTTATGAATTTTGACAGCTAGCTAAGTTTAAAATTTCTAGTTCTTAATTTAGTAAATGCGCTCTAAGTATAATTATTTTGATTGAAAATTTAATTTTTAAATTTAGATTTCAAAGTTTTCGAATTTTATACAGTAACTATTTTGCTTAAAGGAACTTTAACGTAATTATTTAATCATTATTTGAATAATCTCGAAGAAGAAAATGTGTGCGAAAGTATTAAATTGAGAATTCAGTTTTGTAAGAATTTTGTAGAATTCATTTAAATTGATCTGCCTTATCAATCTTGTTTCAAAGAATTTAAATGTAATTATTTAAAATTTTCTTGATATAGTATTCGAATTTCATGTTGTTTATTTTATGGATCTCTGTTTCAACAAACTAAAATTAGGAATGTAAGAGAGTACGCCATAGTTGGTTCACTATTTACATTCTATTATTGATTTACATTGATATAGTAACCTCTATAATTCCGTATGTGGTACCCTTGATTTTTTATATAATTTTCTCGGTTTAACACGGTTCTTTCTCTAACTCGGACCTCGTTTATTATAAGCATGGCTCCTCCTAATTTACAAACTCTTGTAGCATCTCAAATGACCATTGCTGGTCACATTTCTAGATCATATTTAAATTTTCAAAAACTTGGGAATGCTGCTATGACCTTGGGGGCATGTGAAGCGAGATTAGAAAATTTAGAAAAGAAATGGAACACATTTCAAGAACAGCACGATATAATCTTGACTCTTGGTACGCCTGAATCTATTGAAGAATTAGATTATATTAAAAATGATTGGATTTCGGTGGCTGAAGAGCAATATCTAACGCAAAAGGGCATTTTCCTTGATAAATTAAAATCTTACACTCATGCTTCTTCCCACAATGCTCAGTCTTCAGCCCAGAGTCCAGGACCCGTAGCTGAAACTCAGGCTCGACAACACCTACCCCGTATCGATATACCCAAGTTTTCTGGAGATTATCTAGAGTGGTCTAATTTTCGAGATTTATTTAAATCTATGATCCATGACAACAGTTCCTTATCTAACATTGAGCGCATTCATTATCTTAAACTTTCTCTCACAGGTGAAGCAGCATCACTGCTACAAAATATTCCCCCTACTGCAAATAATTTTGAACGAGCATGGACAACTTTAACAGAGCAGTACCAAAACTTGAGAATGTTAGTAAACGCTCAAATTGGTATTCTCTGTAAACTAAAGTCTATGAAGTCGGAATCCGTAACTGAACTAAAAGATCTGTTTAACCATACCAATGATGCAATTGGTAATCTTACAGCTTTAAACAGAGCAGTAGATCAGTGGGATGATTGGTTAGTCTACATCACTGTTCAGAGATTAGATCCTCAAACTCGACGAGATTGGGAAAACTCTCTAGGGGCATCCACGAATCCACCAGATTTTGAATTACTTAAAATTTTCTTATCTACACGCATTCGCACTCTAGAAGCCTTGTCTAACTGTTCTAATATATCAAATCCACATGTTCGAACAGCTAATCCTCGTAGTAATTCTGACAATTCTAAAAAATCTGTTAAGGCTCATCCTGCCACTAATTCACATTCAAAGGCACAAAGTAAGCCACAACAATGTCCTTGTTGTAAGCAAGATCATTACCTAGGAGCATGCGCAGAATTTAAGGGTAAATCCATACCACAAAGGATGGAATTCGTTCGCTCTATTAAACATTGCTTTAATTGTTTTGGCTTACATAGTATTAAAGATTGTAAGTCTCAGAAAGTATGTCGTACTTGCTTTCAAAGACATCATTCTCTGCTGCATGACCCGGCTAGGATAAAATCACATATACCCCCTTCTGAAGCGGACGGGAAATCGGATACTTCCTCACATCCACAACCCGGTCCCTCTAAAAGTACGGTTACAGGACATATAATTGATACTTCGGTGACCAAACACTCCCCTAAGCTCTTAGGCACCGCTGTGGTTAGGGTTTCATCAGGAGATGGAATGTCCACTTCAGCTAGAGCCTTAATAGATCCTTGTGCAGAATCCAACTTTATTTCGGAGTCCCTCACTCAACGACTCAAATTACCCAGAAAGTCTACCAACTTAAATATCACGGGGATAGGAGCAACTTCCTCTGGAAATTCGAGAGGTTCTGTAGAATTTATAGTTTTGCCTCGTTGTACTAATACTTCCTTTGAACTTAAGATTTCTGCCCTAGTATTAACACGATTAACAGAATATCTGCCTCCCAAATCTCCTCTGTCAAACGACTGGCATCAGCTTACCGACATTGAATTAGCTGACCCCAATTTGGACTCAGGGCAACCTGTTGAGTTGTTACTTGGATGTGAGGCCTATGCTATCATGATACGACCAGGACTAAGAACTGATCCTCACGCTCCAATTATTGCTCAACAGACAGCCCTGGGCTGGATTCTGACAGGTTCTGCGGAAAGACCCTTAAACTCTTCCAGCAGAGATTCAATACCATCCCATCCTGTTGTTAGTCTACCTTGTGTAGTACAAAACAATCTACCTCAGATTCTTCAGCGATTTTGGGAGCAGGAGGAGATCTCACAGCCCTCCTCAATCTTCTTAACAAAAGAGGAGCAGGATTGTGAGAGATTCTTTTCCGAGACTCATTCTTGCACAGAAGATGGACGATATATGGTACGACAACCTTTTAAGAGCAATCCTGAATCTCTGGGCGAATCACGAATTCAAGCTCTACGCACTCTTAAAGGTATGGAGCGTAGGTTTGATCATGATCCATTATTACACAAGGAATACAATAAATTTTTGAATGAGTACTCTGATCTGAAGCATATGGAGCCAGCCCCTGCGAAGCTTGATCATAATGCTTGTTACTACTTGCCACACCATGGCGTTTTTAAGGAGAGTAGTACAACCACCAAGCTACGTGTAGTATTTAATGGCTCACAACGTTCATCCACAGGAATCTCTCTTAATGAACTACTACACACAGGCCCGAAACTCCAAACTGATATATCAGACATTCTTTTACGATGGCGTACTTTTCGAATCGTTTTCTCGGCGGACATCGAAAAGATGTTCCGACAAATTTTACTACATCCCGAAGATAGAGAGTATCAAAGGATTCTCTGGAGAACATGCTCATCAGACTCCCCTCTTACCTACAAGCTCACAACTATCACATATGGGTTAACAAGTTCACCATACTTAGCAATTCGTGTCCTCAAACAACTCTCTTGTGATGAAGCTAATCGTTTCCCAAAGGCAGCGTTATCATTGTCAAATCAAATGTATGTAGATGACCTCTTTGACGGGGCTGATGACATTGATACTGCTCTTAAACTGCAAAAGGAATATATTGATCTTCTCATGGCGGGCGGACTTCCGCTCCGTAAATGGACCTCTAATGACTCATCTCTATTAGATCATCTTCCTAATGAATGGGTTGCTTCAACACAAACATTGAGTTGGAAGTCAGAGGAAGAGCATATTCTCTTAGGGTTACATTGGCGACCCGAATCTGACACATTCGTCTTTCATTCCACACTTTCTGAATTGCCTGAGACTAACACTAAACGAACTGTACTTTCGAGTATAGCAAAGCTATATGATCCTTTAGGCTGGTTAGCACCTCTAACAATTTCCTATAAGATCTTTATGAGAACCTTATGGGAGAAAGGTATAGATTGGGATTCAGTACTACCTAAAGATGTTCTTGTCAAATGGATTGATCTGTACAGTTCGTTGAAAAATGTACATGTCATCCATATTCCTCGTTGGCTTGGGATTTCGAATAATATATTATTCTTGGAAATCCACGGGTTTTCAGATTCATCAACTCTTGCTTATGCGGCTGCAGTTTATGCTAGGGTTTGTTCTTCTGCTCCTGAAATGTCTTGCAAGCTTATATGTGCCAAGACGAAAGTAGCTCCAGTTAAACAATTGAGTATTCCCAGACTTGAGCTATGTGGAGCTCAACTCTTAGTTCGCTTGACAAGGCATGTTTGTACTGCTCTTCGCCTTGATAATGTTGCTATTCACTTATGGAGTGATAGCACTAACGTATTATGTTGGATTCGAGCCCATCCCTCAGCGTGGAAGACCTTTGTAGCCAATCGGGTGAGCTTCATCCAAACAACTCTACCAACAGCGTCCTGGCATCATATTGAAGGTATTGAGAATCCTGCTGATTGTGCGACACGCGGTCTATCACCTGAACAATTAGAAAAACATAAACTTTGGTGGTTTGGTCCCCCACGCCTTACTCTTTTCAACGAACCTTGGAGTAAGGACCAACAATTCCCTGAACCAACCGAGCTGCTGGATCAAAAGGTCATTGTGCATCAAACGGTAATTACAAGTGGAGAAAAGGAGGCCTGGGATCTATTCTCTCCCTATGCATCATCACTTCTAAAACTACTCCGCATCACCGCTTGGTGTAGACGATGGCTTTTCCACCTACCCAGATTTCAAAATTTGAATACCCTTGATCTAGGTAATGTCTCAAATCTTACACCAACAGAGATCAATAGTGCACGGCTCTTTTGGATTGGTACAGTTCAGAAAATGGCATATCGGGCTGAAATAGCAAAATTATCAGGCCCAGATGGCATACTTCCAACGAAGAGTTCCTTGGTATCCTTGAATCCATTCTTAGATGAAAAGAGTATGTTGCGTGTTGGAGGAAGGTTAAAACATTCCATTCTCGATCCTGACGAAAAGCATCCATTGATCCTTCCAAGAAAATCTCCAATTACTGATCTCGTTATTGATCATTGTCATAAGCGAGCGCTACATGGAGGAACTCAGTTAACTTTAGCTACACTGAGAAGACAGTATTGGATCACCCAAGGTCGCCAGGCTGTTAAGGCTAGAATCTCCAATTGCACGACTTGCTCACGTTATCGAGCTTCTCCTATCGTGCAGCGAATGGGAAATCTGCCGGCAAATCGTGTGCAACCGAATCGAGCCTTCATGAATACCGGCGTCGATTATTGTGGGCCCTTTCAAATCCGAGTTAGCTCTGGTCGTGGACGGCAATCCCAGAAGGGATTCATTTCTGTATTTATCTGCCTTTCTACGCGAGCTGTTCACTTGGAGGCAGTGTCCAATTATTCCACTGCGCAGTTCTTAGCAGCATTCAGAAGATTCTCAGGGCGCAGAGGTATTCCGATGACTATACGTAGTGATTGCGCTACCAATTTTGTTGGTGCGGACTCTGAGTTGCGTCAGTTATTTTCTGCCGCTTCTCAATTCTCTAAAGGTGTTGCCGAAACTCTTGCCAATGATGGGACTACTTGGCTGTTCAACCCACCTAGTGCTCCTCATCAAGGAGGTATTTGGGAGGCAGCAGTCAAGTCGGTCAAACACCACCTTAAACGTGTCATTGGAGATGCAACCTTAACATTCGAAGAGCTTTCGACCTTGTTAACTCAAATTGAGGCTTGTTTGAATTCAAGGCCTCTGCAGGCACTCTCTGACGATCCTAATGATCTTTCGGCCTTAACTCCAGGACACTTTCTTGTTGGAATGCCCTTGACTGCGGTTCCCGAACCCTCTCTATTAGATTTTAACATAAATAGATTAAATCGATGGACACTAGTACAAAGAATGCACCAAGATTTTTGGCAGAGATGGTCGAAAGAGTATCTTCATTCTTTACAAACTTTGCCAAAATGGCAGAGGCTGCAGCCATCAGTCAGGGTTGGTGATCTTGCTGTTCTTAAGAATGAGGCACTGCCTCCTTCAAAGTGGCCATTATGTAGAGTTGTTGACGTACATCCAGGCGATGATGGTCTGGTCCGTGTCGTCACTGTCAGGGCGGCATCCTCGATTTATAAACGACCCATTACTAAATTATGTCTATTACCAAATCAAAACAATGCTTATAGACCTCTTGTTGATTGAAGCGGGGTCTGAATTAGTGAAATGATATTAGTTTCGATAGCTCTAAAAGAAAAATTTATATTTTCTCTTGTCAATTGCTATGGCGAACTACTCAGCTTACCAAGTTTAGTACCAACTACGTTAGTTATTTTCGTTTTCTTTATAAAACGAGACGGGCGGAATGTTCGAAATCAAATTTTTGTTTTATACAGCCATGTAATTTAGTTGCCTATAATTAAGGGATTTCGCACGTCTCAAGTATACTTAGAATATAGGTAGCGTTAGTCTATCGCTCGATATCATTAAATTAGCATCACCGGTCAACTTATTTCAAGCAATTTGTATAAATTCCGGTATACAAGTGATTGTAAAATTATTAAGTTTCGACTTATAATAAATAATTATATTATTGTTTACAATGAACAAATTTTGTCTATTTTATTTGATAAACTCGCAATCCCGGAACAAATCTTAACGTACTTAGCGTGAGCAATCTTTTTTTCAATGACTAATTTTTTAAGCTCAGTGTTAAACCACGAGGGATAATTAGATTTGAAAACGCTTTTTATAGGAATGAACAATTCAATCGCTAAATACAGAATATTATAAAATTTTTCAACAGCTTCATCAACACTTTCAGAATTGAGTTCCTGTTCCCAGTTAATTGAATTCATATAAGATACCAAGTTAGAAAAATCGCCATTTTCAAAGTCAAATTTTATGTCTGTATCATTTTCTGAATGTTTAAAGACATGATCTATAACGATGCTGATCAAAAGTGGAGGATGGTAGTTATCTATGGGTAACAGTTCTTCGCCTGATAGAGCAACAGTTACAATAGTTTGATCTCCAAAAACCAAATCTAGTAAAGAGTTATGTATATTGGGGAAGACATTAAGTTGTGACAGGCCCATAAAATCTATAGTGTCGGAAATTAAATTAGCTATCGAACTTAATTGAGGTGATAGATCCAAGCTTAATATACACGAAAAATTATTGTCAGTATAGTTCCAATCAATAAAAGGCAAATTAAAGTCACCCATAACACATAAATGTGCCGTGGGATATAATAATACAATTTCCTCAAAAATTTGACACATGCTTGCATAAATATTTAATGTAGAATTAGGGGGTAGATATAAACCACCGATTATGTAAGAAACATTTTTAAAATTAAATTTTATAAAAACATGTTCAATAAATTCACAATCCGTATTAATAATTGAGGCTTTCAATGATCTTTTGACAGCTATTAAAACCCCTCCGCCCCTCAGTTTATCACTAGTGTTACTATTCCTATCAAAACGAAACACATCGAAATTTAAAAAACCTAGCTCCTCAGAGCCAAAATCTGGACTCAGCCAGGTTTCAGTTAATACAATAATATCATAAGTCAGTACAGATAAATTTTGACGAAGGTTATGTACTTTTGTACGCACGCCCCTGACATTCTGGTAGTAAACCAGAATGAGATCCTGAGTATGAAGAGAGGGAACAATACCTTCAGTTGACGAAATATTCGTAGAGTCTATTACACGTAATCCATTGAGCGCGTCTCTGTATGCACTATCGGTGTTTCCACTTGAAGTTGAGGCTTGGATTTTATGAGAGTGGGGATACCATGGCGGAACACTAATTTCAAATCTTCCTCCCCTTCTTGAAGACGTATCTCCAACTTGCTTTTCAAGGATTTTATCTCGTCCAATTGCAATTTTGTTCTGTCTTTCGCCATCCAGAGATTTTTTATTTTGATTGAAAGGCCTGGATCCTTTTTCGCAGCTACAAATAATTATAGAATTGCTAGAGCCCTCTCCTCCGTTGCACACACTATTTTGACAGGCCTTGGTCGAGGTGGTCGTATCTGCGTAATAGAACCAATTCTAAACATTTTGATGTTCTGTAGTTCTTTTGACGGAATCACATTTTTGAGCTCATTGACGACAACAGAACACAGATCAGAATTTCCAACGTTCCCTGAGGCACTACCACGGGCTTCATGCTCGGGGAAACCAAACAAAATTATATTACTTTTTTTTACAGCACGACTATTTAATTCATCTAAACATGTACGTGCAATACTGTTAGTATCAGGTGCCTTGGTTTTAATCTTCTCCTCAACTACAGTTAATCGGACATTTAAATCTTTAATTGCAATTTCATTATTACCTAGTCTGTGTAGAGCATCATCAATTCTTGCGGACATATTATCAATACTACTAGTTATAGAAGTTTTAAGATCCGAAATTGCTCTCATGACAGGATCCGTGTCGGCAGATGCAGCAGAAGAGGGCGATAAGGAACGCGGTTTGCAGCATCGTGTATAAGATCCATCAGCTAGTGTTGTTAATTTCAAAACACAACCAGGGTGATAGGTTGTCTGACACCCAGGACACAATACTGGTGTTACACGTAATATTTCCTTCATACATTTTCCGCACATTTCAGCTCCTGAAGTGGACATTTCCAATTTCTGGCAATACCGAAACTTTGAGGTTAGAAATCGATCCTGATGGAAATACTCGATTATAATTTATCAGAGCACGTAATAACAGCAGCAAACTTATATTATATGGCAAAAATTTATATTGTCAGTGTCGTAACTACTAGAAGTGAGGTCTGAAGAATAATTAATTAATCAACTACGACACTTAGCACGTGTAGTAGTGTCACTTATAGGTTAGGCAAAGTTATTGAGCGAAAAAAGCGTTCAACATCAATAAAAATTTGCAATTCTAATCAATATTGATAAAAATAAATTATCCACAAATTGTAATGTCCGAAATTTATGAAAATAATAATATCTACTGATCAAAAATCAATAAAACTCTGAAGACAACACAAGAAGCGTGTATCGTTTAAGCCACCTAGCGGCGAATTGTTGTTATATATTATTGTTGTTATATATTAACTTTTTCAGAAATGCTTAAAAAGAGTTGTAGTTTTTTCTTAATTTTGCAACTTGCTTTTCTTGAATCAACCACATGTTAATAAATTAAATAAAATTATTATAAAAACAATTATTTAAACAAATTATTGTTGTTTTTATTAACTTTTTCAAAAATGCTTAAAAAAAGTTGCAGGTTTTTCTTAATTTTGCAAATTGCTTTTTTTGAATCAACCACATTTTAATAACATAAATAAAAATTATTATTATAATAATTATTTAAACAAATGATTGTTGTTATTTTTTAACTTTTTCAAAAATGCTTAAAAATAGTTGCAGGTTTTTCTTAATTTTGCAAACTGCTTTTCTTGAATCAACCAAATTTTAATAAAATAAATAAAAATGATTATTATAACAATTATTTAAACAAATTTTTGTTGTTATTTTTTAACTTTTTCAAAAATGCTTATAAAGAGTTGTAGTTTTTTCTCAATTTTGCAAATTGATTTTATTAAACCAGTCACATGTTAATAAACTTAATAAAATTATTATTTTAACAAATATTTAAGCATATTATTGTGGTTGACTTAAGAAAAGTGATTTGCAAAATTAAGAATAAACTACAACTCTTTTAATGCATTTTTAGAATAGTTAATAAATAACAACAATAAGTTGTTTAATTAATTGTTATAATAATAATTTTAATAATTTTATTAACATGTGGTTGGGTTATTAAAATCAATCTGCAAAATAGACAAAAAACTACAACTCTTTATAAACATTTTTGAAAAAGTTAATAAATAACAACAATAATATGTTAAAATAATAATTTTATTATGTTTATTAACATGTGGCTGGTTTAATAAAATCAATTTGCGAAATTGAGAAAAAACTACAACTCTTTATAAGCATTTTTGAAAAAGTTAAAAAATAACAACAATAATTTGTTTAAAGAATTGTTATAATAATAATTTTTATTTATTTTATTAAATGTGGTTGATTCAATAAAAGCAATTAGCAAAATTAAGAAAAAAATGCAACTTTTTTCAAGCATTTTTGAAAAAGTTACAAATAACAACAATAATTTTTTTAAATAATTGTTTTTATTATAATTTTATTTTTATTAAGTAAACTCAAAATTGTTTTAAAAAAGAATTCTTGACAAAATTATTCAAAAATGAACAGTAAATTACATGCAATAAATGTGCAACAGAACTTGAGATAGAATTTTTATAAGATATAAAATAATTAACTAACGTTTAATAAATTATTAGTCTAGAGAATAATAAGAGACGTATTTATTTATTGAAAAATTTATTATGGACAACCAAAACAAACCGGAAAAGTCATTTAAATCACTTAATAATAATAATTAATAATAATTTAATGAACTAATTAAATTTTAACAAATCAATAAAATTAATTTAATTTCTAAAATTAGGGTCACCCACATTTTCTTCAAAACTCAATTGTCAGAATATCCATTTGGCCGAATTTTATTTATTTAAAATTGCATTTATCAGAAATCTAATTTATCCAAATACCCATTTCTAGGAAAGCTCATTTGTCTGAAAATGCATTGATCAAAAATCTAATTTAAAATAGAGGTAAATCCTTCCATATTATTTAAGTTGAAAAACCAATAAGTGATCTTAGGAAGGTAAAATTGAATAAAACTTCAACAATTTCGTCAAATTATCATAGCGACGTTTCCTTGGCTAGGTTTGCCAACCTCTTCAGGCTTCACACACACAACAAATAACCTCGCTATGATAATTTGACGAAATTGTTGAAGTTTAATTCAATTTTACCTTCCTAAGATCACTTATTGGTTTTTCAACAAAAATCTAATTTGTCAGTAATTTGAATTATTTACAATCTTCTTTATTAAAAATTGCATTTATCAGAAATCTAATATTTCCGAGATTGCATTTCTCAGAAATGGCATCTGTCCGAAACTTCATTTATCAGAAATTTAATGCTTCCGAAATTGAATTTTTTAGAAATCTCATCTATATGAAATTGTATTTATCAGAAATCTTTTTTGTGGGCAATGTCATTTACTAATAATCTTACTGAACAGAAATTTCAATTATTGCGACTTGCGAGTTGTTACACTAATCAGTTAGGGGAGAGTGGCCATCAATGTACCAGTTTTTTCAATGAACCATTTCAATTTTCTCAGAAACAATTAAATAAAAATTCTCCTAATTTTAAATATAAATTAAGTTTGCGTAAACACACTACGTCCATAAATTTGAGACGTGTGGATTTATTCATTACAGAGAAAACTGGAAAAAACTGTTTTTGATGTACTGAAGAAAAAATTTACCTAAAATAAAAACACGTTTTTTAATTGAAATAAGGCCATTTAAAAATAAATGTACTTACGATTTATTTTGTTTTGGACCTTAACTACAATATTCTAATGAGATAAAGATTTTGAAATATTGGATTAAGTTATAAAAAACCATTTTTGTTGCAAATGTCATGTTGATTCAATGTACCAGGGAACAATGAACCACCTGGAATTTCAGTGTATTTTCGATTTCTAGAGTGGTATGCCTGATTATAAAACTAAGCATGCGTACAGCATGTTACAGCAATTGTTATCAGTACTTTTCTCAACATAGCAGAACTAAAATGCCATTTTAGATAGTTAACTTAAATTTGAGGTATATTTATGTTATACATTATCAATTAAAGGTGTTAAGTAATAATTTTTTATAGTATTTGATAGAAAATAAGTTTGTTTACAAAGTGAAAATTGCAATATTACTATTGTTAAACATTTTTAGTATTATTATAGAGGTGGTTCATTGTGTACCCAGGTTGTTGAAAATGAAAATAGCTTGTTACTTTAGAAAAACCCTAAATTCTATTATTTAATCAAAATAAATCGTGTAAAATATGTGTGCATTACCTAGATAAGTGTTGTAGTTTTATATTGATGCAAAGAAGTGCTTGAAATTGGTGAAATTCAATAAGTACTATGACCTTGAAAAAAACCCGGTACATTGATAGCCACTCTCCCCTATACAATAACACCTCCATTGATATTGATATTTTTACGTCATCACAAAACGAAATTAGGAATTCAGCTAATGCATTTGTTAAGTCCCTACGAATATGATATTCGAACGCTAATTTGTAACATTTAATTTTCCTCTACTGAAAACATTGTTTTTATGTTTTCAGATCATTGATTTTTGAATTATATTACAGTTCTTTCAGTATAGACTTTTGTTATATATTTAAACTTAAACATTGCATAGCGCTCTCATTTAGCAATAATTACACTTGTACCTCATATGCGAATATGTACCTTTGTAGCCCTTTATGACCCTTGATGGTCGCGGGCGTATGCTTGTAAATAAATAAATAAATTAATAATAAATTATCAGAAATTTCATTCATACAAAAACGCATTTATCGAAAATCTTATTTCTCCGAAATAGCATTTAGTGGAAATCTCGTTCTTCAAAACATTAAATTATTGCAAATTTCATTTATCAAAAATTGTATTTATCAGAAATTCCATTAGTCCGAAACTGCATTTGTCAGAAACCTAACTTATTACACAAAGCATTTAACAGAAATCTCATGTGTCCGAAATAGCATTTACAAGAAATCTACTTTCCCCAACATTGTGTTTATCAAAAAACACATTTATCCAAAAGTGCATTTTACAGAAATCTCATTTGTCCAAAATATTATTTATCAGAAATGTAATTTCTCAAAAATGTCAATTTTCTGTAATTTTATTTATCGAAAATTGCATTTATTAGAAATCTTTTTTCTCCGAAATTGCAATTATTAGAAATCTCATTTGTCCGATATTGCATTTTCAGAAATCTCATTGTTCCGAAATATTATTTTTCAGAAATCTCTTTTGTCAAAAATGTTAATTATCAGTAATCTTATTTGTCGAAAATTGCATTTATCATAAATCGCAGTTCTCAAAAACTTTTATTATCAGAAGTCTCATTTGTCTGATACTGCTTTTATCAGAAATCTCATTTGTCAGAAAAATCAACTATCAAAAACCTCATTTATTTAAATTTTAATTTGTCAAAAATCTAATTTATCAAAAATTGAATTTATCAGATTTTCTTAGTTGTCCGAAATTGCATTTAACAGAAATCTATTTTGTCAGAATTTCAAATTATCAAAAATCTAATTTGTCAAAAATTGCATTTATCAGAAATCTTATTTGGCAAAACTTGAATTTATCAGAAATCGCATTTGTCCGAAATCGCACTTATATCAGAAGTCTCATTTATCCAAAAGATTATTCTCCATAACCTTCAATTGTGCGAAAGTCCATGTATGTACAAGAAATCTAATTTTCACAAACTTCCATTATCCCAACATTTCTCTTTCCAAGCGAGTTGCCCGTCCCTGGTCTAGTCGGTAAAACAGAGTGCAGTTTAGAATGAATTCGAAGCGACATATATTCTGTTTTACCAAATAGACCAGGGACGAGCAACTCGCATGGTAAGAGAAATGTTGGCATAATGAAAGTTTAGGAAAACGAGATTTCTTGTACATGGACTTTCGCACAACTGAAGGTTATGGAGAATAATCTTTTTGATATATGAGACTTTCGCTAAGTGCGATTTTTGATAAATGCAAGTTTTCACAAATAAGATTTCTGATAAATGCAATTTTGGACAAATCAGATTTTTGATAATTGGAAATTCTGACAAATTGGATTTCTGTTAAATTCAATTTTGAACAACTAAGAAGTCTGATAAATTAAATTTTTGATAAATTAGATTTTTGACAAATTAAAATTTGGATAAATGAGGTTTTTGATAGTTGATTTTTTGGATAAATAAGATTTCTGATAAATTAATTTCGGTCAAGTGGATATACTGACAATTGAGTTTTGGAGAAAATGTGGGCGACCCTAAAATTATACTGATAAAACATATAATTTTCTACAAAAAATTATTCTTAACTTCTAAAACCAAGAAAGTAACGTTGAAAAACTTACTCTGATTTCCCAAAAAGATAACAAGGATTTACCACACTAAAAAATAACCCTTATTGAAAAAAAAAATTTTCATTAAATTTATCATCTTCCAAAAAAAAATATTTCCAACTTCTACAACCATGGAGCTAACGTACAAGAAGGTTCTCTAATTTTTTACAAGAATGACAGGGGTAAAGAACTATTAAAAGTCACCCTTAAGAATATAATTGAAAAAATTTTTTGATCAAAATTATCATTTTCGACAAAAAAATTATTTTCAACTTCTAGAACAATTGAAGTAACTTCTAAGGGTTGTTTACCCCTGTTATCGGTTTCAAAATCTAGGGGACCTCATGCCACTTTACTTTCATGGTTGTACAGGTTGAAAATAATTTTTTTTGTAGAAAATGATAATTTTGATGAACGTAATTTTTGAATAACATTTGTAAGGGTGACTTTTAAGGGTTCTTTTCCCCTGCTATCGTTATAAAAAATTAGATAACCTTCTCCCACGTCACTTTCATGATTGTTGAAGTTAACAATATTTTTTTTTAGAAAATGATAATTTTGATAAAAAAAATTTTATTAATATTCTTAAGGGTTACTTGTAAGGCTTGTTTACCGCTGTTGTCAGTGTGAAAAAATAAGAGAACCTTCTCCTACGTCAATTCCATGGTTGTAGAAGTTGAAAATAACTTTTTTTAAAAAACTGAAAATTTTTATGAAAAAACATTTTTATTAATATTCTTAAGGGTGACTTCTAAGGGCTGTTTACGCCTGCTATCAGTCTAAAAAATTAGATAACCTTCCCCTACGTCACACAGTGGTCTGAAACCCGATTCTAGCTGGACAAAACTATTCACTCAAGAACGCTTTGATACAATTTTACGCCACTTTGTTTCTAGCAGTTTTTGAGGCCGCTGATTACAAATATGAAGTCAGATTTCAAAAATTCAAAATGGCGGATCTAATATGGCGGACCAAAAAATTACGAAATCATTGTATTTTACTAAAACATGGTATTTTAAGGTTTTTGAGGTCGCTGATTAAGAATCTGTTGTTATATTTTAAAAATTCAAAATGGCGGATTCAATATGGCTGACCTAAAAATAAAAAAATTGGTTTATTTTAGTATAACGAGAAATTTAAGGGTATTTGAGGGTATTTAAGGGTATTTCGTAATCAGGTCGCTGATTACGAATCTCAAGTCAGATTTCAAAAATTCAAAATGGCGGATCCAATATGGCGGACCAAAAAATTACGAAATCATCACGCAGAAAAATCGAGAATTCAAGAATTATATTGAAGCCTAAATTAATTGCAGTAAATAGTTGGTTAACTATACTCAGTACTGTTATACTAGAATGATTCCTGTTATATTGGACTAAGTCCTAGTAGTGGAGCAATTCATATCCATCACAACGTTCCCGAAATCATACATGTGCGGACTAGGAGTGAGTCCCAAACTTTTCACCTTTAAGCGCAAGTGGTATATAATTCAGTGCTTTTTAACTGTAATGAGTTTCAAATATACAGCACTGCTTTGCTGTAATTCGTGATGGAAATGAATTGCTACGCTAATAGGACTCAGTACCGTTTTTTTAAACTCGATTTTTCTCCGTGATTGTATTTTAGTTAAACATGGTATTTTAAGGTTTTTGGGGTCGCTGATTACGAATCTGCTGTTAGATTTTAAAAATTCAAAATGACGGATTCAATATGGATGACCCAAATATTACAAAATTGGTTTATTTAAACATAACATTGTATTTAAAGGTTTTTGAGGTCGCTAATTACGAATCTGAAGTCAGATTTCAACAATTAAAATGGCGGATCCAATATGGCGAACTGAAAAATGAAGACATTAATTTATTGTAATATAACATGGTATTTAAATGTTTTTAAGGTTGCTGATTACGAATCTGAAGTCACATTTCAAAAATTAAAATGGTGGATCCAATTTGGTGGACTGACAAATAAAAAAATTAGTGTATTTTAATGAAACTTGGTATCTTCAGATTCGTAATCAGCGACCTTAAAAACCTTTATATACAATGTTGTATTAAAATAAACCAATTTTGTAATATTTGAATCATCCATATTGAATTCGTCATTTTAAATTTTTAAAATCTAATAACAGATGATCGTAATCAGCGACCCCAAAAATCTTAAAATACCATGTTTTATTTAAAAACAATGATTTCTTCATTTTTTGGTCCGCCATATTGGATCCGCCATTTTGAATTTTTGAAATCTGACTTCATATTTTTAATCAGCGGCCTCAAAACTGCTAGAAATAAAATAGCATCAAAGCCTCTTTGTGCAAATATTTTTGTCCTTTTAGAATCGGGTTTTATGGCCCGCTTTAAACACAAAAATATCGAAAAGTGGCAAAAAGTGGCAAAAAGTGTTAATGGTTACGGAAACTTTAGGTCATAATTCACATTCTCCCATGAATAACTTTTTAAAAAATTTTGAATAATTTTACTTTTTCTATTTTGAAATTTGTATTATACAAGTATCAGACAAACTTACTTTTGTCGTCGGTTTTCAAATATAAACATTAAAAATAAAATAATTTATCTAACACTATCTTGTAGTGTGTGAATCAAACTATAGAATTCATATAGGATTGTTTAAAATTTGATGATTTAATAGGTCACGAGCTGCGTTTAAATAAAACTATGATTTTTAGAGCAAAATCAATTGTGCGTGAGTTTACGCAAGTACAAGCATTAATAAAGAAATATGAATTTTTTTTAGTGATTGAATCACACAAAAACGGATGCTCTAGATATTATAAAACATAAAAATACTAAAAAAAAATTTTTTTAAAGACATCGATTTTCCGACTTTTGTCCACCTAGAATCAGGTTTCAGACCACTGTGCGTCACGTCCATGGTTGTAGATGTTGAATATAATTTTTTTGTAGAAAATGAAAATTTTGATGAAAAAATATCGTATGACACGCGTGCGGATAATTTGGCGGTTCCTAAGAGTACGAGCTACCACACTCGCCTTCGGCTCGTGTTGTAAACCACGCACTCTAGGAATCGCCAAATTACCGCACTTGTATCATAATGTACTATTTTATTAATATTCTTAAGGGTGACTTTTAAGGGTTGTATACCCCTATTATCAGTGTGAGAAAGTAGAGAACCTTCTCCAACCTCACTTCCAGGGTTGTAAAAGTTGAAAATAATTTTATTGTAGAAAATGATAATTGTGTTGAAAAAAATTTTTGATTAATATTCTTAAGGGTGACTTTTGAGGGTTGTTTATTCCTGTTATCGGTGTGAAAAATAATTAAAATAATTAAGATTGAAGAAAATAATAAAAAATTGAGGAAATAAATTGCAAATTTAACATATAAATTGAAAATTTAAGAATTAAATTGAAATTAGAAACTAACTGTACATTTCATGGGCTTTTCGCTTCCAAGTAAGCAAAAGAATTTTCTTCCTCATAGAGGAATCAACTAATGAATTATATCAAATTTTATTATAGAAGATCTAAAAAAAAATGAATTTTAAAAGCAGAAAAAATATACAAACATGAAGTCTGTTATGAAATTTTTATCAATAAACTTTTATATTTATAATCTATATATTATATATTTATATTTATAAACTTTTATAGGTCAATCGATTCGTTTTGAGATAAGGAATATGATGTTTCTATTCATTAAGTTACATTTTTAGTATGGAAAAAAATTTCGTCAAAAAACAATTCTTTTCGATGAAAACAATTCTAAAAAAAAATTGATTGCATATTTTCCAAAATCCTTGTATCCAAATTTAGATATTAATGAGCTTAATAAATCATTCAAATTTTATTGAATTTTGTTGAAGCGTTCTCGACATATCTTGTACAAAAAAAAACGCTATACACACACATATATCTGGACATTTGCTTAAGAAAAAAAATTTACGCTTTTTAGATAAAAATGAGTACATTTAGACTGTTTTTGGAAATTCGAAAACCTTAACGATCACAAAGTTTCCTTTCTCAGGAAGCAAAAGAAATTAAAGATTTAAAACAGTTTTGTTACATTAAACTGAAAAAAATAATACAAAAAATCAAAGAATAATTGAGGCAGTTTGTGCATAAACTGCACAAGTGCATAAACTGAAAATGTTTAGGAATGAATAAAAACTGTTTTTATTGTAATTGTGGTAATTTTTTTCAATTCTGACTTTTGCATTTTTTCCTACTAACCCATAAGCTCAAAAATCCAACATGATTGATTTATATTTTTAATTAACAGAAGGAATAAAAAAATAAATCAAGTGAAGTATCGCAGTTTTATTAAATGTTTAATAACATTTATTAAAAAATTTTAATTTTGATAATTTATATTAACATTTTATAAATAACTAGCCACCAACAGTACTTTTTAAAAGAAAGTATTTTCTGAGAAAGAATATTTTCTGACAAAAATTGTTTTTAACAGAAAGTATTTCATTGTAGACAGTACTTTTTGGCAAACATTATTTTCTGACAGAAAGTTTTTTTCCCACGAATTATTTCCTTGTAAATGTATTTGAAACAAAAGTGTCTAAGCAACATAATTCTCTTAAAAAAAAACTATTACATTCTAAAATATTTTATTAAACTCCACACCAAAGAAATATTTTCCTATGTCAATACTGTCTTTTAGTAAAAAATGTAAAATGTAATTCTACTTTTTCAACCAATTTTATAATGACTGTATAAATCAATTTAGGTACAAAGTTGAACAAAGTTTTAATTCAAAAAAAGTGTCATTAAAAAATTTTGATTTTACAATTTTTGTACTATTTTAAAATTTTCTGATATTCTTTGTGACATTGTACAATTTTTAATTTTACAATTCACTAAAATTTGTTAAAACTTGACTCAATGATTTCACTATAATTCGAGATTTGGAATATTTTTCTTTTAAATTGATAATTTTAAGAACTAACTTGTATATTTTTTTTTATATTTCATGTAATATTATTTTGAGTCAACATAACTTGAAGATTAAGAAAATTTAAGAAAATGGAAATTTTCAACCATTGGATTTTGTTTTATCAAGCATTTAAAACTGTTGAAATTTAAATATTTATTTGCAATTAACCAAATTTATTTCTTTGGATGTTCCCTGGAGGAATATTTAAGATTTTTCAATTCTTGAACGGCTTTATCATTTATTCAAGCAATTGCTCTGATCTCCTGTTGTCAAGAAAAGGCATATTTAATTTAATTTTAAAAGCCGATATTATGTTAGTTTGAGACTGAAGAATATTGATGACTTGTATCAATTTCACTTTGGAGTTACAACTTTAATATTCAGTTTGAAAAATAATTATATTAGAGGAGTATTATGATGATTCACTAGCTTGCATCGAATTAATTCAAGAAATTAATTTTGAAGAATAATAATTTTAGAATCCTAAGATTAATTTTGAAGAATAATTTTAGAATCAGAAGATTAATTTTGAAGAATAATTTAGAATCCGAAGATTAATTTTGAAGAATAATTTAGAGTCCAAAGATTAATTTTGAAGAATAATTTTAGAATCAGAAGATTAATTTTGAAGAGTTATTTTTAGAATTTTGAAGATTTAATTGTTTTCTACTCTTTAATTACACAGCCCCACAAAAAAAAAGTGTCATGTACTTTTGACCGGAATACCCTAGCCCTATGTATTTTGACGCGCTGAACACGAATCCGAAGTCAGTTTTACTCCATCACGTCAGGATTTTTTCCTAACCTCAAAATCAATAAAATGACACTTTTTGTTCATTAGCATGTGAACCCGACTTAACATTAATACATGCCTAGAGCGAATAGAAAGCTTGGATTGTGACCTTTAAAACGCTTTTTTAAAAATTGTTCTACGATGATTTTTAACGCAGTTATGATGTTTTATTTAAAATCATTTTTTTCCATTACGCCATACCACATCAATAATTGAAGTGTTATTTACATTTGGAAAAAATTTATATTTTAAATAAAACATCATAACTTCGTTAAAAATCATCGTAGAACAATTTTTAAAAAAGCGTTTTAAAGGTCACAATCCAAGCTTTCTATTCGCTCTAGGCATGTATTAATGTTAAGTCGGGTTCACATGCTAATGAACAAAAAGTGTCATTTTATTGATTTTGAGGTTAGAAAAAAATCCTGACGTGATGGAGCAAAATGGACTTCGGATTCGTGTTCAGCGCGTCAAAATACATAGGGCTAAGGTATCCCGGTCAAAAGTACATGATACTTTCTTTTTTTTGTGGGGCTGTGTTATTGTCCTTTTCTTTTGTTTTAATCCATCAAATTTACATTTAGTCTAGTAACTTCGTTTGTTAATAGTGATATTTATTTTGTGGTTGCCCTAGAAATTAGGCGAAAATTGCAGGAAAATCGAATTCGCTCCCCGTTCGCTCCCCGTTCGATTTTCGCTCAATCCAACGCAAAACAACAATATAAAATGACTTAAAAGTTTTTGCAAATGAATAATGGATGCCTCCTCTATTAGTTTCAAACTTTTTTATCTATTACCGAACAAAATTAAACAAAAATTGAAAAACTGCGCGTTACTTACATATCGTGAAAAGATGAAAACTTTATCAATTTTTGCCTCGCCAGAAAATTTTGGCAAAATACACAAAAACATTTTTAGACAAATATTAATTATTTTTTATATTTCTAGATCTAATTTCAAACTTTTTCATTTATTACAGAACAAAATTAAACAAAAATTGAAAAACGTCGCGTTACTTTCAAATCGTGCAAAATGAAAATTTAATCAATTTTTGCCTCGCCAGAAAAATTTGGCAAAATACACAAAAAAATTTTCAGACAAATATTAATTATTTTTTTTATTTCTAGATCTAATTTCAAACTTTTTTATCTATTACCGAACAAAATTAAACAGAAATTAAAAAACTGCGCGTTACTTTCAAATCGTGAAAAAATGAAAATTTAATCAATTTTTGCCTCGCCAGAAATATTTGGCAAAATACACAAGAAAATTTTGAGACAAATATTAATTATTTTCCATATTTCTAGATCTAATTTCAAACTTTTTTATATATTACTGAACAAAATTAAACAAAAATTAAAGAACTGCGCGTTACTTACAAATCCTGAAAAAATGAAAATTTTATCAATTTTTGCCTCGCCAGAAAAATTTGGCAAAATACACAAAAAATTTTCAGACAAATATTAATTATTTTCCATATTTCTAAATCTAATTTCAAACTTTTTTATCTATTACCGAACAAAATTTAACAGAAATTAAAAAACTGCGCGTTACTTTCAAATCGTGAAAAAATGAAAATTTAATGAATTTTTGCCTCGCCAGAAATATTTGGCAAAATACACAAGAAAATTTTGAGACAAATATTAATTATTTTTCATATTTCTAGATCTAATTTTAAACTTTTTTATCTATTACCGAACAAAATTGAACAGAAATTGAAAAATGCGCGTTACTTTCAAATCGTGAAAAAATGAAAATTTAATCAATTTTTGCCTCGCCAGAAAATTTTGGCAAAATACACAAAAACATTTTTAGACAAATATTAATTATTTTTCATATTTCTAGATCTAATTTCAAACTTTTTCATTTATTACAGAACAAAATTAAACAAAAAATGAAAAACGCGCGTTACTTTCAAATCATGAAAAAATGAAAATTTAATCAATTTTTGCCTCGACAGAAAAATTTGGCAAAATACACAAAAAAATTTTCAGACAAATATTAAATATTTTTCATATTTCTAGATCTAATTTCAAACTTTTTTATCTATTACCGAACAAAATTAAACAAAAATTGAAAAACTGCGCGTTACTTACATATCGTGAAAAGATGAAAACTTTATCAATTTTTGCCTCGCCAGAAAATTTTGGCAAAATACACAAAAACATTTTTAGACAAATATTAATTATTTTTTATATTTCTAGATCTTATTTCAAACTTTTTCATTTATTACAGAACAAAATTAAACAAAAATTGAAAAACGTCTCGTTACTTTCAAATCGTGCAAAATGAAAATTTAATCAATTTTTGCCTCGCCAGTAAAATTTGGCAAAATACACAAAAAAATTTTCAGACAAATATCAATTATTTTTTATATTTCTAGATCTAATTTCAAACTTTTTCATTTATTACAGAACAAAATTAAACGAAAATTGAAAAACGTCTCGTTACTTTCAAATCGTGAAAAAATGAAAATTTTATCAATTTTTGCCTCGCCAGAAAAATTTGGCAAAATACACAAAAAATTTTCAGACAAATATTAATTATTTTCCATATTTCTAAATCTAATTTCAAACTTTTTTATCTATTACCGAACAAAATTTAACAGAAATTAAAAAACTGCGCGTTACTTTCAAATCGTGAAAAAATGAAAATTTAATGAATTTTTGCCTCGCCAGAAATATTTGGCAAAATACACAAGAAAATTTTGAGACAAATATTAATTATTTTTCATATTTCTAGATCTAATTTTAAACTTTTTTATCTATTACCGAACAAAATTGAACAGAAATTGAAAAATGCGCGTTACTTTCAAATCGTGAAAAAATGAAAATTTAATCAATTTTTGCCTCGCCAGAAAATTTTGGCAAAATACACAAAAACATTTTTAGACAAATATTAATTATTTTTCATATTTCTAAATCTAATTTCAAACTTTTTTATCTATTACCGAACAAAATTTAACAGAAATTAAAAAACTGCGCGTTACTTTCAAATCGTGAAAAAATGAAAATTTAATGAATTTTTGCCTCGCCAGAAAAATTTGGCAAAATACACAAAAAAAATTTTAGACAAATATCAATTATTTTCCATATTTCTAGATCTAATTTCAAACTTTTTTATTTATTACCGAACAAAATAGAACAAAAATTGAAGAACTGCGCGTTACTTCCAAATCGTGAAAAAATAAAAATTTAATCAATTTTTGCCTCGCCAGAAAAATTTGGCAAAATACACAAAAAAAATTTCAGACAAATATCAATTATTTTTCATATTTCTAGATCTAATTTCAAACTTTTTCATTTATTACCGAACAAAATTAAACAAAAATTGAAGAACTGCGCGTTACTTTCAAATCGTGAAAAAATGTAAATTTAATCAATTTTTGCCTCACCAGAAAAATTTGGCAAAATCCACAAAAAAATTTTGAGACAAATATTAAATATTTTTCATATTTCTAGATCTAATTTTAAACTTTTTTATTTATTACCGAACAAAATTAAACAAAAATTGAAAAACTGCGCGTTACTTACATATCGTGAAAAGATGAAAACTTTATCAATTTTTGCCTCGCCAGAAAATTTTGGCAAAATACACAAAAACATTTTTAGACAAATATTAATTATTTTTTATATTTCTAGATCTAATTTCAAACTTTTTCATTTATTACAGAACAAAATTAAACAAAAATTGAAAAACGTCTCGTTACTTTCAAATCGTGCAAAATGAAAATTTAATCAATTTTTGCCTCGCCAGAAAAATTTGGCAAAATACACAAAAAAATTTTCAGACAAATATTAATTATTTTTTTTATTTCTAGATCTAATTTTAAACTTTTTTATCTATTACCGAACAAAATTTAACAGAAATTAAAAAACTGCGCGTTACTTTCAAATCGTGGAAAATGAAAATTTAATCAATTTTTGCCTCGCCAGAAAAATTTGGCAAAATACACAAAAAATTTTCAGACAAATATTAATTATTTTCCCTATTTCTAGATCTAATTTCAAACTTTTTTATCTACAACCGAATGAAATTAAACAAAAATTGAAAAACTGCGCGTTACTTACAAATCGTGAAAAAATGAAAATTTTATCAATTTTCGCCTCGCCAAAAAATTTTAACAAAATACACAAAAACATTTTTAGACAAATGTTTATTATTTTTCATATTTCTAGATCTAATTTCAAACTTTTTCATTGATTACAGAAGAAAATTAAACAAAAATTGAAAAACGGCGCGTTTTCATTTTTTCACGATTTGAAAGTAACGCGCAGTTTTTTAATTTTTATTCAATTTTGTTCGGTAATAAATGAAAAAGTTTGAAATTAGATCTAGAAATATAAAAAATAATTAATTTTTGTCTGAAAATTTTTTTGTGTGTTTTGCCAAATTTTTCTGGCGTGGAGAAATTGATTGAATTTTTATTTTTTAAAATGTTGAAAATAACGCGCAGTTCTTCAATTTTTGTTCAATTTTGTTCGGTTGTAGATAAAAAAGTTTTAAAATAGATCTAGAAATATGGAAAATAATTAATATTTGTCTCAAAATTTTCTTGTGTATTTTGCCAAATATTTCTGGCGAGGCAAAAATTGATTAAATTTTCATTTTTTCACGATTTGAAAGTAACGCGCAGTTTTTTAATTTCTGTTTAATTTTGTTCGGTAATAGATAAAAAAGTTTGAAATTAGATCTAGAAATAAAAAAAATAATTAATATTTGTCTGAAAATTTTTTTGTGTATTTTGCCAAATTTTTCTGGCGAGGCAAAAATTGATTAAATTTTCATTTTGCACGATTTGAAAGTAACGCGTAGTCTTTCAATTTTTGTTCAATTTTGTTCGGTTGTAGATAAAAAAGTTTGAAATTAGATCTAGAAATATGGAAAATAATTAATATTTTTCTCAAAACTTTTTTGTGTATTTTGCCAAATTTTTCTGGCGAGGCAAAAATTGATTAAATTTATATTTTTTACGATTTGAAAGTAACGCGCAGTTCTTTAATTTTTGTTTAATTTTGTTCGGTTATAAATGAAAAAGTTTAAAATTAGATCTAGAAATATGGAATATAATTAATATTTGCCTCAACATTTTTTTGTGTATTTTGCCAAATTTTTCTGGCGAGGAAAAATTGATTGAATTTTTAATTTTTTACAATTTAAATGTTACGCGCAGTTCTTCAATTTTTGTTTAATTTTGTTCGGTTATAGATAAAAAAAGTTCGAAATTAGATCTAGAAATATGAAAAATAATTAATATTTGTCTGAAAATTTTTTTGTGTTTTTTGCCAAATTTTTCTGGCGAGGAAAAATTGATTGAATTTTTATTTTTTTACGATTTGGAAGTAACGCGCAGTTTTTTAATTTTTGTTCAATTTTGTTCGGTTATAGATAAAAAAAATTTGAAATTAGATCTAGAAATATAAAAAATAATTAATATCTGTCTGAAAATTTTTTTGTGTATTTTGCCAAATTTTTCTGGCGAAGAAAAATTGATTGAATTTTTATTTTTTTACGATTTGGAAGTACCGCGCAGTTTTTCAATTTTTGTTCAATTTTGTTCGGTTGTAGATAAAAAAGTTTGAAATTAGATCTAGAAATATAAAAAATAATTAATATTTGTCTGAAAATTTTTTTGTGTATTTTGCCAAATTTTTCTGGCGAGGAAAAATTGATTGAATTTTTATTTTTTTACGATTTAAATGTAACGCGCAGTTCTTCAATTTTTGTTTAATTTTGTTCGGTTTTAAATAAAAAAGTTTGAAATTAGATCTAGAAATATGAAAAATAATTGATATTTGTCTGAAAATTTTTTTGTGTATTTTGCCAAATTTTTCTGGCGAAGAAAAATTGATTGAATTTTTATTTTTTTACGATTTGGAAGTACCGCGCAGTTTTTCAATTTTTGTTCAATTTTGTTCGGTTGTAGATAAAAAAGTTTGAAATTAGATCTAGAAATATGGAAAATAATTAATATTTGTCTCAAAATTTTTTTGTGTATTTTGCCAAATTTTTCTGGCGAGGCAAAAATTGATTGAATTTTCATTTTTTGACTAGTTGAAAGTAACGTGCAGTTTTTTAATTTTTGTTCACTTTTGTTTGTTACTAGATAAAAAAGTTTAAAATTAGATCTAGAAATATGGAAAATAATTAATATTTGTCTCAAAATTTTTTTGTGTATTTTGCTGAGTTTTTCTGGCGAGGAAAAATTGATCGAATTTTTATTTTTTAAAATGTTGAAAATAACGCGCAGTTCTTCAATTTTTGTTCAATTTTGTTCGGTTATAGATAAAAAAGTTTGTAATTAGATCTAAAAATATGGAATATAATTAATATTTGTCTCAACATTTTTTTTTTGTATTTTGCCAAATTTTTCTGGCGAGGGCAAAAATTGATTGAATTTTTATTTTTTGACAAGTTGAAAGTAACGCGCAGTTTTTCAATTTTTGTTCAATTTTGTTCGGTAATAAATGGAAAAGTTTGAAATTAGATCTAGAAATATGAAAAATAATTGATATTTGTCTGAAAATTTTTTTGTGTATTTTGCCAAATTTTTCTGGCGAGGAAAAATTGATTGAATTTTTATTTTTTGACATATTGAAAGTAACGCGCAGTTCTTCAATTTTTGTTCAATTTTGATCGGTTATAGATAAGAAAGTTTGGAATTAGATCTAGAAATATAAAAAATAATTAATATTTTTCTTAAAACTTTTTTGTGTATTTTGCCAAATTTTTCTGGCGATGCAAAAATTGATTAAATTTATATTTTTTACGATTTGAAAGTAACGCGCAGTTCATCAATTTTTGTTTAATTTTGTTTGGTTGTAGATAAAAAAGTTTAAAATTAGATCTAGAAATATGAAAAATAATTGATATTTGTCTGAAAATTTTTTTGTGTATTTTGCCAAATTTTTCTGGCGAGGCAAAAATTGATTAAATTTTCATTTTTTGACGATTTGGAAGTAACGCGCAGTTCTTCAATTTTTGTTCTATTTTGTTCGGTAATAAATGCAAAAGTTTAAAATTTGATCTTGAAATATGAAAAATAATTGATATTTGTCTGAAAATTTTTTTGTGTATTTTGCCAAATTTTTCTGGCGAGGCAAAAATTGATTAAATTTACAATTTTTCACGATTTGAAAGTAACGCGCAGTTTTTCAATTTTTGTTCAATTTTGTTCGGTAATAAATAAAAAAGTTTGAAATTAGATCTAGAAATATTAAAAATAATTGATATTTGTTTGAAAATTTGTTTGTGTATTTTTCCACATTTTTCTGGCGAGGCAAAAATTGATTAAATTTTCATTTTTTCACGATTTGGAAGTAACGCGCAGTTTTTCAATTTTTATTTAATTTTGTTCGGTTGTAGATAAAAAAGTTTAAAATTAGATTTAGAAATATGGAAAATAATTAATATTTGTCTCAAATTTTTTTTGTGTATTTTGCCAAATTTTTCTGGCGAGGCAAAAATTGATTAAATTTTTATTTTTTCACGATTTAAATGTAACGCGCAGTTCTTCAATTTTTGTTTAATTTTGTTCGGTTATAGATAAAAAAGTTTAAAATTAGATCTAGAAATACGAAAAATAATTGATATTTGTCTGAAATTTTTTTGTGTATTTTGCAAAATTTTTCTGGCGAGGCAAAAATTGATTGAATTTTCATTTTTTGACTAGTTGAAAGTAACGGGCAGTTTTTCAATTTTTGTTCAATTTTGTTTGTTACTAGACAAAAAAGTTTGAAATTAGATCTAGAAATATGGAAAATAATTAATATTTGTCTTAAAATTTTTTTGTGTATTTTGCCAAATTTTTATGGCGAGGCAAAAATTGATTAAATTTATATTTTTTACGATTTGAAAGTAACGCGCAGTTCTTCAATTTTTGTTCAATTTTGTTCGGTTGTAGATAAAAAAGTTTGAAATTAGATCTAGAAATATGGAAATTAATTAATATTTTTCTCAAAACTTTTTTGTGTATTTTGCCAAATTTTTCTGGCGAGGCAAAAATTGATTAAATTTATATTTTTTACGATTTGAAAGTAACGCGCAGTTCTTTAATTTTCGTTTAATTTTGTTCGGTTATAAATGAAAAAGTTTGAAATTAGATCTAGAAATATGGAATATAATTAATATTTGTCTCAACATTTTTTTGTGTATTTTGCCAAATTTTTCTGGCGAGGCAAATATTGATTAAATATTTATTTTTTCACGATTTGAAAGTAACTCGCAGTTCTTCAATTTTTGTTCTATTTTGTTCGGTAATAAATGAAAAAGTTTAAAATTTGATCTTGAAATATGAAAAATAATTGATATTTGTCTGAAAATTTTTTTGTGTATTTTGCTAAATTTTTCTGGCGAGGCAAAAATTGATTAAATTTTTATTTTTTCACGATTTAAATGTAACGCGCAGTTCTTCAATTTTTGTTTAATTTTGTTCGGTTATAGATAAAAAAGTTTAAAATTAGATCTAGAAATACGAAAAATAATTGATATTTGTCTGAAATTTTTTTGTGTATTTTGCAAAATTTTTCTGGCGAGGCAAAAATTGATTGAATTTTCATTTTTTGACTAGTTGAAAGTAACGGGCAGTTTTTCAATTTTTGTTCAATTTTGTTTGTTACTAGACAAAAAAGTTTGAAATTAGATCTAGAAATATGGAAAATAATTAATATTTGTCTTAAAATTTTTTTGTGTATTTTGCCAAATTTTTATGGCGAGGCAAAAATTGATTAAATTTATATTTTTTACGATTTGAAAGTAACGCGCAGTTCTTCAATTTTTGTTCAATTTTGTTCGGTTGTAGATAAAAAAGTTTGAAATTAGATCTAGAAATATGGAAATTAATTAATATTTTTCTCAAAACTTTTTTGTGTATTTTGCCAAATTTTTCTGGCGAGGCAAAAATTGATTAAATATTTATTTTTTCACGATTTGAAAGTAACTCGCAGTTCTTCAATTTTTGTTCTATTTTGTTCGGTAATAAATGAAAAAGTTTAAAATTTGATCTTGAAATATGAAAAATAATTGATATTTGTCTGAAAATTTTTTTGTGTATTTTGCTAAATTTTTCTGGCGAGGCAAAAATTGATTAAATTTTCATTTTTTCACGATTTGGAAGTAACGCGCAGTTTTTCAATTTTTATTCAATTTTGTTCGGTTGTAGATAAAAAAGTTTGAAATTGGATCTAGAAATATGGAAAATAATTAATATTTGTCTGAAAATTTTTTTGTGTATTTTGCCAAATTTTTCTGGCGAGGGCAAAAATTGATTGAATTTTTATTTTTTGACAAGTTGAAAGTAACGCGCAGTTTTTCAATTTTTGTTTAATTTTGTTCGGTAATAAATGAAAAAGTTTGAAATTAGATCTAGAAATATGAAAAATAATTGTTATTTGTCTGAAGATTTTTTTGTGTATTTTGCCAAATTTTTCTGGCGAGGCAAAAATTGATTAAATTTTCATTTTTTCACGATTTGGAAGTAACGCGCAGTTCTTCAATTTTTGTTCTATTTTGTTCGGTTGTAGATAAAAAAGTTTGAAATTAGATCTAGAAATATAAAAAACAATTAATATTTTTCTCAAAACTTTCTTGTGTATTTTGCCAAATTTTTCTGGCGAGGGCAAAAATTGATTGAATTTTTATTTTTTGACAAGTTGAAAGTAACGCGCAGTTTTTCAATTTTTGTTTAATTTTGTTCGGTAATAAATGAAAAAGTTTGAAATTAGATCTAGAAATATGAAAAATAATTGATATTTGTCTGAAAATTTTTTTGTGTATTTTGCCAAATTTTTCTGGCGAGGCAAAAATTGATTAAATTTTCATTTTTTCACGATTTGGAAGTAACGCGCAGTTCTTCAATTTTTGTTCAATTTTGTTCGGTTGTAGATAAAAAAGTTTGAAATTAGATCTAGAAATATGGAAATTAATTAATATTTTTCTCAAAACTTTTTTGTGTATTTTGCCAAATTTTTCTGGCGAGGCAAAAATTGATTAAATTTATATTTTTTACGATTTGAAAGTAACGCGCAGTTCTTTAATTTTCGTTTAATTTTGTTCGGTTATAAATGAAAAAGTTTGAAATTAGATCTAGAAATATGGAATATAATTAATATTTGTCTCAACATTTTTTTGTGTATTTTGCCAAATTTTTCTGGCGAGGCAAATATTGATTAAATATTTATTTTTTCACGATTTGAAAGTAACTCGCAGTTCTTCAATTTTTGTTCTATTTTGTTCGGTAATAAATGAAAAAGTTTAAAATTTGATCTTGAAATATGAAAAATAATTGATATTTGTCTGAAAATTTTTTTGTGTATTTTGCTAAATTTTTCTGGCGAGGCAAAAATTGATTAAATTTTTATTTTTTCACGATTTAAATGTAACGCGCAGTTCTTCAATTTTTGTTTAATTTTGTTCGGTTATAGATAAAAAAGTTTAAAATTAGATCTAGAAATACGAAAAATAATTGATATTTGTCTGAAATTTTTTTGTGTATTTTGCAAAATTTTTCTGGCGAGGCAAAAATTGATTGAATTTTCATTTTTTGACTAGTTGAAAGTAACGGGCAGTTTTTCAATTTTTGTTCAATTTTGTTTGTTACTAGACAAAAAAGTTTGAAATTAGATCTAGAAATATGGAAAATAATTAATATTTGTCTTAAAATTTTTTTGTGTATTTTGCCAAATTTTTATGGCGAGGCAAAAATTGATTAAATTTATATTTTTTACGATTTGAAAGTAACGCGCAGTTCTTCAATTTTTGTTCAATTTTGTTCGGTTGTAGATAAAAAAGTTTGAAATTAGATCTAGAAATATGGAAATTAATTAATATTTTTCTCAAAACTTTTTTGTGTATTTTGCCAAATTTTTCTGGCGAGGCAAAAATTGATTAAATTTATATTTTTTACGATTTGAAAGTAACGCGCAGTTCTTTAATTTTCGTTTAATTTTGTTCGGTTATAAATGAAAAAGTTTGAAATTAGATCTAGAAATATGGAATATAATTAATATTTGTCTCAACATTTTTTTGTGTATTTTGCCAAATTTTTCTGGCGAGGCAAATATTGATTAAATATTTATTTTTTCACGATTTGAAAGTAACTCGCAGTTCTTCAATTTTTGTTCTATTTTGTTCGGTAATAAATGAAAAAGTTTAAAATTTGATCTTGAAATATGAAAAATAATTGATATTTGTCTGAATATTTTTTTGTGTATTTTGCTAAATTTTTCTGGCGAGGCAAAAATTGATTAAATTTTCATTTTTTCACGATTTGGAAGTAACGCGCAGTTTTTCAATTTTTATTCAATTTTGTTCGGTTGTAGATAAAAAAGTTTGAAATTGGATCTAGAAATATGGAAAATAATTAATATTTGTCTGAAAATTTTTTTGTGTATTTTGCCAAATTTTTCTGGCGAGGGCAAAAATTGATTGAATTTTTATTTTTTGACAAGTTGAAAGTAACGCGCAGTTTTTCAATTTTTGTTTAATTTTGTTCGGTAATAAATGAAAAAGTTTGAAATTAGATCTAGAAATATGAAAAATAATTGTTATTTGTTTGAAAATTTTTTTGTGTATTTTGCCAAATTTTTCTGGCGAGGCAAAAATTGATTAAATTTTAATTTTTTCACGATTTGGAAGTAACGCGCAGTTCTTCAATTTTTGTTCTATTTTGTTCGGTTGTAGATAAAAAAGTTTGAAATTAGATCTAGAAATATAAAAAACAATTAATATTTTTCTCAAAACTTTCTTGTGTATTTTGCCAAATTTTTCTGGCGAGGGCAAAAATTGATTGAATTTTTATTTTTTGACAAGTTGAAAGTAACGCGCAGTTTTTCAATTTTTGTTTAATTTTGTTCGGTAATAAATGAAAAAGTTTGAAATTAGATCTAGAAATATGAAAAATAATTGATATTTGTCTGAAAATTTTTTTGTGTATTTTGCCAAATTTTTCTGGCGAGGCAAAAATTGATTAAATTTTCATTTTTTCACGATTTGGAAGTAACGCGCAGTTCTTCAATTTTTGTTCTATTTTGTTCGGTAATAAATGAAAAAGTTTAAAATTTGATCTTGAAATATGAAAAATAATTGATATTTGTCTGAAAATTTTTTTGTGTATTTTGCTAAATTTTTCTGGCGAGGCAAAAATTGATTAAATTTTCATTTTTCACGATTTGGAAGTAACGCGCAGTTTTTCAATTTTTATTCAATTTTGTTCGGTTGTAGATAAAAAAGTTTGAAATTGGATCTAGAAATATGGAAAATAATTAATATTTGTCTGAAAATTTTTTTGTGTATTTTGCCAAATTTTTCTGGCGAGGGCAAAAATTGATTGAATTTTTATTTTTTGACAAGTTGAAAGTAACGCGCAGTTTTTCAATTTTTGTTTAATTTTGTTCGGTAATAAATGAAAAAGTTTGAAATTAGATCTAGAAATATGAAAAATAATTGATATTTGTCTGAAATTTTTTTTGTGTATTTTGCCAAATTTTTCTGGCGAGGCAAAAATTGATTAAATTTTTATTTTTTCACGATTTGGAAGTAACGCGCAGTTCTTCAATTTTTGTTCTATTTTGTTCGGTAATAAATGAAAAAGTTTAAAATTTGATCTTGAAATATGAAAAATAATTGATATTTGTCTGAAAATTTTTTTGTGTATTTTGCTAAATTTTTCTGGCGAGGCAAAAATTGATCAATTTTTTATTTTTTCACGATTTGGATGTAACGCGCAGTTTTTCAATTTTTGTTAAATTTTGTTCGGTTGTAGATAAAAAAGTTTGACATTGGATCTAGAAATATGGAAAATAATTAATATTTGTCTGAAAATTTTTTTGTGTATTTTGTTAAATTTTTCTGGCGAGGCAAAAATTGATTAAATTTACAATTTTTCACGATTTAAAAGTAACGCGCAGTTTTTCCATTTTTGTTCAATTTTGTTCGGTAATAAATGAAAAAGTTTGAAATTAGATCATGAAATATTAAAAATAATTGATATTTGTTTGAAAATTTTTTTTTGTATTTTTCCACATTTTTCTGGCGAGGCAAAAATTGATTAAATTTTCATTTTTTCACGATTTGGAAGTAACGCGCAGTTTTTCAATTTTTATTTAATTTTTTTCGGTTGTAGATAAAAAAGTTTAAAATTAGATTTACAAATATAGAAAATAATTATTATTTGTCTCAAATTTTTTTTGTGTATTTTGCCAAATTTTTCTGGCGAGGCAAAAATTGATTAAATTTTTATTTTTTCACGATTTAAATGTAACGCGCAGTTCTTCAATTTTTGTTTAATTTTGTTCGGTTATAGATAAAAAAGTTTGAAATTAGATCTAGAAATATGAAAAATAATTGATATTTGTCTGAAAATTTTTTTGTGTATTTTGCCAAATTTTTCTGGCGAGGCAAAAATTGATTGAATTTTCATTTTTTGACTAATTGAAAGTAACGGGCAGTTTTTCAATTTTTGTTTAATTTTGTTCGTTACTAGACAAAAAAGTTTGAAATTAGATCTAGAAATATGGAAAATAATTAATATTTGTCTTAAAATTTTTTTGTGTATTTTGCCAAATTTTTATGGCGAGGCAAAAATTGATTAAATTTATATTTTTTACGATTTGAAAGTAACGCGCAGTTCTTCAATTTTTGTTCAATTTTGTTCGGTTGTAGATAAAAAAGTTTGAAATTAGATCTAGAAATATGGAAATTAATTAATATTTTTCTCAAAACTTTTTTGTGTATTTTGCCAAATTTTTCTGGCGAGGCAAAAATTGATTAAATTTATATTTTTTACGATTTGAAAGTAACGCGCAGTTCTTTAATTTTTGTTTAATTTTGTTCGGTTTTAAATGAAAAAGTTTAAAATTAGATCTAGAAATACGAAAAATAATTGATATTTGTCTGAAAATTTTTTTGTGTATTTTGCCAAATTTTTCTGGCGAGGCAAAAATTGATTAAATTTTCATTTTTTCACGATTTGGAAGTAACGCGCAGTTCTTCAATTTTTGTTCTATTTTGTTCGGTAATAAATGAAAAAGTTTAAAATTTGATCTTGAAATATGAAAAATAATTGATATTTGTCTGAAAATTTTTTTGTGTATTTTGCTAATTTTTCTGGCGAGGCAAAAATTGATCAATTTTTTAT
The DNA here is from genome assembly GCA_037103525.1 of Ganaspis brasiliensis. Lineage (NCBI taxonomy): Eukaryota > Metazoa > Arthropoda > Insecta > Hymenoptera > Figitidae > Ganaspis > Ganaspis brasiliensis. Next base: position 744,416 of record JAZKLR010000113.1, read on the forward strand.
TTTTTCACGATTTGGATGTAACGCGCAGTTTTTCAATTTTTGTTCAATTTTGTTCGGTATTAGATAAAAAAGTTTAAAATTGGATCTCGAAATATGGAAAATAATTAATATTTGTCTGAAAATTTTTTTGTGTATTTAGTTAAATTTTTCTGGCGAGGCAAAAATTGATTAAATTTACAATTTTTCACGATTTGAAAGTAACGCGCAGTTCTTCAATTTTTGTTCAATTTTGTTCGGTTATAGATAAAAAAGTTTGAAATTAGATCTAGAAATATAAAAAACAATTAATATTTTTCTCAAAACTTTCTTGTGTATTTTGCCAAATTTTTCTGGCGAGGCAAAAATTGATTAAATTTATATTTTTTACGATTTGAAAGTAACGCGCAGTTCATCAATTTTTGTTTAATTTTGTTTGGTTATAAATGAAAAAGTTTGAAATTAGATCTAGAAATACGAAAAAAAATTGATATTTGACTGAAAATTTTTTTGTGTATTTTGCCAAATTTTTCTGGCGAGGCAACAATTGATTAAATTTTCATTTTTTCACGATTTGGAAGTAACGCGCAGTTTTTCAATTTTTGCTCAATTTTGTTCAGTTGTAGATAAAAAAGTTTGAAATTAGATCTAGAAATATGGAATATAATTAATATTTGTCTCAACATTTTTTTGTGTATTTTGCCAAATTTTTCTGGCCAGGGCAAAAATTGATTGAATTTTTATTTTTTGACAAGTTGAAAGTAACGCGCAGTTTTTCAATTTTTGTTCAATGTTGTTCGGTAATAAATGAAAAAGTTTAAAATTAGTTCTAGAAATATGAAAAATAATTGATATTTATCTGCAAATTTTTTTGTGTATTTTGCCAAATTTTTCTGGCGAGGAAAAATTGATTGAATTTTTATTTTTTCACGATTTGGAAGTAACGCGCAGTTTTTCAATTTTTGTTCAATTTTGTTCGGTTCTAGAAAAAAAAGTTTGAAATTAGATCCAGAAGTATGGAAAATAATTAATATTTTTCTCAAAACTTTTTTGTGTATTTTGCCAAATTTTTCTGGCGAGGCAAAAATTGATTAAATTTTCATTTTTTTACGATTTGGAAGTAACGCGCAGTTTTTTAATTTTTGTTCAATTTTGTTCGGTTATAAATGAAAAAGTTTGAAATTAGATCTAGAAATATGGAATTTAATTAATATTTGTCTCAACATTTTTTTGTGTATTTTGTAAAATTTTTCTGGTGAGGCAAAAATTGATTAAATTTTTATTTTTTCACGATTTGAAAGTAACGCGCAGTTCTTCAATTTTTGTTCTATTTTGTTCGGTAATAAATGAAAAAGTTTAAAATTTGATCTTGAAATATGAAAAATAATTGATATTTGTCTGAAAATTTTTTTGTGTATTTTGCTAAATTTTTCTGGCGAGGCAAAAATTGATTAAATTTTCATTTTTTCACGATTTGGAAGTAACGCGCAGTTTTTCAATTTTTATTCAATTTTGTTCGGTTGTAGATAAAAAAGTTTGAAATTGGATCTAGAAATATGGAAAATAATTAATATTTGTCTGAAAATTTTTTTGTGTATTTTGCCAAATTTTTCTGGCGAGGGCAAAAATTGATTGAATTTTTATTTTTTGACAAGTTGAAAGTAACGCGCAGTTTTTCAATTTTTGTTTAATTTTGTTCGGTAATAAATGAAAAAGTTTGAAATTAGATCTAGAAATATGAAAAATAATTGATATTTGTCTGAAAATTTTTTTGTGTATTTTGCCAAATTTTTCTGGCGAGGCAAAAATTGATTAAATTTTCATTTTTTCACGATTTGGAAGTAACGCGCAGTTCTTCAATTTTTGTTCTATTTTGTTCGGTAATAAATGAAAAAGTTTAAAATTTGATCTTGAAATATGAAAAATAATTGATATTTGTCTGAAAATTTTTTTGTGTATTTTGCTAAATTTTTCTGGCGAGGCAAAAATTGATCAATTTTTTATTTTTTCACGATTTGGATGTAACGCGCAGTTTTTCAATTTTTGTTCAATTTTGTTCGGTTGTAGATAAAAAAGTTTGACATTGGATCTAGAAATATGGAAAATAATTAATATTTGTCTGAAAATTTTTTTGTGTATTTTGTTAAATTTTTCTGGCGAGGCAAAAATTGATTAAATTTACAATTTTTCACGATTTAAAAGTAACGCGCAGTTTTTCCATTTTTGTTCAATTTTGTTCGGTAATAAATGAAAAAGTTTGAAATTAGATCATGAAATATTAAAAATAATTGATATTTGTTAGAAAATTTTTTTTTGTATTTTTCCACATTTTTCTGGCGAGGCAAAAATTGATTAAATTTTCATTTTTTCACGATTTGGAAGTAACGCGCAGTTTTTCAATTTTTATTTAATTTTTTTCGGTTGTAGATAAAAAAGTTTAAAATTAGATTTAGAAATATGGAAAATAATTATTATTTGTCTCAAATTTTTTTTGTGTATTTTGCCAAATTTTTCTGGCGAGGCAAAAATTGATTAAATTTTTATTTTTTCACGATTTAAATGTAACGCGCAGTTCTTCAATTTTTGTTTAATTTTGTTCGGTTATAGATAAAAAAGTTTGAAATTAGATCTAGAAATATGAAAAATAATTGATATTTGTCTGAAAATTTTTTTGTGTATTTTGCCAAATTTTTCTGGCGAGGCAAAAATTGATTGAATTTTCATTTTTTGACTAGTTGAAAGTAACGGGCAGTTTTTCAATTTTTGTTTAATTTTGTTCGTTACTAGACAAAAAAGTTTGAAATTAGATCTAGAAATATGGAAAATAATTAATATTTGTCTTAAAATTTTTTTGTGTATTTTGCCAAATTTTTATGGCGAGGCAAAAATTGATTAAATTTATATTTTTTACGATTTGAAAGTAACGCGCAGTTCTTCAATTTTTGTTCAATTTTGTTCGGTTGTAGATAAAAAAGTTTGAAATTAGATCTAGAAATATGGAAATTAATTAATATTTTTCTCAAAACTTTTTTGTGTATTTTGCCAAATTTTTCTGGCGAGGCAAAAATTGATTAAATTTATATTTTTTACGATTTGAAAGTAACGCGCAGTTCTTTAATTTTTGTTTAATTTTGTTCGGTTATAAATGAAAAAGTTTAAAATTAGATCTAGAAATACGAAAAATAATTGATATTTGTCTGAAAATTTTTTTGTGTATTTTGCCAAATTTTTCTGGCGAGGCAAAAATTGATTAAATTTTCATTTTTTCACGATTTGGAAGTAACGCGCAGTTCTTCAATTTTTGTTCTATTTTGTTCGGTAATAAATGAAAAAGTTTGAAATTAGATCTAGAAATATAAAAAACAATTAATATTTTTCTCAAAACTTTCTTGTGTATTTTGCCAAATTTTTCTGGCGAGGCAAAAATTGATTAAATTTATATTTTTTACGATTTGAAAGTAACGCGCAGTTCATCAATTTTTGTTTAATTTTGTTTGGTTATAAATGAAAAAGTTTGAAATTAGATCTAGAAATACGAAAAAAAATTGATATTTGACTGAAAATTTTTTTGTGTATTTTGCCAAATTTTTCTGGCGAGGCAAAAATTGATTAAATTTTCATTTTTTCACGATTTGGAAGTAACGCGCAGTTTTTCAATTTTTGCTCAATTTTGTTCAGTTGTAGATAAAAAAGTTTGAAATTAGATCTAGAAATATGGAATATAATTAATATTTGTCTCAACATTTTTTTGTGTATTTTGCCAAATTTTTCTGGCCAGGGCAAAAATTGATTGTTTTTTTATTTTTTGACAAGTTGAAAGAAACGCGCAGTTTTTCAATTTTTGTTCAATGTTGTTCGGTAATAAATGAAAAAGTTTAAAATTAGTTCTAGAAATATGAAAAATAATTGATATTTATCTGCAAATTTTTTTGTGTATTTTGCCAAATTTTTCTGGCGAGGAAAAATTGATTGAATTTTTATTTTTTCACGATTTGGAAGTAACGCGCAGTTTTTCAATTTTTGTTCAATTTTGTTCGGTTCTAGATAAAAAAGTTTGAAATTAGATCCAGAAGTATGGAAAATAATTAATATTTTTCTCAAAACTTTTTTGTGTATTTTGCCAAATTTTTCTGGCGAGGCAAAAATTGATTAAATTTTCATTTTTTTACGATTTGGAAGTAACGCGCAGTTTTTTAATTTTTGTTCAATTTTGTTCGGTTATAAATGAAAAAGTTTGAAATTAGATCTAGAAATATGGAATTTAATTAATATTTGTCTCAACATTTTTTTGTGTATTTTGCCAAATTTTTCTGGTGAGGCAAAATTGATTAAATTTTTATTTTTTCACGATTTGAAAGTAACGCGCAGTTCTTCAATTTTTTTCTAATTTTGTTCGGTTATAGATAAAAAAGTTTGAAATAAGATCTAGAAATATGGAATATAATTAATATTTGTCTCAACATTTTTTTGTGTATTTTGCCAAATTTTTCTGGCGAGGAAAAATTGATTGAATTTTTATTTTTTAAAATGTTGAAAATAACGCGCAGTTCTTTAATTTTTGTTCAATTTTGTTCGGTAATAAATAAAAAAGTTTGAAATTATATCTAGAAATATGAAAAATAATTGATATTTGTCTGAAAATTTTGTTGTGTATTTTGCCAAATTTTTCTGGCGAGGCAAAAATTGATTGAATTTTCATTTTTTGACTAGTTGAAAGTAACGGGCAGTTTTTTAATTTTTGTTTAATTTTGTTCGTTACTAGATAAAAAAGTTTGAAATTAATTCTAGAAATATGGAAAATAATTAATATTTGTCTCAAAATTTTTTTTTGTATTTTGCCAAATTTTTCTGGCGAGGAAAAATTGATTGAATTTTTATTTTTGAAAATGTTGAAAATAACGCACAGTTCTTCAATTTTTGTTCAATTTTGTTCGGTTATAGATAAAAAAGTTTGTAATTAGATCTAGAAATATGGAAAATAATTAATATTTGTCTTAAAATTTTTTTGTGTATTTTGCCAAATTTTTCTCGCGAGGCAAAAATTGATTAAATTTTTACATTTTTTTACGATTTAAAAGTAACGCGCAGTTCTTCAATTTTTGTTCTATTTTGTTCGGTAATAAATGAAAAAGTTTAAAATTAGATCTAAAAATATGGAAAATAATTGATATTTGTCTGAAAATTTTTTTGTGTATTTTGCCAAATTTTTCTGGCGAGGCAAAAATTGATTGAATTTTCATTTTTTGACTAGTTGAAAGTAACAGGCAGTTTTTCAATTTTTATTCAATTTTGTTCGGTTGTAGACAAAAAAGTTTGAAATTAGATCTAGAAATATGAAAAATAATTGATATTTGTCTGAAAATTTTTTTGTGTATTTTGCCAAATTTTTCTGGCGAGGCAAAAATTCATTGAATTTTCATTTTTTGACTAGTTGAAAGTAACGGGCAGTTTTTCAATTTTTGTTCAATTTTGTTCGGTTATAGATAAAAAAGTTTGTAATTAGATCTAGAAATATAGAAAATAATTAATATTTGTCTTAAAATTTTTCTGTGTATTTTGCCAAATTTTTATGGCGAGGCAAAAATTGATTAAATTTATATTTTTTACGATTTGAAAGTAACGCGCAGTTCTTCAATTTTTGTTCAATTTTGTTCGGTTGTAGATAAAAAAGTTTGAAATTAGATCTAGAAATATGGAAATTAATTAATATTTTTCTCAAAACTTTTTTGTGTATTTTGCCAAATTTTTCTGGCGAGGCAAAAATTGATTAAATTTATATTTTTTACGATTTGAAAGTAACGCGCAGTTCTTTAATTTTTGTTTAATTTTGTTCGGTTATAAATGAAAAAGTTTAAAATTAGATCTAGAAATACGAAAAATAATTGATATTTGTCTGAAAATTTTTTTGTGTATTTTGCCAAATTTTTCTGGCGAGGCAAAAATTGATTAAATTTTCATTTTTTCACGATTTGGAAGTAACGCGCAGTTCTTCAATTTTTGTTCTATTTTGTTCGGTAATAAATGAAAAAGTTTAAAATTTGATCTTGAAATATGAAAAATAATTGATATTTGTCTGAAAATTTTTTTGTGTATTTTGCTAAATTTTTCTGGCGAGGCAAAAATTGATCAATTTTTTATTTTTTCACGATTTGGATGTAACGCGCAGTTTTTCAATTTTTGTTCAATTTTGTTCGGTATTAGATAAAAAAGTTTAAAATTGGATCTAGAAATATGGAAAATAATTAATATTTGTCTGAAAATTTTTTTGTGTATTTAGTTAAATTTTTCTGGCGAGGCAAAAATTGATTAAATTTACAATTTTTCACGATTTGAAAGTAACGCGCAGTTCTTCAATTTTTGTTCAATTTTGTTCGGTTATAGATAAAAAAGTTTGAAATTAGATCTAGAAATATAAAAAACAATTAATATTTTTCTCAAAACTTTCTTGTGTATTTTGCCAAATTTTTCTGGCGAGGCAAAAATTGATTAAATTTATATTTTTTACGATTTGAAAGTAACGCGCAGTTCATCAATTTTTGTTTAATTTTGTTTGGTTATAAATGAAAAAGTTTGAAATTAGATCTAGAAATACGAAAAAAAATTGATATTTGACTGAAAATTTTTTTGTGTATTTTGCAAAATTTTTCTGGCGAGGCAAAAATTGATTAAATTTTCATTTTTTCACGATTTGGAAGTAACGCGCAGTTTTTCAATTTTTGCTCAATTTTGTTCAGTTGTAGATAAAAAAGTTTGAAATTAGATCTAGAAATATGGAATATAATTAATATTTGTCTCAACATTTTTTTGTGTATTTTGCCAAATTTTTCTGGCCAGGGCAAAAATTGATTGAATTTTTATTTTTTGACAAGTTGAAAGTAACGCGCAGTTTTTCAATTTTTGTTCAATTTTGTTCGGTTCTAGATAAAAAAGTTTGAAATTAGATCCAGAAGTATGGAAAATAATTAATATTTTTCTCAAAACTTTTTTGTGTATTTTGCCAAATTTTTCTGGCGAGGCAAAAATTGATTAAATTTTTATTTTTTTACGATTTGGAAGTAACGCGCAGTTTTTTAATTTTTGTTCAATTTTGTTCGGTTATAAATGAAAAAGTTTGAAATTAGATCTAGAAATATGGAATTTAATTAATATTTGTCTCAACATTTTTTTGTGTATTTTGCCAAATTTTTCTGGTGAGGCAAAAATTGATTAAATTTTTATTTTTTCACGATTTGAAAGTAACGCGCAGTTCTTCAATTTTTTTCTAATTTTGTTCGGTTATAGATAAAAAAGTTTGAAATAAGATCTAGAAATATGGAATATAATTAATATTTGTCTCAACATTTTTTTGTGTATTTTGCCAAATTTTTCTGTCGAGGAAAAATTGATTGAATTTTTATTTTTTAAAATGTTGAAAATAACGCGCAGTTCTTTAATTTTTGTTCAATTTTGTTCGGTAATAAATAAAAAAGTTTGAAATTAGATCTAGAAATATAAAAAATAATTGATATTTGTCTGAAAATTTTGTTGTGTATTTTGCCAAATTTTTCTGGCGAGGCAAAAATTGATTGAATTTTCATTTTTTGACTAGTTGAAAATAACGCGCAGTTCTTCAATTTTTGTTCAATTTTGTTCGGTTATAGATAAAAAAGTTTGTAATTAGATCTAGAAATATAGAAAATAATTAATATTTGTCTTAAAATTTTTTTGTGTATTTTGCCAAATTTTTCTCGCGAGGCAAAAATTGATTAAATTTTTACATTTTTTTACGATTTAAAAGTAACGCGCAGTTCTTCAATTTTTGTTCTATTTTGTTCGGTAATAAATGAAAAAGTTTAAAATTAGATCTAAAAATATGGAAAATAATTGATATTTGTCTGAAAATTTTTTTGTGTATTTTGCCAAATTTTTCTGGCGACGCAAAAATTGAGTGAATTTTCATTTTTTGACTAGTTGAAAGTAACAGGCAGTTTTTCAATTTTTGTTCAATTTTGTTCGTTACTAGACAAAAAAGTTTGAAATCAGATCTAGAAATATGGAAAATAATTAATATTTGTCTTAAAATTTTTTTGTGTATTTTGCCAAATTTTTATGGCGAGGCGAAAAATGGATTAAATTTATATTTTTTACGATTTGAAAGTAACGCGCAGTTCTTCAATTTTTGTTCAATTTTGTTCGGTTGTAGATAAAAAAGTTTGAAATTAGATCTAGAAATATGGAAATTAATTAATATTTTTCTCAAAACTTTTTTGTGTATTTTGCCAAATTTTTCTGGCGAGGCAAAAATTGATTAAATTTATATTTTTTACGATTTGAAAGTAACGCGCAGTTCTTTAATTTTTGTTTAATTTTGTTCGGTTATAAATGAAAAAGTTTAAAATTAGATCTAGAAATACGAAAAATAATTGATATTTGTCTGAAAATTTTTTTGTGTATTTTGCCAAATTTTTCTGGCGAGGCAAAAATTGATTAAATTTTCATTTTTTCACGATTTGGAAGTAACGCGCAGTTCTTCAATTTTTGTTCTATTTTGTTCGGTAATAAATGAAAAAGTTTAAAATTTGATCTTGAAATATGAAAAATAATTGATATTTGTCTGAAAATTTTTTTGTGTATTTTGCTAAATTTTTCTGGCGAGGCAAAAATTGATCAATTTTTTATTTTTTCACGATTTGGATGTAACGCGCAGTTTTTCAATTTTTGTTCAATTTTGTTCGGTATTAGATAAAAAAGTTTAAAATTGGATCTAGAAATATGGAAAATAATTAATATTTGTCTGAAAATTTTTTTGTGTATTTAGTTAAATTTTTCTGGCGAGGCAAAAATTGATTAAATTTACAATTTTTCACGATTTGAAAGTAACGCGCAGTTCTTTAATTTTTGTTCAATTTTGTTCGGTTATAGATAAAAAAGTTTGAAATTAGATCTAGAAATATAAAAAACAATTAATATTTTTCTCAAAACTTTCTTGTGTATTTTGCCAAATTTTTCTGGCGAGGCAAAAATTGATTAAATTTATATTTTTTACGATTTGAAAGTAACGCGCAGTTCATCAATTTTTGTTTAATTTTGTTTGGTTATAAATGAAAAAGTTTGAAATTAGATCTAGAAATACGAAAAAAAATTGATATTTGACTGAAAATTTTTTTGTGTATTTTGCAAAATTTTTCTGGCGAGGCAAAAATTGATTAAATTTTCATTTTTTCACGATTTGGAAGTAACGCGCAGTTTTTCAATTTTTGCTCAATTTTGTTCAGTTGTAGATAAAAAAGTTTGAAATTAGATCTAGAAATATGGAATATAATTAATATTTGTCTCAACATTTTTTTGTGTATTTTGCCAAATTTTTCTGGCCAGGGCAAAAATTGATTGAATTTTTATTTTTTGACAAGTTGAAAGTAACGCGCAGTTTTTCAATTTTTGTTCAATGTTGTTCGGTAATAAATGAAAAAGTTTAAAATTAGTTCTAGAAATATGAAAAATAATTGATATTTATCTGCAAATTTTTTTGTGTATTTTGCCAAATTTTTCTGGCGAGGAAAAATTGGTGAATTTTTATTTTTTCACGATTTGGAAGTAACGCGCAGTTTTTCAATTTTTGTTCAATTTTGTTCGGTTCTAGATAAAAAAGTTTGAAATTAGATCCAGAAGTATGGAAAATAATTAATATTTTTCTCAAAACTTTTTTGTGTATTTTGCCAAATTTTTCTGGCGAGGCAAAAATTGATTAAATTTTCATTTTTTTACGATTTGGAAGTAACGCGCAGTTTTTTAATTTTTGTTCAATTTTGTTCGGTTATAAATGAAAAAGTTTGAAATTAGATCTAGAAATATGGAATTTAATTAATATTTGTCTCAACATTTTTTTGTGTATTTTGCCAAATTTTTCTGGTGAGGCAAAAATTGATTAAATTTTTATTTTTTCACGATTTGAAAGTAACGCGCAGTTCTTCAATTTTTTTCTAATTTTGTTCGGTTATAGATAAAAAAGTTTGAAATAAGATCTAGAAATATGGAATATAATTAATATTTGTCTCAACATTTTTTTGTGTATTTTGCCAAATTTTTCTGTCGAGGAAAAATTGATTGAATTTTTATTTTTTAAAATGTTGAAAATAACGCGCAGTTCTTTAATTTTTGTTCAATTTTGTTCGGTAATAAATAAAAAAGTTTGAAATTAGATCTAGAAATATAAAAAATAATTGATATTTGTCTGAAAATTTTGTTGTGTATTTTGCCAAATTTTTCTGGCGAGGCAAAAATTGATTGAATTTTCATTTTTTGACTAGTTGAAAATAACGCGCAGTTCTTCAATTTTTGTTCAATTTTGTTCGGTTATAGATAAAAAAGTTTGTAATTAGATCTAGAAATATAGAAAATAATTAATATTTGTCTTAAAATTTTTTTGTGTATTTTGCCAAATTTTTCTCGCGAGGCAAAAATTGATTAAATTTTTACATTTTTTTACGATTTAAAAGTAACGCGCAGTTCTTCAATTTTTGTTCTATTTTGTTCGGTAATAAATGAAAAAGTTTAAAATTAGATCTAAAAATATGGAAAATAATTGATATTTGTCTGAAAATTTTTTTGTGTATTTTGCCAAATTTTTCTGGCGACGCAAAAATTGAGTGAATTTTCATTTTTTGACTAGTTGAAAGTAACAGGCAGTTTTTCAATTTTTGTTCAATTTTGTTCGTTACTAGACAAAAAAGTTTGAAATCAGATCTAGAAATATGGAAAATAATTAATATTTGTCTTAAAATTTTTTTGTGTATTTTGCCAAATTTTTATGGCGAGGCGAAAAATGGATTAAATTTATATTTTTTACGATTTGAAAGTAACGCGCAGTTCTTCAATTTTTGTTCAATTTTGTTCGGTTGTAGATAAAAAAGTTTGAAATTAGATCTAGAAATATGGAAATTAATTAATATTTTTCTCAAAACTTTTTTGTGTATTTTGCCAAATTTTTCTGGCGAGGCAAAAATTGATTAAATTTATATTTTTTACGATTTGAAAGTAACGCGCAGTTCTTTAATTTTTGTTTAATTTTGTTCGGTTATAAATGAAAAAGTTTAAAATTAGATCTAGAAATACGAAAAATAATTGATATTTGTCTGAAAATTTTTTTGTGTATTTTGCTAAATTTTTCTGGCGAGGCAAAAATTGATCAATTTTTTATTTTTTCACGATTTGGATGTAACGCGCAGTTTTTCAATTTTTGTTCAATTTTGTTCGGTATTAGATAAAAAAGTTTAAAATTGGATCTAGAAATATGGAAAATAATTAATATTTGTCTGAAAATTTTTTTGTGTATTTAGTTAAATTTTTCTGGCGAGGCAAAAATTGATTAAATTTACAATTTTTCACGATTTGAAAGTAACGCGCAGTTCTTTAATTTTTGTTCAATTTTGTTCGGTTATAGATAAAAAAGTTTGAAATTAGATCTAGAAATATAAAAAACAATTAATATTTTTCTCAAAACTTTCTTGTGTATTTTGCCAAATTTTTCTGGCGAGGCAAAAATTGATTAAATTTATATTTTTTACGATTTGAAAGTAACGCGCAGTTCATCAATTTTTGTTTAATTTTGTTTGGTTATAAATGAAAAAGTTTGAAATTAGATCTAGAAATACGAAAAAAAATTGATATTTGACTGAAAATTTTTTTGTGTATTTTGCAAAATTTTTCTGGCGAGGCAAAAATTGATTAAATTTTCATTTTTTCACGATTTGGAAGTAACGCGCAGTTTTTCAATTTTTGCTCAATTTTGTTCAGTTGTAGATAAAAAAGTTTGAAATTAGATCTAGAAATATGGAATATAATTAATATTTGTCTCAACATTTTTTTGTGTATTTTGCCAAATTTTTCTGGCCAGGGCAAAAATTGATTGAATTTTTATTTTTTGACAAGTTGAAAGTAACGCGCAGTTTTTCAATTTTTGTTCAATGTTGTTCGGTAATAAATGAAAAAGTTTAAAATTAGTTCTAGAAATATGAAAAATAATTGATATTTATCTGCAAATTTTTTTGTGTATTTTGCCAAATTTTTCTGGCGAGGAAAAATTGGTGAATTTTTATTTTTTCACGATTTGGAAGTAACGCGCAGTTTTTCAATTTTTGTTCAATTTTGTTCGGTTCTAGATAAAAAAGTTTGAAATTAGATCCAGAAGTATGGAAAATAATTAATATTTTTCTCAAAACTTTTTTGTGTATTTTGCCAAATTTTTCTGGCGAGGCAAAAATTGATTAAATTTTCATTTTTTTACGATTTGGAAGTAACGCGCAGTTTTTTAATTTTTGTTCAATTTTGTTCGGTTATAAATGAAAAAGTTTGAAATTAGATCTAGAAATATGGAATTTAATTAATATTTGTCTCAACATTTTTTTGTGTATTTTGCCAAATTTTTCTGGTGAGGCAAAAATTGATTAAATTTTTATTTTTTCACGATTTGAAAGTAACGCGCAGTTCTTCAATTTTTTTCTAATTTTGTTCGGTTATAGATAAAAAAGTTTGAAATAAGATCTAGAAATATGGAATATAATTAATATTTGTCTCAACATTTTTTTGTGTATTTTGCCAAATTTTTCTGTCGAGGAAAAATTGATTGAATTTTTATTTTTTAAAATGTTGAAAATAACGCGCAGTTCTTTAATTTTTGTTCAATTTTGTTCGGTAATAAATAAAAAAGTTTGAAATTAGATCTAGAAATATAAAAAATAATTGATATTTGTCTGAAAATTTTGTTGTGTATTTTGCCAAATTTTTCTGGCGAGGCAAAAATTGATTGAATTTTCATTTTTTGACTAGTTGAAAATAACGCGCAGTTCTTCAATTTTTGTTCAATTTTGTTCGGTTATAGATAAAAAAGTTTGTAATTAGATCTAGAAATATAGAAAATAATTAATATTTGTCTTAAAATTTTTTTGTGTATTTTGCCAAATTTTTCTCGCGAGGCAAAAATTGATTAAATTTTTACATTTTTTTACGATTTAAAAGTAACGCGCAGTTCTTCAATTTTTGTTCTATTTTGTTCGGTAATAAATGAAAAAGTTTAAAATTAGATCTAAAAATATGGAAAATAATTGATATTTGTCTGAAAATTTTTTTGTGTATTTTGCCAAATTTTTCTGGCGACGCAAAAATTGAGTGAATTTTCATTTTTTGACTAGTTGAAAGTAACAGGCAGTTTTTCAATTTTTGTTCAATTTTGTTCGTTACTAGACAAAAAAGTTTGAAATTAGATCTAGAAATATGAAAAATAATTAATATTTGTCTTAAAATTTTTTTGTGTATTTTGCCAAATTTTTATGGCGAGGCAAAAATTGATTAAATTTATATTTTTTACGATTTGAAAGTAACGCGCAGTTCTTCAATTTTTATTCAATTTTTTTCGGTTGTAGATAAAAAAGTTTGAAATTAGATCTAGAAATATGGAAAATAATTAATATTTTTCTCAAAACTTTTTTGTGTATTTTGCCAAATTTTTCTGGCGAGGCAAAAATTGATTAAATTTATATTTTTTACGATTTGAAAATAACGCGCAGTTCTTTAATTTTTGTTTAATTTGGTTCGGTTATAAATGAAAAAGTTTAAAATTTGATCTTGAAATATGAAAAATAATTGATATTTGTCTGAAAATTTTTTTGTGTATTTTGCTAAATTTTTCTGGCGAGGCAAAAATTGATCAATTTTTTATTTTTTCACAATTTGGATGTAACGAGCAGTTTTTTAATTTTTGTTCAATTTTGTTTGGTTATAGATAAAAAAGTTTGAAATTGGATCTAGAAATATGGAAAATAATTAATATTTGTCTGAAAATTTTTTTGTGTATTTTGTTAAATTTTTATGGCGAGGCAAAAATTGATTAAATTTATATTTTTCACGATTTGAAAGTAACGCGCAGTTCTTTAATTTTTGTTTAATTTTGTTCGGTTATAAATGAAAAAGTTTAAAATTAGATCTAGAAATACGAAAAATAATTGATATTTGTCTGAAAATTTTTTTGTGTATTTTGCCAAATTTTTCTGGCGAGGCAAAAATTGATTAAATTTTCATTTTTTCACGATTTGGATGTAACGCGCAGTTTTTCAATTTTTGTTCAATTTTGTTCGGTTATAGATAAAAAAGTTTGAAATTAGATCTAGAAATATAAAAAACAATTAATATTTTTCTCAAAACTTTTTTGTGTATTTTGCCAAATTTCCTGGCGAGGCAAAAATTGATTAAATTTATATTTTTTACGATTTGAAAGTAACGCGCAGTTCATCAATTTTTGTTTAATTTTGTTTGGTTATAAATGAAAAAGTTTGAAATTAGATCTAGAAATACGAAAAATAATTGATATTTCTCTGAAAATTTTTTTGTGTATTTTGCTAAATTTTTCTGGCGAGGCAAAAATTGATTAAATTTTCATTTTTTCACGATTTGGAAGTAACGCGCAGTTTTTCAATTTTTGCTTAATTTTGTTCAGTTGTAGATAAAAAAGTTTGAAATTAGATCTAGAAATATGGAAAATAATTAATATTTGTCTCAAAATTTTTTTGTGTATTTTGCCAAATTTTTCTGGCGAGGCAAAAATTGATTAATTTTTCATTTTTTCACGATTTGGAAGTAACGCGCAGTTTTTTAATTTTTGTTCAATTTTGTTGTTGTAAAAAAAAAAGTTTGAAATTAGATCTAGAAATATGGAATATAATTAATATTTGTCTCAACATTTTTTTGTGTATTTTGCCAAATTTTTCTGGCCAGGGCAAAAATTGATTGAATTTTTATTTTTTTGACAAGTTGAAAGTAACGCGCAGTTTTTCAATTTTTGTTCAATGTTGTTCGGTAATAAATGAAAAAGTTTAAAATTAGTTCTAGAAATATGAAAAATAATTGATTATTGTCTGCAAATTTTTTTGTGTATTTTGCCAAATTTTTCTGGCGAGGAAAAATTGATTGAATTTTTATTTTTTCACGATTTGGAAGTAACGCGCAGTTTTTCAATTTTTGTTCAATTTTGTTCGGTTCTAGATAAAAAAGTTTGAAATTAGATCCAGAAGTATGGAAAATAATTAATATTTTTCTCAAAACTTTTTTGTGTATTTTGCCAAATTTTTCTGGCGAGGCAAAAATTGATTAAATTTATATTTATTACGATTTGAAAGTAACGCGCAGTTCTTCAATTTTTGTTTAATTTTGTTCGGTTATAAATGAAAAAGTTTGAAATTAGATCTAGAAATATGAAAAATAATTGATATTTATCTAAAAATTTTTTTGTGTATTTTGCCAAATTTTTCTGGCGAGGCAAAAATTGATTAAATTTTCATTTTTTCACGATTTGGATGTAACGCGCAGTTTTTCAATTTTTGTTCAATTTTGTTCGGTTATAGATAAAAAAGTTTGAAATTAGATCTAGAAATATAAAAAACAATTAATATTTTTCTCAAAACTTTTTTGTGTATTTTGCCAAATTTCCTGGCGAGGCAAAAATTGATTAAATTTATATTTTTTACGATTTGAAAGTAACGCGCAGTTCATTAATTTTTGTTTAATTTTGTTTGGTTATAAATGAAAAAGTTTGAAATTAGATCTAGAAATACGAAAAATAATTTATATTTGTCTGAAAATTTTTTTGTGTATTTTGCTAAATTTTTCTGGCGAGGCAAAAATTGATTAAATTTTCATTTTTTCACGATTTGGAAGTAACGCGCAGTTTTTCAATTTTTGCTCAATTTTGTTCAGTTGTAGATAAAAAAGTTTGAAATTAGATCTAGAAATATGGAAAATAATTAATATTTGTCTCAAAATTTTTTTGTGTATTTTGCCAAATTTTTCTGACGAGGCAAAAATTGATTAAATTTTCATTTTTTCACGATTTGGAAGTAACGCGCAGTTTTTTAATTTTTGTTCTATTTTGTTCGGTAATAAATGAAAAAGTTTAAAATTTGATCTTGAAATATGAAAAATAATTGATATTTGTCTGAAAATTTTTTTGTGTATTTTGCTAAATTTTTCTGGAGAGGCAAAAATTGATTAAATTTACATTTTTTCACGATTTGAAAGTAACACGCAGTTCTTCAATTTTTGTTCAATTTTGTTCAGTTATAGATAAAAAAGTTTGAAATTAGATCTAGAAATATAAAAAACAATTAATATTTTTCTCAAAACTTTTTTGTGTATTTTGCCAAATTTCCTGGCGAGGCAAAAATTGATTAAATTTATATTTTTTACGATTTGAAAGTAACGCGCAGTTCATCAATTTTTGTTTAATTTTGTTTGGTTATAAATGAAAAAGTTTGAAATTAGATCTAGAAATATGGAATATAATTAATATTTGTCTCAACATTTTTTTGTGTATTTTGCCAAATTTTTCTGGCGAGGCAAAAATTGATTAAATTTTTTTTTTTTCACGATTTGGAAGTAACGCGCAGTTCTTCAATTTTTGTTCTATTTTGTTCGGTAATAAATGAAAAAGTTTGAAATTTGATCTTGAAATATGAAAAATAATTGATATTTGTCTGAAAATTTTTTTGTGTATTTTGCTAAATTTTTCTGGCGAGGCAAAAATTGATTAATTTTTTATTTTTTCACGATTTGGATGTAACGCGCAGTTTTTCAATTTTTGTTCAATTTTGTTCGGTTGTAGATAAAAAAGTTTGAAATTGGATCTAGAAATATGTAAAATAATTAATATTTGTCTGAAAATGTTTTTGTGTATTTTGTTAAATTTTTTTGGCGAGGCAAAAATTGATTAAATTTACATTTTTTCACGATTTGAAAGTAACACGCAGTTCTTCAATTTTTGTTTAATTTTGTTCAGTTATAGATAAAAAAGTTTGAAATTAGATCTAGAAATATGGAAAATAATTAATATTTTTCTCAAAACTTTTTTGTGTATTTTGCCAAATTTTTCTGGCGAGGCAAAAATTGATTACATTTATATTTTTTACGATTTGAAAGTAACGGGCAGTTCTTTAATTTTTGTTTAATTTTGTTCGGTTATAAATCAAAAAGTTTAAAATTAGATCTAGAAATACGAAAAATAATTGATATTTGTCTGAAAATTTTTTTGTGTATTTTGCCAAATTTTTCTGGCGAGGCAAAAATTGATTAAATTTTCATTTTTTCACGATTTGGATGTAACGCGCAGTTTTTCAATTTTTGTTCAATTTTGTTTGGTTATAGATAAAAAAGTTTGAAATTAGATCTAGAAATATAAAAAACAATTAATATTTTTCTCAAAACTTTTTTGTGTATTTTGCCAAATTTCCTGGCGAGGCAAAAATTGATTAAATTTTCATTTTTTCACGATTTGGAAGTAACGCGCAGTTTTTCAATTTTTGCTCAATTTTGTTCAGTTGTAGATAAAAAAGTTTGAAATTAGATCTAGAAATATGGAAAATAATTAATATTTGTCTCAAAATTTTTTTGTGTATTTTGCCAAATTTTTCTGGCGAGGCAAAAATTGATTAAATTTTCATTTTTTCACGATTTGGAAGTAACGCGCAGTTTTTTAATTTTTGTTCAATTTTGTTGTTGTAAAAAAAAAAGTTTGAAATTAGATCTAGAAATATGGAATATAATTAATATTTGTCTCAACAGTTTTTTGTGTATTTTGCCAAATTTTTCTGGCCAGGGCAAAAATTGATTGAATTTTTATTTTTTGACAAGTTGAAAGTAACGCGCAGTTTTTCAATTTTTGTTCAATTTTGTTCGGTTCTAGATAAAAAAGTTTGAAATTAGATCCAGAAGTATGGAAAATAATTAATATTTTTCTCAAAACTTTTTTGTGTATTTTGCCAAATTTTTCTGGCGAGGCAAAAATTGATTAAATTTATATTTATTACGATTTGAAAGTAACGCGCAGTTCTTCAATTTTTGTTTAATTTTGTTCGGTTATAAATGAAAAAGTTTGAAATTAGATCTAGAAATATGAAAAATAATTGATATTTATCTAAAAATTTTTTTGTGTATTTTGCCAAATTTTTCTGGCGAGGCAAAAATTGATTAAATTTTCATTTTTTTACGCTTTGGAAGTAACGCGCAGTTCTTCAATTTTTGTTCTATTTTGTTCGGTAATAAATGAAAAAGTTTAAAATTTGATCTAGAAATATGTAAAATAATTAATATTTGTCTGAAAATTTTTTTGTGTATTTTGTTAAATTTTTTTGGCGAGGCAAAAATTGATTAAATTTACATTTTTTCACGATTTGAAAGTAACACGCAGTTCTTCAATTTTTGTTCAATTTTGTTCGGTTATAGATAAAAAAGTTTGAAATTAGATCTAGAAATATGGAAAATAATTAATATTTTTCTCAAAACTTTTTTGTGTATTTTGCCAAATTTTTCTGGCGAGGCAAAAATTGATTAAATTTATATTTTTTACGATTTGAAAGTAACGGGCAGTTCTTTAATTTTTGTTTAATTTAGTTCGGTTATAAATCAAAAAGTTTAAAATTAGATCTAGAAATACGAAAAATAATTGATATTTGTCTGAAAATTTTTTTGTGTATTTTGCCAAATTTTTCTGGCGAGGCAAAAATTGATTAAATTTTCATTTTTTCACGATTTGGATGTAACGCGCAGTTTTTCAATTTTTGTTCAATTTTGTTCGGTTATAGATAAAAAAGTTTGAAATTAGATCTAGAAATATAAAAAACAATTAATATTTTTCTCAAAACTTTTTTGTGTATTTTGCCAAATTTCCTGGCGAGGCAAAAATTGATTAAATTTTCATTTTTTCACGATTTGGAAGTAACGCGCAGTTTTTCAATTTTTGTTCAATTTTGTTCGGTATTAGATAAAAAAGTTTAAAATTGGATCTAGAAATATGGAAAATAATTAATATTTGTCTGAAAATTTTTTTGTGTATTTTGCCAAATTTTTCTGGCGAGGCAAAAATTGATTAAATTTTCATTTTTTCACGATTTGGAAGTAACGCGCAGTTTTTTAATTTTTGTTCAATTTTGTTGTTGTAAAAAAAAAAGTTTGAAATTAGATCTAGAAATATGGAATATAATTAATATTTGTCTCAACAGTTTTTTGTGTATTTTGCCAAATTTTTCTGGCCAGGGCAAAAATTGATTGAATTTTTATTTTTTGACAAGTTGAAAGTAACGCGCAGTTTTTCAATTTTTGTTCAATGTTGTTCGGTAATAAATGAAAAAGTTTAAAATTAGTTCTAGAAATATGAAAAATAATTGATTATTGTCTGCAAATTTTTTTGTGTATTTTGCCAAATTTTTCTGGCGAGGAAAAATTGATTGAATTTTTATTTTTTCACGATTTGGAAGTAACGCGCAGTTTTTCAATTTTTGTTCAATTTTGTTCGGTTCTAGATAAAAAAGTTTGATATTAGATCCAGAAGTATGGAAAATAATTAATATTTTTCTCAAAACTTTTTTGTGTATTTTGCCAAATTTTTCTGGCGAGGCAAAAATTGATTAAATTTATATTTAGTACGATTTGAAAGTAACGCGCAGTTCTTCAATTTTTGTTTAATTTTGTTCGGTTATAAATGAAAAAGTTTGAAATTAGATCTAGAAATATGAAAAATAATTGATATTTATCTAAAAATTTTTTTGTGTATTTTGCCAAATTTTTCTGGCGAGGCAAAAATTGATTAAATTTTCATTTTTTTACGCTTTGGATGTAACGCGCAGTTTTTCAATTTTTGTTCAATTTTGTTCGGTTATAAATGAAAAAGTTTAAAATTAGATCTAGAAATATGGAATATAATTAATATTTGTCTCAACATTTTGCGCATGTGCAAAGTATCACAACGTGGTTCTTAGTCTCCTATTAAAAAAGCTGCATTTGTGTTCGAAAGTGACTTAATAAGACCTACTTTTTATTTTATTAGTGCAAGCTATACTTTTTGTGTCTATTTTTGTATAAACTTTGGTGCAGAGTGTTGTTTCACTTGAATATATCTAACATTCTTATTTCCTAACCTAAAAGTGCGATGTCTACTTTATTATTAGTACCCGATTCTGATAAAACATGTCGTGGCTGTAATGTTGACATTCAGAAGGATGTTGTTCGATGCGATAAATGCAATGCACCGTATCATCCTAGCTGCATTAAAACTAAGAAAAAGTGTTGTGCCGTTTCTGCCGGTTCAAGGTCATCATCACCGAGTTTTCCTGGGAAAGCGGTCACTAAGGAAGATTTGAATGAGTTGCTGGCTAATCAGTTAGTGCTTCTTGTAGAGAAAATTTCTGTCAAATTAGATCCTTTACGTGAATCTTTGGATACAATTTCCGAACGAGTTTCTGGAATAGAAAATTCTATTTCTGGTGCTTTGGATCGAGTTAAGTCTTTGGAGTCTGAAGTTATTGATATAAAAAAGGACATTGAAATTGTTAACAATAAAATCGTGAAATTCTCAGATCTTACTTTTTCTAATTGCTTAAAAGAAATCGAAGATCGTAATAGCCGCAAATCAAACATCATTTTGTTTAATGTTCCTGAAGACGACAACGAATCTTCAGTTAAAAACGATTCTTCTCAGGATTCAAAACTTGTTTTAAATATCTTAAATGTTTTATCGCCTGTTAAAATTCCTGAAACTCGGTCTTTTAAACGTCTCGGACCCAGAACACAGATGTCACCTCAACCACGTCCTTTGCGTGTTACTTTGATGGATGAGAAAAGTGTCAAACTTACGATAACGGCATTCAAAAATCTTAAATCCAAACAAACAGCTCTTCCAGACATTTTACCTAAAAATCTTTCTATTTCATGGGACAAAACTCAATTGCAAATGCAAGAATACCAAAATGCTAGAAAAGAAATGGAAGATCGTATTTTGAAAGGAGAGAACGGGCTCCGAATTATTTACATAAAAGGATCACCTCAGATTATTAGGAGAGACCACAACAAACTACCACCAGAACCTAATATCACATAGATCTGACGATCAATACTAACACTCATGAGCAAATTATACTAGACTCTCCCTCTCTCTCATTTCTATTACATTGAACTGTGGATAATACGGCACTGAAACAAATCTACCTTTTATCAACTTCTCAACCACGACCAAACTACAATTTACCCCCTGCTTCAACTTTATATCGGATTTCTGGAGATTTATTAAATAATAAAGGAGTCATTGATGTGCTGATTTTTTGTGACCTTCTACAAGAGGATGGAGTGATAGTTGTTAACTACATTAAACATTAAAATCTCATGTAGTGATTTATCTTAAATTTCAAATTCTATATTTTGGAATATTTTTTAAATTTTTATTATCAAGAAATTGCTATTGTCAAAAATATAAAGTCATAAATATAAAGTCATAAATTCTATGTTAAGCATATTTTATCAGATTTATATATTATCTTGGATACGGTGTAATATTTTGATACTGTTTAATACTTTGCCTCATACTTAAAAGTTTTAACTTTTCATACATGTTTTATTGTTTTTTAGTTTTAAGTTTTGTTAAGTACTCTGTACAAAAGGGCCTCAAGCCCGTTAATACCTGAATGAATAAACATTTTTTTGTGTATTTTGCCAAATTTTTCTGGCGAGGCAAAAATTGATTAAATTTTTTTTTTTTCACGATTTGGAAGTAACGCGCAGTTCTTCAATTTTTGTTCTATTTTGTTCGGTAATAAATGAAAAAGTTTAAAATTTGATCTTAAAATATGAAAAATAATTGATATTTGTCTGAAAATTTTTTTGTGTATTTTGCTAAATTTTTCTGGCGAGGCAAAAATTGATTAATTTTTTATTTTTTCACGATTTGGATGTAACGCGCAGTTTTTCAATTTCTGTTCAATTTTGTTCGGTTGTAGATAAAAAAGTTTGAAATTGGATCTAGAAATATGTAAAATAATTAATATTTGTCTGAAAATTTTTTTGTGTATTTTGTTAAATTTTTTTGGCGAGGCAAAAATTGATTAAATTTACATTTTTTCACGATTTGAAAGTAACACGCAGTTCTTCAATTTTTGTTCAATTTTGTTCGGTTATAGATAAAAAAGTTTGAAATTAGATCTAGAAATATGGAAAATAATTAATATTTTTCTCAAAACTTTTTTGTGTATTTTGCCAAATTTTTCTGGCGAGGCAAAAATTGATTAAATTTATATTTTTTACGATTTGAAAGTAACGGGCAGTTCTTTAATTTTTGTTTAATTTTGTTCGGTTATAAATGAAAAAGTTTAAAATTAGATCTAGAAATACGAAAAATAATTAATATTTGTCTGAAAATTTTTTTTTGTATTTTGTTAAATTTTTCTGGCGAGGCAAAAATTGATTAAATTTACATGTTTTCACGATTTGAAAGTAACGCGCAGTTCTTCAATTTTTGTTCAATTTTGTTCGGGAATAAATGAAAAAGTTTGAAATTAGTTCTAGAAATATGAAAAATAATTGATATTTGTCTGAAAATTTTTTTGTGTATTTTGCTAAATTTTTCTGGCGAGGAAAAATTGATTGAATTTTTATTTTTTTACGATTTGGAAGTGACGCGAGTTTTTAAATTTTTGTTCACTTTTGTTCGGTTATAGATCAAAAAGTTTGAAATTAGATATAGGAATATAAAAAATAATTGATATTTGTCTGAAAATTTTGTTGTGTATTTTGCCAAATTTTTCTGCCGAGGGCAAAAATTGATTGAATTTTTATTTTTTGACAAGTTGAAAGTAACGCGCAGTTTTTCAATTTTTATTCAATTTTGTTCGGTAATAAATGAAAAAGTTTGAAATTAGATCTAGAAATATGAAAAATAATTGATATTTGTCTGAAAATTTTTTTGTGTATTTTGCCAAATTTTTCTGACGAGGCAAAAATTGATTGAATTTTCATTTTTTGACTAGTTGAAAGTAACGGGCAGTTTTTCAATTTTTGTTCAATTTTGTTCGGTTATAGATAAAAAAGTTTGAAATTAGATCTAGAAATATAAAAAATAATTAATATTTTTCTCAAAACTTTTTTGTGTATTTTGCCAAATTTTTCTGGCGAGGCAAAAATTGATTAAATTTATATTTTTTACGATTTGAAAGTAACGCGCAGTTCATCAATTTTTGTTTAATTTTGTTTGGTTATAAATGAAAAAGTTTGAAATTAGATTTTAGAAACATGAAAAATAATTTATATTTGTCTGAAAATTTTTTTGTGTATTTTGCCAAATTTTTCTGGCGAGGCAAAAATTGATTAAATTTTCATTTTTTCACGATTTGGAAGTAACGCGCAGTTTTTCAATTTTTATTCAATTTTGTTCGGTAATAAATGGAAAAGTTTGAAATTAGATCTAGAAATATGAAAAATAATTGATATTTGTCTGAAACTTTTTTTGTGTATTTTGCCAAATTTTTCTGGCGAGGCAAAAATTGATTGAATTTTCATTTTTTGACTAGTTGAAAGTAACGGGCAGTTTTTCAATTTTTGTTCAATTTTGTTCGTTACTAGACAAAAAAGTTTGAAATTAGATCTAGAAATATGGAAAATAATTAATATTTGTCTTAAAATTTTTTTGTGTATTTTGCCAAATTTTTATGGCGAGGCAAAAATTGATTAAATTTATATTTTTTACGATTTGAAAGTAACGCGCAGTTCTTCAGTTTTTGTTCAATTTTGTTCGGTTGTAGACAAAATAGTTTGAAATTAGATCTAGAAATACGAAAAATAATTGATATTAGTCTGAAAATTTTTTTGTGTATTTTGCTAAATTTTTTTGGCGAGGCAAAAATTGATCAATTTTTTATTTTTTCACGATTTGGAAGTAACGCGCAGTTTTTCAATTTTTTCTCAATTTTGTTCAGTTGTAGATAAAAAAGTTTGAAATTAGATCTAGAAATATGGAAAATAATTAATATTTGTCTCAAAATTTTTTTGTGTATTTTGCCAAATTTTTCTGGCGAGGCAAAAATTGATTAAATTTTCATTTTTTCACGATTTGGAAGTAACGCGCAGTTTTTTAATTTTTGTTCAATTTTGTTCTGTTGTAAAAAAAAAAGTTTAAAATTAGATCTAGAAATATGGAATATAATTAATATTTGTCTCAACATTTCTTTGTGTATTTTGCCAAATTTTTCTGGCCAGGGCAAAAATTGATTGAATTTTATTTTTTGACAAGTTGAAAGTAACGCGCAGTTTTTCAATTTATGTTCAATTTTGTTCGGTAATAAATGAAAAAGTTTGAAATTAGTTCTAGAAATATGAAAAATAATTGATATTTGTCTGAAAATTTTTTTGTGTATTTTGCTAAATTTTTCTGGCGAGGAAAAATTGATTGAATTTTTATTTTTTTACGATTTGGAAGTGACGCGCAGTTTTTAAATTTTTGTTCAATTTTGTTCGGTTATAGATCAAAAAGTTTGAAATTAGATATAGAAATATATAAAATAATTGATATTTGTCTGAAAATTTTGTTGTGTATTTTGCCAAATTTTTCTGGCGAGGCAAAAATTGATTAAATTTTCATTTTTTCACGATTTGGAAGTAACGCGCAGTTTTTCAATTTTTGCTCAATTTTGTTCAGTTGTAGATAAAAAAGTTTGAAATTAGATCTAGAAATATGGAAAATAATTAATATTTGTCTCAACATTTCTTTGTGTATTTTGCCAAATTTTTCTGGCCAGGGCAAAAATTGATTGAATTTTTATTTTTTGACAAGTTGAAAGTAACGCGCAGTTTTTTAATTTATGTTCAATTTTGTTCGGTAATAAATGAAAAAGTTTGAAATTAGTTCTAGAAATATGAAAAATGATTGATATTTGTCTGAAAATTTTTTTGTGTATTTTGCTAAATTTTTCTGGCGAGGAAAAATTGATTGAATTTTTATTTTTTTACGATTTGGAAGTGACGCGCAGTTTTTAAATTTTTGTTCAATTTTGTTCGGTTATAGATCAAAAAGTTTGAAATTAGATATAGAAATATATAAAATAATTGATATTTGTCTGAAAATTTTGTTGTGTATTTTGCCAAATTTTTCTGGCGAGGCAAAAATAGATTAAATTTTTATTTTTTCACAATTTAAAAGTAACGCGCAGTTCTTGAATTTTTGTTTAATTTTGTTCGGTAATAAATGAAAAAGTTTGAAATTAGATCTAGAAATATGAAAAATAATTGATATTTGTCTGCAAATTTTTTTGTGTATGTTGCTAAATTTTTCTGGCGAGGAAAAATTGATTGAATTTTTATTTTTTCACGATTTGGAAGTAACGCGCAGTTTTTCAATTTTTGTTCAATTTTTTTTGGTTCTAGATAAAAAAGTTAGAAATTAGATCCAGAAGTATGGAAAATAATTAATATTTTTCTCAAAATTTTTTTGTGTATTTTGCCAAATTTTTCTGGCGAGGCAAAAATTGATTAAATTTATATTTTTTACGATTTGAAAATAACGCGCAGTTCTTCAATTTTTGTTCAATTTTGTTCGGTTATACATAAAAAAAGTTTAAAATTAGATCTAGAAATATAAAAAACAATTAATATTTTTCTTAAAACTTTTTTGTGTATTTTGCCAAATTTTTCTGGCGAGGCAAAAATTGATTAAATTTATATTTTTTACGATTTGAAAGTAACGCGCAGTTCTTCAATTTTTGTTTAATTTTGTTCGGTTATCGATAAAAAAGTTTGAAATTAGATCTAGAAATATGGAATATAATTAATATTTTTCTCAACATTTTTTTGTGTATTTTGCCAAATTTTTCTGGCGAGGGCAAAAATTGATTGAATTTTTATTTTTTAAAATGTTGAAAATAAAGCGCAGTTCTTTAATTTTGGTTCAATTTTGTTCGGTAATAAATAAAAAAGTTTGAAATTAGATCTAGAAATATGAAAAATAATTGATATTTGTCTAAAAATTTTTTTGTGTATTTTGCCAAATTTTTCTGGCGAGGAAAAATTGATTGAATTTTTATTTTTTTACGATTTGGAAGTAACGCGCAGTTTTTCAATTTTTGTTTAATTTTGTTCGGTTATAGATAAAAAAGTTTGAAATTAGATATAGAAATATGGAAAATAATTAATATTTGTCTTAAAATTTTTTTGTGTATTTTGCCAAATTTTTCTCGCGAGCCAAAAATTGATTAAATTTTTACATTTTTTTACGACTTAAAAGTAACGCGCAGTTCTTCAATTTTTGTTCTATTTTGTTCGGTAATAAATGAAAAAGTTTGAAATTAGATCTAGAAATATGAAAAATAATTGATATTTATCTAAAATTTTTTTGTGTATTTTGCCAAATTTTTCTGTCGAGGCAAAAATTGATTAAATTTTCATTTTTTTACGATTTGGAAGTAACGCGCAGTTTTTCAATTTTTGTTCAATTTTGTTCGGTTGTAGATAAAAAAGTCTGAAATTAGATCTAGAAATATGGAATATAATTAATATTTGTCTCAAAATTTTTTTGTGTATTTTGCCAAATTTTTCTGGCGAGGCAAAAATTGATTAAATTTTCATTTTTTCACGATTGGGAAGTAACGCGCAGTTTTTCAATTTTTGTTCAATTTTGTTCGGTTGTAGATAAAAAAGTCTGAAATTAGATCTAGAAATATGGAATATAATTAATATTTGTCTCAAAATTTTTTTGTGTATTTTGCCAAATTTTTCTGGCGAGGAAAAATTGATTGAATTTTTATTTTTTTACGATTTGGAAGTAACGCGCAGTTTTTTAATTTTTGTTCAATTTTGTTCGGTTATAGATAAAAAAGTTTGAAATTAGATCTAGAAATAAAAAAAATAATTGATATTTGTCTGAAATTCTGGCGAGGCAAAAATTGATTGAATTTTCATTTTTTGACTAGTTGAAAGTAACGGGCAGTTTTTCAATTTTTGTTCAATTTTGTTCGTTACTAGATAAAAAAGTTTGAAATTAGATCTAGAAATATGGAAAATAATTAATATTTGTCTTAAAATTTTTTTGTGCATTTTGCCAAATTTTTCTGGCGAGGAAAAATTAATTGAATTTTTATTTTTTGACATGTTGAAAGTAAAGCGCAGTTCTTCAATTTTTGTTCAATTTTGTTCGGTAATAAATGAGAAAGTTTTAAATTAGATCTAGAAATAAGAAAAATAATTGATATTTGTCTAAAAATTTTTGTGTGTATTTTGCCAAATTTTTCTGGCGAGGCAAAAATTGATTGAATTTTTATTTTTTGACTAGTTGAAAGTAACGCGCAGTTTTTTAATTATTGTTCAATTTTGTTCGTTACTAGATAAAATAGTTTAAAATTAGATCTAGAAATATGGAAAATAATTGATATTTGTCTGAACATTTTTTAGTGTATTTTGCTAAATTTTTTTGGCGAGGCATAATTATAAAAGAAAGTACGGACAAAATTAATATTTCAGAGTATGTTTTTCCATTTTAGATATTTTTTAGAATTTTTTGCGCAAATTGATATTTTTTTTTTAATTTTTTCCGAGTGCTATCATTTAGGGTGGTTTTCAGCGTTTGATAATTTTTGTTATTAATTTAAATAATTAAATTGTATATTTCTGTGTATGATTAACTAATTTAGATCTTTATTAGATTTTTTTGTGCAAATTTATTTTTGTGCCCCTGTCTGCTACTACCTGTCGTACATTTTAATTTTTATTATCTTAATATCTCAATTTTATTTTTTGTGTAATTGAAGTTTATTTTTTTTAATTGTTAATTTTGTGGTAGATAAATATTTTAATTTTATTTTTTTTTTGATTTTATTAGTTAACTTTTAAATTTAATTTATTTAATTGTAACATTTCGTTTTGAAGAAATGAAATAATTATTCTTTCAATAGTGATAATAAATAAATAATTGATCATTTTTATTTAAACTTTTGATTTTTGTTCTTATATATTCTTTAAGTCAACAAGAGTGATTTGATTTTCGTGTGGAAAAGCACGTGACCCCCTCTAATTGGTTGTCAATCTTTGCAGGTTAGTTGGCTTAAACAACTTACTTATTTTCACTATTTTTTTTATTAATTTGCCAATTTTTGAAGATTGTGCAAGTGCAAACTAATAGAGGAGGCATCCATTATTCATTTGCAAAAACTTTTAAGTCATTTTATATTGTTGTTTTGCGTTGGATTGAGCGAAAATCGAACGGGGAGCGAACGGGGAGCGAATTCGATTTTCCTTCAATTTTCGCCTAATTGCCAGGGTGGTAACCTGTTTCCTAAGGGATAAATAAACAAACATTTAAGATTCATTCTTTTATGTGAAATCAAAGAGGAAAGTTGCATAAATCATAATTTTCATTAAAATTGAATTTAATCCTTTGAAAAATACATAATAGTTATTTATTAATTGAATATGGACAAAAGGAAAATCTAACTTGAAGAATATTAAAATATTTACAAAATTTAATTTGGAAAAATTACGTCTTCTCTAGAAACAGTTGCCGAACATTAATTTTGAATTTAATCATCTCGCCAAATAAATGTAAATTTAAAAATCTTATTCCCTGGATCAGTTTTGGTAAAATTTTCGTTTATAATTACGAACAATATCTCCAAATTTTTATCATTTCGTAATAATGTCAGCATTTAATTTCTAAATTTATTATAATTTCAATTAATCGAATTTCTAATTTTCTATAATTAATTTAATTGAGATATCGTTCGTTCCTTTCATTTTGTCAAAAGTTAATTTGTCCTGTTATATATATTATTTTATGAAAACTAACAATATTCCAATCTCGAATTGAAAAAATCCTTATCCTTTGAATAAGTTTCCTAAAATCTATTTTTTTTTAAAGAATCATTTAAAATTGTAATTTGACCTAAAACCTCAAATTGTTAATTCATTTGGATCTTATATGTTATCTTATATGTTATTGAGTATAATCTTTTCGAATAAAATTTAAAAGATCGAACTTCCCCCTCTACCATTTTCCAGCTAAGGGATTGCAGCTAGTGGACATTTCAGAAGAAGGAGTTTAATTTTTTTTATGCTTTCTGTTAATTTAATTTGATTACGTCATTTAAAAAAATAAATTTAATAATTAATTAGTAATTAGCCTGGTGGCCTTCTTTACTAGTAATTGTTTATTTATTATATTTTCTTTTCTTTTATTTGTCTCAAGCAAAGACTGGCGCCCTCAAATTATTATTAAACTAAATCTTCTGGAGATAACCTTTTGATCATTTTGTGATCTTTCTCTCTCTTATTTTAAAGGTTACAATTTGGCGCCCAACGTGGGGGCATAGCCAATTAGTTTTCTTGATGATTCGAAAAGATTATTATTTTTTTTTTAAATCTTGCATTTTGAGGTTATAGGTGAACCTTTTGACATTAGAGTTTTTATAACTTTAAATTAAGTTTAAATGATAAAAGAAATTTCTAAATAATTGTGTTTGAATCATATTGGAATAATGATTTGAATTTATTCAAAAAGTGTCATTGAGCTTATTGTGAAATTGAAATACAGAATGGTTTGACATTTCAAGCAGCCAATTGCTTTTCTTTATTTATTTATTTTGAGTAATTCGCATTTGAGGTTACTGTTGATTAAAGTTTTGAGAATTCAAATAAGATTGTTGAAATTTAAATTTAATGAATTTTTGAAATTAAAATAAAATATATCCGATTTGAAGAATAAATAAATAAAATATTTTTATAGTCTATTTAAACAAATTTGATTTAAAATAATAATTAAAATAAAATGGCAACAAGCAATGATCCTTATGATTGGATCTACGAATTAGATAATACTCAATTGGCTGATGAACTGCGTGATCGCGGTCTAACTGCAGTAGGAGCTATTACTGCTAAAAGAAATAGTTTACTTAAGTTTTTGCAAAATCAAGACTTTCAGAGTAATCAAAATCGAGATAAAAATTTAATAGAAATTGGCGAAATTTCTAATCAAGCCACTAATAACGGGGAATTATCTCATCAACAAGATAATGTTGTACTTCAAACTAGTGAGTCTCGTTTGTCTCAAAATGAATCCTTCAATATTCATCCACGATCTAATGATATAAATTTAAATTTTGAATCTAATGTTAATCCTCCTAGACAAAACTTTGATTTAACTAGATATAATTCTAGTTCTGTTTCTCAAAATAATGAATCAAGTTCCCATATTTCAGGAAATGAATTTTCCGCAAATCAACATCAAGGACCTAACTCTTCCTTATCTCGAAATTTTGTTAGCAGGAATCAAGAAAATTACAATCAAACTAATGAATTTACTCTAGGATTATTAGTTCGCGAAGATGTTTTAAATTTTAGATCCGAGTTTATTCTTCCTCGGAATGATGCTTTTCGTTCACCTAATTTTGAAAATAATTACCAGTTTAGAAATCGGGACACTGTAACACCTCAAATCTTACGAGAAAATAATATACTTCGACAATCTAATGTAGAGAATATTCAATTTAGAAATCCACGAGTTAATTCTGTAAGCGAATTTGAAGAAAATTATTCTATCAGAAGAAATGAATCTTATAATGACTTTTCTGATACTAATCTTGAGGATGAAAATTTAGGAATAGAAAATGATAATAATTCGCGTAGGGTAACTTTTGATCCTTCTATTAACAATCGAGAATTAGGTTCTTCTGTTTTAAATTCTCGTAATAGACCAGATGATCTACCACAAAGTAACTGTTTAAACCGATCTAATCAATTTAAGTTTAACAAATTTTCTGAATCCAATAGGAATAATGGAAGAAGTAATTTTGCCAAAAACCGAGAAAAAAATAGTTTTGTTAGAAATGATAGAGGATTTAATTATTCTAGAAATAGAGAAAAGGATAGTTATGATAGGAATGACGAAGAGTTTAATTTTTCTAGAAATAATGAAGGTAATAATTTTGATAGAAATGATAGAGGATTTAATTATTCTAGAAATAGAGAAAAAGATTTAATTTTTCTAGGAATAGAGAAGAAAATTTTGATTTCTAAGATAATGACAAATTTAATACCCAGCCAAGATTTAGGAATGGTAATAGAGAAAATTATAATCCTAATAATTTTAGTTATAGACAAAACACTAGATTACCAAATTTTGAAAATAATACTAAAAGTTGCCACAATTGCTCTTATAGAAGGAACTTTCCTCTAACCGCGGCTAAAGCTTTAGAAATCATGCAGAAATGGGGTTTAAAATTTTCGGGTTCGAGATCAGAAGACCCAGAAGCTTTTCTAACCAAAATTGAAGATGGGAAAAAGATCATTAATGTAGATGATTATACATTAATTCAAATTCTTCCATTTTTACTTAATGGA
Organism: Ganaspis brasiliensis; assembly: GCA_037103525.1. NCBI lineage: Eukaryota > Metazoa > Arthropoda > Insecta > Hymenoptera > Figitidae > Ganaspis > Ganaspis brasiliensis. The sequence goes on from JAZKLR010000113.1 coordinate 775,550, forward strand.
ATTGCATTAAAATGGTTTCACGGGAATAGTCATAATTGGAGGAACTTCGGTGATTTTTCCCAAGCTTTCAGTTCTCGTTTTGGAGATTCCGATTTTCAATTCGAACTTAGGCAGGAGATATATAAAAGAACGCAAGGGGAGTTCGAACCGGTCGCTGACTTTTTCACTTGCATGATTTCACTATTTGATAGAGTTATTCCTAAATTGTCCTCTGACGAAGAAATTAGCTTTATTCATCGAAATCTGCTTCCACGATTTCAATTGGTTATTTCTAGATATAACATCTTTAGTATGGTTCAATTTGAGAAAATAGCGGTCTCAGTTGAGAAAAGCTATTTAGTTAGCAAATCTTATGAACCACCTCCAACTCCAGAGAGATCTTTGCTGCCAGATTTGGGTTACAAAGAACCTCTTAGATTAAAAAATAAAGGTTCAAAAGAATTAATCTTTTTACTTGATGAAATTAATTTAAAGGATTTTTCAGATTCTGACAAGTTGGTTGAGAGTATTTTAGCTATTAATGAAAATAAATCTAACAATTTCCCTCAAAATTCTCAGTTTAACCAAAAGGACAACAATAAGTCTAAGAAACAAAATAATTCTAAAATTCCCGATTTAAAGAAAGTTTCTACAAATCCTTTCATTTCTAATCCCTCTGAACCAGATAACAAGTCTTCGGAAAATCAATTAAAAAATCTCGTTTGTTGGAATTGTGATAAACCTGATCACAGACATCAAGTTTGTCCGGAAGAAAAGACCAAGTATTGTTTTAAATGTGGTAAAAAAGGTTTTATTCGTCCTCAATGTCCAAAATGCTCGGGAAACGAATCACAGAGCCGTTGAATGGGGCAAAAACGTCTCTTAATTCTGTCAAGCCCAATGATAATGAATCATCCATATCTAAAAATAAAAGTAAATTTTGTAAGAAAAAGAATATTGATTTAGTTGAAATTAAATATTTTGATCCCATAACTGGTTTATCAGAATTTAAAGGAGTTTACATGCCCAAGGATTTTGATATTACTATTTTTTGCGAAAACGGTAAATATTTTTAAAAAAAAATGAGGTTCATAAAGTGATTGATATTGATATTATTAAAAATAAAACTGAAATTGATGATTTATCAAACAAGTTTGATAAAAATTTGCCTTTTGATTTTGACATAATTAATTCAAATAAAAGTAACGATTTAATTAAAGAATCTAAAGAGACTAATAAATCTAATTTAATTGACTTTTCAAAAAAAATAGAAGCTAATACAAAAATAGATTTGCCGCACATTGACAATTGTAAACCTAATATAGAATCTATTATTGATCAAGAAATTCAGTTTGATTATAAAGAAAACAAAAATTTAGAGAATCCCAAAGTGTTTGAAAATTCAAGTATTTTTAATATTTCCGACATAAACTATATTCCTGAATGTCTTTCTAAATCAGAACCCTTGATGTTTGTAAAAATTAGTATTCTAGGCATTAAAATCAAAGCATTAGTTGATGGAGGTGCAACTCGATCATTTATTGGTCCCAATGGTTCAGAATTAATAAAGAATTTAGGGTTGAAAATTGAGAAAAATCAAGGTTTAATCCAGGTTGCTGACAGTTCCATTTTAACGGTTTGTAATGAATTAACTGCTCAATCAAGGATTGAAAAAAATCAAGGTTTAATCCAGGTTGCTGACAGTTCCATTTTAACGGTTTCTGATGAATTAACTGCTCCTGTTGAACTTGAAACTAAGGCCCGATTATTAAAGATACGAGTTTTGAACTCTCTTCCAGTAGATTTTGTTATTGGGTTGGATTTTCTTAAAACTTTTGGAATATCAATCAATTATGAAAATAAAAAATGGTTCTTCAATTCTGATCCTTTTAGAAGTTTTAATTTTATTATTGAAAACTCAAAACCGGATGTTTGTTGTGGAATTAGTGAATTGAATATTGATCAAGCAAAAGTTTTAAAAGATTTTTTAGATAAAGAACTCCCCGAAGACAAAGGAAAACCTGGTTTGACCACTCTTACTGAACATTTAATCAATGTTGACAATCATTTGCCAATTAAACAACGATATTATTCCGTGTCCCCGAAGGTTCATGAAGCAATGTTAACAGAAGTTTATAATATGTTAAAAGATGACATTATTGAGCCATCGAGTAGTGGCTGGTCGAGTCCCATAGTCATGATCAAAAAACCTGACGGTACATATCGTTTTTGTCTAGACTTTCGGAAATTAAATTCAGTCACTAAAAAAGACGCGTATCCTCTACCTTAAATTAATTCTATTTTACACAAACTAAGAAGTGCTGAATTTATTTCAAAATAGGATATTTGTAAAGGTTTTCTTAATGTTTCATTGGAAATCAATAGTCCAGATAAAACTGCTTTTTCGGTCCCAGACAAAGGCCTATTTCAATTTAAGAGAATGCCGTTTGGCCTTACTAATGCTCCCGCAACATTTCAACGCTTAGTAGATACTCTGATTGGTCCTGAAATGGATCCTAATGTGTTCGCTTATATGGACGATATTATAATTGTCACTGAAGCTTTTGAAGATCATCTTCTTTGGCTTGGTAAAGTATTGAAAAAAATTAAGGATGGGGATTTTTAATTTAAATATTGATAAATGTGAATTTTGTTGCCAACAGGTAAAATATCTAGGTTATTTAGTAAATGAAAATGGATTGATGGTAAATCCTGAAAAGGTTGCTCCGGTTTTAGAATATCCAGTTCCTTGTAATGTGAAAGAGGTTAGGAGACTTTTGGGAATGGCATCATGGTATAGGAGGTTTATTCCTAATTTTTCATCGATTGTAGCTCCACTTAATCTTTTATTGAAGAAAAAACAGCGTTGGTTTTGGTCGGATGATCAAAACTCTGCTTTTCTTGAAATTAGAAATTGTTTGGCAAATGCTCCTATTTTAACTTGTCCAAATTTTAGTATTCCGTTCGAACTTCAAACCGATGCGAGCACGTCAGACCTTAGGTGCTGTTTTAATTCAGAAGATTGATTGCCAAGATCATGTTATTTCATATGCTAGTAAGTCTCTTTTAAATGCAGAAAAAAATTATACCACTACCGAGTTAGAGTGTTTAGCAATCATCTGGTCAATTAAAAAATATCGCGAGTATTTAGAAGGATACCGTTTTACAGTCATTACAGATCATGCTAGTCTTAAATGGTTGCAGAATCTAAAAAATCCGTCCGGAAGGTTGGCTAGGTGGTCTTTGTCTTTACAAGAATACGATTTTGAAATCATACACCGTAAAGGAAAATTCCACCAGGTGCCAGATGCACTTTCCATGATGTATGAATCTCCAAAAGAAAGGCTTAATTTAATTGAAGACCCTAATTTATCTTGGTATATTCGGCGTTTTATAGCAGTAACAAATTATCCCGAGAAGTTTCCAAATTGGAAAATAATTAACGACAAACTGTATCATTTTAGACCTAATCCTTTAATGTCGGCAATTGTTGATGATCTGAATGCATGGAAATTGATTCCAAATGACAAAGAACGTGATATTGTTATTTTCGAAGCACATAATTGTCCTCAGTCCGGTCATTTAGGGATAGAAAAAACATATAGAAAAATTTTCCTTAAGTTATTACTGGCCTGGTTGTTTTGAAGACGTTAAAAATTATATTAATAAATGTGAGACCTGTCAACTGTGTAAGGTGGAGTAAAAGGCTCCTTCTGGATTGATGGGCTATAGAATCATCGAAGAACCGTGGCAAGTAGTCGCTGCGGATGTAATGGGTCCTCTCCCTCGAAACAAGTCAGGTTATCAGTACATTCTAGTATTCCAAGACCTATTTACTAAATGGATGGAATGTGTACCCTTACGTGTAGCTACAGGCAGAAAAATTAAAGATTCATTTCGCGAATTAATAATCAATAGATGGGGAACTCCTAGAGTTTTACACACCGACAATGGTACTGAATTTATTAATAGTATTTTTCAATCTTTAGCTTATGAATTTAATATTATTCACACCACTTCACCAGCTTATCATCCACAAGCTAACCCTGTGGAACGTATCAATCGGGTTCTAAAAACTATGATTATTTCTTTCATCAATAATGATCATAGAACAAGGGACGAAAATCTGTCTGAATTGAGATTTGCTTATAACACTTTCTTTCATTCTTCACTTATAACCACCCCAGCATTTCTTAATTTAGCAAGAAATCCTGAGCCAATAAATTCTCTCAGAAAACCAAAGGAAGGTGTTGATATAAATACCAATTCATCATCCATAAATCTGTCGAAAGAAAGAATGAAAAAAATTCAGGTGATGAAAGATATCGTCATCAATAATTTGGATAAAGCTTTCCAAAAACAAGCCCAAAATTATAATAACAAGCGCCGCCAAATCAAGTTTAACGTTAAAGATTTAGTGTTAGCTCGAAACAGAGAATTATCATCAAAAGTAAAACATATTTCAGCCAAGCTAAATACGAAATATTTAGGTCCGTATGTAATTTTGAAAGTCCTTTCCCCTACCGTTTATGAAGTGAGCAATTTTGATAAAACAAAAATATTTAAAGCTCACATACAAGACTTGAAACCATATGTTTGTTAAGAAATTCAATTCATAAAAACTAAATTTTATTAAGATAAATGAATGTCAATTTACAAACTTCTTGAATATTAATTTAAATCTTTCAATATAAAATATAAGATGTTAAATGTTGAAATTTGAATTGTTGAATTTGTTAATTTTAGTAAATATCAATGGAATTTTATGAAAGCTGTTAAATACTAATTTTCCTTTTTTCTAAATTCTTGTTACTTTACTGAATATAATGATCTAATTAATATGTATTTATTTCACTTTTATCTGGTCAATTCTCAATTTAATATTTTTTATTTTGTATTATAAATTTGCTACTTTAAGAACGTTTGGTCTATTTAAACAGGGGAGAGTTGTGACATAGTAAAATTTTTAATTTTACAATTCACTAAAATTTGTTAAAACTTGACTCAATGATTTCACTATAATTAAAGATTTGGAATATTTTTCTTTTAAATTCATAATTTTAAGAACTAACTTGTATATTTTTTTTTGTATTTCATGTAATATTATTTTGAGTCAACATAACTTGAAGATTAAGAAAATTAAAGAAAATGGAAATTTTCAACCATTGGATTTTGTTTTATCAAGCATTTAAAACTGTTGAAATTTAAATATTTATTTGCAATTAACCAAATTTATTTCTTTGGATGTTTGAATCTCTATTCTTCTGATGTACCCTTGAATTTTGGATTATTTTGAAATGCCAATTATTTTCATGCTGCGTTTCCTGCCTTGAAAATAATAATGACTTAGTTCCCTGGAGGAATATTTAAGATTTTTCAATTCTTGAACGGCTTTATCATATATTCAAGCAATTGCTCTGATCTCCTGTTGTCAAGAAAAGGCATATTTAATTTAATTTTAAAACCCGATATTATGTTAGTTTGAGACTGAAGAATATTGATGACTTGTATCAATTTCACTTTGGAGTTACAACTTTAATATTCAGTTTGAAAAATAATTATATTAGAGGAGTATTATGATGATTCACCAGCTTGCATCGAATTAATTCAAGAAATTAATTTTGAAGAATAATTTTAGAATCCGAAGATTAATTTTGAAGAATAATTTTAGAATCAGAAGATTAATTTTGAAGAATAATTTAGAATCCGAAGATTAATTTTGAAGAATAATTTAGAGTCCAAAGATTAATTTTGAAGAATAATTTTAGAATCAGAAGATTAATTTTGAAGAGTCATTTATAGAATTTTGAAGATTTAATTGTTTTCTACTTTTTAATTATTGTCCTTTTCTTTTGTTTTAATCCATCAAATTTACATTTAGTCTAGTAACTTCGTTTGTTAATAGTGATATTCATTTTGTGGTTGGTAACCAGTTTCCTAGGGGATAAATAAACAAACATTTAAGATTCATTCTTTTATGTGAAATCAAAGAGGAAAGTTGCATAAATCATAATTTTCATTAAAATTGAATTTAATCCTTTGAAAAATACATAATAGTTATTTATTAATTGAATATGGACAAAAGGAAAATCTAACTTAAAGAATATTAAAATATTTACAAAATTTAATTTGGAAAAATTGCGTCTTCTCTGGAAACTGTTGCCGAACATTAATTTTGAATTTAATCATCTCGCCAAATAAATGTCAATTTAAAAATCTTATTTTCTGGATCAGTTTTGGTAAAATTTTCATTTATAATTACGAACAATATCTCCAAATTTTTCATTTCGTAATAATTTCAGCATTTAATTTATAAAGTTATTATAATTTCAATTAATCGAATTTCTAATGTTCCATAATTAATTTAATTGAGATATCGTTCGTTCCTTTCATTTTGTTAAAAGTTAATTTGTCCTGTTATATATATTATTTTATGAAAACTAACAATATTCCAATCTCGAATTAAAAAAATCCTTATTCTTTGAATAAGTTTCCTAAAATCTATTTTTTTTTTAAAGAATCATTTAAAATTGTAATTTAACCTAAATTTCTGTTAATTTCATTTGATTACGTCATTTAAAAAAATAAATTTAGTAATTAATTAGTAATTAGCCTGGTGGCCTTCTTTACTAGTAATTGTTTATTTATTATATTTTCTTTTCTTTTATTTGTCTCAAGCAAAGACTGGCGCCCTCAAATTATTATTAAACTAAATCTTCTGGAGATAACCTTTTGATCATTTTGTGATCTTTCTCTCTCTTATTTTAAAGGTTACATCTACTAATTTTAAGGTAAAACATATTTAATCTGTCTCAAAAACCTAAATATAAAAATAAATTAGATAAAAATATATAAACAATGAAAATTTTTAAATTTTGCATTTTTTGAGGAAATGTCATGTCTGTCGTTCATATTAATATTTTTTAATTTAATAAGGCTATCATTTTAACTTTGGTTAATACCTAAAAATTTGAAAGAATTTGATTTCAATCGATACAGCTGTTTCTGAGTTATGGTGGAACACAATATTAAGGACATGCAGATAGACAGACAGACAAAATTATTTTATTGTCATTTTTGGAATCCTTGTTGTAAAAAATGACAACATATGACAAAAATTTTGAATGCGGTACAGCCAAAGTCGTATTTTATTAATATAGATATTTAAATTTAAGTTTCAATAATTTGAGTTTAATGTTAAAAAAAAAGTTAATTACAAAATTGTCATTAAGAAATTTAAATAATTTGTTTTTAATTTTAAATCTGTCAGTTAATATTTATAATTCTACTTTTTCAACCATTTTTATAGTAACTTTAAATAAATTAAAGTTAAAAGTTGAAAAAAATTGTAATTAATAAAAAATATCATTACAAAATTTGTTTTTTTAATTTTTTTATAATTAAAAATTTAGCAAATATATTTTTTTTAATTCTAAGGTTAAAATATACATTTAATATATCTCAAAAACCGAAATAAAAATTTATTAGAAAAAATATATCCAAATATGAAACATTTTAAAATTCTGATTTTACGAAGACATGGCATATCTCCCGTTCATCTTAATATTTTTTGATCCAATAAGACCAAGGTTTTAAGTTACACAAATACCCAAAATTCTGCAAAGTTTGACTTTAATCGGCCAAGCCGTTTCTGATTGATAGTGGAAGAAAATAGTGAGGACATACAGAGAGACAGAAAGACAGACATACACACATACAAACAAAAAATGTATTATTGGCATTTTTGGAATCCTTGTTGTTCAAAATGACAATATGTGACCAAAGTTTTGAATTCGGAGCAATTTTGAGACAAAAGTTTTATTTTATTAATATAGATAAACATTTTGTACAAATTACTTTTCAACATTTTCTCAACAAATACCGCATAAATCACTATTACTGTCTTCTGCTTCGTTTTTAGTGCATTTCATTTATACTATAAACTGTTTAAAATAAATTATTTAACGTCTAAAACGTGTCAAAAATATCATAAATAAATTTTTTTTGTCCATATTACCCTGTGCGCAACTTAGAGTCATGGACTGGCGTTGTTTCTGCACGAAACGAAAATTTGATTATTTTTTAAAGGGTTTACAGTTTTGTAACTTCTGTAATATTTTAGTAGATCGTACAGCTTCACGTAAAGATAAATTTTCCATAAAAAAATGGATTTGTGCGGTTTTTGCAGCAACAGCTTCAATTACAAAATTTTAAGATAATAATTGAAAAATTGAAGAAAATATGTGGAAACTGGCAAAAGTAATTGTCAATTGAAAACAAAATTCGAAAAATGACTAGATTTATAAAGAACTTAAAAAATAATTGAACAAATTTAAGCAAGAAATATAAAAATTAAAAACAATAATTGCAAAATGAAAAATGTTAAAAATTACTGGAATAATTGCTGGAAATCACGGTACACTTTTAACAACTGGCTTAAAAACCGAAAGAAATAATTAAAATTTTAAGAAATCAATTAAATAGAAGAAGGGATTTTAAATGTAAGGAACATATTCAAAAATTGAAAAAAAGTAATGAATAGAAGCAGAGAATTAATGAATATAGAAGAAGATAATTAAAAATTGAAAAATGGAATTAAAATTTAAATAAAACTGAATAATTGTATTTAAAATTAAAGAAACTTAATGATAATCTACAAAAATATTACATAAAAGCGATAATTTTTTAATATTGAGAAAAAAGAATTAAAAATTTAAAAGCGGAATTCAAATTTACAGAAAATAAATGGTAATTAAAGAGAATACACGGAGAAAAATTTGGAACAATTGCTGTCTCTTCTGTGGGAGCGCATTCCTCCCACAGTTTTGACTGGTGAAATCTAATGTACTAGCTGTGGGACAACTTCTCACCCACAACTTTTACTATTGAATTTACCTTGTATTTTCTTGGGCGCGCATTCCTTCCAAAGAAAAGACAGCAGCCGACCTTCTTGGTGCGGATTCTCTTTTAGATGTCCCTCCGTGTAGTTTTAGAACTGAGTAATTGAATTGAAAATTGAAAACAATTTTTATAAGTTAAAAAAAAATTGAAAAATCCAAGAATTACTGAGTATTAAGGAATTAATTAAAAATCAATAAAAATAATCATTAAAAGTTGAAGAAATTAATTGATAATTAAAAGAAAAATCACAATATGACAAAAGTAATTAAATATTGACGATAATAATTGATTATTAAAGAGAAAAAATTAAGAATTGAAAAAAAAATTCGAAAACTGATGAGAGAAATTTGCATTTGAACAAAAAATGTTTTAAAATCAATGAATAATCATTAAATTGAAGAAGAATTAGAAATTATCAATGAAAAAATTGTAAAAATTTCGGAAAAAATTGTAGAAAATAACTTAAAATTGAAGACATGAATTAAAATTCCAAGAAACTAATTTCTAATTGAGAAAATGCGAGAAATTATTGAATATTGAATAAGAAAATTGAAAAACGAAAAATGCAATTTAAAATTAAATAAAATAATTGGGAATTGAAGAAAATAATTAAAAAAAAAATTGAAGATTAAAAATCAAATTAATGTTTTAAGAAAATAGTTGATAACACAGGCCTGCAAAATTTCGATCAAGTCGGTTAAAAAAAAAGGGAGGTGATTCTTGTAGATTTTTTGACGCTGAATCCGAATCTGACATTGAAAATGGCCCATCACGTCAGGATTTCTTGTAATATTAGCTTAAATGGTCAAAAAATGGCCATTTTTGACATTTTCGGAAATTTTTTGTGGCATACCAAAATCTTTTTTCCATTTTCCTACATGGTATCGTATAGCACCAATCTTAAGCTTCAAAACACATTTTTGGAAATTATTTTACGATTTTTTTTAAAAAGTTAGTCAGATTTGAAATTTTTTTATTTAGTCAAACATGCATATAGAATATATAATATAATACATATAATCTGTATAACTTTTTTTTAAAAAAATTGTAAAATCCTTTCCAAAAAATGTGTTTTGGGGCTCAAGAGTGGTGCTATACGATACCATTTAGGAAAATGGAAAAAAAAATTTTGGTAAACCACAAAAAATTGCCGAAAATGTCGAAAATGGCAATTTTTTGATCATTTAACCTAATATTACAAGAAATCCTGACGTGATGAGCCATTTTCAAGATCAGATTTAGATTCAGAGTCAAAAAATCTACAAGAATCACCTCCCGATTTTTTTTTAACAGACTTGATCGAAATTTTGCAGGCCTGTGAAAGTGAAAGAAAAGTTACAAAATGACTAAAAATTTTTTCTAATGTACTTTGTGTGGGGTTGTTTCATAAAGTTTTGAATGTCATATGAAAGAAAAGTAAAAATTTTTTATACATTGTTATATATTTTAGAAAAAAGTTTATTACACAATATTACTATAAAAAAATGGTTGAAATTTAAGTATAAAAATAATGTACCTCGTAAACTTAACATTACAATTTTATGGTACACAGATGCTTTGTTTTCGTGAAATGCTTTATGCATTTCCTGAGCAACAATTGAAAGCTTTTGACGAATTCCTTATACTTTTGAAATCAAGACACTGCAGGATTATGGCGATAGATGTATGTGGAATAAGCAATGTCATGTGTAAGCCATTATGAACAATATTCATTTGGCGCCGAAGTACTTCAGTTGCGTTAATGTCTTTTTTTATTATTTGTCTAAAAGAAGAGTTGGATACTTGCCTCTTAAAACGTCCGTTAATCCCGTTATTAAAAATCATAACTTTCTTTCGTAAAGTGCTCTCAGGAAGTCCAAAATTGTCTATACATACATTTCATTTAATGCGATAGCTGCTAAATTTGAAATTTTATTTAGTAATAAGGTTAATCTATCGTCATTAAGCGATTGAAGTGATGAATTTAATAACACAAAGTTACTCTCAAACATATTTCCATGAATTATTGCTACGTAGGCAACAGTGGCGCCCAATCGGCTGGAGCAGGGGGGGGCGGCCGCCCCCCCCTGGTCGAGGGGTGGGTGGTGTCAGGAGGATGGTAAAAAATATAAATAAAAAATTAAATTTTACGTAACAAAATAATCAGAAAAGTACGGAATTCAAACACCCCAGGAACTTACGTACATATGAACAATGGTTAATTTGATTTTAATATAATTGTAAACCTAATATTTACTCCTGTAGCGGTTTTTTAGATAGAATGTCTTTGAAATATTGGTTTTCAAATTCAATTATAACCATAAATTATTCAATAATTATATTTTTAATCATTAATAATATGTTCTTATAAAAATTCAAGAGTACCCTATTGGAAATAACAAAATGAACGCGCCGCCCGCCCAAGGGCTAGAATCTTTTCACTGTTATTGGTTATTTAAAACTATATAAATATTAAATTAAAATAATTTCAGATTAAAAAATTAAGGAAATTCTAGGAATAATTGTGAGAAATAATTGTAAATAGAATAATTGGATTGAAATTCGACGAAATTAATTTGAAATTCAAGAAAATCACTGAAAAATGTAATTGAAATTTAAAGATTATAATTAAAAATTTAAAAAAGTTATTGAAAAAAGCGAGAATTATTGAATATAAGAGAAACTATTTGGAAACTAAAGAACCGAATTAAAAATTAAAGAATTGGTTAGAAAATTAAACGAAATTATTGAACAATTGTATTTAATATTAAAGAAACTTATTGATACCCGAAAAAATGATTAAAAAATGGCGAGAATTTTTTAATAGTAAAGAAAATACATATAATTGGAATTTAAGGAAAGTTCTACCGTAAATCGATTAATCAAACAGATTTTAATAAAACTTAGTATGTACTGCTAGATAAAGTTTCTACAATTTTGTAGTTAAATTTTTGAGACCTGTAGGTTCTTGGGAAAAAAGTTATGATCGATTTATTTTTTCACTGTTTAACCTGTTTGAGATTGATTCTTATGAGAATTCATTACTCTGTCACATATATTTTCGTACTAAAAATTATTAATTGACGGGATAGTGATCAAAGTTTGTATAATTAAACACAGATATGTAATGAACCGATATTGTATTTTGTACCGCGGTAAAATTTTACCGGTTCCAGTTGATGTGAATCCCGATTATTTAGCACAATTCACACACCCACTTTCCACAAAACTCAACCAGCCGTACCGAATCCGCACTTTTAATTAAACAACATTGTTAACCGCGCGAACCACATTTATTTGTTTTTATGTCGTCGACCGATTCCACGAGGCTGAAACATCGTCTGCTGAGATCAACTACATCATCGCATATAGTAGACTCAGCCGACTCGTAGTTTTCATACTAGCTCATATGAATCTCGAATGAGGTCGACATCTACCCGTAAATCATCGACTTTTCAAGCGGAATCAATTCCGGTATTCAATACTACCACTGCGCAGACTCAAACCCCATTTCATGTCTCTGATATTAGAAACTAAATATTGAGTTATTTTAGAGGATCTGCTAAAATTATCTAAATTAATCAGCTGGTTTGACAACCCGATAGCTCAATTATAGCGTAAAATATTATTAAATTAATTGGGGAAACTCCAGAGTCAAAATTTGATCTGTTGATCCGAAACACTGGTGCCTGGGCTCTGACTTTTATGGACGTGTTTCCTGACTTCAAGTGGAGGTTGCCGAGCCATCCTGGATCTTGTGTGAGTCTGGTCTCGTTATAGACGGGTTTTGAGAGTGTATGACTCTGGTTTTATTCATGTTTTATGCGTAGTTAGGTATAAAGATTTAAAATCGATGATAGCTGAGGGGTTACCACAAACATTACGATCCTGATATGAGAGAGAGCTACCGATAACCACTGGAGTCACTCTAGGATTAACAGTGGACAGACGTATGTGACAGAAGAGGAGAAAAAAAATGTGCTCGGACGAAAAAGAAAGCAAAAAGGAAGTCCAATCACTCTGTGTTCTGCTTAAGGTAAGAGAAGTCGGAAGGTCGGTGTGTAACAGATTACCACATTTTCATCGATTTGGAGCCGTATCAATTATTATCATTTGTTAAAAAAAAAGAATTAAAAGTATTATTAATTGAAAGAAAAAAAAATTGTTTAAAATTGAAATTAGATATTCTTCGAGAAATTCAAGTAAGTAGGTTTCTTATATTTAGGATAAGTAAAAACTCTTTTCTCCTAGGAAAATTAAAGAATTTTTGCCGATTGTAAAGATTTTAATTGAAAGTTGAAATTATCAAACGATTGTTATTTTGTGTAAAAGTTTATCGCGCTATTTATATATATCTTGAAAATTAATTTTTTTGTAAAACTTTTGATAAAAGAATTAAATTTTTGAACGATCGGAAATAGAATATAGTGTCGCTCGCCATGTGCTCTCGGGTTGAAATAAAAATTTTTTTGTTTGTTTAAACCTTAAAGATTAAAATGATAAAATTGTTTGAATTAAATTGTAATGATTTAGTGTTTTATAATTTCTTAATTTAAATTTGCAATTATTTTGTTATGAGTGATTGAGATGTATAAATAAATTCGTTATTTCTGAGAGTAGAGCACAGAGTCACACATCAAATTTTTCTTAAAATTGAATTTCTCTAATTTATTTAATAATTGAAATTAATGAAATCTTAAATTTTCTTTAAAATTTTATAGCGATATTAGTATAATTTTAAGAATGCATTAATGTGGTAGTTTATCATAGCTTTTCTTTTATAATGTGCGAATAATTTAACTAAAATAGAGAGATGCGGTCACGGCTGGGTTCAACAGATCTTTATTATTATTAATTCACGAATTTTAAGTTATATATTTAAATTTTATATGTATATCTATAATGTATGTGACAGACTGTACCGAAGGTATTGTACAGTAGGGACCAATAATGGTCGTGACAAGCCAAGTCGAGAATTAATTTTTTTTAACAGAATATCTTTTCCGAGACAACAATCCAATAAATAAACTTGAATTGTTAAGCCAACCATATATAGTTAAAAATTATAAATTGTTAATTTTTTTTTTAATCTAGACATTTATATTTCTATAATTTCTTTCGTTATTGTTGTCTAGTAATCGTACTCTTTAGTGTATTTTACAGAATTTTTCTGATTGTGAATTAATTTAGACTTTCTAATTTTTTTGGCTAAAGATGTATGTATAATTGTTAAAAGTCGGAGATACCAGAATCCAATTTTTTTTGTTTTCTAAAATTAAATTAGAGAAATTTGGAACCAAATTTTTTTTGAATAGCCTTCCTTCGTTTGAGGGAGTTTAGTAACGTTTTATATAATCGCGATATTTTATAAACAATATTATTCGAATTTTGTAAACCTTACCGGTATCGTGAAACTGAGATCTTAGTGATTTTTGTTCTTTGGAAAAATTCCTCTAATTTATTTAAAGTTTTGGGTTGACTTCCTTTTCCTCACTCAGTGATTACGCAGCTTATCCCCTCCCTTTGGACTTTCATTCGCAAATAATTTAACTATTTTTATTAAGTTTGTCATTATGAACAATGGTTGTTTTATTTGCTTGAATTATGGTTAATTTTATATGTACTGGTATCGACGACTTCACGTGGCTTGTCACTGAAACTTAGTTTATTGATTGGTATGGTCAATAATACCTGATAGTCTTTCAAAGGTTACGATGCAAACATTGGATGTACAGGCGTCTGAATCGAGATAAATAATTTCTCGATATTGCGTCTCCTTAACATTTGATTATCTTAATAATTTATTAAAATTTTTTCTCCCTTTTCAGGTTTTGTACTCCCCTATCGATTCCCGTTACTATTGTAGTATTGATTATTAATTTTGGTTTATTTAGTTTTCTCTTGACCCTATCGTTTCCCGTTTTTGTTATATCGAGTCATTTATTTTGAATAAATTGTAACTTTTGGATTTTATTAAATTTAAATATTGAGTTTTCTTTCTAATAATTTGTGGACAATTCGGAACCCCCCCTCACTCCTTTACACTACTGAGAGCCGAGCATTTCCTACAGCTTCGAGATCTATCGTGCTTATTTTGTAAATTTTGATCTTTTTATCGGTCGGAGAATTGCGATTACCATCAGGTGAACAGTCACTACGCGCAATTTATTATTAATTACAAGTAAAGCTTGCTTTTAACCTTCTCAATCGTAGCCAGTTGTTCGTTACTAACTCGATTATTTTAATTAATTTGGTGATTTTGGTTTTGGTAATTTCTATACACGGCTCGGTGTGTTAGAAATGAAGATTATGTCGCGTATTTTCGCGAATAGTCTTTTTCTTTTGGATTTAGTTTAGTTTGGTTATCGTGTCGGGTCCGTAACAACCTTCACGCATGATTATGTCACGTCGGGACCGTAACAACCTTCGTGATTAATAATTTTTTTTGCTTCTGCTAGATTAACCGCTTAATGGCTCCCTCGTCGAGTCGTTATTTTAAATTTCGTGAATTTTTGATATTGATTATAGATCAATTTTTAATTAATTTTTTTTTTTGCAACGAACTGGCGCTCAACATGAAAGATTTACAAAATTTTGAACATTTATAGCGATTCGGAGATCTCGAAGCTGGGATCTTAATTTGAATGTAGATTCTAGGCGTGACTTTCTTTGATTTTGAATTTTGTTGAAATATTTTGCTTTCTTTTGTCGCTTTTGCAATTTTTGGATTTCTTTTCTTATATTGGCGGATATAGTAAGTATAGACTTAATTTAATTTTATTTCTTTTCAGGTATTAAAAATAAATTTGGGGTTTAACGTTAAATATAGTTTTGGATAAAAATCTACATTACAATTTAAAAAAGGACAATAGGTTCCTGTGAGAGTTGTAATAAATTAATTTGTAAAAATATTTCACATTTTACACGATACAGTTCAGACGTTCTGATATTTTAAAATATTCATTTTGATCGCACATGAAAAATAGTCATATTTAAAAAGTAAATAATGTTAATAAATACAATTGTTTAATTGTATATCAGTGAAATTAAATTGAAACCTAACCACAAATTAATGGTCTCTGTTTTGATTAGTATCGTCATACGGTAGAACCTCCTTAAAGAAAATAAATAAGGATTGAAGAAAATATTTGTAGAATTTAACAATTAAAATACAATTAAAAAACTATTTTTTATAATTGAATAAAATAACTGGAAAAAGCCGAGAATTTTCTAAAATTGAAAAATTAAATAAAAATCGAAACAGTAATTAAAAATTTAAGAAAATAATTGAAAAATTAAGAATGGAATTGAAATGTTATAGAAAATAATTAAAGAAGACGAAAATCATTAAATATGGTAGGAAATTATGTGAAATTGGAGAAAATAATTGAAAATAGAGTAAAATATAGGATTTTTGAAAAAAATAATTGTAAAAAACATAGAATTATTGAATATGGAAGAAATAATTGATAAATGATAATATTTTTTTAATATTGTAAAAAATTCAAAAAGGCCAGAATAATGGACACAATTTAAAAGTAATTAACAAATTAATGAATAATTATACAATTTTAATAGAAAAATAATTAAAAATAACCGAGAATTATTGAATACTGAAGAAAATAATTAAAAATTGATGCATGGAATTAAGCAGTTTATTTCAAATTGAAATGAAATTGAATAAAGCCAAGAATTATTTAATGTTGAAGCAAATAATTGGAAATTGAAGGAGATTACTGAAAATTAAAGAATGGAATTGAAAGTTAAAGGTTATAATTTCAAGGTCAAAAAATTTATTGAAAAAAGGCGAGAATTATTGAATATGTTGAATATAAAAGAAACTAATTGAAAACTGAAAAATCGAATTGAAATTTGAAGCATATAATTAAAAATTGAAAAAAGAAATTGAAAAAAGCCGATAATTATTTATTTTTTATTTATTTCAGAATAACGGGCAATGCCCTTTAATACATAAAGTATCTAAATTATTGATTATTGAAAATTTAATTAAAAATTAAAGTAAAAAATTGAAATTTGAAAAAAATGAAAATTGAAGAAAATAATTTAAACTTTCATTCAAATAATCGTAAATTAAATTTTTAATGAAATTTGCAGGAAATAATTGATAATTTAAAGAAAAATTAGAAATATAATTAAATATTCAAATAAGTAATTGAAAAATTGAATTGTAAATTCTTAAATATAGAAGAAAATAATTGAAAACTGAAGAATGGATTTGAAAATTGAAGAAAATAGTCTTAGAATTAAACAATTAAATTGAAATATTTGAACAATATTTATGATTGAAAAAGACAGGAATTACTAAATATTGAAGAATTAATTGAAAATTAAAAAGAATAATTATAAAATAACGACAATAATTTGATATTAAAGAAAGTAATTGAGATAAGTGGAAAATATTTGAATATATTGAAAAAAATTCGATAATTGTTGAGAATATTTGACAATTGAAAAATATCGAAAATTGTTGAGCATATTTGACAAAACAAATTCTAAAACTGTTGAGAATATTAGACAACTGTTTAAAATTTAATAAAAAATTATTGATTTATTGAATAATGAAATTAAAATTACAAGTGTTACTTATAAATTTCAATTTTGATCAATTTAAAGGCATTTTCAAAAAAGTAATTGACTTATTATTACTCTCTAAATTTTGAATGAGTGAGGATATAGCATACAAATTAGTCCCCCATAACACGCAATATTCCAGCAATATTGCTGGAATATTAGATTTCAACATTCGGAATATTTAATTGTAATATTGCAGCAACGTTGGAGGAACATTACAATGTCCGACTCGTGGAATATTCGAATGTAACATTCTAGAAATATTGCTTTATAACTTTCAGAAATATTCCAGAGCATTGTTTCAGAAATATTCCCTTGAAATTTTCAGAAATATTCCTAATTAATGTTTTAAGAACATTGCTTTGCAATATTGAGGAATATTTTAGAGTAATATTGTAGGAAATGCTCCTTGTAGTATCCAGAACAAGATTGCAAAAATTTAATTTTTAATACTGAAAAATATTTAAGTATATAATATCTTATAAATCTAATACAATATAAAAATGTTACGGTCAATAAATAAAAGACACCTATCGAAATCTTTTAGTTTAAAATTTATTAAACCGTAAAATACAAGTAGACATTAATATTCGCTTAAAATAAGAATGTAATTTTACAGTTATATAATTCCATATCAATTAAAGTAACAAATTAACTCAGATCATTAGATTGATATAAATATTCAGAATAACAAAGTAAATGGAAAAAAATTAGCAATAAATTAGATATAAGAAATAATAATTATTAGTCAATCAATAAGAGAATCTTCTTCGCCATCTAATTTTCCCTCCTGGAAATCATTTGAAACTAGCAACTTTTAGAAGTTTGTTTTTGCATTGTAGCTTGAACTATTAAAATTTATGCAACCTGAAAATATTAATTTTAAGTATCAATCAATTAAATCTAAGAATAAAATATAGAAGGAAGATGTACCCCCACCTATGTAAAAAAGCTCTACAAAACCAAGCCAGTAAAAATCAATTAAAAATTTCGTTAAAAAATGGTGGATTAGAGATTGGGGATCACAACTATAAATACTAATTGGAATTTTCGATTAATAATTTCGAGTGGATATTACCATTAAAACCTCAAATTGGAAATTTCGATTAAGAATTGCGATGAGAAATTCCAATTGAAAATTTTGATTGAAATGACCGATTTTCAATATCAGTTGGATTTTTTGATTGGAGATTCTGTCTGCAAATTAAAATTAAAATTTTAGTTTACAAATTTAGACTATAGGAATTTTAAATGACAATTTTTTTTTAAATTCCAATTTCTATTTAATTGGACTTAACTTGAAATTTCTTTGGAGTAGGTACTCATATTAAAAAAAATTAAATATATTAATTTTATGAAAGCTTAACCTGTAATAGAAAAAGATATTTAAAAGGGTCAATAAACTGATCTAAATTAACACTAACAATAAGTAAGTTGCTTACTCTTAAGCAGAGAGTTTATTCTGTAATTGTATGAAGTATAGGTATTGTTATTGATAGGTTACGTTTTCTTGGAATTCTCCAACATTTTGCTTTTAGGTCTTGTAAAGATAGTAAAATCAATCCATTTTTATCAGGAGATGATATATAAATATCTAATTTTCTTGAATTTATCGGATTCTCGTATAGGTCTTGTACAGAAACTTGTTTCTTTCCTATTAAATAAATATTCTTTTTTTCGAATTCAACAATGTTTATTATTATCGCAATGGAGTTATCTTTTAGAAGGACGCAGTTATTTCTCGAGGTGTTACAATCAATGAAAAATGGTCCATAATATAGTTGTTTATACTGTTTTGTTACTTTAGTGCAATTATAATTTAATAAAGGACCATTAAAATGTTGTTGCTTTACAATTTTATCGGGTTTAAGAGGGTTTGCTTTTCTAAGAGCTTCAGTTTCAAAATACCGTTTTGCTAACTGTTGCAGTGGTTTATTGTTTTTTCTTAGTTTTTTCTTGACCTCTGTCATATAGTTTTCAAATTTAAATGCACTGAAAGCATCTAAGTGACCAAATTTTGTAACGTCTTTGCAAAGATGGAGAAGGTTGTGGAAATTGTAAGACATAAATTCTTTTCCATAAATGATCTGAAAGGTCTGAATAAAATATTCTATAAGTTCCTTAGCATAATCAATATTTTCTGTAATCTTAACGTAAATCGGGCTCGATAAGATTGTTATTGCTACGTGAAGGGCCATAAAATTGTTATAAATGTTTTCTTTTAATATATTCTTTAAAACTACAGGTCCACTATACAACAACAAATTTCGAAATTCTGTAGCTTTCCAATATTTTATTTCTCTTAAAGATCTTGGTCGCCTGGAAAAATCTGATGGTTGACTCTTTCGGAGTTCGATTAACTGTACAGAAATTTTATCGACATCAGATGAAGAAAGTTTAAAAGAAGAGGAACCTTTTAACCACAGTAACAGTAATTTCTTCATGTTTCCTAGTAAGACCAGATGCATGTAATCTAAAGGTACATTAGACACAGCCCCAAATCTAGGAATTTCCGTCAAAATTGTTGGCATTTTTTGATAAGTGCCTAGATAGCAATTGTTTGCAAATTCTATATCTGTTCTTTCCTCAAAGGGACCTATTCCAGGAAAGCATACTCGTCGTTTCTTCTTTTGATTTTTTCTCCAGGTCTTAGGCCGAATACCTTCTCCTTTAATCTTGCATTTTGTACAACAGTTATATCCCGTATGATATTTTATATTTAAAACCAGACTTTTAGCAGGGGCGTCGTTAATCAATCCTTTTAAATTGATTTGAATTTGCTTCCCTTCATAAGTAACACCATTCCTGCATACAGTTTTCGCTTCTTCTGTGAACTTTTCTAAAAATTCATTTGAATCTTCAGGTTTAGATTCCCTATAATATGCTCCAATTAAATATACAAATTTCGAATTTTCTTCTGAACATAAAATCAACCATAACGATTTTGTTGAGGCTTTGTAAATTGGTAAACCATCCATATTAACAAATAAATTTATATCGTCTTCAGAATTACTTTTTGTGGCACTTCGATTTTTCAAAATTGAATCAATGGCTGGCATCAATCCCAAGTGAAGATATTCACCGCCATCAGACATTGAAATGGTATTTGCTATTCGAGGTGTCTTTAATAAGGTTCGTGCACAACGTGGTAGTACATAATTTGTAAATTGCTTTAATATTAACAGCAATGCAGTTAAGGCAATCAGAGGTATATTAAATAATAGAGACCACTGAACTAAAGAATTTTTAAAGAGATTATCTCTTTCTAATGGGTCTTCTTCTTCACAAGAGGATTAACTAGATTCTGAACTAGAACAAATGTTTCTATCATAGTCACTATCATCAGAAAAAACACTATAAGAATCTTCGCTTTTAAAATCAAAATCTATTGAAGTATTATCTTCTGAATCATCAACATCATTTTCCTCACAAATCATCTTTCCATTGTTATCTCTATCTTCAGTAATGTTAGTTGAAGACGAATGAAATGATTCATCAATACTATCTTGATACACTAAAAAGAAAAACATCCATCAATACCTTCTTAAAATTAAAATAGTCTTTCCACGTTAAAGAGAACATTTCTGTCTTAAATTCTGCACAATATAAACGATACTTACAAATAACCCTGTAGCAAATTTAAATAAAAAAATAAGAAATTATTTCAAATTAAATAAAATAAAATTTATAAAAAAAATAATCATAATAAATAAAAAGCCATATAAAATAAACAAACGAGAAATTGCAAGATATTTCATAAAATGAAAAATGAAAAGAAAGAAATCTTCAGATTAACAACTTTTCAGAGAATTTAGATTGATTCAGATGATAGATTTTGCCCTTATGTCGAATTCCACACTGCAGATCCCACAACGCAGATTCTACTACTCGAATTTTCCATCCAATATTTCAATTTCTGGATTATACATCATCGTTTTTTATATTCCAGTCTTTATATCTCGGCTTCCATATCTCAGCATTCACTTTCCAGTTTCTACATTCCAGATTCTTCATTCCATACTCGAGACGCCTGAATATTTTCTAATTCCGATTATTTGGACGAATTTCCATTTGCCCGTCACTGCAAATGTCCAAATATACACCCAACAGGAAAATTTGTTCCAAAATTTTTCTGTCAGATGTTTGTTCGTACATTTGCAGTGACGATCAAACGGAAATTCGACGTTTTAAGAATTCTATTAAATATGAATTCGTGTGAATTAAAATTCGGTCAAAGGAAAATTTGTACAAATAGACATTCTGTTAGTTAAAAGTTCTGCTAAATTAACATTCTGTTAAATAAAATAAACATTCGACTTCATGAAAGTGCTGTTTAACAAAATTCTGACAATTAAAACTTGGAACTAATCGGAATCAGAACATATTCCTACGTCCCCGTCCTTTTCCTTAATTGATATCTTAGATTCCACAACCTAGATTCCACATTTTAGATTTTACGCTTTAGTTTCAACTTCCGAGAATCAACATCGAATCCACATCCCATATTCTAAATTCCATATTTCAAATTCTACATACAATAAACAACGTTTTGAATTGAAAACCCTCTAAATTTCAACTTCAGGATTCTACATCAGGGATTCCATACCCAATAACCTAGATTCTAGTGTCACGTCCTATTTTCTATATTCTGTATTCCATTTGGTGAATTACACAATCCCGATTCCATTTCCTGAAATTCATATCCTGGACTAAACTTCTAATAACATACATTTCGAATTCCTTATCCCGGATTCCACGTCCCGGATCACACATTTCAAACTCCACATCTCAGATTACACCTCGGATTACACATTCAAGATTCAACATCCCAGATTCCACATTTTAGATTCTACGTCTTAGATTTTACATCTCAGACTATTCTCCTTAGTTTCCAAATCATAGAATGATTTTTAATATTCTGGACCAAAGACCCTAGATTTCACTTTCGGGATTCTAAAGCCGAGATTCTAATATGTAACTAGCATTAAAAAGTGTCACTCTTTATTTATTCCAACAAAATAAAAAGGCTTTTACAAAATTTATTGTAAATCAAATTTAAAAACTTTCTGAGTTGGCACTTTCCTTAATTCGGTGAGTAAAAACGAATAAAAATAAAATAAAAATTGAAAATAGAGAACATAACTCATAATTTTAGCGAAACTAAAATGTCGGGGTTTGCTTAATTTTTTCCGTTTTTTATTTAATTTTTACTAGTTACTACTCATAATTTCAAGAAAGTGTCAACACAGAAAGTTTTTAAATTAGCTTTACATTTAATTTTGTAAAAAAATTTAATTAAGTTTCAATAAATAAAAAGTTATACATTTTAATGTTGGTCACTTATCAGAATTTCGTTCTTAATCCTGATTATTTGTCCATATCATCCATATCATGAATTCTACTTCCCATATTCTAATATCCAGATTCCAAATTCTACAAACGAGATTCAACATTCTGGATCAAACGCTCCGAATTTTGGATTTGAGATTTCGCATCCAGGATTTCATAATCTCGATTCCACATTCTGAATTCTAGATCCTGGTCGCAACATCCCATAACCTACATTCCGAATTCCGTATCTTGTATTCCATGTTCTGGATCCCACATTCTGGATTCCATATTTTGGATTTTACACCCCAGATTACAAATTTAAGACTTCCTAATTTGATATCATAATTTCATATCCCATATTCTAAATCTCTGATCCCACATTCTATAACCTGCACCCCAATTTCACATGCCATTTTCTGCATTCTGAATTCCATATGCTGGATTCCGTAATCTCGATTCCATATCCAGAATTTTACATGTCGGACTTATCATCGTATATCCCGGTTTCCGCATCCCGGATTTCGCGGCCCAAATTTTACATCTCAGATTCTACATTTCAATTTCATATTCTGAATTTGACATCTTTTATTCCATATCCATTATTTTTCACTTAAGATTACACAGCCAAAATTCAATATCCCGAATTCCGCATTCTTTAAAAACCATCTAGTAACGGGTTTCAGATTATTCCAATTTATTGTAAAATCTTTCTATTATATTTTGAATATCAATCGCCATATTAAATTAGACATTTTTTATTTAAAAATAATCAAAGTCCCAAAATAACTGCGAGTAATAAGGTTCAAACACTTTTAATGAAAGTTCAAAATAGCATCCGATATACTGGATTTGCCTTCTTGAATCTCAAAGTTTTGATATGTTAGATTACTGCTCAGTGCGACTCGAAACTTGAGGCAAACAAGCTTTAAGTAGTTCTATTTTATTTTTAAAATATTGTACCCCATATTGGATCCTCCATCCCAAGAAAGTCAAAATTTTGATGTTCATTCACCATATTGGATTCGACTTTTTAAATTTCGCAATTCTGGTATTATATTGATGGTCAGCGACTTTAAAACCCTTCGAATAGCAAGTTAAAAGATATTTTAGTTAAGTTTTATATTTAATGTCAGGTTTTAACTGTCATTTTGAATTCAAAAATTCTCATGTAATATTCGTGACAAGCGTTCCTAAAAACCCATAGTAATAAGTTTTATATTTACTATTACAATTAATTTTTAAATTTTCAGATGCAATACTGGATTCACTATTTTGAATTAAAAAATTTTGAAGTTTAATTCTTGACCAGCAACTCAAAAAACACCAAGAATCTAGTTTTAGACAGTTACAAATCATTTTTAAAACATTTTACGTAACTTTTCAACTACCATTTTGAATTTAAAATTTTTAATATTATATTCATGATCAACGACCCCAAAAACTACCAAGTAACAAGTTTCGACTTTCAATAAATTTGTTAAATAAAAATTATTCGTCATTATGGATTGATCATTTTTAACCTCAAAATGTCCATGTTAATTTTTGGTTAACAACTCTAAAAAACCAAAGACATAGAACGTCTTAAAGAAAGAATTTAAATTTAAAAAAAACTTTAAATTTAATTTAATAAAGAAAAATTTAATAACAATAATAATAATGTTAATAACCCAAATTGAAGCTTGTAAAAGTTCAACTATATACCATCTTCATTTTCCCAAATATCTTCAACGTGTCTATCAAAAACTTTACAAGCTTTTTTTCTAACATTTACTGTTTCGTGTTCACTGTCGCTTGAATCTGTATCAGGAGGTAGTTTAGAAGACAATAATAATTCCATATCAGACAATGTTTGTTTTTGTCGTAATCGACGAATGTGTCTATTTGAATGTCCTGTATTCGAAGCATTTTTTGTTGACATAATTGGACAATCCTAGGAAAATTATTTTAAAAATGTAAAAGAAGTCTTTATTTCTTTATGCATGTAGGTAAAAATAATTTTAATAACATTGAAATTATTGGTAAGATATTTTTTATGGAGAAAAGCTCTAAATTACTTAAGTGAAGTTGACTTTCGAGATGATTGTCGATTGACACCAGACCGAATTTTCAAATCAATTCTTTTTTTAACTTGCACCTTAGTAAAGTCTATAATCATAGTTTTTTAAAATATAATATTAATGTTATTTAGTAAATATGTTGTTATTAAAAATATTTTATTTCATCTTTCAAAATAATGTAGAACTCACCAAAGATTTTATCCACAAAAGCAAAAAGTATTAAAACTCGACAAACATGCAAAAAAGCACAAATTTTCTTTTTCTTTGTATTATTTATTTCTAATTTACCAAGAGAACTGTCCAGCCAATCTTAAAATTTAAATTATTATCAACTTGAGGAGAAAAATCGGTGAGGATATTCAATTTGAATTTGACAGTTAAGTCAATTTGACCAATTTTTAAGAAAAATTTTCCTCCTTGTTCCAGATGCTATAAACAGATTTTATTTATTACTATTGCCAGTTTCGTAAAATATATTTATTTTTATTTAAATAAGTATATAAACAAGATTTTATAAATTTTGAATAATTCATTCAAGTTTTTTTTCAATTTATGGTTAAAAATCCTTCTTAAAACAATTTTATTATCAGTTTAAGTACCTATATACAAAAAAGTAAATATGAATTTTGCAAAAAAGACAATATGTTAAACGTGTTAGTTACGCTATAATTATTGTAACAATATATGCTCACTTACAAATTATAAAAATGTCAATGCTAAAAGATTCTCATTCTTATTTTAGAATTTCCCAAGAAATTTTATAAATATTTTTCCAACTAAATATTCCCTTTTTAATTGCAATGTCCTTTAGTATAGTAATAAGTGCCATATTACCATAGTAACCGCTAAACAATATGAATTTTTCAAGGATTGTCATCTTTTTTATCAAAGGCATAAAATTTTGCTCCAAATAAGCAACAAAAATTTGCTATTTGGTTAAATAATTTACATTATTTTAAAAATGACGTATTCGGTGGTTGAGCTATTTGACGGTGTCGTTATTATACCGACAAAGTGGATGATTCGAGGTGAAAATGGAAAAATTTACTGTTTTTACCCTTCAAAGAATGATGTGGGAAATATGAACAACTGGATTAAAAAATTGTCTGATCCGGGAAAAAATTGGCAAACGTATGAGATTGTAAACCATCTGAAGACAACAGGCAAGTATATAATTAATATATTAAAAATATAACATATAATTTATAATTAAAAGAGATTGTATTTTTATTAAAACAAATCAGGCACATAAATTTAAATTTTTAAATCTATAAATTATTTATTATTCGTCAAATAGAGAACTTTACTTTTTTAAAAGTCATTAAGAGGTCAGTATCATTAACTATTAAATATAGTTTATTTCTTTATGTATTTTTTATTTTAATAATTTTTTATCCAAAATGCATTATTTATTCACTTAATAAATGTAATGTACCAAAAAGTTGTGATTGAAGATACTTTATTCTGCACTTAAAAAGTAATAAATATTAATTTTTATAATCATATATAATTTTACTCGTGATGTTTATTTTGAATATTAATTTGTTAATAATAATAAATATTATAAAGTTTTTTAATTTTTTGTTGTATAAACATCATAAACAGATACGTTGGAGAAAGCAAAAAACAAGTTGTTGGAATCGTTAATTTTATCAGAAGTTGACAGCGATATGACAAATAACTATGATGAAAAATTTAAAAAATCGAGACAAGAGAGGGCCAAAAAATCTTCTCCAGACAATACTAAGGGTTTTGAAAAGCGTATTTTAAATAAAAATCGAGAGACAAAACCAAAAATTATTGAAGATTTAAGACTCGGATCAGATAATAAATTAATCTTACCTCCTGTTTGCAAACGTCAGCGACTTAGTATGTATATTAAATGTTGAATTAAATACAAACTGTTGATAATTTTTTTTTCGGATCGTTGTTCACGAATTTGAAGTTGGTTTTCAAAAATTTTAAATATCAGATCAAATATATAATAGACAAGTTATTGAAAATTCGTGGATTTATTTGAAATTTGTTAGAATTTGTTAAATAAACCAAAACAATTATTAACATTTATTTAAACAAATATTTTCTGTTAATTGTTAACTTCTGTTAGAATCAATTTATTCTGACATTGTATTAGGTTAACCTAATATAATATAGATTATTTTCTGATTTTGAAATTTAGCCTGTATAGAATATTTTCTTAGCTTAATTTTTTTCTGAAATGAAGATTCTAATTGTTACTTAAACAAATAATTGTTATTTATTTTAATTTTTATAAGAATAAACTTTAGATAATTCAGTTTTTTTTTAATTTTGCAACTTCTAGAGCTTCTGTATTAACAAATGAATACTAGTGAAACAATTATTCTTTTAACAATTGCTTAAACCAACAATAATTATTCTTAATTGTGAAACTTTTTTCCGCCTAGGATCTAACTAGACAACTTCGTTTGTAAATAATAAATAAAAAATAAATATGAATAACTAAACTCGTAAAAATTTGTTAAGTAGATTTCTTTTACGTGGTCTCACATAAATAATCTATGGTTTTATCCATAATTGTATTAAATAGATACAATGGAAGAGGACATAAGTGTAGAAAATTCAAAAATGATATCAGAAATGGAAAGTGAAACTATGGATAATCATGTTAGAGGATATAAAAGAATGATAGACAGAGATGCAGATGGAAGTTCTTCTGTAAACTTTATTGTGAATCTTAAAAAAGATGAACAATTAAAAAAAAACCCTCAGCAAAATCAAAAGCCTGTTGAAACTTCGACTCCACAATTAATAATTAATTTCTCGTTACCTGGTTCTTCAAATGAAACGCAATTTGGTGCATATATAGGAATTAAGTAACAACTTTCGAGTGTTTTAAATTTTAATACTATTTTTTTCGTACACTTGCAGAAGTTATAACTCAGGTACCAGTTTTGATATCACATAATCCAGAAGTTCGACCAGAAGAGGTACAACAAAAACCAAAAGAAGATACGTCGGCCAATAAAATAAAACCCTTATCTTCAAAATCTGCAGATAGTGTTCAGTTATCTGAAGCCAAATCACTCAAAGAAGCAGGTTCAGAAAAAGTGCAGCAAAAACGAAAAGAAGCCACGTCCCAAAATAAAAATCATTTAGCTAGCATGACCTATCATGACAAAAAATCTGGTAATTTATATTTCTTTTTTGACTTTATGCTACAGGTTTGTTCCGATGTCGACAAAGTTGGCGACGCCACTTTTAAAATTCGAAAAAAAATTGTGCTAACTTGTGCTGCAAAACATTTTTCCAAAAAATTATTTTATCACCCAAAAAAACCAAAAACATTTTTTTTGGTCCAAAATTGACAATTTTGAAAAATGTAAAAAATAATAGTGTGCTGAGTACAACAAATTGTCCTGAATAATGTGCCGTAAAAAAGATTTCATATTATTAAAAATTGTTAGAAAATTTTTTTTTATTTTTTCAAAATTGTACAAAATTGGCAAAAATTAAGTGTGTGAGCTATAGAAAACACCTAACACAATCTTTTTCTTCCAATAATTATTTCGCCCACACCCTTATTTTCGAAGAAAAAAAACCCTTACAAAATTTTCGAATTTTTCCAAATCGAATTTTTCCAAATTTTCGAATTTTAAAATTATTAATTTTGTGCTGAACAGAACTCAACCAGCACAAAATTATTTCCTTACAAAAGATTTGTCTAACACCCTTAATTACTAATATAAACTACCCCTTTGATTTTTTTTTAAAATTCTCAAAGTCCAGATTTCCAAGTTTTCAAATATTTGAAATATTAATGCTGTGCTAGACAGAACTCAACCAGCACAAAATTATTTCCCCCCAAAAGTTGTCTCTAAAACCCTTAATTACAAAAATAAACTACCCCTTAGATTTTTATTTTTAATTTTTAAAATCCAGATTTCCGAATTTTCGAATTTTTGAATTATTAATTTTGTGCTGGACTGAACTCAACCAGCACAAAATTATTTCCCCCCAAAAGTTTTGTCTAACACCCTTATTTACCAAAATAAACTACCCTTTTCATTTTTTTTTAAATTCTCAAAGTCCAGATTTTCAAAATTTTGGAATTTTTGAATTATTAATGCTTTGCTAGACAGAACTCAACCAGCACAAAATTATTCCCCCCCAAAAAGTATGTCTAACACCCTTAATTACGAAAATAATCTACCCCTTTGATTTTTATTTTTAATTTTTAAAATCCAGATTTCCGAATATTCGAATTTATGAATTATGAATGCTCAACCAGCACAAAATCATTTTCCCCAAAAAGTAAATGAAAGTACCTAATTAGAAAATGATTTTAAGAATTTCAAATTCTGCAAAATAATTACAACGTTACAGAAATAATCCAAAAACTTATTGAAAAAAATAATGAAAATTTGAGATAAATAATTAAACTTTTTTCGAATTAATATACAAATATTCAAAATAATATAAAATTTGTGAGAATCATTGCAAATTAAAAAAAAAAAATAATTAAAAATTAACGAAAGTATTTAAAATTTGACAAAAATAGTTGAAGAACGATTAAAACATTGAAAAGTTGATACATTAACTTAGATTTGAGATAATAAATAGAAATTTAGGATATGAATTGAAAAATAATTAATATATCTATAATTAAAAGGTTAACAAAATAATTGCAAAAAGATAAAAGCAAATTAAAATTGAAAATAATAATTGAAAAAATGAGATAAATAATTGAGAGGCTAGATGCAATAAGGGGATAGAGGTGTCTCTCGAAGTCCCCTGTTAATGCCGGAGAATCGCTGTACGCGGGGCCAACGCAAATTACGCGATCCTCTTATTGCCTACAGCCCTACAATTGACAAGTTAGGAATTTAATTAAGGGATAGTAAAAGTAATTAAAAATTATAAAAATTAATTGCAAATGATAACAATAATAATTGAAAAATGACCAAAACTATGTAAAATTTGAGAAAAATATTTTAAAGTCTAGGAAATTAATTGAAGAATAATGCCAATTATAAAAAATCCGAGAAAATATTTGCAAAGTAGTAAAAATAATGAATCATTAAAAATTCAAGAAAATAATTGAAAAATTTACAAAATATATTTTTAATAAAAGAAAATAATTACAGAATGGTAAAAATAATTGTAAATATAAAAATTAACTAGAATTTGAGATAAATTATAAAAAAATTAGAAAAATAAGCAGAAAATAATTGAAAAAGTAATTAAAAATTAATTGAAAAATAAATTAAATTAAAAAATAATTCATAGAATAATTAATTTATTGTTAATTGAAGAAAACAATCAAAATGTATAAAGAAATAATTAAAAAAATTGCAGAATATATTTAAAATAACAAGACTACAATTATAATTATTGTATATTGTAATTCTTCGAACTTCAATTAATTTGATATTTCATTGATTAAAAAATAAATTAATCCACGCTTTGAGAATAATAAATTAAAATTCATTAAAAAATTTCTTTAATTTTTAACATTCCTTTTAGATTATGATTCAAATTATTTGCTACAATTTTCATCTATTTTTATCATTTTTCAATAATTTTCGTCAATTTCTAATTATTTTCATTATTTTTTAATTTTCCCCCTTCATTTTAAATTTAATATCTGCAAATTTTAATTATTTTCTTTAATTTTTTAAAATAAAAGTTTTTCATTTTAAATTATTTCCTTTAATATCAAATTAGTTTCATTATTTATTTATTAATTACTTAATTTTCAAATTCTTTCATAATTTTTAATTATTTTTGATAAATATGATTTTTGTTTTTTAAATTTTATTCTTCTTCTTCGAATTTCACATTCTTATAAAGAAATTTATTTTTTGTCTGTAATTTTGCCATATGTAATTCCACAGAGCGACTTTTTCGCTCTATGGAATTTCCAGACGTAACATACACAAGTCGCCGCCCCTGTTTATATTTGTTTATATAAAGTGTATATACACTTTATATATACTGTATAGGGTAGAAGTACTGGTTTTGGCCATCTTTGTACCATTAGTGGCCACTTTAAAAAAATATGCTTATTTATTTAATAAAGTGAGATAATTAATTACGAACATTAAAGATTGATTAAATTCAAATGAATTTTGAAATATATGTAATAACACTGGCCACATAAACGGTACATCTAACATATTTAATTTTAAACTTAAAATTAAAAACTCTTTTTAAAAACAAAGAATTGGAATATTTATTAAATTAAAAAATTGTAATAAAATTAGAAAAAAGTAACTTTAAAAACTAAGAAAAATAACCAATTCTAAACTAAACTAATTGAAAAAATAAATTGTCTAGTTGACAAATTGAATAAAGAATAAAAAAAATTTGCTCATTAATACTAACTTTTCCTATTCCATATTTGGGTCAAATATATATACATTTTTTGTACGTTTCTTTAGAATTATCAAATTGTTAACGTTATCTGAACAATACTCCTTTTGTTAACATCCAAATATTCGGAAATTACATCTGCAAAAGAAAACAATTGATTCAAATACTTATTTTCTAATACTTTAATTTAATACTCAATTTAAATTTAATTTAAGTTTTCTAAACTACACTTTCATCCTTCAACATGACTTTGGATTTTTTGTTCATCAAATTTAGACACAAGATCATATTTTTACCCCGCCTATTAACTTTGGCTTTTCTGCTCATTAGATTTTAATTGTGAACTATTATGACTTTGAATTTTTTTACTCATTAAATTCAGACACTAGATCACATTTTTATCCTCGATAATGGCTTTGGAATTTTTGCTCTTCAGATTAAGGCTCTGAACCGTCTTTTTATTCCCAATTATGGGATCGAATTTTTTCGCTTATCTGACTTAGGCTTTTCAAAATATTTTTATCTCCATCAATGAATTTGGATTTTTTTTCTTATAAGATTTAGTCTATAAACTATATTTCTATTTCCCATAATGACTTTCGATAGACTAAAATATGGTTTAGAATCAAAATTTGGTATTTGCAATAATCTAAGGGCTTAAATCTCTTGTTTTCTTAAAACATGCACATTTACATTATTTTTATTTAATTATACTTTATTTAAAATTTAAAATATTTTTTTTAATTCAATATGAAACAGCTTATTTATTTATTCTCTAATTATTTTATGCTGCAGGTCTTAGTTATGAAGAGTTGTCTTTATCAAAATTGAACGAAATTATTTTATTGTTGAGAAATATAAAACTGCAATCACCTCTTGCTAATGATGCAGCGTGTGGGCCTATTTCATTCTTGGATTCAGAAGATTGTCCAACTTTGCCAGTTAAAACAAAGGAAGAATTGACTAGTCTAAATGATAAATTGGCAAGAAAATCATTAAGAAAGAGAATGGTTAATAAATTATAATTTTCCTTTTAGGGTATTTGTATATTACTATCAGTCAGGAAACTTTACTGAGCATTTAGTTAAATTTTGTAAACTTTTAGTGTAGCACACAGAGCATCAGTGCTATTTGGGATCCGTCTGTAATCAAGTTTTGTTTATTTTATTACTGAAAAGATTGTCATAAACTTTGTAGACTTGCTTGAAATATTATTGAAAGGTCTGTCTGGCCCTAATTTATTTTGGATTTCGCTATTTTGCAGCAAATTAATTTTCTTAAATTCTTAAAAATTAACAGAGTTTTATAAAATTATTTTGAATGCAAAATCTATTTAAATACTCAAACCAAGTAGAGCGTTCAATTGATAGTTCAAACAGTCATCGCAAAAAGTTTCAGGACAAACTGTTCAGTATATACATGACGTCATTTTTCATCATATAACCTTTTAATTGTAGCATATTTTTTTATAAGAGTTAAAAGGCAAAAAGAATTTAATTCATATTAATTTATTCCCTTCACTGAAACCTAATTTATATATTGCAGATTCAAGCGCTTGGTTCTATTGGGGGAAGAAATCTAAACAACGTAGTTGCAAACATATGCAGTAAACTTTTTTCGAATGAAGTGGCTCTTCTGTATAGCTGGTCAGGACGAAAAAAGCCAAAGCTCTCATTAGAAGAAACGAAGTTTGCTAAATTGATACTGAGTAAGTCGTAATTTTTAGAAATGAAAAACTACATAAAGAAACCTTAAAGTTGAGTCCCAGAAAGAGCTTTTGGTTCCATTTAGGTATTTTTGATTCCACTTAAATGCTCCTAGCTCAAATCGAGTATTTTCGGCTGCAATCTGTGGCTCTCAGATCAACTCAGGGATCGTAGGTTCAAATCTTTTATTCTCATCTCAACTAGAGGGTGTACTTGGATTCCCTTACGTAACTTCGGCTCAAATCGGGTGAAGTTTAGATCGGGTACTTTCGGTTCTTCTTGGATTCTATCAGGTCTTCTGGGGTGTTTTTGATTGGGAGCTCTCGGCTCAATTGGGTACTTTCGGGTGGACTCGACTACTTTTGACTCCTCTTGGGTGCTTTTGAGTGCTCTACTCGGGATCTCTCGGTTGCATTCGACAAAAATCGCTTTGTGTCAACACGGTATTTGGATGTATACGACGGATACAAGGACGCACGGACACCATCACACCAAAGACTCGTTATAAGGATTTTGTCTCTTGACAACGAAACGCTAAACAGCAAGCATATTTGTATTGCGTAAAAAAGAGTTAAATTTCCTCTTCTCTTTACTAAGCTTTTCAAAGATTTAAAAAACTATTCTTCCCCTTTCATTTTCTAACAAACTATATGAATAGAAAGTACTTTTCTAATCTGATTTCAATTGTCCTCACATGATAATTTGTTGTCCTGCTCATAATATTCTGTACTACTGTTCATTCTGTCTTTAAGAAAATTTATTAATTAGATTAAAGTAACAAAAAATTAATTTCAGGTAGCGTGCAGGCAAATAACTCAAAATACATCGAGCAAAACATTAAAGATGCTGCTTCACAATGGTTTGCACAAGCAAAAACAAGATCGACAAGAAAAGCGTAATTGAATTAATTCATAATACCACTTTAACTTCTTTATTTTATTCATATTATTTATGAAATCTTACTAAAATATATAAATATTTTAAACTCATTAAGTTATTAGGTAAGATGTTATTATAAATTAATAATTTTTTATTTATAGAGCGAATCAAGATGAAGATCAAGAAAGTCAAGATGAAGAAAGTGAAAATGAAAAAGATGAAGCTCGCGGTGATGCTGACGATGAGCAGGATTAACTCATAATTTAGACTTTCTGCTTCAAGCCCCAATTAAAATTTCTAGTTTTAATATCTAATTGGAGGTTTTAATAGTAATTTCCAATTTGAATTTCACTGGAGTACTTCCGTAAAACTTTTTTACATAAGTGTGGGGAATTCTTCTTTTTGCATTTTGTTTCTAGATTTTATTATTTGAGGTTAAAATTGAATAATTTCAGGTTTCATAAATTTAAACGGTTTATCTTTTGCTCTGCTTACATTTTGTTATTTTTAATATTAAAATCATCCTAATCAGAGATGCCACGGACCCTCTACAAACGCATCTGCGCAAGTCTTTGAAAAGTTGTTTGATTGGTCGAAATGAGCGGGGTGGTTTGAAACTCTTTTAATTAAACGATTTCAAACCACCCCGCTCCTTTCAACCAATCACACAACTTTTCAAAGACTTGCGCAGATGTGTTTGTAGAGGGTCCGTGGGATCTCTGATCCTAATAGTCTGAGCTATATTGTCATTATCATTTTAGTTAATACATATAATTACATTATTACTCATACAACGTTCTTATTCTAAATGCATATTAATTTATATGTGTATTTTACTGTTTAATAAAGTTCTAATTAAAAGATTTTAATAAAAAAATGACTTTTATTTATTCACTAAAACAATTATATTATTTATTGAAATTATACAAGATATTTTATTGTAAAAAATTCTTTATATTCTTTTATTAAAAAATACCCAAATACTTTTAAGTATTAGAAATAAATTTTTTTGCAATCTTGTTCTGGATATTACGAAGCGCTTTTCCTTCAATATTGCTCTAAAATATTTCTTAATGTTGCAAAGCTATGTTCTTGAAATATTGATTAAAAATATTTCTGAAAGTTTCAAGAGAATGTTTCTGAAACATTGCTATGAAATATTTCTGAAAGTTACAAAGCAATATTCCTGTGATATTACATTGGAACATTCCAACAATCGGACATTGTAATATTCCTTCAACATTGCTGCAATATTACATTTAAATATTCCGAATGTTGAAATCTAATATTCCAGCAATATTGCTGAAATATTGCGTGTTATGGGGGGTAAAACTTCACTGACTTAAATTTAGAGAGTATAGATAATTTTATTATGTGAACCTTTTTTTTTTTTTGCTTCTCAAAATTAAGGTTTATGAAAGGAGGGTGGTATCCTGGAAACGGGTCTGGCCCCCCCTGCCAGAAATCCAATGGGCGCCACTGGAACAAAGTCCTAGCATATCGACCAACTGTCTTCTTACATCGAATTCGCTTCTTGGTTTTTCTTTTCGCCACTCGTTCGCAGCACTTGACGGGTTATCGATCTAGCAGTAGGAGATCATAGTCTAAGATTTGAATTCTCCGCCCAACTCCCCTTCCATCTCAAGACTCAGCCGACACGGTAGTTCTCATACTAGCTCATATGAATCTCGAATGAGGTCGACACCTACCCGTAAATCATCGACTTTTCAAGCGGAATCAATTCCGGTATTCAATACTACCGCTGCGCAGACTCAAACCCCATTTCATGTCTCTGATATTGATATTGTTGATCCGAAACACTGGTGCCTGGGCCCTGACGTTTATGGACGTGTTTCCTGACTTTAAGTAGAGGTTGCCGAGCCATCCTGGATCTTGTGAGAGTCTGGTCTCGTTAAAGACGGGTTTTGAGAGTGTACGACTCTGGTTTTATTCATGTTTTATGCGTAGTTAGGTATAAAGATTTAAAATCGATGATAGCTGAGGGGTTACCACAAACATTACGATCCCGATATGAGAGAGAGCTACCGATAACCACTGGAGTCACTCTAGGATTAACAGTGGACAGACGTATGTGACAGAAGAGGAGAAAAGACATGTGCTCGGACGAAAAAGAAAGCAAAAAGGAAGTCCAATTCACTCTGTGTTCTGCTCAAGGAAAGAGAAGTCGGAAGGTCGGTGTTTGCTGGATTCTGTTGGATTTTCTTCCATTTGGAACTATATTAATTATTAATTGTCGAAACAAAAAAAAAAAAAAAAAAAAAGTATTGATAGATTGACAAAATTGTCTGCGATTAAAATTAGATATTCATCGAAAAATTCAAGTAAGTAGGTCTTTTATATTTAGGATAGGCAAAATCTTTTTCTTCTAGGAAAATAAAATTTTTTCGGTTGTAAAGATTTTAATTAAAACTAGAATTATTAAACGACAGTTGTTTTGGTATTAAATTTTATCGCATTGTTCATATTTATCTTGTGAATTTTGATATACAATTTTGATAAAATAATTAAAATTTTGATTGACCGGAAATGGAATTTAACGTCGCTCGCCATGTGCTCTCGGAATAAATTAAATATTTTATGCTTATACTTTAAAGACTAATTGAATAATTGATTAAATTGAATTGTGATGATTTAGTGCTTTGAATTTTCTTAATTTAAATTTGCAATTATTTTGTTATGAGTGATTGAGATGTATAAATAAATTATTATTTCTGAGAGTAGAGCACAGAGTCACACGTGGGAATTTTCTTAAAATTGAATTTCTCTAATTTGTTTAATAATTGAGATAAATGAAATCTTAAATTTTCTTTAAAATTTTATTGCGATATTAGTATAACTTTAAGAGTACATTAATGTTGTAATTTATCATAACTTTTCTTTTATAATGTGCGAATAATTTAATTAAAATAGAGAGATGCGGTCACGGCTGGGTTCAGAAGATCTTTTTTATTATTAATTCACGGATTTTTAATTTATATATTTAAATTTTATATGTATATCTATAATGTATGTGACAGACTGTACCGAAGGTATTGTACAGTAGGGACCAATAATGGTCGTGACAAGCCAAGTCGAAAATTAATTTTTTTTTGTCAAAATATCTTTTCCGAAACAACGTTCCGATAAATAAACTTGAATTGTTAAGCCAACCATATATAGTTAAAAATTATAAAAAGTTAATTTTTTTTTATCTCAACAAATAATCTAGACATTCATGTTTCTATAATTTCTTTCGTTATTGTTGTCTAGTAATCGAACTCTTTGGTATATTTTACAGAATTTTTCAGATTGTAAATTAATTTAGACTTTCTAATTTTTTTTTTGGCTAAAGATGTATGTATATTGTTAAAAGTCGGAGATACCAGATTCCAATTTTTTTTGTTTTCTAAAATTAAATTAGAGAAATTTGGAACCAAATTTTTTTGAATAGCCTTCCTTCATTTGAGGGAGTTTAGTAACGTTTTATATAATCGCGATATTTTATAAACAATACTATTCGAATTTTGTAAACCTTACCGGTATCATAAAGCTGAGATCTTAGTGATTTTTGTTCTTTGGAAAAATTCCTTTAATTTATTTAAAGTTTTGTGTTGACTCCCTTTTGCTCACTCAGTGATTACGCAGCTTATCCCCTCCCTTTGAACTTTCATTCGCAAATAATTTAACTATTTTTATTAAGCTTGTCATTATGAACAATGGTTGTTTTATTTGCCTGAATTATGGTTAATTTTATATGTACTGGTATCGACGACTTCACATGGCTTGTCACTGAAACTTAGTTTATTGATTGGTATGGTAAATGATACTTAACAGTCTGTCGAAGGTAACGATGCGAACATTGGATGTACAGGCGTCTGAATCGAGATAAATAATTTCTCGATATTGCGTCCCCTTAACATTTGATTATCTTAATGATTTATTAAAATTTTTTCTTCCTTTTCAGGTTTTGTACTTCCCTATCGATTCCCGTTATTATTGTAGTATTGATTATTAATTTTGTTTTATTTAGTTTTCTCTTGACCCTATCGTTTCCCGTTTTTGTTATATCGAGTCATTTATTTTGAATAAATTGTAACTTTTGGATTTTATTAAATTTAAATATTGAGTTTTCTTTCTAATACTTTGTGGACAATCCGGAACCCCCCCTCTCTCCTTTACACTACTGAGAGCCGAGCATTTCCTACAGCTTCGAGATCTATCGTGCTTATTTTGTAAATTTTGATTCTTTTATCGGTCGGAGAATTGCGATTTCCATCAGGTGAACAGTCACCACGCGCAATTTATTATCAATTACAAGTAAAGCTTGCTTTTAACCTTCTCAATCGTAGCCAGTTGTTCGTTACTGACTCGATTATTTTAATTAATTTGGTGATTTTGGTTTTGGTAATTTCTATACACGGCTCGGTGTGTTAGAAATGAAGATTATGTCGCGTATTTTCGCAAATAGTCTTTTTCTTAAGGATTTAGTTTAGTTTGATTATCGTGTCGGGTCCGTAACAACCTTCACGAATGATTATATCACGTCGGGACCGTAACAACCTTCGTGATTAATAATTTTTTTTTGGCTTCTGCTAGATTAACCGCTTAACGGCTCCCTCGTCGAGTCGTTATTCTTAATTTCGTGAAATTTTGATATTGATTATAGATCAATTTTTAATTAATTTTTTTTTTTGCAACGAACTGGCGCTCAACTTGACAGATTTACAAAATTTTGAACATTCATAGCGATTCGGAGATCTCGAAGCTGGGATCTTAATTTGGATGTAGATTCTAGGCGTGACTTTCTTTGATTCTAAATTTTGTTGCCATATTTTGCTTACTTTTGTCGCTTTTGCAATTTTTGGATTTCTTTTCTTATATTGGCTGATATAGTAAGTATAGACTTAATTTAATTTTATTTCTTTTCAGGTATTAAAAATTAATTTGGGGTTAAACGTTAATTTTAGTTTTGGGTAAAAATCTACATTACAGTCTTTTACCTCGAAGATCGACCAAAAGACCGAAATGTGATAGCAAATCCGCGCCCACGATCGGGTAAGGCAAATCCGCAACACAAAATAACCAACTGAACTCTCTACGCAGACCCAAATCGAGCTAAGTCTTTTGCACCCGTACGCCTTAATACGCGAGTCATTAGCTGTAAAAAGTGTCACTTCCGAAGGGGGTATGTCACGGCTTCCTTTAAGAGGAAGCCGAGACATCTGACCCGGTGTCAATTAAGAACGACAAACGCAACTTTTTATCAAAAAAATAAAGACGCTTAGAGCCTGTTTTAACATCGATTGCGTCTATCCGATTTCCCGACTTTTGCGATGCTTCCCAACTACAAGGTTTTGTGCACCTTGTTGCTCTGTCCTCGTATCTTCTATGGTACCAGCATATTTCGGAACGCGTTTCTGATTGAACACGGCTATTTGACCTGTCATAACGTCCGAATGAACGATAACGCCCGCGAAAACCGCCGCGTCCACGCCCACGGAATCTACTGCGCCCTCTGAATGATTGATTGATGCTTTCTTTAATATTCGAGAGTTTAGAAGCAATCGCGTCGACTTTTAATTGAAGGAGAACATTAGGCTTCCCTATAGCTGCGACATTGATTCAAGATTGGTTGGTATTAGCTAAAGGTTGCATCTCCTCAGTAATTTTATCCGCAATTTGTGCAAGCTCCGATAAATCTTTAGTTTGACTTGGAGCAAGAATTTGCCTGTGTAACGGTGATAATTGTTACATGAAAATAGAGCGTAACACGTTATCGCTGCACTGCCTATTACCGATATTGCGCAAATAATTCAGGATAAATGAAGGTTTACCTTTAGGCACCTCGCCTGCAATTAGCTTTTTTAGCTTCATCTCGACGGCTTGTACCGAAATTTGAAGTGATACCTTCTTTAGTTAAAGTATAAAGGTTCGGAGGAGGAGGACGCGTCAAAACGATACTACGCACAGAAGTCAAAAAATCGGAATTGATCGCCGCAATCAACACATCAGCCTTGTCGGACTCGGCGATTATCTTGTTACGCGTAAATATCCTCTCAATCTGGTCGAACCATAAATCAGGATCGCTTGCATTGAACGGTGGCAAACTCGTAATCGTTGTGGGATTAACTGTCTCGTTTCCGATAGGCATTGTGCTTGGAACAGGCGCGACTTTGTCTAGCAAAAAAGAATTCGAATTTTCTTGTTCCTTCCCTGATTGATTATTAATGAGTTGCTCGTTACCAGCTTGTTTAGACATAACCCTAGCTGAAGATTCTATGTTTAATATATCCGAACCAATGTCTTTGCTTGCAACACTATTTATTTTAACTTGCGTTTCCACGACAGAGGTGTTTTTCGGAGGGGTACGCGGCGTTTTCATTGACCTCTGCAACGAATTTTCACTATCTGAAACGTAACCGAGTAAATTTACATCTATCTTCTCTGTGTTTGTTACCCGAGGACCAGTCGGCTGTATCGCAGTACTTGGAAATCCCTTGAAATTTCTCTCCTTCTCGCCACTGCGAGTTGCTACCATAACCAACTTCAATGAAAAATAAACCGAGAAATGAAACGAAATTAGTCTTGAAAAATGATTTAATTCGTCATACAACACGGACCTTTAAATCTGATTCATTGTCCTTAAGAACGAAAAGAAGAGAATGAAAACAAAAACGCAAGGCTACTACCGGTGAGACACCACTCAAAAGGTCGACTCAATGTCAATTCACTTTAAAATATTTGCCGAAATTCTCAAAGAAATTAAAACAACTGCTCCCTGCAATGACCGTTATTCAAAACATCGCGAAAATCGCAAAGGAAAAGAAAAAAATTCTCTGAGAGTTGAAAATGTGAAAAATTCTTAAACAAGATTAAATACCCTATGTCATATAATAATCATTAAAGCCAGCGCACATTGTGTGCCAAATGAATGCCCGCAATCGTAGAAAAACGTGAAAATCCGAGCATTGCAAATATGTGTTTCCAACAGATCAAGTGACACATGGACAATACATACACATACTATAACATTAGTTGACAATATAATCCGTTACTCAAACAAAATATCAATTTTAACGCGCGAATGATGCTGACAGTCGAATCTCGAATGCAGAATATCAAAAAGAAAAAGATTATACATTAGTTTCAACTACACGTGTTATTAACATTTTAAATAATATATACTCCAATATATATATTCTTTAAAAACGCATTAACATTTAAATTCTGCAAATCATTGTAAAAGTAAACAATATATTCGACATTCGAGATAAATTAAACAATTAGATTTAATGCAAATATATATAATTAATGGTCAAAATAATCAAAACATTTTAATTTATTGAAGAAAAATATCGTAGTTCAACTTGATGTAACACCTGACCTAAAACAGATTTAACCACCACAAACAACATGGATACTGTCATCATTAATATAATATCTGCTAAGTTTTGACAGAATCTTTAATGAATGCAGTTAAATGGCGTAATATGCCATGTATTCTGTTATACAAAAGCTATTTTATCTTAAGCTCACGCTAAACACACGATAATCGCAAACATTTAAACTTGACGCTTGTATGATAAATAAATATTTGACATCTCGAACCAATATCTCTTTTTCCCTTATGAGCCAGAAATAACAACAATCTCGATTTAAAATAAAAAAGAATTTCTAAATTGCTAAAATGTTAAAATGTTTGTGACTTTAATTTGACTCATGAAATTTATAACCTGTCAATCCGAAATACATAAAAAGACGTCACAATACAAATGCGTTCGAACTTACATACATCGTTTAGATCTTTTGTCGTGCGTTGTACCTTTAAAATTCACAGCTGATTCCTCGTTGCTGCTGCTGCTGACTGATGACACATTACTACGGTGTCGCTGCTGCTTGCCTTGAATGAGTGGGGTGAAGAAGGCAAGATGGCGGAACTGTTCTGCTCGACGCTGCAACCTGCTACGTCGATGAGGTGGGGATACGGCACCAAGATGGTGGCAACTGAATTTTCGCTCCCTGCGAATCACGTGGTACCTCCTTGCAGAAGTTTCGACAGGAACACATCCACCAAGATACTTGTTTTTTTCAGGGACCACAGCATCTCAATCTCGTTCACAGAAAATTGGCAGGATTTCGACTTCCTTCCTCTCGATTCTCAGCTTGGCAAAAAGCTTTTTGTGTAATGCTTTTTAATGAATTTCAGGTTTCAATTGGAAATGCAATTGTGCGACATTTCCAACTTGTTGCATTATTTACTGACTGACTATTATTTTCGACTTTACTGACCATTCTGAACATGTGGTGTCGATTGTTTAAAGATGGCGACGGCAGGTGTTTGAATAGCGTCGTTTCACGAAGTGAAAATCAGATGATTAGACTTTTCACACTGCTCACTGTGATTACTCAATCTGATCGTATTATTGCTAGCAGAATCCCGACACTATTTCTTCTTAACCAGTTTATTCACTGACACTCACAAACTGTAGTCGAGGGTCACCACTATGGAAAATCTCGTCTTGCTACAATGAGGAATATGGCGCGTAGAATAAAAAGTCCCAAATGCGGGAAATTATGATTGACTCAACGGGTTTCCATTTACCCGTATCAGAAGGATTTGGTTAGGATGTGGAACTGGTTAATTAATAATCACTTTGGTGTTCGGGAACAGTAAATAAGTTTATATTTTAATTAAACACTTTTTTTAGTATCACAGCTTAAAATAGTTTCGCCTACGTGTACGTCCGCACTCAGTCAAGTCAGAATAAAATCTGATTCCCGCTTCCGGCAAATACGAGCGCGAAGCTATTAGCAATGCGCGGGAAAATATAAAAGGCGGTTTTACAATAAACATTGCGTTTACAAAGTCAGCGACAACTAACAGGCGGAGTCCCCCACAAAAGTATATAAATTCCAGGTAATAAAATGCCGGGTTGAAAAACATAAACTTAAATGACAAAAGATTTGGGAATCTACTGTTAAAGCAAGGATCCATTTTAAATCCCCATGTCTATTGGGGAAATCTACTTTATCGACTGACTCAGTAAAACGTGTATTTATACCGCTGTCTAAATTTGATCTTTATTTAAGTATTTAAACAATTTCTGAGTGCTAGTGCATGTGCAAATTATAGACTAATCCTAAGTGCATCGTATATTTGTGCACGGGCGCTGCTACTTTTGTGAATTGACTATATTTTTGGATTTTTCACTTTTTAACTACTGGCTTTCATTGTATCACAATAGCAGTGTGCTCGGAGTGTCAGCAGCAGGTTTCCAGAAATACCGGAGACTCTTTGGCCTGCAAGGGATGTAATGGAATTTTTCATCGGGCCTGCGTTAACATTAACATTAGTAAAAAGGACTTTGAAATATTAAAAAAGTTCCCCAATAATTACATTTGTTCTGCTTGTAAGAAATTGGCAGGTGGAGACATCTCTGCCTTAAGTGTTGCACCCGCCACATCGGAACTGTCTCCTATGTTAAAATCACCATCTAATTGTGCTCACACGAGCGATTTCATTGATGCTATTATGTTTGCAGTTCAGAAGGGGCAAACTACTTTTCTCGAGAAATTTAAGGAAGACATCACTTCAATTGTAAACACTCTCAAGGCGGATCAAACTAAATTCTTTAACGACCTCAATGACTCTGTGAACTCAATGAAGAGTGATATTCTTGATAATTCAAGACGTATCAGTGTGTTGGAAGTCGAATCGGCTACTAACTCTAATTCTTTAGAACTTGCCAAAACTGT
The DNA here is from genome assembly GCA_037103525.1 of Ganaspis brasiliensis. Classification (NCBI taxonomy): domain Eukaryota; kingdom Metazoa; phylum Arthropoda; class Insecta; order Hymenoptera; family Figitidae; genus Ganaspis; species Ganaspis brasiliensis. Next base: position 819,084 of record JAZKLR010000113.1, read on the forward strand.
TGATAAAGAGTTACAACTTAAGTTTGATTTGCTCAAACGGAATTTTAACTTACAAGAACAGTCGACACTACTAACCTCCCTAGAGATTCACGGATTGCCTGTCAGACCAGATGAGGATTTACATGGTACTTTTTATGACGTTGCTAAGGGACTACGGGTGGACACTGTAAAGGAAGATATTTTAAATATCTATAGAATCCAGAGACCTTCAAACTCTTCTACTCCGAGGCCTCCTCCAATTTTGTATGTGAAGCTGGTACGACAGGATTTGCGAGATAAACTTATCGAGCATAGGAAAAAAGATTTTAACTTTTCTACATCCGGCATTGGACTCAACACCGCTGATAAGACGCCTATCTACCTGAGGGAAGCACTAACACCGTTAAATCGTCGTATCTATAGTTCTGCCTTAGCCCTAAAAAAATAAAATAAAATTAAATATCTTTGGGTATCTGGAGGAAAGATTTTTTGCCGAGAAAAGGACGGAGAACGCAGAATTCAGCTTATGTGTCTTGGTGATGTTGATAAATTTAAATAACGGCTCTTATTAGTTTTTTAAATTTTTGTTATTATATCCTATTGCTAGCTCATTACTCACAAACAAATAATGCCAGTTTTAGCTTCTTGCTTTTTGGATTTTATATTAAATTGGCATTTCTAATTATACAATATTATTTTCATTTCATTTTCTATCCTCACCAACGTTTTTTTATTTTCTTATCTATAATACTATTTCTTTCCAAAATATGTAATCTCATAGCCTATCTATTAACTTTGTCGAGAATTTTTTGCAAGTCTTCTCAGTGTTTTCTTTTTAACACTGATTATACTGCTGTTTTTTACATATTTATTTTACTAATTATACATTATGCATAAGTAATTTCATAAACAGTCGATTCTACTTAAAGGTAATTTATGATCAATTTATAAGCAAACCTACCCAGTGTTATCTTTTTAACGATGAGTATATTAATATTATTTTTATATTTATTTCTCTGATTGCTTTATTTCGTAGACTTAGTTCCTTTATTCTCATTTTTTTATGCTTATCTCTGTGTGTCTCATTCTATTAATTCCACGTTAAATTTCTATCATGGATATTTTAAATATATGTCACGTAAATGCTCAATCTCTTTTGGCTCACTTTACAGAATTCAGGGACTTTTTTAAAAATAGATTTTATCATATTATCGCCGTTTCTGAGACCTGGCTCTCACCTCACATCTCGTCAAACTCAATTGAGATGAACAACTACATGCTCCTTCGAAGAGATAGAGAATCGCGAAGGGGTGCGGAATTTATGTTCATTAAGGTTGCTTCTCAGCATGACAGCGCTCTGATTGGCGTAGTATATAAACCGCCTAAAGGATTTTTTGGCAACGAATTGGAAGATGAGATTTTTTCCTTGTGCCTAATTTTAATAATATTATTATATTAGGCGATTTTAACACCAATTTAAATAACCCTACGGCCCACAGAAACTATCTGCTTTCTATCGTGCTTTCTTCTGGTCTATCTGTTGTTCCTCATAATTGTACTCACTTTACTACTTTATCAAGCACAATAATAGACATGATATTTGTTGATAACCTGAATAAGGTGGTCAATTATGGTCAACAACCTTTTCTTTCAAATCATGATCTATTAAATATTCAATTTGAGTATCTAGGGCCTCACCCTTGTCATGCGGGTATTACGAAGTATGTTCGTAATTTGAAAAATATTAAAGAGGATTTTCTATCACATCTTGCTAGTTATAATTGGTCCAATATTTATTTAGATCCTAATGTTAATAACAAGGTAAATACACTTGCCACCTTTCTGACTACTGCCTATGATAACTATGCACCCCTTCATTGGACAAGTCCTCGTAGAAGACACTCTCCTTGGATGACGAGCAAGATAATGTCTCTCATTAGGGAGAGAAACAAACTGCGTAGGTTATCTAAGAGATCTGGGAATAGAGATCTGCATGCAGACTTTAGGAGACTTCAAAACTTAGTCCAAACGAAAATTAGAGATGCACATAACAAATATAATTTCAATATGATTAAAAATAAAAATAAATCTGATAGTGTTTGGCAAGTTCTAGGTAGGCTTAATCTCTTGTCTACTAAAAGAGAATCCTTTGACCAATTTCTTCTTTGATGACATCTCTCCTGAAGTACTTCTGAAAGTCATATCGGAAATTAAGTCTAATGCTATGGGTTCGGATGGTATTTCTATAGAAATGATTAAACTGGCTTTACCTATTATATTTCCCGTACTCTTGCATATATATATATATAACTGTTCTTTGCAAGAGGGAGTATTTCCTGAATGTTGGAAGAAAGGCTGCATTCGACCGATTCCTTAAGTACGAAAACCATGTGATACTTCAGATTTCAGACCGATATCTATTCTCAATGCTCTGTCAAAACCGCTAGAGCGGATTGTATGTAATTAACTTTCTAAACACCTAAATGTCAATAATCTTTTTGAGCATCTTCAATCTGGCTTTCGCTCAAAACACAGTACTTGCACAGCTTCTCTAAAATTTACTACTGACATTAAGCTTGCCATTGACTCTAAAAATAATACGATTGCTGTTTTCTTTGACTTCTTCAAAGCATTTGACATCCCAGTTAAAAATTCCTACGTAGGATCCCACGTAGGATCCTATGTGGTATCCTTTATAGTATCCCATATAGTATCCCATATAGTATCCCACATGGTTTCCCATAAAGGATCCTTAGAACAAGGGAACTTGTATACGATCCTTAAGGGATACTGTACCAAGATCCTCCGTGGGATCCTATACTATAGGATCCTATATGGGAACCTTGACAGGATCCTATCGCCAAATTTTTGTTGTTGAAATTATCAGGATATGGGATCCAACGTGTGTACCTATATAGGATCCTACATATAAATCAGGTAACTTATCAGGTAGGGTTCCCTTATGGGATCCCATGTGTGTTCCCATACAGGATCGTATGGTTAGCGAACATCGCAAAGGTTAGCAGGTGGGGTTCCTTTACAGGATCCTTCATGTGCCAGAGGTTAGCAGGTGGGGTTCCCGTGTGGGATCCCATATATGTTCATGTACAGGATCCTTCATGTCTCAGAGGTTTACAGGAGGGGTTCCCGTACGGGATCCTACGTGTGTTACTGTACAGGATCCTTCATGTCCCAGAGTTTAGAAGGTGGGGTTCCTGTACGGGATCCTATATGTGTTCCTATACAGGATCCTTAATGTTCCAGAGGTTAGCAGGTGGGGTTCCCGTACGAGATCCTACGTGTGTTCCTGTACAGGATCTTTCATGTTCCAGAGGTTAGCAGGTAGGTTTCCCGTACAAGATCCTACGTGTGTTCCTGTACAGGATCCTTCATGTCCCAGAGGTTAGCAGGTAGGGTTCCCGTACGGGATCCTACGTGTGTTCCTGTACAGGATCCTTCATGTTCCAGAGGTTAGCAGGTGGGGTTCCCGTACAAGATCCTACGTGAGTTCCTGTACAGGATCCTTCATGTCCCAGAGGTTAGCAGGTAGGGTTCCCGTACGGGATCCTACGTGTGTTCCTGTACAGGATCCTTCATGTTCCAGAGGTTAGCTGGTGGGGTTCCCGTACGAGATCCTACGTGTGTTCCTGTAGAGGATCCTTCATGTTCCAGAGGTTAGCAGGTAGGGTTCCCGTACGTGATCTCACGTGTGTTTCTATACACGATCCTACAAAGCCTAGGTGTTAGCAGGTGAGGTTCCTGTATGGGATCTCACGTGTGTTCCTGTACGGGATCCTGCTCGTACCAGAGGTTAGCAGGTGGTGTTCCCTTACGGGATCTTATTAAAGTCATATATCTATATGACGCGGCGTATATTGACATGTGAGGAATTGTATCCTCACTAATTTCCTGGTCTGCGTGGACTCACTCTTCTTATAATCTTTACGCCTTAAGTTAACAGTGAGAGACACTGATAATAGCACTGCCATGCGGCGAGTATATTAACTAAACAATGGGTTCTTATATGGGATCCTTTATGATTTCCTATATGGCAAAAAGACGCTTTTAGCCCTTAAATGACTTATAGGAAATCATAAAGGATCCCATATAAGAACCCATTGTTTAGTTAATATACTCGCCGCATGGCAGTGCTATTATCAGTGTCTCTCACTGTTAACTCAAGGCGTAAAGATTATAAGAAGAGTGAGTCCACGCAGACCAGGAAATTAGTGAGGATACAACTCCTCACATGGCAATATACGCCGCGTCATATAGATATATGACTTTAATAAGATTCCGTAAGGGAACACCACCTGCTAACCTCTGGTACGAGCAGGATCCCGTACAGGAACACACGTGAGATCCTATACAGGAACCTGACCTTCTAACATGTAGGCTTTGTAGGATCGTGTATAGAAACACACGTGAGATCACGTACGGGAACCCTACCTGCTAACCTCTTGAACATGAAGGATCCTGTACAGGAACACACGTAGGATCTCGTACGGGAACCCCACCTGCTATCCTCTGAAACATGAAGGATCCTGTACACGAACACACGTAGGATCTCGTACGGGAACCCTACCAGCTAACCTCTAGAACGTTAAGGATCCTGTACAGGATCACACGTAGGATCCCGTACGGGAACCCTACCTGCTAACCTCTGGGACATGAAGGATCCTGTACAGGAACACACGTAAGATCTCGTACGGGAACCCCACCTGCTGACCTCTATACTGTGTAGGATCCTGTATAGGAACACATGTAGGATCCTGTACAGGAACCCCACCTTCTAAACTCTGGCACATGATGGATCCTGTACAGGAACACACGCAGGATCTCGTACGGGAACCCCACCTGCTGACCTCCATACTGTATAGGATCCTGTATAGGAACACATATAGGATCCCGTATAGGAACCCCACCTTCTAAACTCTGGGACATGAAGGATCCTGTACAGGAACACACGTAGGATCCCGTACGGGAACCCCTCCTGTAAACCTCTGGGACATGAAGGATCCTGTACATGAACATATATGGGATCCCACACGGGAACCCCACCTGCTAACCTCTGGCGCATGAAGGATCCTGTAAAGGAACCCCACCTGCTAACCTTTGCGATGTGTAGGATCCTGTATGGGAACATACATGGGATTCCATAAGGGAACCCTACCTAATAAATTACCTGATTTATATGTAGGATCCTATATAGGTACACACGTGGGATCCCATATCCTGATAATTTAAAAAAAAAAAAAATTTGGTGATAGGATCCTGTCAAGGTTCCCATATAGGATCCTATAGAATAGGATCCCACGGAGGATCTTGGTACAGTATCCCATAAGGATCGTATACAAGTTCCCTTGTTCTAAGGATCCTTTATGGGAAACCATGTGGGATACTATATGGGATACTATATGGGATACTATAAAGGATACCACGTAGGATCCTACTTGCGATCCTACGTAGGAATTTTTAACTGGGATGGTAGACCACTCATTGCTGCTCAAAAAACTTAATTGCTATAAATTGTCCAACACAGTTTGCTCCTGGTTTAGGTCTTATTTGTGTCATCGCTTACATAGAGTGGTTAATAGTAAGGGTGAGTCTTCGGAATGGAGATCGGTTCAATGCGGTGTACTTCAGGGATCATCGCTTGCCCCATTGCTTTTTAATATTAAGTAGCTGATCTTGGTAGCCAACTTAAATTTTCTAAATATTTAAAGTTTGCTGATGATTATAAAATCTATCTATGAGGGCCATTGGCGTTACTACCAGAATTGATATCACATATGCAGCATGATATAGATGTCACTATTCTCTGGGCTAAGATGAACGGTCTCACACTTAATCCAACTAAAACTAAAGCAATAATATTTGGACAAACCAACTTCTCCCTAGTGAACTATTTGCCTACTACGCTTTTCTTACATATGGATGGAATACCCATTATATTCCAGGATTCTGTCAAAGATCTTGGATTGATACTGGATCGTACTCTTTCTTGGAAGGAGCATGTACAAAGCATATCTCGTAAAACTTTTATGGCCCTTCAACAACTATATAGAATTAAAGATTCTTTACCAATATCTACTCGGTTACTCTTAGTTAAAAGTTTAATAATACCTTTTTTCGATTATTGTTGTATAGTGTACGATGATGTCTCTGACGATCTAAATTCAAAATTGGAAAGGTCCTTGAACGCTTGTATACGTTTTTATTTATAATTTACCAAAATATGAGCATATTACGCAGTACCGTGCTAATGCGGGTCTGCTAAATGTGGCAATGAGAAGACAGTTTCTTATGGGAAATATGCTTTTCTCTTTATTCTAGAGTGAGACCCCTCAATACCTTTTTAGTTTTTTCGAATTTATCAACTTTAATGACACTATGCATAGCAGGCTACGAGAAAGAACTTCTATTTTAAAAATACCCGCTCATCGAACCTGTAAATATCAAAAATCTTTTCCTATTAGAGGCGCTCGTCTTTGGAACAAACTGTCGGCGTCCCTCAGAGATGTAAGCAGAATAGAACAATTTAAAAAACTTTTTTTTATTTTTCTATCTAAAATTAATAAAAGCTTCCTTGATATTACCTTTTGGTAGATTATTTTGTTATTTTACTATTTTTCTTTGTTCTTATTTTTCTTGTTTGCCATACTGACATTCTGTCACTTTTAGAGTTTGTTAGCTCTCGTGCACGGTTGCTTAGACATTGTTATAATGCACGTCTTTGTTTTTAAGTTTAATTACTTACTGAAACTAAGATTGATATATTTTTATTGCTACACTCACATGAACCTATTTTTGTATATGTATATTACTTCACTTTCACAGCCGCCATGTCAACTGTTTCTCATCCTAATCAAAGACTTAATTACTCAGTCTCCATTAAATTACTGTAGATCTTTTATCATAATTATTTTTCTTTTTTTTCTTCTCAAACATACTAGTTTTAGTTTAGTTTAAGTTTTTCTCTACATAATTTATACATATATTTTGCACTTCATCTGTTTGTTTCTTGGAGGGCTATCAGCCCTAGAAACTTTGATTATATTAAATAAATAAATAAATAAATATTTGTCACCCGATCTAATAATTTTTGAACCCTAATATTTTATGACTTGAAATTTTTGCAATTTAATTATTGGACATTTGTAATTAAAAAATTTAGAATCCGTAATACTTCACGATTCCAAATATCTAAAATTTATTGTGATAATTTTATATTTTAAGAAATTATAAGGCATTTCGTAAACCATAAATATTACGTTAAAACTGATATCATTTTTTAAATCAAAGTCAAAGGGATATGTAGTAAACATAATAGAATCATGAAAATAGTTCAAGTTCATTAAAATAAATATAATGTTGAAATAAATAAACATTATTTTCAGCGTAATTATTTTTATACCCGAAGGTCACCAAAATTTTAGTGGCGCTAAATTTGGAACTACACAATTTTAAAGAAAAAAAAATTTTAGTTTGGAACATAAAAATATAATATTTTAATATTTGCACAAAATGGAGCATTGTATGTCAGTACTTAAAACACGCAATTATTATGAAATTCTAATGAAAATTGTAGAAGGGTGAGGGGGTTGAAGATTCTGGTCAAAAACAAAGAAAAAGGAGATTTATTTTATTTCGTGTATTTAAAGTGGACATATTAAGCTTTATTTCAAAAGAAAGGTAACTCGAAGCATTTTTAATGTTTTATGACATGTACATGTACATTGTAAAATAAAGATTAAAATCATCGAAGTTTTTGATCTGTATCAACAAGTAATATATTTTTAAAAAAAATTACGATGAATTTACATTTGTTTAAACAAATTATTGTTGTATTTACTAACTTCCTACACACTAAACCTAGAAAAATGCAGTTTTTTTTCTAAATTTTGCAATTAACCGAATGGTATACAATGGTGGATAAAGAATACAACTGATGTTATTATTTAAAGAACTTATAAACAAATTTTTATTGTATAATCTTCCGTAGTTATAAGAAGTTTGGTAAATTGCAAAATTTGACAAAAACTGCATCTTTCTAAATGTACTGAGTAAAAAAAAGTTTTTAAATAACAATAATTTGTTTAAAACTTGTTTAAATAACAATTTTATTTGTATAATGAAATTGTATAATGTTTAGTTAGTTGTAAAATTACAAAAAAAACTGCAACTTTCTAGGCGCACTGAATACAAATTTGGCAGATAACAATAATAATTTGTTTAAAAAGATTGTTTAAATAATAATTTCATTTGTTATCTTTAACTTTTATTGTGTAATGTTAAATGATCTGATAAATTGAAAAAAAAATTGCATCTTTCTAGGAGCACTGAATAAAAAATTGGTAAATAACAATAATAATTTGTTTAAACAACTTTTTATTTATTTTAATAACTATTTTAATTCAATATTTTAAATAATTTAATGATTTAGTCAGGCCTGAGATTGTACCCAAAAAAGTGGGGAGGCCCTGCAAAATTTAATATTAAAGGGGGGAGGGGGAGGGGATTTACAGATGGTGTCTTAAATATTTTTTGGAACTTAAAGTGCAAGTTTTTAAGTGAATTTACGAATCCATTATTCTGTTCTTATTTAATTAAAACAAAAATTTGATATGTTCCGAAAAATAAGTGGGGAGGCTCGGCCTCCCCTAAAAAAAAAGTGGGAAGTCCGGGCCCCCTCCGGCCTCCATACAATCTCAGGCCTGGATTTAGTACAAAGTAATGCTTAATACTTCACAAGTTTTTTGAAGTCTGATACTCACACTGTTATAAGTTTTGGAAATGTTATAAGTTTGAAATAATAAATAGTTTAAACAATTACAAAATTCATCGTAAAAAATAAAATTTCTCTACTAACTAATAGAATTATTTAAATTAAATTTTATTTTTTAAAATCCTAAAATTCACAACTGTTCCAACTGACCTCGGCTTGTGTATCAACTCACCTCGGTACTAGGTGAGTTAAAACGCGGTAAACTGTTTTAGATTTTGCAATTTTTTTTATAGACCCTTATAACTTTTGAACTTTTTTATTTTTGATTTACATACTACATAAAAACAGCTATCTTAAATTATAAAGCTCATAAAAATAAGACTATTTTTGGCTGAGTTATACGCGATATAATGTAGAAATCGTTTCAACTCACCTTGGTCTCCCCTACACTTGAAAAATTTTGCCCCATAGACTAAGAAAACGCTATTAAAGCTTCGATTTATAAAAAAACTTTTAAATTAAATGCATTTTTAAGTTTTACAAATAAAAAAAGGAAATTCTAATTTGTATAGACTGCATATTTTCAATCTAGAATATTAGATACTATTTAAAACATGTATCTCTCACAGAAATGTCAAGATATCCCGACTCTAAATTATTTTAATGCAAAATTTACTGCACAACTTTTCGTAGTGTACAGTGTACAGTTTTATCTAAATAAAATAAAATATTTATGTTTTTAATAAGATGAGTAAATGTAAAAATTTAAAAATAAAATTTTATTCGGATTGGGAAAATAGATTAGGAGGGGGGGGGCGCCGATTAAAAGTTTTGCCCCGGGTGAAAATTTTCCTAGACACGGCCCTGGATGTACTTAACGAATAGTAAATCTGAGATCAATGAATTGTGTTACTTTTGAGAAGTGAAGTAAAATTCACTTAAATTTACTTAATTAATATGTGATAGTGAAATTATTAAAATTTTTCTTCCCTTGAGTACTTAGTGATATTGCTTAAACAGTCTCAACTGTTAACAATAGCCCTATAGTGCTTCTGTGAAAAACTGTACTTCACCGCTTGTTTATAACAGATTTTATATTCAGGGTGCAAGGTGTCACAATAGCACTATTAGGATAATGTGAACAGTTGTGACTGTTTAAGCAATGGCACTAAGTACTAACGGGAAGAAGAATTTGAATGAATCTCACTATCACGTATTACTTAAGTAAGTAGTTGACTTGGAGAAGGGGGAGGGGGGAGGGATTTAAAAAAGTTTATATGAGTAAAGAAATTTTAGGGATATAGAAAACAGACTATGTTAATAAAAAGTGATGTCTGATTCTGGGTGGGTAGTAGTACCCACCTTATTCGCCGGGCCTGCATGTTCCGACACATTATGTGTCCTCTTCAGGTCAATATATAAACAACTTAAAATAACAGTTAAGAATTAGTAAAGGAGACCTAGAAATTAATTAAATAAATAATTAAATAAATACATACAAAGATGTTACATCACAGAATATTATAAAAATATTATGAGAACTCACCTCCATTAGGAGGTTCCTTTTGAAAAATATTTTTACATTTTATATTTTATATTTTTGAGGATTGAAAGTCGATAGTCGATGAAAGTCGATAATCGAAGATTTAAATTAATTTTATAAAGATCTATTTGCTGGATAGTGAAAATATATTTGCTGGATAGTAAAAATATATTAAAATTTGTTTGTGTGTTTAATTAAAGATAAATTCATCAAATGGAAACGTGAGTGAGATAATTTAATTCCTCTATCTACCAACCAACGAATATATAGCCCCTATTTTTTGGGATAAGGGATGATTTGAAGCAATGTTAATGTATCTACCTGACAACGTCTTTTTTTAAAAACCAGTTTGTTACAAGGCTATTGTTTTCAACTATTAAGGCTAATTTAATATTTTAACTTTTGAAAAATCAAATTTCATGTTTATATTCGGTTGCATGACAAGCAATGCCCGTATTTTTCTTTTCTTAGAATTTTAGAGTTTTGTTTATGTTTATCTTATTGTTCATTTGATGGTAAATTTTATAAGCAATTTTATGGACTTCCTATGGGGTCTCCGATATCTCCAGCGGCAGCTAATTTGGTCATGGAAGATTTGGAAAGCAAAGTTTTGAAAACATTTAATTTTAAAATTTTATTCTATTGCCGGTATATAGATGATATACTTATCTCTGCACCAATTAATAAGATTGATTATATTTTAAACGCATTTAATTCTGAAAATCCACGAATACAGTTTACAATTGAAAAATCAGTCGATAATGAATTTATCTTTAATTAACGACACATTATATAAAAACGGTTTTCCATTGTCAATTTTAAATAAAAAAATCAGTGAAAGATATCATAAAATTACAAATCCAATTAATTTTTTTACTAACTCCAATCTCGATCAAGAAAATAAACCATTATTTGTCTTTTCTTACATTCCAAATTATGATTTAGTTTTATATAATATTTTCAATAAAACAAATTGCACTTTAGTTTTTTCAATTAATAATACTTTACAAAATAATATTTTATTAAAAAATCATAAGGATGTAGTTCCATTTTTACAAAAAAACACATATTACTTATCAAATACCTTGTAAAAAATGTGTGGATAAAATATATATTGGTGAAACAAAGAGATATTTAAAAGGTATCCCTGGCAGCCTGGTAACCCCAAACGGCAACCATTGAAAGTTGCCGTTTGGTTGCAGTTTGGTTACGGTTCGGTTTTAAGCTGAATATGAAAAGAAATAAGTATAATTAGTACTTCTGAAGTACTAATTACGATAAAGTAAATTACTTTTGATTGTATTTATTAAGTTTTGACTTATAAATAATTGTTTTATGAGGGAAAATAATGAAAAAGTGAATATCATTTTAGGAGCGAATGTCAAGTAGGACGGTTAGTAGAGTGCTACATATGAAAGTTCCACTTTGGAAATTTCGATTGTTGGTGAATGATTGCGTTAAAAGGATGAAATTTATAAAGTAAAGTGTGACTTTGATAAATTAAACAATAAGAAGACTTCGTATTTTGAATTTTTAAAAAAAAAGTGGTCATTAACTTGAAAAAGTGAGAAAATATAAATGTATATTTTTTGTAGAAAATAAAAATATTTCATGAAAAAAATGATAATTTAGATACTCACAGGGGCATGAATAATCCATAGATTTTGAAAAATTAGTAATCAATTTAAATGCACCAACACAACATAAACACAAAGAATAAAAAATATCGATTTTATTAATTGAGAATTACCATGTCAGAAAGTTGGCTGGTAACCGCGCGAACAAGTTTGACATCTAGCAGAACGGTGTGATTTAATAAACTGTCAAAGTTGGGCAACAGATGGCGGCAGCGTGAAAATTTCTAGCCCGTCGAATTAAAACCGATGAAACGGACCTCTTGCACGTTGTAATTTTAATAAAAATAAGTAAATAACAGCAATTGCACTGAATAGATTTTTATTATTTTTTATTTAGAATAAATGAGATCGAAAATTATTTTCCCCAGTTCGATATCTAGAGTTTGAAGATTAACCCCTATTTAAAAGACAAAATATTATTTTTTTTTACAAAATTAAAATTATATTATTATTGATTATTACATAAATTAAAAAAAGATTGTTAACAGTCGAATATCCAAATGGTCGAATATCTAAATTGTCGAACATCCATTTGGTCGAATATTCATTTTGTCAAATTTCTAAATTGTCGAATTTCCAAATTGTCGAATATCCATTTTGTCGAATCTCTTAATTATCGAAAGTCCATTTTGTTGAATTTCCAAATTGTCGAATATCCAAATAGGCGAATTTCCAAATTCTCGAATATCCATTTTATCGAATTTACAAATTGTCGAATATCCAAATAGTCGAATTTCCAAATTGTCGAATTTCCAAATTGTCGAATTTCCACTTTGTCGAATCTCCAAATGTTCGAATGTCCAAATGTTCGGAATTTTTTTTATGAGATTTTTCTATCTATGAAATACGTTGGTATCGTTGGTATAGTAGATTGGACAAATGCGCAAGATTAAAAATTTCCATAACGATTTTCAATTTCGCGCACTAGTCCAATCTACTATATCAACGCATTTCATTGGTTGGAAACTCACATAAAAAAAGTTCGAACATTTGGACATTCGAACATTTGCAGATTCGACAATTTGGAGATTCGACAATTTGGAAATTCGACAATTTGGAAATTCGATCATTTGGAAATTCGACAAAATAGATATTCGACAATTTGGATATTTGGCAATTTGGAAATTAGACTATTTGAATATTCGATCATTTGGAAATTCGACAAAATGGATACTCGACAATTTTGATATTCGACAATTTGGAAATTCGACAATTTGTATATTCGAACATTCGGAAATTCGACAAAATAGATATTCAATAATTTCGAAATTCGACAATTTGTAAATTCGATAAAATGGATATTCGATCATTTGGAAATTCGACAATTTGCAAATTCGACTATTTTGACATTCGAACATTTGGAGATTCGAACATTTGGAGATTCGACAATTTGGAAATTCGACAATTTAGAAATTCGAAAAAGTAGATATTCGATAATTTGGAAATTCGACAATTTAGAAATTCGACAAAATGGATATTCGACCAAATGGATATTCGAGAATTTGGAAATTCGACAGTTTGGACATTCGACAAAGTGGATACTCGACAAAGTGGATATTCGGCAGTTTGGAGATTCGAACATTTAGAGATTCGACAATTTGGAAATTCGACAATTTAGAAATTCGAAAAAGTAGATATTCGATAATTTAGAAATTCGACAAAATGGATATTCGACCAAATGGATATTCGAGAATTTGGAAATTCGACAGTTTGGACATTCGACAAAGTGGATACTCGACAAAGTGGATATTCGGCAGTTTGGAAATTCGAAAATTTGAATATTCGACAATTTGGAAATTCGACAATTTAGAAATTCGACAAAATGAATATTCGACCAAATGGATGTTCGACAATTTAGATATTCGACCATTTGGATATTCGACTGTTAACAATCTTTTTTTAATTTATGTAATAATCAATAATAATATAATTTTAATTTTGTAAAAAAAAATAATATTTTGTCTTTTAAATAGGGGTTAATCTTCAAACTCTAGATATCGAACTGGGGAAAATAATTTTCGATCTCATTTATTCTAAATAAAAAATAATAAAAATCTATTCAGTGCAATTGCTGTTATTTACTTATTTTTATTAAAATTACAACGTGCAAGAGGTCCGTTTCATCGGTTTTAATTCGACGGGCTAGAAATTTTCACGCTGCCGCCATCTGTTGCCCAACTTTGACAGTTTATTAAATCACACCGTTCTGCTAGATGTCAAACTTGTTCGCGCGGTTACCAGCCAACTTTCTGACATGGTAATTCTCAATTAATAAAATCGATATTTTTTATTCTTTGTGTTTATGTTGTGTTGGTGCATTTAAATTGATTACTAATTTTTCAAAATCTATGGATTATTCATGCCCCTGTGAGTATCTAAATTATCATTTTTTTCATGAAATATTTTTATTTTCTACAAAAAATATACATTTATATTTTCTCACTTTTTCAAGTTAATGACCACTTTTTTTTTAAAAATTCAAAATACGAAGTCTTCTTATTGTTTAATTTATCAAAGTCACACTTTACTTTATAAATTTCATCCTTTTAACGCAATCATTCACCAACAATCGAAATTTCCAAAGTGGAACTTTCATATGTAGCACTCTACTAACCGTCCTACTTGACATTCGCTCCTAAAATGATATTCACTTTTTCATTATTTTCCCTCATAAAACAATTATTTATAAGTCAAAACTTAATAAATACAATCAAAAGTAATTTACTTTATCGTAATTAGTACTTCAGAAGTACTAATTATACTTATTTCTTTTTATATTCAGCTTAAAACCGAACCGTAACCAAACTGCAACCAAACGACAACTTTCAATGGTTGCCGTTTGGGGTTACCAGGCTGCCAGGGATAGACTCACCAAACATGAACGAGACATTACAAACGAAAAGAAAAATACGGGCATTGCTTGTCATGCAACCGAATATAAACATGAATTTGATTTTTCAAAAGTTAAAATATTAAATTAAGAAAGCAATGAATTTAAACGAAAATATATTAAAATGATTTATATACAAAAACATCTTTCATCAGCAGTTAATTTTAAAATGATATATTAACGTTAAGTCAGACATACTCATATTTTATACACACAAACAAATTTTAGTACATTTTTACTATCCAGCAAATATATTTTCACTATCCAGCAAATAGATCTCCATAAAATTAATTTAAATCTTCGATTATCGACTTTCATCGACTATCGACTTTCAATCCTTAAAAATATAAAATATAAAATGTAAAAATATTTTTAAAAAGGAACCTCCTAATGGAGGTGAGTTCTCATAATACTCTTATAATATTCTGTGATGTAATATCTTTGTATGTATTTATTTAATTATTTATTTAATTGATTTCTAGGTCTCCTTTACTAATTCTTAACTGTTATTTTTAAGTTGTTTATATATTGACCTGAAGAGGACACATAATGTGTCGAAACATGTAGTCGCCTCCAAATAAATAGAAGAGTTTTTAAAAAGAGATTTACATTTACTTCGAAAAAAAAAGCTTCGTAAAATTTTTGAACAAATAAAAATATCTTTGTCTCACAGCCCATTAACTTTTTATTTGTTTCAAATGAAAAAATTAATTTGAATCAACTAAAATTTTATTTGATATAAATAAAAATGTATTTAATTTAAATAAAAAAGTTAGTAGACTGTAAGTTAATATATTTTTTCTCTGGGTGTACATCTGACAAACTTCTAGTTAACTACACCATTTGTTTAAGGGGTCAGTATGGGTTTATTGTACAAATTTTCAAGCATTTATTTTTTATATTAGAATAAATTTTTATAACCTAGTCTTTTTATACATGAAAATTGACATTTAAAAGTGACAAAAAATATTTTTCATTTTTATTTTTGATTGTTTATTTCTGCGTAAGAGCTGCTTGAAGTTAACCTTAAATTTTACTGGCCGACACGATATCTGGAGTTTGGATTATATAAAATCAAAAAATTAAGTATTTTCTTAAAATTTGGATCTGTAGTTATCGCATGAACTAAAATCTTTTAATTCCGATGAAAGAAAACAAAATGGCGGAAGTTTAAATTTTTTAACCCTTTTTTTACAACTTAATTTGTTTAAAAAAAGGGTTAAATATCAATGGATTTTTATTATCTTAGTTCATGCCAAAGCGGCACGTGCATAGAAGAACCCCTGAAAATTTGAGCTTAATCGGTTAAATAGTTTTTTTTAAATCGTGTCGGCCAGGTCGAAAAACGTTGTTTTGAGAAAAAGGCGTTAAACATTCGCGCAACCAAGGGCTGCTCGCGCTGATCACGCAATATAAATATTCTATTGTACTTTTAATTTTTAAGGTAAAAAGTACTTTATTACATAAATACTTTTCTCTAACATTGCTATCTATTATCAAATAATGAATTTGACCAATAATGCTATAATGACATTTGTTTAAACAATGTTTTACTGCTATGCTATGCGTCTTATGCTTCTGCAGTATCGCGTTTTTTAGCATGTTTTTGAACTCTACTACCTATATATTAGTTTTCATCTTATTTCTATAGGTATATAGTATACGAAATTTATGTTTATGAAAAATAAATTTTTTAAAAAAATAAATCCATACTGACCCCTTAATCTGTCGAAAAGACAAAAAATCAAATTATCACTTTTTTCCTGAAATTTAACGCTCTCTAAAGTTGAATGAGTAAAAATTAACTTATTACATTCAGAGAACAAATATATTAACTCACTGCCTACTAACTTTTTTACTTATAAATTTTTATTTGATTTAAATAAATTTTTTTATTTTAAACAAATAAAAAGTTAGTTGGCTGTGAGACAAAGTTATTTTTATTTATCACAAATAACTTACCTTTGTGTCATTTATATCACATAGATATCAAAAGTCTTTCACTCTTTTAATAAGTGCATATACCCTAATAGCACAAAACGTTTCATCAACGTTGCTTCATCGTTTTCTTGCAACGTTGCAAACGTTGCATTGCAACGTTACCGGTCAAGAAAAGTAACGTTGCATATGTCATGGGGCTATAAACGTTGCAAGGAAACGTTGCGGAACGTTATTTTGAAACTTTGAATAACCATTTAAAAATCTTTTAAAAATTAATAATGTTGATATTGTGCGCAGTAGTTTTCTATCGCAATTAGAGCTGCGCAGTTGATTTTAGTGACCAATGTTCTATAGAAGCAATCATATTATCAACATCGAATAACATAAATAAAAAAAAATTTAGCCTTTTCCGCAACATTTTTCCGCAACCCGCACTGCGATTTTTCGAATGCCTATTCAAAGTTCCAAATTAACGTTCCGCAACGTTTCCCTGCAACGTTCCTAGCACCATGACATATGCAACGTTATTTTTCTTGGCTAGCAACGTTCTTGCAACGTTGATGAAACGTTTGGTGCTATTAGGGTACACTTACAATAACTGCCAATTCACTCAATATAAGTGTATTTTCATTTATTCAAATTTAGATAGCGCTCATTTTCATCGTAATAGATCAGACTTTAATTATCTATAATAAATCGGGTCATAAAGAATTTTATTTTAGCGCAATCAATAAAAGAATCTAGACTTTATTTGGAATTTTTGTAAATTTTAAGCAAAATTTTCGATTTAATTAGCCCTACCAGAAACCTTGTTATATTATGACCAACCTGAGACTTTTTCACACAAGTTATTTATAAGATTAATAAGAAAATAATTTTTTCATGCCTTCGATATCCGGGCCCCCCTCAGTAGCCCGGGCCCGGGATAAATAGTCCCCTCTACCCCCCCCCCCCCCCCCCCCGTCTCGTCAGGCCTGAATTCACTTCACTGAGGTCTTATTTTCTTTAAAATTTTATCTACTTTCAGAAAATAAAAATAAAAAAATTTTATTAATTATACTTTGTACGCTTAAAGAAGTTTTTAAATTTTTAAAAAATGGGTGGACTGACAAATTCGGCTGGTACTGTACATAACCTTAAAGTGTCACTTTAAAAAAAGACTGTTTTCGATAAACTCAGGCACAATTTTAAGCAAAATAAATATTCAAACGACACTTTTGGATAATAAACTATAAAATTTGATCATTTAACAGTCTTTTTTACATTTTATGTCAATAAAAAGTTTTGAATTATGTGACAACAAAACGAACAAAACCGATTTTCTGCAAAATTTCTGTGATGAAAATGATATGCATTGATGCACAACAATTGAGTTTTACTAGTACGAAACATAACTTAAACGGTTTTAAGGGTGTTGGAAGGACAAAATATGCAGGCGTTCTCAAAAACACTTCCCCCGCCCCCCACACCCCTTTCCCGTAAATATCCACTTTAACCTTTTTTTTTAAAAAAACTGTACACTTTTCCGACAAAAGAATATAATAGAAGGGATTCGCGGGAAATGAGAAATCAGAAAATCACTTTGATTTTTTATTTCATTCTTTCCTGAATCGAGAAAAAGTCAAGAACGGTGAGAAAATCCTGACGTGAGTTGACAAACACTTGTCTCTATTCATCTGAAAACTGCACTTTGACAATTTTTTTTAAAAAAACTGTACACTTTTCCGACAATAGAATATAATAGAAGGGATTTGTGGGAAAGAAGGAATCTGAAAATAATTTCGATTTGTTATTTAATTCTTTCCTGACTCGATAAAAAGTCGAGAACGGTGAGAAAATCCTGACGTGAGCTGTCATCCCTACTGAAAAATCCTATATAGGTATTGTCCTATAGGAATCCATGTGGATTCTCATAGGAATCTATGTGGATTCCTATAGGTCGCCTATAGGACACGTCCTATATAGGATCCTATGTGGACTCTCCTATGGGAATACATGTAGGATCTCATATAGGATCCTACATAGGCGTCCCAAAAAAATTGTTGTACACCCCCCTACATAGGATCCTACGTAGGTTTCCATATAGGATCCTATATAGGATCTTTTATGGGCACAAAAAAAAAATTATGTACACAGAATTAATTGTTTTTTTTAACAACTTTATTCAAATATACATAAAGCACCATTATAAGGACGAAAAATATTTACTGCGCAGGCGTAAGTATTGTAGAATACGTAAAAGACGACTGCGCATGAGGAAGGGGTACAAAAAATTTTTTTGGGGTACCCATGTAGGATCTTATATGGGTTCCCATATAGGATCCTATATGGGAACCTACGTAGGATCATATGTAGGAGGGTGTACAAAAATTTTTTGGGACGCCTATGCAGGATCCTATATGAGATCCTACATTTATTCCTATAGGAGAGTCCACATAGGATCCTATATAGGACTTGTCCTATAGGCGACCTATAGGAATCCACATAGATTCCTATGAGAATCCACATGGATTCCTATAGGACAATACCTATATAGGATCCTATATAGGATTTTTCAGTAGGGCAAACACTTGTCTCTATTTACCTGAACACTGTATTTTAACAATTTTTTTTCGCGAAAGCTATACACTTTACCGTCGAAAGAAAATGATAGAAGGGGTCTACGGGAAATAAGGAACCTGAAAATAACTTTCCTTTTTTGTTTTATTATTTCCTGACGCGATGAAAAGTCGAGAGCGGTGAAGAGTTTTGACGTTTTCAGTATCAAAATGTCTGACACCAGCCCTGTAACATGGCGCTGCCCTAGTGGCGAATAATCTTACTATCTTATGTTATACGTCTGGTGTCTGGTGTCTGACATTTTGATACTGAAAACGTCAAAATTTTTTACCGCTCTCGACTTTTCATCGCGACAGGAAATAATAAAACAAAAAAGGAAAGTTATTTTCAGGTTCCTTATTTCCCGTGGACCCCTCCCGAGTCGAAATTTTGAGGCTACTTTAACGCTACATAGTCCAAAATTTTTAGGAAATAGAGGTTTAAAGTAGAAGCAAATTCAATACAATTTAGCTTCTACTTTGGTGCTATTATTGGAAGAAATTTCCTGTTTCCGCGATGAGAGCGTTAAAGTAGAAGCTAATATTCAACTATATTAAGGCCTCTTTTAACGCTCAAGACCCCTTTTTTATTGATCTTCTAAAGTCTAAACAAAGAAAGAATCTGTTTTTGCGAATAAAACTGAAATTAATATGAATGAAATTATAAAAAAAAATATAAAATAAATATTCAAAATTCATGCACTTTTAGAATTCGTCACACTTAATACACACAAGCTGGAAATAGTCTAAACTTACTAAATAAATTATTATAACGCAAGTGGGGATTCGAACCCACGACATAACGACCTACGCACTTATAATCTAACGCACTAACCACTACGCTACCGACGCTTATGAACTTAATATTTAATTTTCTAAGTGTCCTTATGATACAAATTACGAATAGTTTTTTTAGGACTTTTTAACAAAATTGTTACATATCGCCAATTTCTGAATGTTTACGGAGATTTTTATGTATTTTTCATTTGTTTAAACAATTTATTATTGTCAAGTTACAGGCTGATATTGATTTAAATCATTGAAGCATTTGCATTAAAATCATGATTTAAATAAAAAAAAAACCTTTTCAATTCTCCGGATGTCTAATACTGCATGTAAAAAATCACAAACCATAAAAAAAAACACAAATTTGTGGATAAATCTTAAAAATTTCAATTTTAATATTTTAATCTTTATAAAATTTAAATAATTGGGCTAATATAGATAATCAAAATACCTACGATTTACAAATTTTTGGTATGAAGATAGCAAAAAATAATATCAAATTTTTATATCTTTAGGTCATTATAATTTAAATAAATTCCAAACGTCAATAAACTCATATTCCTATTTTTTCAAACTTTTAAATGTCAATTAATTCAAATTTAAAGACACATTAGTTAATGCAAAATAATTAAATAATATTAATTATTTTTCATATTCACAATAATCCTTTTTTTAAGTCTTACAATATTTGTAATTCTTCTTTATAGTTTCTAATTCAGTTTCTTTTTCGAAACTGTTTAAATTTTATCTTATAATTTCTTATTTTTACAAAATTTAAAGATTTTTTCTCCTTTTACTAATGATATTTTTTGTTGTTGTATTTGTCATTTTATTTTATTGATAAATAAATTATAAATAATAAATAATAATTATTATTTATTATTATTTCGTTGAGTTTCATAAGTTTTTTCATATTTTTAAAAATAAATACGCTTATTTTTTTATTAATGCACCTATTCATTTTGTTTTTAAATCTTGGATAGTTTTTGCGAGGTTTTTTGCAAACTTAGTACTTATTCTTTTATAGAATTTTTAGATTTTCTTTATTTTTCTAAATTTATTGTTGGACCTACTTTCAGTGTAATATTATAAAAATGTTTTTGGTTTAATTTGCCCAAACTTTTTTTTTCTGAAGGATTTTTACTTTTCTTTTCTGGACTTTTTATATACATTTTTTTAATTTTATTTTCATCAATTTTAATTTTTTAAACAAATTATTGCTAGTAATTACTAATTCTTTACAAATACACCTAGGAAGATACAAATTTTTCCTAATTTTACAAATAAATTACTGGGCTCTGGTTAAAAAAATAAAAATTATTGACCATAAATTATTATTTTTATATTTTAAAACAATTTATTATTGTTAATTTATAACATTTAAAAACACCTAGCAAGTAGTAGTTTTTTAATTTGTTTACTTTTTATATTGAAAAAATAAGATATTTATCAAAATTAACAACAATCACCACTCAAAATTGTTTAAACAAATTATTGTTAATAATTGTTATTATTTTACAAGTGCATCTAGAAAGATACACATTTTCCCTAATTTTACAAATTATTGGGTTTTGGTTATAGATTAAAATTTTTTCCTCTTAAGGGCTAATCAGAGGAACAATAATTGAAGAAAAAGTTAGTTTAACTCCCGTTTTTCTTATATGTTAAATAAAAAAGTATATTTCAATGGAAAAAATGACGGAGTTTCACTTGCAGGTTTAAAGTAGAATAAAAATTTTCATTTCTTTATAACTGGGAATGTGGAGCTTTAAAAGAGCTGCTAATTTTAATGATTGGAAAAATGAAACATGTGTATAGACGTAAAGTAGAAGGAAATACTATTATTAGAAGTAAAGAAGAGGCTAAAAATTGTTTGACAGCTCACGTCAGGATTTTCTCACCGTTCTCGACTTTTTATCGATTCAGGAAAGAATGAAATAAAAAATCAAAGTGATTTTCTAATTTCTCATTTCTCCCGAATCCCTTCTATTATATTCTTTTGTCGGAAAAGTGTACAGTTTTTTTTAAAAAAAGGTTAAAGTGGATATTTACGGGAAAGGGGGGTGGGGGCGGGGGAAGTGTTTTTGAGAACGCCTGCATATTTTGTCCTTCCAACACCCTTAAATTAGTTAAGTAATTAATATCATAAATCATAATAAATTACTATTTTTTATTACATAACTTTCTTGTGAAACTCAAAATGTAATCAATTGAGGTTAACTAATTGTTTTTCACTACAGCGAACTTTTTTAACATCTGAACAAAAATATGTTTACTGTAACAGTGAATTTACAAATTCTACAGAAGAGCAAACAGTTTAACAGTTGCTCTAAATATTTTTTAACTTCCAGGGCAAACTTGTGAATCTTATGATGACTAAAATTTTAAGTTCCCACTGTAAACTTTTTATGTCTAACAACAAACTTTTCCCAGCAAACTTTTGTTACCGCTGGTAGACAATTTATTTTTTTCCGTGCTCTACTGCTTACAGATACGCTGCCAGTTTTTAAATTGTAACTTTCTTCAATAAACTTTAGATATTCATAATTGTAAGGATATCAAGATTCATAATTTTAAAAAATCAAAATTTTATTACTCAAAAAAATTAGTTTAGGTGCAACAACTAAAGGTATATAGCTGGATTTCTTCGTGATAAAAAGTCTAGCTGTGTCAGCTAAATTTATAACTGTTATTGTTGAACTTTTCTGCTAAACAACCATTTAGCTATTATAGCTAGAAAGTCTAGCAACGTTATCTAGATGGTATAGTTGCTTTAGCTAGAATGTTTAGATAACACAGCTAGTTGTGTTTATAACAATAACAGTTATAAATTTAGCTGACACAGCTAGACTTTCTATCACAACGAAATCCATCTATACGTTTAGCTGTAGCACCTACACTACTTTTTTCAGTGATTTTTAAAAATATACAATATTTAATTTACTTAATGTTAATTAGCACTGTGCAGCGCACGGTGAACGATTCTTTAAAAAAGAGGACATGCTTAAATATCTCTTTAGGATCAAGTTTTAGAAAAAAATGTCCAATACAAAAAAGATTGCAAAAAGTCTAACAAATTTAAAGGTCATATACACTTTGACCTTGACACAATATTTCAATGTCATTTGAAGGTCATTGAACGTTTTAAGCATAATTACATAAATTTAGCAGCAGGACTTAATAAAGGTGACATTTTTCCATTAAAAATGTTCAGCAGCACATATCGAAAAATTGACCTTTAAGGGTCAAATTAAGGTCATTTGTTTTTTCTTTAAAATAGCTTGTGTAATGGGGGTGACTGAAAAAGGCTTTTAATATAATCGTTGTTGCAACAAATCTAATGAATTCAAAGGTCATATCGTCGCTTGGAAGGAGAACTCTGCCATTTCGATAAAGCTCTAAAAACAAAACCAACTCGCAAGAACTCTAAAAACTACGCCATTTTGAAAAGTGTTAAAAACCGCGCCATTCTAATTAACATTTGAAGAAAGTGCCATTTCGGAATTAACAGATTTTGTTTTTAAATTTACGTTGGCAACGCGAAACATTTTTGTTAGGTTAAGAATGTCTGTATAAAAAAACAAGGTCACATGATTTCAAAAATTTAAGAATTAAAATAAATATACAATTAAGGCGTAATATTGGTCACCTGAGCTTGTTTTTTAATTCAGATATTCTTAACCTAATAAAAATCTTTCGCGTTGCCAACCTAAATTTAAAAAAAAATCTGTCAATTCTGAAATGGCACTTTCTTCAAATGTTAATTAGAATAGCGCAGTTTTCAACACTTTTTTGAATTGGCGTAGTTTTTAGAGCTCTTGCGAGTTGGTTTTATTTTCAGAGCTTTATCGAAATGGCACAGTTCTTCTCCCAAGCGACGATATATATACTTTGACCTTGATGCATTATGTAAAGGTCACTGGCAGTTTAAAAATAATTTATTTAATTTAACATTAATATTTGTTATAGGTACCAATTATCTGTCAAAAATATTCAGCTATATTGATAAATTCACCTTTAAGAATCAAATCAAAGTCATTTGTTAAAAAAAAATCTGTAATATGAATTGCGCAAAGAAGGTTATTACTAAAATATAACCTTTAAACGGTAATTTTCAAGCACGTAGCCAGGGGGTGGCACCCCCCCCCCCGCAAAATGGTTTCACTTCTTGAGTTATTTTAAGAGAAAAAGTTTCAAAATTAACTTGAGAAGCATGTAATTATTATTAATGTTAGTTTTTTAAAGTTTTTAAGGCACCATATGTAAAACTGAAATTTTATGCTTATTTCTTGTCTTTTATAACAAAAATAAGACAAAAATGTTTCAAAACAAAATTCTAAAGTAATTTTTACTAACTACAAAACAAATTATTGAAAAAAAACTTGATTTTAAAGAATGCACAAAATAACCCACCAAATCCTGGTTTTTTACACTTTCTTCTTAAAATATGCAATAAAAAGTTAGCGCATCGCGTATACATCATCACAACTAAATGGTCAACAAGTATTATTAATACCTTTAGAAAAACTTTTAAATTTCCGGAGACCTGAACAGAATTTTGAGAACCTTGAAACTTTTCAGCTTGATTTTCACGATTTAACGATTTTCTTTCTGATTTATGATAAAGAATTAAGTATATATATACTTTATTTACTCTCTCTTTAACGGGTTCGAGGGCTCCACTTCCTTTACATTTTTATTACAATATATTTCTTACAACTACCTTTTTACAATCTTAATCTACTTAAATCTAAACGCCATCTTAACTTATTTTAACCTATTATTCGCCATGTGCCTGGGCTTCCATTTCCCGTTCCTTTTGACAAATCTGTCTTTATCCCTTTTATCGACCACCCTTTTACCTTTTACTATACTCTCTCACTCACTCCTTACTATCCACTCTTTTTTCTCACTTCTCCATTTATTCCACTTTCGTCATTTACCCCCACACTTTCTTCCATTCCTAACATACCCATGCACTCCATACCTACACACAATCACACTTTTATAACCTCTCCTGTCTCTTCCCTCACTTTCCATCTTATTCCATCCACCCAGACACAATCTCTCCCCATTGATAAAGAATTAAGTAAATTCATTTAGTACTCTCTGCAGTCTAGATATCACAAAATATTTATACCAAGTAGCAAACTTAGGCAACTGAATATAAAGATTTTATTCATTAAAAACCTCGCGTGCACAAAATAGCCCCACTTGACGGTATCTATTATGATATTCTAAAGTAAATTAAAATATTTAACAACTTCAATTTTTTGGTCAATGTCGGCTTTTTGTACAGAGTCGTTCCACTGTGCAGCGTGTTGCTGTGAAATTGAATGTAATAAAAAAAAAGGTTTCATCAATTACTCAAGCGAAATGGAAATTAGATGTTAATTGAATGCAATAGGAAAACAGTTTGATCTATTATTACTCTCAGTGACATAGAATAAATGGATTATACAATTCTTATCCAAAATTAAACGTAATTAAAATTTTAAACTTTCAATTTTTTTTTTTACAGAATTCAATTTCAATATGAATACACCATGAGAATAAAAAGTAATACTTCTATTCTTCTGATATTAATTTATTAATTTTCCATAGAAACATTGAGCTGGTGATCGAAATCAAGCATTGATTATAATTTAAATTTAATTGCATTTTCGTTACAAACCAAAATATTAAATTATATCCAATTAACGCCTTCTTACTGGGTTAAGCTATATAGTTGATTTGTAATTTCTCATTACAATTAGTGATACCATGGTGGTTAGCCTACTCGACTATCAGCTGGAGGGTCAGGGTTCGAATCTTCGTAAGTATAAAGATTTTTCTGTTTTAGGTTCTGATTAACTGTAAATCTATGTAATTTAAACTATTAATATTTTTGTAATTGAATTTATAAACTGTATTATGTAATTATATGTATGTACTTTAATTCATGATAAAATTTAGATAAAGTATAGTAGTCAATTTCTATAGTTAGGGCCGACTTTAGGCTCATTGGTCTGACCCACAGTCAGAACCATTGGTCGGCTGACCGTTATCAGGAGTCTTCAATAAACCATGTAGCCCTTTTTTGGAAATTTTAACCTCCCTTTCCCCCCATGTAGCAGACTATTCCATATATTAGCACCATTTTTTTTCCTCTTAGGGTAGTCTCTATCTTGCCTCCTCCTCCCCCCTTAAAAGACACATGATTTATGAATAACCCCTTATTTCGCTAGTTGACCCGACCTGGGGTTTAATCAATTACGGAAAACTTATTGAAATTTACTTTCTGTTCGTTTACATTTTCGATATTTTAATTACCTTCAATTCCATTAAGCTAAGTTTAATCAATTACGGAAAACGAATTTAAATTTATCATTGGTTCGTCTAGATTTTGAATACTTTAATTACCTCCTTTTCATATCTTGCTTATTTTTGGGGGATAATTGAAGTGAAAAAAATCTTATTTTTTTAAATTCGACAGGAGAAATTGACCCAATTGACCCAGTACTGATAAACAACTGGCATTACCTTGATTCAGCATTATTTTTCAGTACTGACTAAATCAGTACTGAGCCGGAGTCTACCCAGTAAGAAGGAGTTAAGGGTGTTGCAAGGAGCCCAAATAATACATATTTCTAAAATGTCAAATTAGATTTAGAATCTGCATAAAATTTAAATTATGGGTGCATGGTCACATTTTTAGTTACATTTTTTGTTTCTGAAAAAATTGGCTAAGTGTCGAAATTTTACCCTGCCTGGAAAAGTATTTTTAAGGTTATGCTAATTCTCTCCTTGCAAAACCTTTAACTCCTTCTTACTGGGTAGACTCCGGCTCAGTACTGATTTAGTCAGTACTGAAAAATAATGCTGAATCTGGGTAATGCCAGTTGTTTATCAGTACTGGGTCAGTTGAGAAAAATGTAGTTGACACAGTACTGACCAGAGATGGGTAAACGTTACGTCTCACAACGGTTTTCTACGTAAAATACATGAATCGTGTATTTTACGTAGAAAACTCTAGAAAACTATGTATAATATATATTCAAAATGGCGGCCACTTTATTTGCATACAGCTTGGTGACACCAATGTATAATAATCAGTTAGGTAACACTAATGTATTAAAATCAACACATATATTGAAAGTTTTATTAACATTGCCAATTATTATTAAATAATTAATGATAAATTGTGGAAAATAATTTTAAAAAATTTATTTTAAATTTTCCGCCAAGAAAAAAAACATACATAATTTCACAACAAAAGTAATTACTAATATAAATAGAACTTTTATACATTTTAATTACTATTTGTACAATGCAGTACGGTAGTATTTATTTACTAAATATAAAATTCCCGCCTTTGTAGATAGTCAAGTGATTGTATGTAAAATACATCCTTTTTGTAGAAAACTCAGGACGTAAAATACGTAGTAATATACATGTAGAAAACCATGTATAATGCGTCATGTATTATACTTACCCACCACTGGTACTGACAAATAACTGGGATTTTTTCGTTAGTTAGCTCCGTTAAATTCCTGTTAATTTTGGTGCTGTTTGGAAAGGCTAATATTTTTCTGGTTTCAGATGTTAATGGGTTACGGAGGCCCTGATTATTATTCTTCTTTTAGTAATATAATTTACTTACCATCTGGGTTTGAGAAATATCCCCAAGTTGGTAAAGCGATGACTGCTGATTGAAGAAGAACTGCTAGTAATGCTAATCCTAAAGCATAACTAGATATACGTGCAGCTAGTGCTCGCTTCTCTCCTAGAGGTGGGAGGGTCGAAGCTGAGTCCACATTGCACATAGTTTGTTGATCTGCCATTCTTCATACTATTGTGTCTAATTGTAACTAATGTAAGATTGAACAAATGATTAAATAAAACTTGCTACATAGTTTGTTTCCTTATTGTTTTTTTCTTCAGTATTATCATTTATATATCTTTATATAAATGCTTTATATTTAAAATGACAAATCGATTTTCTGCATGAATTTCACAATTTTATTTAGCAGTAATAATATTTTGCATCACAGAAAAGTATGTTGAGTTTTTTCTTGAAATAAAATAACATTTTTTTAAATATATTTTAGACCTGTAAGAGTTCAAGTTAAGTAAATTTTACAAAACAATGCACATGTTCTTAAAATATTTATTTCAAAATGATTTTTATTTTATAAAGCTTACTGATATAGGTACTTTCAAGATAAGTTTATTTTATCAAGTGGTAATATCTAATATCTTTTTTATGTCAAAAGACATAAGAATTGAATTTATGATGATTCACTTGATGCGAATTTTATTGTAAACAACACTTTACATTAATACGTGTAGTACAAACTTTATGTACAAATTAAAAATGTTTCTTCTGTGTACATTTTATATAAATAGCTGTATGCGTAGTATACATCCATTCTGATAATCTACATCAACATTGATAAACTCCATATTAGTTTTTACGAAGCTGCACTTCACACCTTTGTTTTTTGCGCTTCATTCAAGCAAAGCAAGACCGGTTTTTTAATGCAAAGTAAATGCTAAGAATATGCTCGTCCTTCCTTCATTGATAGCTTTCCAAATAAACTTCTTTGCTATTTACAAAAATAAATAACGTATTTATGCTTTGGTGATTATAATTATTAGAATATTTTAGTGATAAATTTATAATGATACTTTGGTTTCGATGACCTGTATTTTCATAATAATATTTTTAAAACAAGTGTTTGACTGACTTAAATCATAAATTTGAACCTCTACTTCACTATTGCTCTGATATCGTTATATTTTAACAATTAATACTAACTTTTCTTGTTTTAACAAAAAGTTCAATATTACATAAAATTTTTAACTCGTTTGATTTTAAACAAGTTTTTATAAAAATATTCTTCAATGATATTTTTATTGCAATTATTTAACCTGCTCCTGTATCGAAGCAAAACAATAATTCAAAGTTTTTAAACTTACACTGAAAAAAATATTTCCGTGGAACTGCGATAATTATGGGCAGATTGGCAATATTTTATTGCGGTTTTGGGAACTGCCATACGTATTTGTGTTTTAGCCATACGACTGTGTGATGCAGTACTTGATATTTGTGAAACCGCGAGTGACATTGTAAGGTTAGGTAAAATCGACAGTGGCGCACCGATGCATTATGTCAAACTCCTACATAACCTGTCAACCATAGTCAAATGTCTAATCTGATCACAGTATTTTTTTCAGTGTAAAGAATTTGACAGGTTAAACATAACAGATGTTAGCAATTCATATTAAGTATACTTGTTGCTGATGTGTAAAGCAAACGACATAGGTCAAGTCCATAGATTAGAGACATGCTTCCATAGTGCAGTGTTTACCAACTTAAACCGGCATTCATGTCTTACAGTAGATTGAGTAGATTTTCCATTACAAAGTATAACGGACAGTTTGCCTTTTCTTTTCTTTTAAATTGTTTTTTGATTTAATATGTAACACAAACACTGTAGGTTAAAATTAAAGGTATAACTTGAAGTGTCACATTTTTATAAAAAAATCACGTGTTATTAGTTATGCATATTTGTGGAAAAAAGCTTCTTAAATTTTGATTTTTGACTTTTTGATCCATTTCAACTTATACAAAAATACTTATATTTACAATTTATCAGTAGAACATATCACACGGTATAAGTATTTCTGTTAAACAATTATTAATCTTAATCAAATAATGTCACAGCAAAAGTGTGAATTACGGCTTGTACAGTTTCAAAATATGAAGTACACAAATGAATACAATATGTTTCGAAACGGATAACACACCTTCTCTTCTAGTCGGGAGAGGCTTTCAGAGCACAAAATCAAAACGAATGAGAAACTCTTTAAGGTCACTTTCTAATTTGAAAATTTTAACTTCAACTATGGTCACATAAATATATATATATATATATATATATATACATGTATATATTATTTATATAGTTAACCAACTTAATCACATATCACACAATTAAAAATAAATAAATAGAGGCTGCTGCTGATTGTTTGTACCTGCGTATTTAAGACAACACAGAAAACGTGTAACTACAAGCCTGCGCGTTGCACGGTACTGAGATTGTTGACACCATCTAGCTACCTTTAAGCCTTCAAGCTTTCCATTCCACGAGTATAGTGACGAGCAGTATTATATACTGCTGCACACACCTTCATATATAGTGTCCTTATATTTCAAAAGAAATATTAAAGTTTTTGAATTAAATTTATTTGCTACTTGGAAATACTCGAAAGATTTAATAAGTTGCAAGAAGAGATTTTGCGAAATTTTGAATTAGTCAAAATTTCCCAAATAGGCCGCCACTTTTTTTATGGCGAAATTTGTATGTATTGTATCAATAATTTTTTAGTACTCTCTTAATTTGAAAAAGCGATAAGTATACCACTGATTCCAATAAGCGTATATACGCTTCTGAATCAGTGAAATTTCACTGATTACCCAGTGATTTTTCACTATTTCTACAGCGTATATACGCTAATTGGAATCAGTGGTATACTTATAGCTTTGAAACAGTGAAATTTCGCTTTTTCATATTTAGAGAGTATGTTAATGTCGAAAGATATTCCTGAAGTTGCTTGGAAAGATTTTATTTTTAGCGCTGCTTAGAATGCCGGATATAAAGCGGATAGAAATCTGTTTTTGTCCGTTCTTACTGTAAATCTTACCCGGATTTTGTGTCCGCTTTTAATCCGAAACTTATCCAAAATCACTTCGGTTTAGTCCTTTTTTTATCTGCCATAGTAATTAAAAATTCTTACAACATTAGAAACGGATATAACCGGAGCAATTTCGAGTGATAATATGGAACACGTTTTCTATCCTTTTTTGTCCGACATTGTATTAAAAAAATAGAAAAAAATTATTTACTATATTGTTTATTAATTTTTTAATGTCTATTATATTCCTAGTAGTTTCATTTATTGTTAATACCCATAGTCACACGCACAGTATGCAATGAAAATTATAAATACTATTGGAGGATTCGAACCCTAAACCTAATACCTAACGCAACGCTTAACGAACGCGACTTATTACCCGAATGAGGTTTCATAAAAAAATGTTGAATATAATAATAATATAATATATAATAATATATATATGTATATGGTTGATTTTCGCGTAACTGTCCGATTTCAAGATACGTTTTGATAGAAAAAAAATTTTTTTTTTAAGTTTCTCTGCACTTATTTTCATTATTAGGGTATAATATAGTTATATTTTAAACGATTTTACTACAACTTATTCCAAATATTTTGTACAAAATAAAAATTTCTTCTCGATATTTTGATATAACGAAAATAAATAACAAATTGATAAATTATTTATTATTATAACAGTATTTTAGATATTAGTTAACATATATAAAATTTTATAAAACAACAGCAAATACAATATTTAATAATGAATATTTCGTTTCATCTCTTGGACAATCTGAAATCGAGATCGAGCAGAGTAATCCGGCATAGTTATAATTATGATATTTACACCGATAATTATTGAATTAAAGTTAACATTATAAAAAATGGACATGCCAAAGAGCTGAAATTTCTGCAGTTATATAGTGCAATATAATAGAAGTTATAATATATATATTTATGTATCTTTGGTTTTCAGTTACTCTCATATATACCTTTTAAATTCGCTAGTCCACTTCAGAATATTTTTTTAATGTAAGTGTTTTTTTTTTAACGCTGCCAAGTAGACCAGTTCCCTACTAAAAATCCTATATACCCGTGTGGAAGTTGCCTTTTTTTAAAAAAGGTCATTTTAAGACCCTCTTATAATGATTACTCAATTTCAGTTACGGCCCTGTTCAGGTTCACATAGGGGCCATAGAGCCCGTACATGGCACCCTTACTGCGAAGTAAGGTTTCCTTACTGACACTTTTTTTATTTCAATATTTTCCGGTGTGAAAATTGACTTTTTTAAAATCAAAGTAATTACAATACGCTAATAATATTTGCTTATAACTCAATTTAATTTCAGAACAGCCACGACCCTGTTAAGGTCCATGTGCGAATTGCGGTCGGCTGCCAGAGTTGAATGTTCGGCCCCTGGTTGTCCCAACTCTGGCTGCCAGAGTGTTGGCACACAAGGTTGGCCCGACCGGAAATACTTAAGTTGGGCCAACTTTGGGTGCCGACCAAACTTGCCAACCAAGTGCCGACGGACGGCCAAATGTGGCCAGAGTTGGGCCGACCGTCGGCACTTGGATGGCAAATTTGGTCGGCACCCA
The DNA here is from genome assembly GCA_037103525.1 of Ganaspis brasiliensis. Taxonomy (NCBI): domain Eukaryota; kingdom Metazoa; phylum Arthropoda; class Insecta; order Hymenoptera; family Figitidae; genus Ganaspis; species Ganaspis brasiliensis. The sequence goes on from JAZKLR010000113.1 coordinate 851,446, forward strand.
AAGTTGGCCCGACCAGAAATACCTAAGTTGGGACAACCAAGCATGCCGACTAAACTTTGCCAACCAAATGCCGACGGTTAGCTATACTCTGTCTCTTAAATGATATAATAAAATAATAATATAAATAAAAACTAAATGAAAACCAACACTAGAAGGTCGGCCTAATCTGGGGCTGATAGTTGGGCAAACGGTCTGTGTTAGTCTACTGTCTGGCTATAAGGTTCATTGGTATTGTTCACTCATACCTCTGATGGGCTGGTGGTTAGACTACTGGACTGGCATCTGGAAACCCCGGGTTCGAATCTTCATGACTAATGAAATTTTTCTGTTTCACGTTTTCATTAATATTAAATTTTTTACTTTCTCATCTGATTATATTTGTGTAAGTAAATTTATAGCATGTGAATTATGTAATTATATGTGTCTTCATTAATAGAATAATTTGGTACAAGTAGTCTCCAGTTGGCCCAACCTTGGGCCAACCGTGAGGTTGCACTTGAGATAGAAGGTTGGCCCAACTTTGGTTGCCAACGGTCGGCACCCAACGTCGTCCACGGTGATCACTTAACAGGTTAGCCCAACTCTGGGTTCCAAGGTTGGCCAACTTTGGCAGCCAGAGTTGGGCCCAGTGGCGCCCATTGGATTTCTGGCAGGGGGGGGGGGGCCAGACCCGTTTTCAGGATACCACCCCCCTTTCATAAACCTTAATTTTGAGAAGCAAAAAAAAAGGTTCACATAATAACATTATCTATACTTTCTAAATTTAAGTCAGTGAAGTTTTACTAATTTGTATGCTATATCCTCACTCATTCAAAATTTAGAGAGTAATAATAAGTCAATTACTTTTTTGAAAATGCCTTTAAATTGATAAAAATTGAAATTTATAAGTAACACTTGTAATTTTAATTTCATTATTCAATAAATCAATAATTTTTTATTAAATTTTAAACAGTTGTCTAATATTCTCAACAGTTTTAGAATTTGTTTTGTCAAATATGCTCAACAATTTTCGATATTTTTCAATTGTCAAATATTCTCAACAATTATCGAATTTTTTTCAATATTGTCAAATATTTTCCACTTATCTCAATTACTTTCTTTAATATCAAATTATTGTCGTTATTTTATAATTATTCTTTTTAATTTTCAATTAATTCTTCAATATTTAGTAATTCCTGTCTTTTTCAATAATAAATATTGTTCAAATATTTCAATTTAATTGTTTAATTCTAAGACTATTTTCTTCAATTTTCAAATCCATTCTTCAGTTTTCAATTATTTTCTTCTATATTTAAGAATTCATAATTCAATTCTTCAATTACTTATTTGAATATTTAATTATATTTCTAATTTTTCTTTGAATTACACAGGCCGACAAAATTTCATTAACTGCATGTTGCCTGAAATGTCACAGCCGATTCTTATAGGATTTTGTCCGTAGAATACGAATTTAGCCTTGAAAATATTGGATTGGCTCTAGTTTTCGAGCAATTGAGGTTTTAATATAAAAAAAACGCCTTTTCGGCATTATTTGAATGTCTGTAAAACAATAAACCACAACAGTAAATCTTCCTGCATAGGACCAAATGCAAGCTTAAACATTTCTCTTTGAGACCCAAAAACAAAAAAATTTAAGTATTGCATATTTTAACAGCATGTGATGGTGAATGACGTCACTGGTATAGGCAAAATTTGTTCGCAAACTTCCTCTTAATCAAAAACATACAACATATTTTCATACAGAACAATTTTTTTTAATCGAATGTATTCAATAGTTTTTGAGGTCGCTGATTACGAATTCGACATCAGATTTTAAAAATTCAAAATGGCGGATCCAATATGGCGGACAAAAAATTATAAATCTGACGGATTAAATTGGAACATGTTACCTTGGGGGTTTTCGGGGTTGATGAATACGAATCTGACATTAGATTTTTAAAATTCAAAATGGCGGATCCAATATGTCGGACAAAAATTTAAAATCTGCCGGATTTAATTGAAACATGTTAATTGGGGGTTTTTGTGGTCGTTGAATACGAATCTGACATCAGATTTTTAAAATTCAAAATGGCGGATCCAATATGGCGGACAAAGAATTAAAAATCTGCCGGGTTTAATGGAAACATGTTACTGGGGGGTTTTCGGGGTTGATGAATACGAATCTGACATTAGATTTTTGAAATTCAAAATGGCGGATCCAATATGTCGGACAAAAATTTAAAATCTGCCGGATTTAATTGCAACATGTTAATTGGGGGTTTTTGTGGTCGTTGAATGCGAATTTGACAATAAATTTTTAAAATTAAAAATAGCGGATCTAATATGTCAAACAAAAAATTAAAAATCTGTCAGATCCAGTAGGAACATGTTAGTTGTGGGTTTTTGGGGTCGCTGAATACGAATCTGACAGATTTATAAAATTCAAAATGCAGGATCCAATATGTCAGACTGAAAATAAAAAATCTGCCATATTTACTTGAAACACATTACTCCTGAGTTTTCGAGGTCGCTAAATGCGAATCTGACATTAGTTTTTTAAAATTCAAAATGGCGGATCCAATATGGCTGACAAAGGATTAAAAATCTGCCGGATTTAATCGAAACATGTTACTTGGGGTACTTTACTGGACGGGTAAAATCATTTTATCTAATCTTAAAATGTCGGGTAACGACAATTTTGACTTACCTTTGTTGGTTGGGTCTGGAAATTTTTATCTCTCCTTCACTGCACGGGTGAAAGTAATTTTATCTTACCTTAAATGGTAGGGCAACGATAACTTTATCATAACTTTCTTGGTTGGGTAAAGACATTTTTATTTCTCCTTTACTGGACGGGTGAACGACATATTGTATCTGCCATTTTGAATTTTGAAAACCTGATCACACATTCGTAATCTGTATTCGCAAAACCTCCAAATACAAAGTTTCATTAAGATGTGAATTTTTTTAAAACATTTTTCCGCCATATTAGGTGCGCCATTTGGGTTTTGAAAATCTTAGAACAGATTTACAATCAGCGGTCTCAAAAACCTCTATATACCATGTTTCATAAAAATGTAAATTTAAAAAGAAATTGTCGCCCATTTTGGATCCGCCATTTTGAATTTAAAAATTTTGATAACCGATTTGTAAGCAGCGACCCTAGAAATCCCTAGATACAAATTTTTACGTAAATTGGTTTACATGATCAAAAGTTATGTTGTTTTAATCACTTTTCTGGGACTAGGTACATCACATTGGATATTAAAGGTTATGTATAATACTTAGGTTTTTGTTTTTGGGTCTAAAAGGGTAATGTTTGAGCCAACATTTTGTCCAATGCTGACAGATTTATTGTTTTCCTTTATTGTTTTACATACACTCAAAAAATACCAAAAATGCGTGTTTTTACACATTTAAACCAAAATTGCTTGAAAACTAGAGCCAATCCAAAAATTTCAAGGTCAAATTTGGATTCTACGGACAAAATCCTATAAGAATTAGCTTCCATTGATTGGGCAACAAAATTTTGTCGGCCTGTGTTATCAATTATTTCCTTAGATTTCATTAAAAATTTAAATTACGATTATTTGAATGAAAGTTTAAATTATTTTCTTCAATTTTCATTTTTTTCAAATTTCAATTTTTTTCTTTAATTTTTAATTAAATTTTCAATAATCAATAATTTAGATACTTTATGTATTAAAGGGCATTACCCGTTATTCTGAAATAAATAAATAAATAAAAAATAAATAATTATCGGCTTTTTTCAATTTCATTTTTCAATTTTTAATTATATGCTTCAAATTTCAATTCGATTTTTCAGTTTTCAATTAGTTTCTTTTATATTCAACATATTCAATAATTCTCGCCTTTTTTCAATAAATTTTTTGACCTTGAAATTAGAACCTTTAACTTTCAATTCCATTCTTTAATTTTCAGTAATCTCCTTCAATTTCCAATTATTTGCTTCAACATTAAATAATTCTTGGCTTTATTCAATTTCATTTCAATTTGAAATAAACTGCTTAATTCCATGCATCAATTTTTAATTATTTTCTTCAGTATTCAATAATTCTCGGTTATTTTTAATTATTTTTCTATTAAAATTGTATAATTATTCATTAATTTGTTAATTACTTTTAAATTGTGTCCATTATTCTGGCCTTTTTGAATTTTTTACAATATTAAAAAAATATTATCATTTATCAATTATTTCTTCCATATTCAATAATTCTATGTTTTTTACAATTATTTTTTTCAAAAATCCTATATTTTACTCTATTTTCAATTATTTTCTCCAATTTCACATAATTTCCTACCATATTTAATCATTTTCGTCTTCTTTAATTATTTTCTATAACATTTCAATTCCATTCTTAATTTTTCAATTATTTTCTTAAATTTTTAATTACTGTTTCGATTTTTATTTAATTTTTCAATTTTAGAAAATTCTCGGCTTTTTCCAGTTATTTTATTCAATTATAAAAAAAAAATTGTTTTTAAATTGTATTTTAATTGTTTAATTCTACAAATATTTTCTTCAATCCTTATTTATTTTCTTTAAGGAGGTTCTACCGTATGACGATACTAGTCAAAACAGAGACCATTATTTTGTGGTTAGGTTTCAATTTAATTTCACTGATATTCAATTAAACAATTGTATTTATTAACTTTATTTACTTTTTAAATATGACTATTTTTCATGTGCGATCAAAATCAACATTTTAAAATATAAGAACGTGTGAACTGTATCGAGTAAAACGTGAAATATTTTTACAAATTAATTTATTACAACTCTCACAGGAACCTATTGTCCTTTTTTAAATACAATATCGGTTCATTACATATCTGTGTTTAAGGCCGTTGGAGACACAGAGTCCGCAGAGAATCTGTAGGGGGGATCAGTGGTTCTCAAAGACTGTCCCTATGCGTTTTGAAGACTTATGATTTTTTCGCGACAAAGTCCAACACTTTTCCCACAAAAGAACATCGTACTGCAAATTCTATTGAAATAAAGATTCAGAAAAATACTTACTTTTGATAAATTAAGTGTTTCCAGCGCTTTAGTGTCTCGAGGAAATTCGTGTGATGAAAACAACCTCCAATGATGTTCCAAGTTTGGCAATTTTTTCCAATAAAACCCGACACTTTTTCCGAAAATGAAAATCGTACTGCACATTTAAATTTAATTAGCACTTTTTCACTTATTTTGTTTTTGACATATGAGTTTTTAAATTGCGTCAGTCTCTCGAGGAAATACAAAATCACTTGACACTTCACTCATTGATTCGGACTTTAACAATTTTTTCCGTCAAAACCCGACACTTTTTCCGCAAATGGTCATCGTAGTGTAAATTTAAATTTAACTAGCACTTTTTCACTTATTTTGTTTTTGGCATTTGAGTTTTTAAATCGCATCAGTCTCTCGAGGAAAGTAAATTTCAATTTCATCAAAGAAAATGTCAAACAATATAGCAGAATATAGTTTGTCGTGCGCTGTTCTGATACGGCATTTTCGGGTACTAATTCACACGGCGCCGCCTTTGAAATTATAGACACGCGTACATTATATTCATTATATTAATCAACCTATTTATAAAATTCAATGTTTAGATATTAATTGTAAAAATTTAATATAAAGAATTAATGTCAAGTTCCAAACATAATTTTGCTAACTTTTTACAAAAAATAAAAGTTGTTTGTTATTTCAAGTGAAATTAGCTCTATTAAAAAGACGCATTTAAAATACTTTAAACCATTCAAATGCAACAAGTACATAATTTATTGTAAATCATGCATTAATAATTTCTAAACAATTTAAATATTTTTTAAAATCTAAGAGTTGAAGGAAAAACAGTAGGGCTTATTTAGTTTATCAGCAGAATGCAACCCGACTTACAGAGGAGATCGGAAATAGATATTGTATAGGGACTAAAATAAGTGTTTCTTTTAATTTTTTAAAATTAAATAAACAGAGCATTTGATAAATATTTTATACATAACGTAAAAATTAAAAAAATAATTAAAACGCAAGGAAGGACTAAAAACATAGTGTAATATATCAAGAAAATTAAATAAACAGGAAGAAAATGGAGAAATGTTTTTTTCTTAATCCAACAAACTGTAAAAAATGTAAAAAGTAAAAAAGAATAAGTAAGTAAGTTTGTAAAAAATCTCTCCAGAAATAGACAAGATGTGAAAAGAAATTGAATAAATTTACAAAAAAATAAGTGTATTTACTTTTAAAAGTATAGAAATAATTTTTAAAATTAACGTAATAAAAAGTTTAATGAATGTATAGACAAGAAAACTGTGTAATATAATATTAAATAATTTTTATAAAAAGAAGAAAATTAAAGAAAATCCTAAAAAGAAAAGAGACAAATACAAAAAAAAAAAATATCAAAAATATCTAAACGGAGAAAAAATCTTAAAATGTTGTAAAAATAATAAATTATAAGATAAAAATTAAAGTAAAATCTCTTAAAAATCTTGTAAGAATATTACCAAAGGAAGGATTATTGTGAATATGGAAAATAATTAATATTATTGAATTAAGATGCATTGAAATTTAAATTAATTTAAATTTAAAAGTTGGAACAAATTGGAATATGAGTTCATTGACGTTTGGAATTTATATAACTTTTAATGACTTGAAGATATACAAATCTAATATTATTTTTTGCTAACTTCATACCAAAAATTTGTAAATTGTAGTTATTTTGATCATCTGTATTAGTACAATTTTTTAAATTTTATAACGAATAAAATATTGAAATTTTCAAGATTTATCCACAAATTTCTGTTTTTTTTATGATTTGCGATATTTTACATGCAATATTGGACATCCGGAGAATTGAAAAGTTTTTTTTTTATTTAAATCAATAACAGCCCTGTTTTTAGATTACATTTATTTTATTTATTTCAAGCAATCTATACATATATCTTTGATGGATAATTTGATCTCTGTTTCCGAACTTCTATGTAAGTCGGGTTGCCTTCTTTCTCTGCACTAAATAAACCATAAGGATTTATGATGTAACTCTTAGATTTTAAGAAATAATTTAGCAAAATAAAGATAAAATATTTTCCTGCATAAATTTCAATTTGTTAATTTTAAATTATCCAATTCTTTATTAGAATATTAAATATAATAAGCAAATTAATAATGTTCCAAAACAAGTATTAAAGTAAATTTCTTATTTCTTAAAAATAAAAGAGAGAATTTTTGTTACATAATATAAATATTATATAATTTTTTTTTATTATATTGAATGTTTTAAAAATAAAATAAATTAGTTCAAAAATGATATTAGATTGAACTACATATTTTTTAAAAATAAAATGTAAGAAACTACTTGGTAAATAAATTACATTTACTTATTTAATTTTTAATCATACATTTTTTAAACAACGTTTTTTTTATAAAAAAAGAGATATACATTTGTCTGTGTAGCATGAAATACATACTTATTCTTTTTTACTTTTTTCATTTTTTACACTTTTTTAGATTAAGAAAAAAACATTTCTCCATTTTCTTCCTGTTTATTTAATTTTCTTGATATTACACTATTTTTTTAGTCCTTCCTTGCGTTTTAATTATTTCTTTAATTTTTACGTTATGTATAAAATATTTATCAAATGCTCTGTTTATTTAATTTTAAAAAATTAAAAGAAACACTTATTTCAGTCCCTATACAATATTGAAAAAAAATTTACTTTCCTCGAGAGACTGACGCGATTTAAAAACTCATATGTCAAAAACAAAATAAGTGAAAAAGTGCTAATTAAATTTAAATGTGCAGTACGATTTTCATTTTCGGAAAAAGTGTCGGGTTTTATTGGAAAAAATTGCCAAACTTGGAACATCATTGGAGGTTGTTTTCATCACACGAATTTCCTCGAGACACTAAAGCGCTGGAAACACTTAATTTATCAAAAGTAAGTATTTTTCTGAATCTTTATTTCAATAGAATTTGCAGTACGATGTTCTTTTGTGGGAAAAGTGTTGGACTTTGTCGCGAAAAAATCATAAGTCTTCAAAACGCATAGGGACAGTCTTTGAGAACCACTGATCCCCCCTACAGATTCTCTGCGGACTCTGTGTCTCCAACGGCCTTAACTATACAAACTTTGATCACTATCTCGTCAATTAATAATTTTTAGTACGAAAATATATGTTACGGAGTCATGAATTCTCATAAGTATCAATCTCAAACAGGTTAAACAGTGAAAAAATAAATCGATCATAACTTTTTTCCCAAGAACCTACAGGTCTCAAAAATTTAACTACAAAATTGTAGAAACTTTATCTAGCAGTACATACTAAGTTTTATTAAAATCTGTTTGATTAATCGATTTACGGTAGAACTTTCCTTAAATTCCAATTATATGTATTTTCTTTACTGTTAAAAAATACTCGCCATTTTTCAATCATTTTTTCGGGTATCAATAAGTTTCTTTAATATTAAATACAATTGTTCAATAATTTCGTTCAATTTTCTAACCAATTCTTTAATTTTTACTTCGGTTCTTTAGTTTCCAAATAGTTTCTCTTATATTCAATAATTCTCGCTTTTTTTCAATAACTTTTTTAAATTTTTAATTATAATCTTTAAATTTCAATTACATTTTTCAATTTTTAGTGATTTTCTTGAATTTCAAATTAATTTCTTCGATTTTCAATCCAATTATTCTATTTACAATTATTTCTCACAATTATTCCTAGAATTTCCTTAATTTTTTAATCTGAAATTATTTTAATTTAATATTTATATAGTTTTAAATAACCAATAACAGTGAAAAGATTCTAGCCCTTGGGCGGGCGGCGCGTTCATTTTGTTATTTCCAATAGGGTACTCTTGAATTTTTATAAGAACATATTATTAATGATTAAAAATATAATTATTGAATAATTTATGGTTATAATTGAATTTGAAAACCAATATTTCAAAGACATTCTATCTAAAAAACCGCCACAGGAGTAAATATTAGGTTTACAATTATATTAAAATCAAATTAACCATTGTTCATATGTACGTAAGTTCCTGGGGTGTTTGAATTCCGTACTTTTCTGATTATTTTGTTACGTAAAATTTAATTTTTTATTTATATTTTTTACCATCCTCCTGACACCACCCACCTCTCGACCAGGGGGGCGGCCGCCCCCCCTGCTCCTGCTTTTTAGCCGACGGTCGGCCGCCAGAGTTGGGCCAACCTTGTCAGCCGACAGTTGGTAGCCAACGTCGGCCATGGTGATCATTTAACAGGTTGGCCCGACCTATGAGCTATGTTTCAGGTTTTCATTAATATTAAATTTCTACATTCTCATCTGATTATATTTGTGTAAGTAAATTTATAACATGTGAATTATGTAATTATATGTGTCTTCATTAATAGAATAATTTGGTACAAGTAGTCTCCAGTTGGCCCAACCTTGGGCCAACCGTGAGGTTGCACTTGAGATAGAAGGTTGGCCCAACTTTGGTTGCCAACGGTCGGCACCCAACATCGTCCACGGTAATCACTTAACAGGTTGGCCCAACTCTGGGTTCCAAGGTTGGCCAAATTTGGCAGCCAGAGATGGGCCAACCTTTTTAGCGATTTTTAGCTGACGTTCGGGAGCCAGAGTTGGGCCAACCTTGGTAGCCGACGGTCGGCAGCCAACGTCGGCCATGGTGATCATTTAACAGGTTGGCCCGACCTATGAGCCAAAGGTGGGCCAACTTACTGTACGTTTGGCCCAACCATGGGCCGACCGAAAATTCGCACCTGGGTGGAAATTTTTCCAAAGAAAAAATTGGTTTTATTTCGAACTTCTTCGGAAACTTTTTCTACTGATGAAGATGAATTTTTTCCGAAATTATCAGAAATTTTTTCGAATAATTGGAAATGAAATGTCCATATGAAGTTGGACATTTTTCCGAATACGTCGGATATTTGTCCCGACATTAAGTTGGAATTTTTTTCGAAATTACCAGAAATTATTTCAATTTTGTACATGGAAAAAAGTGACGCAGAGATTCGAGTCCGTAAAGATTGTAAGGTTACAAAGTAAGCCGGTAGTAAGCATACAGTGAACTCTAAATTTCCGCCTAATAATAAGCTTACAAAGTAAGATCGTCGTAAGCTTACATCGTAAGGTTTTGGTAAGCTTACACCGTAAGCTTGTAATAAACTTACACCGTCAGCTTGTAGTAGGCTTACAAAATGCTTAAAATGTAAGGTTGTGGTAAGCTTACAGTAAGCTTACGGTGTAAGGTTACAATAAACTTACGTCGTAAGGTTGCAGTAATCTTACAGTAACCTTACACTGTAAGGTTGTGAAATGTAACCTTACAGTGTAAGCTTCTTGTAAGCTTACAACAAGCTTACGATGTAAAGTTGTCTTTTTTAATAAAAAAAAATTATTTAGCGCCTTTTTGCGGGACGCCGTTGAGGATATGTTCACTAAACATATTTTCGAAGACAACTAATATAATATTAAAAATCTTGACGACAACGAGTTTCGAACTCAGCCACCCTAACTTTCGAACCTAATCTCGAACGCATTAGTACCCCTCGGCTATCGAGGACTTGGAATTCATTTCAGAAAATGTAAATGATATGTTACCAGAGAAACTTCAAAGGTAAAAAATATCATTTACATTTTCTGAAATTAATTCCAAGTCCTCGATAGCCGAGGTGTACTAATACGTTCGAGATTAGGTTCGAAAGTTAGGGTGGCTGAGTTCGAAACTCGTTGTCGTCAAAGATTTTTAATATTATATTAATTGTCTTTGAAAATATGTTTAGTAAACATATCCTCAACGGCGTCCCGCAAAAAAGCGTTAAATAATTTTTTTTTTTTTAAATGACAACTTTACATCGTAAGCTTGTTGTAAGCTTACAAGAAGCTTACACTGTAAGGTTACATTTCACAACCTTACAGTGTAAGCTTACTGTAAGCTTACTGCAACCTTACGGCGTAAACTTACTGTAATCTCACACTGTAAGCTTACCACAAGCTTACGATGTAAGCTTACCACGACCTTACTTTGTAAGCTTATTGTTAGGCGGAAATTTTAAGCTCATTGTATGCTTACTACCGGCTAACTTTGTAACCTTACAACCTTCACGAATAACCCTTACAATAGCCTTACAGCAAACTATCGTGCTACTTGGGTAATCGATCGGTTCTAACTACTTTTTTGACGCATTTAAAAATGTTTAAAAAATCATTTTCTTTGTAAAATTGTATATTATATTTCTTTTAAAAAGTTAAAATTTAAGTATTTTATTCTTTAATTTTTTTTTAAAACGCATTGATTGAGCTTTTAACGAAGACTGTTATGCAATTTAATCTATATTTATTAACATTTTAAAAATGTGAAATTTTGAAAATATTCTTTTCTAACAATTCGATTTTTATACTTCATTACAAGTGTTACGTCTAAATAAATAGAGTGTGGGAAAGGTGTGCGGGTGATAACAGTCAATGAATTTTTTAATTATTAAACTCTTTTATTACTAAAATACAAAAGAATCCGAAGTGTTATTCAGGTGAATTTCTCCCAAAGCTGACTTGATCAAGTTAATAAACTTGAAGTTTTGTTTCCATCAAAATCAATTCCAGATTAGTAATTAGTTAATCCCAATATCTTAAAAATCTTAATTTCATCATCCTTCTTAAAGGAAAATACAAATGGTTAATTCAAAACTTTTTTTGGAAACGTTAATAAAATTTAAATATAAAATTATTTACCTTTTTTAGCTTTTTGAACCTCTTCAGCAGACTCAGCAGGTCAAAATGGAATTGCCATAGATTCTAGGTGTTACTAGTTTTATTTTCACTAGTTGCAAATCTCCTACTAGTCGCTGAGTTAATATTTTGGATCTGATGTTGATTTTTTCAATGAGATGAAGAAAGATCGGTAAACGTTGAAAAACACTCGGTTAGTTAAAATGAGTTTATAATAATTAAAAGAAAAAGAAAATATCGACACCGAAGTTAAAGATTTAAAATATTTAATACAGAGAAATTCTTTTGTTAGTTACTTTACGCTGATTTAACAAGAGGATTACGGGAGGTTCCGAATTACTCTTTCGCGATTATAAAAGATTGAGAGGTTACGGGTGGTTCCGGATGCTCTCTACGAAGACAAAATTTATATTATTCAGAGTTAATTTATATTTAATACTTGTCGCGTTACAATTAAAGGATAGGTTTAGATTAATGTTTCTTCACGAACGATGCGTACATTTCAGGGGGCTGGTTTGGACTTAGTATAAAAGACAAAGGGACAAGTAGACTTCTTCGCGAGGGACGATGCGTACCTTTCAGAGGGCCGGTTTAGACTAATTTTCGTACAATGCATTTTTTCTTAAATAGACGAATTCGTGCCCTGAGGCGTGTTTCTTTCTGTTATGTCCGAAAATTTTACCATAACTTTTTATTCTTTCTTTAAATGAATTGCTATTCGCGTTTGAATACGGGAGGTTTGACGCACCGTTCGTTTATTAACACATTCACCCTGGTACTTGACAAAATTCGTCAATACCATTTGATTATATTGAAGCTGATGTTTGTTTTGGAAATTGTCTAAGTAATTACAATATAACAAAAGATCATGTGATTTCTGTGGAAGAGTAGTACGCATTATTAAATAAAGAAAATTATAATAATGGAATGTATAATGGAATAATGAAATTGGCGTAGGTTTTGATATTGTACATAAATGAGATGAATGCAAAATCAATATAAAATCAATTTTAAAAGCGCCTGAACGTAGGCAACCATACTTGATACTAATTAGTTCTAAAGCTCGAGAGACAGTAGGATTAGAAATCAAGGCAAGATAAAACAGAGTAACTCATCGCCTTGTGGTAATATACAGCTTACCTCAGGGTGGTAACGACCGCACTTATCATGATTAATTAATTACCGTATAATCAATGAAGGACTAATTACCATAAGGACTAAATAAATTATCATAAGTAGACTAAAAGAAAGTATTATCATATGCAAATTAGGTAAAGAAATTGTTGCCACAAAAACACTTATCATAAGTGTAGAAAACATTATCATACAAGATAAAAATTTAGTTAATCATATATTAAGTAAAAGTAAAAAAAGATAACTAGTTTGATTAATAAATTATCCGAAATTGGCATATGAGGTGTCAATACAAACAAAGTAAAAATAAAAAAATTAAAAAAATTGCAAAAGTCCAAGTATTTAAAAGGTCATTAAAGGTATTTAATGACATGTAAATTTTTCCAATACTGTCCCAGTATGTGTGTCTGCGTTTAAGGCCAAAACTTGGTTAATCACCCAAATTCGAGACAGAGTTCAAATAATATAATCACTCTTCGACTGATAAATTAAAATAATGTTAATAATCATAGTTTTGCAATGGTAGTTAATAACAATTAAAGCTGTAACAATTAAAACATCATTCTAAGAGTGATATTGAATTATTATAAGCTCAAATGGGTGTTGTTTTAATAATATTGTACACTTTTACACGAAAACGTGCTAAAGCACATTTTTACATGCTAAAGCACATCTTTACATGCTGAGGCACATTTTTACATGCTAGAGCACATTTTTACAAGCGAAGGCAGACTTTTCTATGAGAACGTGCGGTACACTTTTGCACAGAAACGTGATCAAAAATCAACAATAATTCCCCACAAACGACAGAAATCGTCTTTAAAAGAACACGACGCTAATTGGAGGGGGTCGAATACGCTGATACCTCCGTCGAGTGAATATCGTCGAGCGGCCTGTCGGTTGTCAAATTTTAAGCTTTACATCTTGTCAATTTCATCAAAGTGTTTGAGTGTAATAAATTAGAGTATCGCTAAAAATATTGTGTAAATCGTCGTAAAAGTAAACTAAGACAATTGTGTGGTGAAGTGCATCTTCCTACAAAACATGGCATCAATATAACATTATATTGACAACGTTGTATCACCGATAGCTGCGCTGATCGAGCCGATCAACTCTCTGCCTTGTCCTCGAATTTTACAAATTTAATGTAAGTAACTTGCCTTTTCTTAGGACTTGTTTTCGTAAATTGAACCGAATAAATTCTAAAACTAGACTAAAGTATGACGATTGGAAGCGATTAATGATTAACGAATAATGGAAAAGGAATAGAAAATAGCGATTAATGAATGATTAATGACGAATATCGATTGTAATTCATTTTAACTTTGTATTTTTCATGAACTTTAAATTGCTTTTTGAATAAATAAGCTAAAAGTCAGAATCCATTGTGAGTTTTCTTACCTCCGATATATACCCAGTATTGGCCAGCCATTGCTTTAAGAAGAATTGCTCATTTCCAATTTTATATAAGTGCTAAATTTTGATATTGAATATATGAATTTGAGGCCTGATACCACTGATACCACTGATACCACTGATACCCTGTTCTAGAGAATTAAAATATGGTATTCGTAATGTGACTTTCCATTAATTTGAAAACTTGTGGGACCAAAGGTTTAGTGGAATTATATTACAACAAATCAGTTTCAAGTCACACCATTTGGAGGTTTGAGTGAATTAAAAAAAAAAAAAAAAATTTTAAATTCCTAAGTATTACATATATATTGTATCCTGATCCTCCAGGGTTAAAATATTACACAAACCTGAAGGGTTGTGATTCCAACAATTAAAACCTTTCTATTCTCCACTTAATCGAATAGAAAGTAAATTGTTTATTTGTGGAAGTCTTTGTTTTAAATTTTAATTGAACTAACTTCCTTGATGTTTTAATTAATAAAAATAATATCACTTTTAATAATTGAATGAAAAAATTTGACAATTTTGCGTAAAACACAACCCAGTAATAAAATTAAAAGTTGTTGTACTAATGTCATCTAATTTGTCTATCAAACATCAAAAGAAAACTATAGTCACTATATATTCAGATTGTTTGAGGAATAAATTGGGTGATTTTGTTTATGACCCAACTTCAACCCTAAATTTAGTAGAAAAGGAGTGTTTGGAAAGTTTTATGAAAATAAATTATTCAAAATTGTGTATAACACAGCAAAAACAGCTGACAACAAGTGGTGTTGTTCTAATCCCAATATTAGACAAAACCGTGCCTTTTAACGTTGTTAGTACAGGACAAGAATTAAGGGTAGCTGGAGTCGTAGGGCACCCTTTCATGAACGGGTTTAACCTATAAGAATCTAGCCTGAAAAATTCAAGCGACGACAATAAGGTGTTTTGTTTACAATTTATGTTTGTTCATTGTAATGAACTCGTTTATTAATTTGCTAGAAAACGAGTACTTTTGTGCTGCACTTTGGTGTATCACATTTTGGACCTATTTAATATTTGGAACAATTGTGCTAATGCGGTTGCTTAACGCACTAGAAAACTAAAATTTAGTAAGACAGCTTTAACCTGCCATTTAAAAAGGACCTACATCCCAAAGTACGCTTGAGTTCACACGATTTTAAAGAATCGAGAAATTTATTCATAGCAAGCCCAGTTGCCACCATAAATCTAATCGACGAGAAGAAATTAGCGAAACACGTGAAAATCAATAAATCCGAGTCTCTCTTTTCAGATCAAGATACCTTTTCCACGACAGGAACAGTGCGGATTTTGATTGCTAATCATTACGTAATCTTTCATACAGTTAAATCAGAACCGTCTGAAATAACTGGAATATTGGGAATACCGTTTTTGAGAACAAATCCAGACAATTTTACATTGTAAACTTAAAATAAAATTCATTGAAATTCGTTTAGAAATTATCTAAATAATAAAAATTTTACATGATTCACACTATTCAATTATTGCGTGATCAATATTTATTGACTTGGTTCCTAATAGTTTGGATTTACATAATTCTAGGAGGATTTTCCTTATTGTATTTGCATAGAGTCCTGCTTAACTTGAGTTTAAGATCTGAGTGATTTTCATTTAAACTTATTCATTGGTCTATTTTTCGACGGATAGACAATAATTATTAACAAATAAGAGATAATAAAGGTAAAGTGAATTTTAAAATACTCCTATTTAAAAGTCTAATTATTGATTCATCAGAAAATTATAACAAATAAATAATTTTGATTATAATAATTTCAGAAAATTGATAAATTTGAAAAATTTTAAATAAATAATTATTGTTATTAACCAACAATTAGGTATATAAAAAGAAAAAATTATCCAAGCCCTTTAGGATTCGATCCCAGGACAGTTGGATTGCGAGTCCAGCGGGTTGACCACTGTGTCATTGAGGCTTCTTATCAGTTGCTCGAACTGCATATATACGCTACAGTGCGAGCGAGCGAGTCATCTTCTTAAGGAGAACGGCCACAGCGACCGCGGAAGAGCCACGGGACTTCCCCGGTGAACGAGAAGGTCACGCGCCAGAGACTTCAATGCGTGGTTAAGAGAGTGCAAAGTAGTAGGGGATAATAGCTACGTCTCTTTCTAAGTCTACCGATTATAAGGACGCAAATACTTTTCTCAGCGGAGCGTATTTAATCCTTTCATTCAATAATTAAAATATAATTTTATTATTATATTATTAATTTTCTTTTGCTCGCAGCATTTATTTACATTAACTTAACCCTATCTGCAAGCTTATTTGGTTGATTAATAATTAAGATACAGCGATTGATTAAATTTAAAATAAACACATTTATTTTAATTTACCTATAATAATGACGGAAACCAGGAATCCGGGCAAGGATGGTTCTTTTAGTGGAACCATCGACCGAACATTAAATGACGCGATGGTCACGTCTATGGCTGAATGTTTCGCTTTACAACAAGGCGTTATGAATATCCCATTTTATGACGGGAAAAACATACCCGTGAGAGATTTTATTCAGGACATCATAAACGGAGAGTCCAGTGTGCCCGCGAATTGTGAAGCTCAATTCACCAAAGCTGTGCTATCCAAATTAAAGGGTGCAGCCCGAGATAGTACCCATGGCAAAATTTTCAACAATACTGAACAAATTATTCAACATTTAAAACAACGATTTGCCACACGCAAATCCTATTCTTGGTATTTGCACGAGATGTCTACAATTCGAATAGGTCGTAATGAAAATGCCAGTGAGTTTTATGACAAAATAACTTTATTGATGTCAGGAGCACGAGCGGCTTTAGAAGATAAATATGGGATGGAGAAGGCGAAAGGGATGATGGAACCTTTAACTGATTGTGCACTGGAGGCGTTCATTAGAGGTCTTCCAGATGGAATTTCTATTGTAGTAGAAGCTAGAGGAGCTAAAACGCTTGAAGGAGCGTTGAAACACGCACTAGAGTTCGAATACAGACATCATTACCAACCGGTAAACTACAACAATGCTTATCATTTTTCACGTTATCAACAAACTAATGAAAATGGATCCCGAGATAGAAGTCCTAGTCCCCTACTGAAAAATCCTATATAGGATCCTACATAGGATCCTATATAGAATCCATATGGATTCCTATGAGAATCCACGTAGGATCCTATATAGGATCCTATATAGGTATTGTCCTATAGGAATCCATGTGGATTCTCATAGGAATCTATGTGGATTCCTATAGGTCGCCTATAGGACACGTCCTATATAGGATCCTATGTGGACTTTCCTATAGGAATACATGTAGGATCTCATATAGGATCCTACATAGGCGTCCGAAAAAAATTTTTGTAAACCCCCCTACATAGGATCCTACGTAGGTTCCCATATAGGATCCTATATAGGATCTTTTATGGGCGCCCAAAAAAAATTATGTACACAGAATTAATTGTTTTTTTTTAAACAACTTTATTCAAATATACATTAAGTACCATTATAAGGACGAAAAATATTTACTGCGCAGGCGTAAGTATTGTAGAATACGTAAAAGACGACTGCGCATGAGGAAGGGGTACAAAAATTTTTTTTGGGGATACCCATGTAGGATCTTACATGGGTTCCCATATAGGATCCTATATGGGAACCTACGTAGGATCATATGTAGGAGGGTGTACAAAAATTTTTTGGGACGCCTATGCAGGATCCTATATGAGATCCTACATGTATTCTTATAGGAGAGTCCACATATGATCCTATATAGGACTTGTCCTATAGGCGACCTATAGGAATCCACATAGATTCCTATGAGAATCCACGTGGATTCCTATAGGACAATACCTATATAGGATCCTATATAGGATCCTACGTGGATTCTCATAGGAATCCATATGGATTCTATATAGGATCCTATGTAGGATCCTATATAGGATTTTTCAGTAGGGTCCTCATGTAAGATTATATTAATATAGTTTCGTTTCATGCCCGAAACGAAAAGGCTTCGAATTACGTTTTCGTTTCATGCCCAAAACGAAAATCCGCTCCGAATTTCGTTTTCGTTCCTCATGCCCGAAATGAAAAGGCTCTAAATTTCATTTTTATCTTATAAACACAATTCTGTTTTATGCAGGAAACGAAAATTATACAATTTTAAAAATATTTTAAACTGACTAAAAAAGGGACAGTTTTCCACACTTTGCTTATTTCAAATGCAAATTATAAGAAAAATGATAAAAATTTAAACAAAATTATATACTATTCATATTCTAGAAATTTCAAACATCATTCCTGTACAGATTCATTAATTTAAAAAATTATTAAAAATTAACGTGCGAAATATAGTGGTTTGACCCATGTATGTATATTTAAACAAAATAAGATACAGAAAAAAAGTATAATGTTAAATGTATAAAAATGAAACATTTTGAAATATTTTTACATTTGAATATGTGAGGGATAATTAAATAAAACGGTTAAAATACACTGACAGTCAGATTTATTAAATATGTAAGACGGACCGAAGGGTCACCACAGACTGACTCCTCTTATTCAGTACATTGCAATCCCTTACTATCTTGACGTGGAAGGGATATGACGTCAATTTTATATCACATTTCGGGAAATTCCTTACAATTCGGCCGTCCTGACTAAAGTTCGACCTCGAACTGATATATAATTTTTATCGTTCAATACAAGTTTAAAATTATAGTCATACTTACATAAAATTTACCACACATACCATCATACTTTACGCATTTTCATTATTCGTTATGGAAGGTACTCAAGAGAGAAGATTCGCAGATGACGGAAACTACTTCAGATTGCCACGGCTTCAAGTTACAAGCTTCCCAGGTGCCAACATACGGTATTTTTGTCACCTGGAAATTCTCAACGTCCGACAATATGTATCGATCATTTCGTAATTTTTTAATTATTTCATAGGGACCTTTGTACAGAGGAATCAATTTTTTTGGTCCACTCGCAGATGTGTAAAAATTTTTTGCAACCACGTAATCACCCACTTCGTAACTATGAGGTTCTTTCCTCTTTTTATCAAAATACATTTTGTTATAATTCTGTGATTTTTCGATTTTTTTACACGCTTCGGTCCTAATCTCCTCAAGGTTACGACTACTCTCGCAGTTTTTAGTTAGCTCTAGATTTTCCGCGACTTGATCGATAACTTTTCCCCGTTGGTCTACCCCGAAAAGTAATCTACTAGCAGTTGTTCCCGTCGAGCTATGAACAGTATTGTTCAGGCCGAATTCAACATCAGCGAGCATTTTAAACCAAGTCTTACCCGTAACAGGTTTCGAGAGCTTTGCAATCATGAGGCGCATCACCCGGTTTACTCTCTCGACCTGCCCATTGGCTTTCGGTGAAGCTGTTGCGATCATGATAGGGAATAGGATGTAGGAATCCCTCTCTCTTTCCTGTTGATGGAGAAAATGCTACGCATTTTAAACAATTCGCAATGTATGTTTTCGTTTTTTCCTTGATTCCCAGAAACCAATAACTTCTGAGAATTATTTCAGTAGTTTTTTCTACTCTAAAATGACCCATTTCATCGTGGTATTTTTTTAAAATCTAATACTCAATCTTTTCGGGCACATAGAAAAGGATTCCGTCGTTTCGTTTTCTATAAATGAAACCATTCCTCATTTCATACAATTTATCCTCGGAAACTTGTAAACTTTCGCGCAACTCACGAAATTTCGGGTCTAAATTTTGACAGATTGTTAAGTTATTTTAGAGTGTATTTTCTTCGACGATCATAATATTAACTGCCCTACTAAATGCGTCAACATGTTGCATTTTTTCCCCTGCACTGTGTTCAAATGATTTGTCATAATGCTCAAACTCTAAAGCCCACTTATTAATTCGCATATGAACATCCTTTTTATCTAGGGTCAGTTTCAACGCATTACAATCGGTAACTACTTTAAACTTAATGTCCTGGAGATAAATACAGAAACGTCTCAAGGCATATATTATAGCTAACGTTGCCAGCTCGAAACTATGAAATCAACTTTCAGCTTCGGACGCTCTTTTAGAAAAATAGAATATCGGGTGAAATTGATTGTCGGATTTACTTTGCATTAGGACCGCGCCGAATCCTAATTTGCTTGCGTCGCAATGTCGATAAGTCAGAGAGCATCTTTGTGTTTTTTTGTTTGTCGAAATAAAAATAATGATTTATTATTTGTTGTTATTAATTGTAGAGAATTATAGTAATAATATAATAAAATAATGCAATATAGGGGAAAATTTATTTTATTGAAATTGAGCAAACTTGTCAATTCTAACCGATTTTGTAGTATGACAAATTTCTGGAAATAATTTGGATGTATGAAAAGTACTTTTTAGGAGATTAGAAAGTGTTATCTGGAAAATTTGTTAAAATGTACAGTTTATTATATTTGTAGAGCAAGAAATGTATGTTTGTTACTTTTATAATTTTGATATTTTACTAACTAAAAGCAGGCACTGCTGCCACCTGTAGGCGCATAACGACCTGCTTGATGATCTCTGGAGCGAAAAATACTTATTTTACTTTTGTGCAGAGGAAAGAATTTTTTGTGATTCAGATTTCGTGTTTTTGCTCGAAGATGCATCCCATCTAGGAAAACCACTTTTTTGTATTCCTTATATCCCAATGATTGGACAGACAGATCGATTATATCGAAAAAGTGTTCATATGTAATGAAAAAAATTAAATATGTAAGTGAATTTTTACAGCCAAGAGGATATTGTCGATAAGTCAGAGAGAATTTTTGTGCTTTTTTGTTTGGTGAAATAAAAATAATGATTTATTATTTGTTTTTATTAATTGTAGAGAATTATAGTAATAATATAATAAAACAATGCAATACAGGAGAAAATTTATTGTATTGAAATTGAGCAAACTTGTCAATTTTAACCGATTTTGTAGAATGACAATTTTCTGGAAATAATTCGGATGTATGAAAAGTACTTTTTAAGAGATTAGAAAGTGTAATCTGGAAGATTTGTTAAAATGTCCAGTTTATTATATTTGTAGAGCACGAAATGTATGTTTGTTACTTTTATAATTTTGATATTTTACTAAATAAAAGCAGGTACTGCTGCCACCTGTAGGCGCATAACGACCTGCTTGATGATCTCTAAAGCGAAAAATTCTTATTTTACTTTTTTGCAGAGGAAAGAATTTTTTGTGATTCAGATTTCGTGTTTTTGCTCGAAGATGCATCCCATCTAGGAAAACCACTTTTTTGTATTCCTTATATCCCAATGATTGGACAGACAGATCGATTATATCGAAAAAGTGTTCATATGTAAGGAAAAAAATTAAATATGTGAATGAATTTTTCCAGGCAAGAGAATATTG
Source organism: Ganaspis brasiliensis (assembly GCA_037103525.1). Taxonomy (NCBI): domain Eukaryota; kingdom Metazoa; phylum Arthropoda; class Insecta; order Hymenoptera; family Figitidae; genus Ganaspis; species Ganaspis brasiliensis. The sequence goes on from JAZKLR010000113.1 coordinate 873,101, forward strand.
TGGATAAGTCAGAAAGCATATTTGTGTTTTTTTGTTTGGTGAAATAAAAATAATGATTTATTATTTGCTGTTATTAATTGTAGAGAAACATAGTAATAATATAATAAAACAATGCAATACAGGAGAAAATTTATTTTATTGAAATTGAGCAAACTTGTCAATTTTAACCGATTTTGTAGAATGACAATTTTCTGGAAATAATTCGGATGTATGAAAAGTACTTTTTAGGAGATTAGAAAGTGTTATCTGGAAAATTTGTTAAAATGTCCAGTTTATTATATTTGTAGAGCAAGAAATGTATGTTTGTTACTTTTATAATTTTGATATTTTACTAACTAAAAGCAGGCACTGCTGCCACCTGTAGGCGCATAACGACCTGCTTGATGATCTCTGGAGCGAAAAATACTTATTTTACTTTTGTGCAGAGGAAAGAATTTTTTGTGATTCAGATTTCGTGTTTTTGCTCGAAGATGCATCCCATCTAGGAAAACCACTTTTTTGTATTCCTTATATCCCAATGATTGGACAGACAGATCGATTATATCGAAAAAGTGTTCATATGTAATGAAAAAAATTAAATATGTAAGTGAATTTTTACAGCCAAGAGGATATTGTCGATAAGTCAGAGAGAATTTTTGTGCTTTTTTGTTTGGTGAAATAAAAATAATGATTTATTATTTGTTTTTATTAATTGTAGAGAATTATAGTAATAATATAATAAAACAATGCAATACAGGAGAAAATTTATTGTATTGAAATTGAGCAAACTTGTCAATTTTAACCGATTTTGTAGAATGACAATTTTCTGGAAATAATTCGGATGTATGAAAAGTACTTTTTAAGAGATTAGAAAGTGTAATCTGGAAGATTTGTTAAAATGTCCAGTTTATTATATTTGTAGAGCACGAAATGTATGTTTGTTACTTTTATAATTTTGATATTTTACTAAATAAAAGCAGGTACTGCTGCCACCTGTAGGCGCATAACGACCTGCTTGATGATCTCTAAAGCGAAAAATTCTTATTTTACTTTTTTGCAGAGGAAAGAATTTTTTGTGATTCAGATTTCGTGTTTTTGCTCGAAGATGCATCCCATCTAGGAAAACCACTTTTTTGTATTCCTTATATCCCAATGATTGGACAGACAGATCGATTATATCGAAAAAGTGTTCATATGTAATGAAAAAAATTAAATATGTGAGTGAATTTTTACAGGCAAGAGGGTATTGTCGATAAGTCAGAAAGCATATTTGTGTTTTTTTGTTTGGTGAGATAAAAATAATGATTTATTTTTTGTTGTTATTAATTGTAGAGAATTATAGTAATAATATAATAAAACAATGCAATACAGGAGAAAATTTATTTTATTAGAATTGAGCAAACTTGTCAATTTTAACCGATTTTGTAGAATGACAATTTTCTGGAAATAATTCGGATGTATGAAAAGTACTTTTTAAGAGATTAGAAAGTGTAATCTGGAAGATTTGTTAAAATGTCCAGTTTATTATATTTGTAGAGCACGAAATGTATGTTTGTTACTTTTATAATTTTGATATTTTACTAAATAAAAGCAGGTACTGCTGCCACCTGTAGGCGCATAACGACCTGCTTGATGATCTCTAAAGCGAAAAATTCTTATTTTACTTTTTTGCAGAGGAAAGATTTTTTTGTGATTCAGATTTCGTGTTTTTGCACGAAGATGCATCCCATCGTGGAAAACCACTTTTTTTTGTATTCCTTATATCCCATCGATTGGACAGACAGATCGATTATATCGAAAAAGTGTTCATATGTAATGAAAAAATTAAATATGTGATTGCATTTTTACAGGCAAGAGAATATTGTCGATAAGTCAGAAAGCATATTTGTGTTTTTTTGTTTGGTGAAATAAAAATAATGATTTATTATTTGTTGTTATTAATTGTAGAGAATTATAGTAATAATATAATAAAACAATGCAATACAGGAGAAAATTTATTTTAATGAAATTGAGCAAACTTGTCAATTTTAACCGATTTTGTAGAATGACAATTTTCTGGAAATAATTCGGATGTATGAAAAGTACTTTTTAAGAGATTAGAAAGTGTAATCTGGAAGATTTGTTAAAATGTCCAGTTTATTATATTTGTAGAGCACGAAATGTATGTTTGTTACTTTTATAATTTTGATATTTTACTAAATAAAAGCAGGTACTGCTGCCACCTGTATGCGCGTAACGACCTGCTTGATGATCTGTGGAGCGAAAAATACTTATTTTACATTTGTGCAGAGAAAAGAATTTTTTGTGATTTAGATTTCGTGTTTTTGCTCGAAGATGCATCCCATCGTGGAAAACCACTTTTTTTTGTATTCCTTATATCCCAATAATTGGACAGACAGATCGATTATATCGAAAAAGTGTTCATATGTAATGAAAAAAATTAAATATGTGAGTGAATTTTTACAGGCAAGAGGATATTGTCGATAAGTCAGAAAGCATATTTGTGTTTTTTTGTTTGGTGAAATAAAAATAATGATTTATTATTTGCTGTTATTAATTGTAGAGAGACATAGTAATAATATAATAAAATAATGCAATATAGGGGAAAATTTATTTTATTGAAATTGAGCAAACTTGTCAATTTTAACCGATTTTGTAGAATGACAATTTTCTGAAAATAATTCGGATGTATGAAATGTACTTTTTAGGAGATTAGAAAGAGTAATCTGGAAAATTTGTTAAAATGTCCAGTTTATTATATTTGTAGAGCAAGAAATGTATGTTTGTTACTTTTATAATTTTGATATTTTACTAAATAAAAGCAGGTACTGCTGCCACCTGTATGCGCATTACGACCTGCTTGATGATCTCTGGATCGAAAAATACTTATTTTACTTTTGTGCAGAGGAAAGATTTTTTTGTGATTCAGATTTCGTGTTTTTGCACGAAGATGCATCCCATCGTGGAAAACCACTTTTTTTTGTATTCCTTTTATCCTAATGATTGGACAGACAGATCGATTATATCGAAAAAGTGTTCATATGTAATGAAAAAATTAAATATGTGATTGCATTTTTACAGGCAAGAGAATATTGTCGAAAAGTCAGAAAGCATATTTGTGTTTTTTTGTTTGGTGAAATAAAAATAATGATTTATAATTTGTTGTTATTAATTGTAGAGAAACATAGTAATAATATAATAAAAGAATGCAATATAGGGGAAAATTTATTTTATTGAAATGAAGCAAACTTGTCAATTTTAACCGATTTTGTAGAATGACAATTTTCTGGAAATAATTCGGATGTATGAAAACTACTTTTAAGGAGATTAGAAAGTGTAATCTAGAAAATTTGTTAAAATGTCCAGTTTATTATATTTGTAGAGCAAGAAATGTATGTTTGTTACGTTTATAATTTTGATATTTTACTAAATAAAAGCAGGTACTGCTGCCACCTGTATGCGCGTAACGACCTGCTTGATGATCTGTGGAGCGAAAAATACTTATTTTACATTTGTGCAGAGAAAAGAATTTTTTGTGATTTAGATTTCGTGTTTTTGCTCGAAGATGCATCCCATCGTGGAAAACCACTTTTTTTTGTATTCCTTATATCCCAATGATTGGACAGACAGATCGATTATATCGAAAAAGTGTTCATATGTAATGAAAAAAATTAAATATGTGAGTGAATTTTTACAGGCAAGAGGATATTGTCGATAAGTCAGAAAGCATATTTGTGTTTTTTTGTTTGGTGAAATAAAAATAATGATTTATTATTTGTTGTTATTAATTGTAGAGAAACATAGTAATAATATAATAAAATAATGCAATATAGGTGAAAATTTATTTTATTGAAAATGAGTAAACTTGTCAATTTTAACCGATTTTGTAGAATGACAATTTTCTGGAAATAATTCGGATGTATGAAAACTACTTTTAAGGAGATTAGAAAGAGTAATCTGGAAAATTTGTTAAAATGTCCAGTTTATTATATTTGTAGAGCAAGAAATGTTTGTTTGTTACTTTTATAATTTTCATATTTTACTAAATAAAAGCAGGTACTGCTGCCACCTGTAGGCGCATAACGACCTGCTTGATGATTTCTAAAGCGAAAAATTCTTATTTTACTTTTGTGCAGAGAAAAGATTTTTTTGTGATTCAGATTTCGTGTTTTTGCTCGAAGATGCATCCCATCGTGGAAAACCACTTTTTTTTGTATTCCTTATATCCCAATGATTGGACAGACAGATCGATTATATCGAAAAAGTGTTCATATGTAATGAAAAAAATTAAATATGTGAGTGAATTTTTACAGGCAAGAGGATATTGTCGATAAGTCAGAGAGCATCTTTGTTTTTTTTTGTTTGGTGAAATAAAAATAATGATTTATTATTTGTTGTTATTAATTGTAGAGAATTATAGTAATAATATAATAAAACAATGCAATACAGGAGAAAATTTATTTTATTGAAATTGAGCAAACTTGTCAATTTTAACCGATTTTGTAAAATGACAATTTTCTGGAAATAATTCGAATGTATGAAAACTACTTTTAAGGAGAATAGAAAGTGTAATCTGGAAAATTTGTTAAAATGTCCAGTTTATTATATTTGTAGAGCAAGAAATGTATGTTTGTTACTTTTATAATTTTGATATTTTACTAAATAAAAGCAGGTACTGCTGCCACCTGTATGCGCATTACGACCTGCTTGATGATCTCTAAAGCGAAAAATTCTTATTTTACTTTTGTGCAGAGGAAAGAATTTTTTGTGATTCAGATTTCGTGTTTTTGCTCGAAGATGCATCCCATCGTGGAAAACCACTTTTTTGTATTCCTTATATCCCAATGATTGGACAGACAGATCGATTATATCGAAAAAGTGTTCATATGTAATGAAAAAAATTAAATATGTGAGTGAATTTTTACAGGCAAGAGGATATTGTCGATAAGTGAGAGAGCATCTTTGTGTTTTTTTGTTTGGTAAAATAAAAATAATGATTTATTATTTGTTTTTATTAATTGTAGAGAATTATAGTAATAATATAATAAAACAATGCAATACAGGAGAAAATTTATTTTATTGAAATTGAGCAAACTTGTCAATTTTAACCGATTTTGTAGAATGACAATTTTCTGGAAATAATTCGGATGTATGAAAACTACTTTAAAGGAGATTAGAAAGAGTAATCTGGAAAATTTGTTAAAATGTCCAGTTTATTATATTTGTAGAGCAAGAAATGTATGTTTGTTACTTTTATAATTTTGATATTTTACTAAATAAAAGCAGGTACTGCTGCCACCTGTATGCGCATTACGACCTGCTTGATGATCTCTGGATCGAAAAATACTTATTTTACTTTTGTGCAGACCCTGGTAGATGGCCGGAACCGTGGGAGAACGAATCTGGGTTCTTTCAGAGTACTCGTTCGTTCCCGTAGGGTTCTTTGTTGAATATTGGCAAAATATAATAAAAATTGGGCAAAAGGGTTATTATTAGGATAAAGTGTAACTTTCTTAATAAGATTGATAAGGTTTTGGGTGGCAAAATAATGTTTTTAAACAAAAAAATAGAAAATTCTAAAATTGATACTTTAAAGGTGTTTCCACACACGGCACGTGTCAACTTTTGATAGAGTTCGCGGCAGATTTAAATATGTCCATCTGATTTGGAAAATTTAAGAGTTAAAAACGTGTACATTTCTATAGAAATGTGCATTTAATTAAAAATGAAAATGTGTAATTTGACGAAGGAAGATAAAAAAGTGAATTTTTAAGTTAGAAATAATAAAGTGTAGCAACATATCCTGGCAACTTAGCCTAAAAACAAATAATGTTTTTTTCCTAAAATAATTGGTATTTAATTAGTTAATTTATTATTTCATAACTATTTCCCTATTTTTTCTTTAAATCTTATCCTTTTTTCCCACTTCAAGTATAATAAGAAAATATACACATAAAATATAACCTCAAAGTGTCACATATTGTTTTTTATATCTCTCCCTAATGTAAGTAAAAGTTAATATAAACAAATTAGAATTTTCCAAGTAAAATTAAGAGATATGTGTCTTTTCGATTTATAAAAAAAAATCATTTATACACGAAAGTTTAAGTATTTCAACTTTTTCTAAAAAAAAAACCATTTTCAATTTGACTTTTGTGACATTTGAGACTTTTGTGTGTCATTTATTGTCAAATTATGAAAATCAATTTTCTTTTCTTGATTCTTGTTAGATACTATAAGGTTCTTTAAAAATCCTTATAAACTTTCTGAACATCTTAAAAATTAAAAAAGTCTCGACTAATTTTTTTCAAAACTAAAACAAAACAATTTTCTCGTAAACACCACCTACGACTCATTTTGCTCAAGATTTAATATTTCTGGTATATTATCTTTCTCTAGTTTATTATTATTTTTTTGTAATTTACCTGACAAAAAACAACAAGTTTACAAAAATAAAAACTCTAAATTTTTTCAAGATTTTCCAATTTTTCTTTAAAATTGTTACAATAATGAACTTTAATCCAAATTTTATCGTTTTCATTTCTAATAATTGTTTCGAGCTCTACAAAATAAAGTCAAATTATCGTCATATTGTGACAATTTTAAAGATCAGAAAGCTCAAATCTTTTAAAAATTTCTAGTTTTTTATAAATAGGTATTTTTCTAAAATATTATTTATAATAAACTCGAAATTTTTAAAAGATTTGAGCTTTCTGATCTTTAAAATTGTCACAATATGACGATAAATTGACTTTATTTTGTAGAGCTCAAAATAAATATTAAAAATGAAAAAAAATAAAATTTGTATTAAAGTTCATTAGGGTAATATTTTTGAAAAAAAAATTAAAAAATCATAAAATCTTGAAAACCAGTTTCTTCTTTTTTGGTGAGCAAAATATTTGATTTACAGTTTTTTTCGCAGGTAAATTACAAGAAAATTATAAGAAACTTGAAGAAATTAATTTTTTAGAAAAATACTTATTTATAAAAAACTCGAAATTTTTAAAAAGATTTGAGATTTTTAATATTTGGAATTAACATAATATGACGATAATTTGATTGTATTTTGTAGAGCTTAAAATAAGTATTAAAAATGAAAATTAATTAAAGTTTATTATGATATTATTTTTTAAGAAAAATTGAAAAATCTCGAAAACCAGATTTTTGTTTTCTGGTGACCAAAGTATTGTATTTAGAATTTTTTAATTTTGTGGACTTGTTTTTTGTGAGGTAAATTACAAAAAAATAATAATAAACTAGAGAAAGATAATATACCAGAAATATTAAATCTTGAGCAAAATGAGTCGTAGGTGGTGTTTACGAGAAAATTGTTTTGTTTTAGTTTTGGAAAATTAGTCGAGACTTTTTTAATTTTTAAGATGTTCAGAAAGTTTATAAGGATTTTTAAAGAACCTTATAGTATCTAACAAGAATCAAGAAAAGAAAATTGATTTTCATAATTTGACAATAAATGACACACAAAAGTCTCAAATGTCACAAAAGTCAAATTGAAAATGGTTTTTTTTTTTAGAAAAAGTTGAAATACTTAAAATTTCGTGTATAAATGATTTCTTTTATAAATCGAAAAGACACATGTCTCTTAATTTTACTTGGAAAATTCTAATTTGTTTATATTAACTTTTATTTACATTAGGGAGAGATATAAAAAACAATATGTGACACTTTGAGGTTATATTTTATGTGTATATTTTCTTATTATACTTGAAGTGGGAAAAAAGGATAAGATTCAAAGAAAAAATAGGAAAATAGTTATGAAATAATAAATTAACTAATTAAATACCAATTATTTTAGGAAAAAAACATTATTTGTTTTTAGGCTATGTTGCCAGGATATGTTGCTACACTTTATTATTTCTAACTTAAAAATTCACTTTTTTATCTTCCTTCGTCAAATTACACATTTTCATTTCTAATTAAATGCACATTTCTATAGAAATGTACACGTTTTTAACTCTTAAATTTTCCAAATCAGATGGACATATTTAAATCTGCCGCGAACTCTATCAAAAGTTGACACGTGCCGTGTGTGGAAACACCTTTAAAGTATCAATTTTAGAATTTTCTATTTTTTTGTTTAAAAACATTATTTTGCCACCCAAAACCTTATCAATCTTATTAAGAAAGTTACACTTTATCCTAATAATAACCCTTTTGCCCAATTTTTATTATATTTTGCCAACATTCAACAAAGAACCCTACGGGAACGAACGAGTACTCTGAAAGAACCCAGATTCGTTCTCCCACGGTTCCGGCCATCTACCAGGGGAGGAAAGATTTTTTTGTGATTCAGATTTCGTGTTTTTGCACGAAGATGCATCCCATCGTGGAAAACCATTTTTTTTTGTATTCCTTATATCCCAATGATTGGACAGACAGATCGATTATATCGAAAAAGTGTTCATATGTAATGAAAAAAATTAAATACGTGAGTGAATTTTTACAGGCAAGAGAATATTGTCGATAAGTCATAAAGCATATTTGTGTTTTTTTGTTTGGTGAAATAAAAATAATGATTAATTATTTGTTGTTATTAATTGTAGAGAAACATAGTAATAATATAATAAAATAATGCAATATAGGTGAAAATTTATTTTATTGAAAATGAGCAAACTTGTCAATTTTAACCGATTTTGTAGAATGACAATTTTCTGAAAATAATTCGGATGTATGAAAAGTACTTTTTAGGAGATTAGAAAGAGTAATCTGGAAAATTTGTTAAAATGTCCACTTTATTATATTTGTAGAGCAAGAAATGTATGTTTGTTACTTTTATAATTTTGATATTTTACTAAATAAAAGCAGGTACTGCTGCCACCTGTATGCGCATTACGACCTGCTTGATTATCTCTGGATCGAAAAATACTTATTTTACTTTTGTGCAGCGGAAAGATTTTTTTGTGATTCAGATTTCGTGTTTTTGCACGAAGATGCATCCCATCGTGGAAAACCATTTTTTTTTGTATTCCTTATATCCCAATGATTGGACAGACAGATCGATTATATCGAAACAGTGTTCATATGTAATGAAAAAAATTAAATATGTGAGTGAATTTTTACAGGCAAGAGAATATTGTCGATAAGTCAGAAAGCTTATTTGTGTTTTTTTGTTTGGTGAAATAAAAATAATGATTTTTTATTTGTTGTTATTAATTGTAGAGAAACATAGTAATAATATAATAAAATAATGCAATATAGGGGAAAATTTATTTTATTGAAATTGAGCAAACTTGTCAATTTTAACCGATTTTGTAGAATGACAAATTTCTGAAAATAATTCGGATGTATGAAATGTACTTTTTAGGAGATTAGAAAGTGTAATCTGGAAAATTTGTTAAAATGTCCAGTTTATCATATTTGTAGAGCAAGAAATGTATGTTTGTTACTTTTATAATTTTGATATTGTACTTAATAAAAGCAGGTACTGCTGCCACCTGTAGGCGCATAACGACCTGCTTGATGATCTCTAAAGCGAAAAATACTTATTTTACTTTTGTGCAGAGGAAAGAATTTTTTGTTATTCAGATTTCGTGTTTTTGCTCGAAGATGCATCCCATCGTGGAAAACCACTTTTTTGTATTCCTTATATCCCAATGATTGGACAGACAGATCGATTATATCGAAAAAGTGTTCATATGTAATGAAAAAAATTAAATATGTGAGTGAATTTTTACAGCCAAGAGGATATTGTCGATAAGTCAGAGAGCATTTTTGTGTTTTTTTGTTTGGTGAAATAAAAATAATGATTTATTATTTGTTTTTATTAATTGTAGAGAATTATAGTAATAATATAATAAAACAATGCAATACAGGAGAAAATTTATTTTATTGAAATTGAGCAAACTTGTCAATTTTAACCGATTTTGTAGAATGACAATTTTCTGGAAATAATTCGGATGTATGAAAACTACTTTTAAGGAGATTAGAAAGTGTTATCCGGAAAATTTGTTAAAATGTTCACTTTATTATATTTGTAGAGCAAGAAATGTATGTTTGTTACTTTTATAATTTTGATATTTTACTAAATAAAAGCAGGTACTGCTGACACCTGTATGCGCGTAACGACCTGCTTGATGATCTGTGGAGCGAAAAATACTTATTTTACATTTGTGCAGAGAAAAGAATTTTTTGTGATTCAGATTTCGTGTTTTTGCTCGAAGATGCATCCCATCGTGGAAAACCACTTTTTTGTATTCCTTATATCCCAATGATTGGACAGACAGATCGATTATATCGAAAAAGTGTTCATATGTAATGAAAAAAATTAAATATGTGATTGCATTTTTACAGGCAACAGAATATTGTCGATAAGTCAGAAAGCATATTTGTGTTTTTTTGTTGGCTGAAATAAAAATAATGATTTATTATTTGTTTTTATTAATTGTAGAGAATTATAGTAATAATATAATAAAACAATGCAATACAGGAGAAAATTTATTTTATTGAAATTGAGCAAACTTGTCAATTTCAACCGATTTTGTAGAATGACAATTTTCTGGAAATAATTCGGATGTATGAAAATTACTTTTAAGGAGATTAGAAAGTGTAATCTGGAAAATTTGTTAAAATGTTCACTTTATTATATTTGTAGAGCAAGAAATGTATGTTTGTTACTTTTATAATTTTGATATTGTACTAAATAAAAGCAGATACTGCTGCCACCTGTAGGCGCATAACGACCTGCTTGATGATCTCTGGATCGAAAAATACTTATTTTACTTTTGTGCAGAGGAAAGATTTTTTTGTGATTCAGATTTCGTGTTTTTGCACGAAGATGCATGCTATCGTGGAAAATCACTTTTTTTTTGTATTCCTTATATCCCAATGATTGGACAGACAGATCGATTATATCGAAAAAGTGTTCATATGTAATGAAAAAAATTAAATATGTGAGTGAATTTTTACAGGCAAGAGGATATTGTCGATAAGTCAGAGAGCATCTTTGTGTTTTTTTATTTGGTGAAATAAAAATAATGATTTATTATTTGTTTTTATTAATTGTAGAGAATTATAGTAATAATATAATAAAACAATGCAATACAGGAGAAAATTTATTTTATTGAAATTGAGCAAACTTGTCAATTTTAACCGATTTTGTAGAATGACAATTTTCTGGAAATAATTCGGATGTATGAAAATTACTTTTAAGGAGATTAGAAAGTGTAATCTGGAAAATTTGTTAAAATGTTCACTATATTATATTTGTAGAGCAAGAAATGTATGTTTGTTACTTTTATAATGTTGATATTTTACTAAATAAAAGCAGGTACTGCTGCCACCTGTAGGAGCATAACGACCTGCTTGATGATCTCTATAGCGAAAAATTCTTATTTTACTTTTGTGCAGAGAAAAGAATTTTATGTGATTCAGATTTCGTGTTTTTGCTCGAAGATGCATCCCATCGTGGAAAACCACTTTTTTGTATTCCTTATATCCCAATGATTGGACAGACAGATCGATTATATCGAAAAAGTGTTCATATGTAATGAAAAAAATTAAATGTGTGAGTGAATTTTTACAGGCAAGAGGATATTGTCGATAAGTCAGAGAGCATTTTTGTGTTTTTTTGTTTGGTGAAATAAAAATAATGATTTATTATTTGTTTTTATTAATTGTAGAGAATTATAGTAATAATATAATAAAACAATGCAATACAGGAGAAAATTTATTTTATTGAAATTGAGCAAACTTGTCAATTTTAACCGATTTTGTAGAATGACAATTTTCTGGAAATAATTTTGATGTATGAAAATTACTTTTAAGGAGATTAGAAAGTGTAATCTGGAAAATTTGTTAAAATGTTCACTTTATTATATTTGTAGAGCAAGAAATGTATGTTTGTTACTTTTATAATTTTGATATTGTACTAAATAAAAGCAGGTACTGCTGCCACCTGTAAGCGCATAACGACCTGCTTGATGATCTCTGGATCGAAAAATACTTATTTTACTTTTGTGCAGAGGAAAGATTTTTTTGTGATTCAGATTTCGTGTTTTTGCTCGAAGATGCATCCCATCGTGGAAAACCACTTTTTTGTATTCCTTATATCCCAATGATTGGACAGACAGATCGATTATATCGAAAAAGTGTTCATATGTAATGAAAAAAATTAAATGTGTGAGTGAATTTTTACAGGCAAGAGGATATTGTCGATAAGTCAGAGAGCATTTTTGTGTTTTTTTGTTTGGTGAAATAAAAATAATGATTTATTATTTGTTTTTATTAATTGTAGAGAATTATAGTAATAATATAATAAAACAATGCAATACAGGAGAAAATTTATTTTATTGAAATTGAGCAAACTTGTCAATTTTAACCGATTTTGTAGAATGACAATTTTCTGGAAATAATTTTGATGTATGAAAATTACTTTTAAGGAGATTAGAAAGTGTAATCTGGAAAATTTGTTAAAATGTTCACTTTATTATATTTGTAGAGCAAGAAATGTATGTTTGTTACTTTTATAATTTTGATATTGTACTAAATAAAAGCAGGTACTGCTGCCACCTGTAAGCGCATAACGACCTGCTTGATGATCTCTGGATCGAAAAATACTTATTTTACTTTTGTGCAGAGGAAAGATTTTTTTGTGATTCAGATTTCGTGTTTTTGCTCGAAGATGCATCCCATCGTGGAAAACCACTTTTTTGTATTCCTTATATCCCAATGATTGGACAGACAGATCGATTATATCGAAAAAGTGTTCATATGTAATGAAAAAAATTAAATATGTGAGTGAATTTTTACAGGCAAGAGGATATTGTCGATAAGTCAGAGAGCATCTTTGTGTTTTTTTATTTGGGGAAATAAAAATAATGATTTTTTATTTGTTGTTATTAATTGTAGAGAAACATAGTAATAATATAATAAAATAATGCAATATAGGAGAAAATTTATTTTATTGAAATTGAGCAAACTTGTCAATTTCAACCGATTTTGTAGAATGACAATTTTCTCGAAATAATTCGGATGTATGAAAATTACTTTTAAGGAGATTAGAAAGTGTAATCTGGAAAATTTGTTAAAATGTTCACTTTATTATATTTGTAGAGCAAGAAATGTATGTTTGTTACTTTTATAATTTTGATATTGTACTAAATAAAAGCAGGTACTGCTGCCACCTGTAAGCGCATAACGACCTGCTTGATGATCTCTGGATCGAAAAATACTTATTTTACTTTTGTGCAGAGGAAAGATTTTTTTGTGATTCAGATTCCGTGTTTTTGCTCGAAGATGCATCCCATCGTGGAAAACCACTTTTTTGTATTCCTTATATCCCAATGATTGGACAGACAGATCGATTATATCGAAAAAGTGTTCATATGTAATGAAAAAAATTAAATATGTGAGTGAATTTTTACAGGCAAGAGGATATTGTCGATAAGTCAGAGAGCATTTTTGTGTTTTTTTGTTTGGTGAAATAAAAATAATGATTTTTTATTTGTTGTTATTAATTGTAGAGAAACATAGTAATAATATAATAAAATAATGCAATATAGGGGAAAATTTATTTTATTGAAATTGAGCAAACTTGTCAATTTTAACCGATTTTGTAGAATGACAAATTTCTGAAAATAATTCGGATGTATGAAATGTACTTTTTAGGAGATTAGAAAGTGTAATCTGGAAAATTTGTTGAAATGTCCAGTTTATCATATTTGTAGACCAAGAAATGTATGTTTGTTACTTTTATAATATTGATATTGTACTAAATAAAAGCAGGTACTGCTGCCACCTGTAGGCGCATAACGACCTGCTTGATGATCTCTAAAGCGAAAAATACTTATTTTACTTTTGTGCAGAGGAAAGAATTTTTTGTGATTCAGATTTCGTGTTTTTGCTCGAAGATGCATCCCATCGTGGAAAACCACTTTTTTGTATTCCTTATATCCCAATGATTGGACAGACAGATCGATTATATCGAAAAAGTGTTCATATGTAATGAAAAAAATTAAATGTGTGAGTGAATTTTTACAGGCAAGAGGATATTGTCGATAAGTCAGAGAGCATTTTTGTGTTTTTTTGTTTGGTGAAATAAAAATAATGATTTATTATTTGTTTTTATTAATTGTAGAGAATTATAGTAATAATATAATAAAACAATGCAATACAGGAGAAAATTTATTTTATTGAAATTGAGCAAACTTGTCAATTTTAACCGATTTTGTAGAATGACAATTTTCTGGAAATAATTTTGATGTATGAAAATTACTTTTAAGGAGATTAGAAAGTGTAATCTGGAAAATTTGTTAAAATGTTCACTTTATTATATTTGTAGAGCAAGAAATGTATGTTTGTTACTTTTATAATTTTGATATTGTACTAAATAAAAGCAGGTACTGCTGCCACCTGTAAGCGCATAACGACCTGCTTGATGATCTCTGGATCGAAAAATACTTATTTTACTTTTGTGCAGAGGAAAGATTTTTTTGTGATTCAGATTTCGTGTTTTTGCTCGAAGATGCATCCCATCGTGGAAAACCACTTTTTTGTATTCCTTATATCCCAATGATTGGACAGACAGATCGATTATATCGAAAAAGTGTTCATATGTAATGAAAAAAATTAAATATGTGAGTGAATTTTTACAGGCAAGAGGATATTGTCGATAAGTCAGAGAGCATCTTTGTGTTTTTTTATTTGGTGAAATAAAAATAATGATTTTTTATTTGTTGTTATTAATTGTAGAGAAACATAGTAATAATATAATAAAATAATGCAATATAGGAGAAAATTTATTTTATTGAAATTGAGCAAACTTGTCAATTTCAACCGATTTTGTAGAATGACAATTTTCTGGAAATAATTCGGATGTATGAAAATTACTTTTAAGGAGATTAGAAAGTGTAATCTGGAAAATTTGTTAAAATGTTCACTTTATTATATTTGTAGAGCAAGAAATGTATGTTTGTTACTTTTATAATTTTGATATTGTACTAAATAAAAGCAGGTACTGCTGCCACCTGTAAGCGCATAACGACCTGCTTGATGATCTCTGGATCGAAAAATACTTATTTCACTTTTGTGCAGAGGAAAGATTTTTTTGTGATTCGGATTTCGTGTTTTTGCTCGAAGATGCATCCCATCGTGGAAAACCACTTTTTTGTATTCCTTATATCCCAATGATTGGACAGACAGATCGATTATATCGAAAAAGTGTTCATATGTAATGAAAAAAATTAAATATGTGAGTGAATTTTTACAGGCAAGAGGATATTGTCGATAAGTCAGAGAGCATTTTTGTGTTTTTTTGTTTGGTGAAATAAAAATAATGATTTTTTATTTGTTGTTATTAATTGTAGAGAAACATAGTAATAATATAATAAAATAATGCAATATAGGGGAAAATTTATTTTATTGAAATTGAGCAAACTTGTCAATTTTAACCGATTTTGTAGAATGACAATTTTCTGGAAATAATTCTGATGTATGAAATGTACTTTTTAGGAGATTAGAAAGTGTAATCTGGAACATTTGTTGAAATGTCCAGTTTATCATATTTGTAGACCAAGAAATGTATGTTTGTTACTTTTATAATATTGATATTGTACTAAATAAAAGCAGGTACTGCTGCCACCTGTAGGCGCATAACGACCTGCTTGATGATCTCTAAAGCGAAAAATACTTATTTTACTTTTGTGCAGAGGAAAGAATTTTTTGTGATTCAGATTTCGTGTTTTTGCTCGAAGATGCATCCCATCGTGGAAAACCACTTTTTTGTATTCCTTATATCCCAATGATTGGACAGACAGATCGATTATATCGAAAAAGTGTTCATATGTAATGAAAAAAATTAAATGTGTGAGTGAATTTTTACAGGCAAGAGGATATTGTCGATAAGTCAGAGAGCATTTTTGTGTTTTTTTGTTTGGTGAAATAAAAATAATGATTTATTATTTGTTTTTATTAATTGTAGAGAATTATAGTAATAATATAATAAAACAATGCAATACAGGAGAAAATTTATTTTATTGAAATTGAGCAAACTTGTCAATTTCAACCGATTTTGTAGAATGACAATTTTCTGGAAATAATTCGGATGTATGAAAATTACTTTTAAGGAGATTAGAAAGTGTAATCTGGAAAATTTGTTAAAATCTTCACTTTATTATATTTGTAGAGCAAGAAATTTATGTTTGTTACTTTTATAATTTTGATATTGTACTAAATAAAAGCAGGTACTGCTGCCACCTGTAGGCGCATAACGACCTGCTTGATGATCTCTGGATCGAAAAATACTTATTTTACTTTTGTGCAGAGGAAAGATTTTTTTGTGATTCAGATTTCGTGTTTTTGCACGAAGATGCATTCTATCGTGGAAAACCACTTTTTTTTTGTATTCCTTATATCCCAATGATTGGACAGACAGATCGATTATATCGAAAAAGTGTTCATATGTAATGAAAAAAATTAAATATGTGAGTGAATTTTTACAGGCAAGAGGATATTGTCGATAAGTCAGAGAGCATTTTTGTTTTTTTTTGTTTGGTGAAATAAAAATAATGATTTATTATTTGTTTTTATTAATTGTAGAGAATTATAGTAATAATATCATAAAACAATGCAATACAGGAGAAAATTTATTTTATTGAAATTGAGCAAACTTGTCAATTTTAACCGATTTTGTAGAATGACAATTTTCTGGAAATAATTCGGATGTATGAAAATTACTTTTAAGGAGATTAGAAAGTGTAATCTGGAAAATTTGTTAAAATGTTCACTTTATTATATTTGTAGAGCAAGAAATGTATGTTTGTTACTTTTATAATGTTGATATTTTACTAAATAAAAGCAGGTACTGCTGCCACCTGTAGGAGCATAACGACCTGCTTGATGATCTCTAAAGCGAAAAATTCTTATTTTACTTTTATGCAGAGAAAAGAATTTTTTGTGATTCAGATTTCGTGTTTTTGCTCGAAGATGCATCCCATCGTGGAAAACCACTTTTTTGTATTCCTTATATCCCAATGATTGGACAGACAGATCGATTATATCGAAAAAGTGTTCATATGTAATGAAAAAAATTAAATGTGTGAGTGAATTTTTACAGGCAAGAGGATATTGTCGATAAGTCAGAGAGCATTTTTGTGTTTTTTTGTTTGGTGAAATAAAAATAATGATTTATTATTTGTTTTTATTAATTGTAGAGAATTATAGTAATAATATAATAAAACAATGCAATACAGGAGAAAATTTATTTTATTGAAATTGAGCAAACTTGTCAATTTCAACCGATTTTGTAGAATGACAATTTTCTGGAAATAATTCGGATGTATGAAAATTACTTTTAAGGAGATTAGAAAGTGTAATCTGGAAAATTTGTTAAAATCTTCACTTTATTATATTTGTAGAGCAAGAAATGTATGTTTGTTACTTTTATAATTTTGATATTGTACTAAATAAAAGCAGGTACTGCTGCCACCTGTAAGCGCATAACGACCTGCTTGATGATCTCTGGATCGAAAAATACTTATTTTACTTTTGTGCAGAGGAAAGATTTTTTTGTGATTTTGATTTCGTGTTTTTGCTCGAAGATGCATCCCATCGTGGAAAACCACTTTTTTGTATTCCTTATATCCCAATGATTGGACAGACAGATCGATTATATCGAAAAAGTGTTCATATGTAATGAAAAAAATTAAATATGTGAGTGAATTTTTACAGGCAAGAGGATATTGTCGATAAGTCAGAGAGCATCTTTGTGTTTTTTTATTTGGTGAAATAAAAATAATGATTTTTTATTTGTTGTTATTAATTGTAGAGAAACATAGTAATAATATAATAAAATAATGCAATATAGGAGAAAATTTATTTTATTGAAATTGAGCAAACTTGTCAATTTCAACCGATTTGTAGAATGACAATTTTCTGGAAATAATTCGGATGTATGAAAATTACTTTTAAGGAGATTAGAAAGTGTAATCTGGAAAATTTGTTAAAATGTTCACTTTATTATATTTGTAGAGCAAGAAATGTATGTTTGTTACTTTTATAATTTTGATATTGTACTAAATAAAAGCAGGTACTGCTGCCACCTGTAAGCGCATAACGACCTGCTTGATGATCTCTGGATCGAAAAATACTTATTTTACTTTTGTGCAGAGGAAAGATTTTTTTGTGATTCAGATTTCGTGTTTTTGCTCGAAGATGCATCCCATCGTGGAAAACCACTTTTTTGTATTCCTTATATCCCAATGATTGGACAGACAGATCGATTATATCGAAAAAGTGTTCATATGTAATGAAAAAAATTAAATATGTGAGTGAATTTTTACAGGCAAGAGGATATTGTCGATAAGTCAGAGAGCATTTTTGTTTTTTTTTGTTTGGTGAAATAAAAATAATGATTTATTATTTGTTTTTATTAATTGTAGAGAATTATAGTAATAATATCATAAAACAATGCAATACAGGAGAAAATTTATTTTATTGAAATTGAGCAAACTTGTCAATTTTAACCGATTTTGTAGAATGACAATTTTCTGGAAATAATTCGGATGTATGAAAATTACTTTTAAGGAGATTAGAAAGTGTAATCTGGAAAATTTGTTAAAATGTTCACTTTATTATATTTGTAGAGCAAGAAATGTATGTTTGTTACTTTTATAATGTTGATATTTTACTAAATAAAAGCAGGTACTGCTGCCACCTGTAGGAGCATAACGACCTGCTTGATGATCTCTAAAGCGAAAAATTCTTATTTTACTTTTATGCAGTGAAAAGAATTTTTTGTGATTCAGATTTCGTGTTTTTGCTCGAAGATGCATCCCATCGTGGAAAACCACTTTTTTGTATTCCTTATATCCCAATGATTGGACAGACAGATCGATTATATCGAAAAAGTGTTCATATGTAATGAAAAAAATTAAATGTGTGAGTGAATTTTTACAGGCAAGAGGATATTGTCGATAAGTCAGAGAGCATTTTTGTGTTTTTTTGTTTGGTGAAATAAAAATAATGATTTATTATTTGTTTTTATTAATTGTAGAGAATTATAGTAATAATATAATAAAACAATGCAATACAGGAGAAAATTTATTTTATTGAAATTGAGCAAACTTGTCAATTTCAACCGATTTTGTAGAATGACAATTTTCTGGAAATAATTCGGATGTATGAAAATTACTTTTAAGGAGATTAGAAAGTGTAATCTGGAAAATTTGTTAAAATCTTCACTTTATTATATTTGTAGAGCAAGAAATGTATGTTTGTTACTTTTATAATTTTGATATTGTACTAAATAAAAGCAGGTACTGCTGCCACCTGTAGGCGCATAACGACCTGCTTGATGATCTCTGGATCGAAAAATACTTATTTTACTTTTGTGCAGAGGAAAGATTTTTTTGTGATTCAGATTTCGTGTTTTTGCACGAAGATGCATGCTATCGTGGAAAACCACTTTTTTTTTGTATTTCTTATATCCCAATGATTGGACAGACAGATCAATTATATCGAAAAAGTGTTCATATGTAATGAAAAAAATTAAATATGTGAGTGAATTTTTACAGGCAAGAGGATATTGTCGATAAGTCAGAGAGCATTTTTGTGTTTTTTTGTTTGGTGAAATAAAAATAATGATTTATTATTTGTTTTTATTAATTGTAGAGAATTATAGTAATAATATAATAAAACAATGCAATACAGGAGAAAATTTATTTTATTGAAATTGAGCAAACATGTCAATTTTAACCGATTTTGTAGAATGACAATTTTCTGGAAATGATTCGGATGTATGAAAATTACTTTTAAGGAGATTAGAAAGTGTAATCTGGAAAATTTGTTAAAATGTTTACTTTATTATATTTGTAGAGCAAGAAATGTGTGTTTGTTACTTTTATAATGTTGATATTTTACTAAATAAAAGCAGGTACTGCTGCCACCTGTAGGAGCATAACGACCTGCTTGATGATCTCTAAAGCGAAAAATTCTTATTTTACTTTTGTGCAGAGAAAAGAATTTTTTGTGATTCAGATTTCGTGTTTTTGCTCAAAGATGCATCCCATCGTGGAAAACCACTTTTTTGTATTCCTTATATCCCAATGATTGGACAGACAGATCGATTATATCGAAAAAGTGTTCATATGTAATGAAAAAAATTAAACATGTGATTGCATTTTTACAGGCAAGAGAATATTGTCGATAAGTCAGAAAGCATATTTGTGTTTTTTTGTTTGCTGAAATAAAAATAATGATTTATTATTTGTTTTTATTAATTGTAGAGAATTATAGTAATAATATAATAAAACAATGCAATACAGGAGAAAATTTATTTTATTGAAATTGAGCAAACTTGTCAATTTTAACCGATTTTGTAGAATGACAATTTTCTGGAAATAATTCGGATGTATGAAAACTACTTTTAAGGAGATTAGAAAGTGTTATCCGGAAAATTTGTTAAAATGTCCAGTTTATTATATTTGTAGAGCAAGAAATGTATGTTTGTTACTTTTATAATTTTGATATTTTACTAAATAAAAGCAGGTACTGCTGACACCTGTATGCGCGTAACGACCTGCTTGATGATCTGTGTAGCGAAAAATACTTATTTTACATTTGTGCAGAGAAAAGAATTTTTTGTGATTCAGATTTCGTGTTTTTGCTCGAAGATGCATCCCATCGTGGAAAACCACTTTTTTGTATTCCTTATATCCCAACGATTGGACAGACAGATCGATTATATCGAAAAAGTGTTCATATGTAATGAAAAAAATTAAATATGTGAGTGAATTTTTACAGGCAAGAAAATATTGTCGATAAGTCAGAAAGTATATTTGTGTTTTTTTGTTTGCTGAAATAAAAATAATGATTTATTATTTGTTTTTATTAATTCCAGAGAATTATAGTAATAATATAATAAAACAATGCAATACAGGAGAAAATTTATTTTATTGAAATTGAGCAAACTTGTCAATTTTAACCGATTTTGTAGAATGACAATTTTCTGGAAATAATTCGGATGTATGAAAACTACTTTTAAGGAGATTAGAAAGTGTAATCTGGAAAATTTGTTAAAATGTCCACTTTATTATATTTGTAGAGCAAGAAATGTATGTTTGTTACTTTTATAATTTTGATATTTTACTAAATAAAAGCAGGTACTGCTGCCACCTGTATGCCCATAACGACCTGCTTGATGATCTCTGGATCGAAAAATACTTATTTTACTTTTGTGCAGAGGAAAGATTTTTTTGTGATTCAGATTTCGTGTTTTTGCACGAAGATGCATCCTATCGTGGAAAACCTCTTTTTTTTTGTATTCCTTATATCCCAATGATTGGACAGTCAGATTAATTATATCGAAAAAGTGTTCATATGTAATGAAAAAAATTAAATATGTGAGTGAATTTTTACAGGCAAGAGGATATTGTCGATAAGTCAGAGACCATTTTTGTGTTTTTTTGTTTGGTGAAATAAAAATAATGATTTATTATTTGTTTTTATTAATTGTAGAGTATTATAGTAATAATATAATAAAACAATGCAATACAGGAGAAAATTTATTTTATTGAAATTGAGCAAACTTGTGAATTTTAACCGATTTTGTAGAATGACAATTTTCTGGAAATAATTCGGATGTATGAAAACTACTTTTAAGGAGATTAGAAAGTGTAATCTGGAAAATTTGTTAAAATGTCCACTTTATTATAATTGTAGAGCAAGAAATGTATGTTTGTTACTTTTATAATTTTGATATTTTACTAAATAAAAGCAGGTACTGCTGCCACCTGTATGCGCATAACGACCTGCTCGATGATCTCTAAAGCGAAAGATTCTTATTTTACTTTTGTGCAGAGAAAATAATTTTTTGTGATTCAGGTTTCGTGTTTTTGCTCGAAGATGCATCCCATCGTGAAAAACCACTTTTTTGTATTCCTTATATCCCAATGATTGGACAGACAGATCGATTATATCGAAAAAGTGTTCATATGTAATGAAAAAAATTAAATATGTGAGTAAATTTTTACAGGCAAGAGGATATTGTCGATAAGTCAGAGAGCATCTTTGTGTTTTTTTGTTTGGTGAAATAAAAATAATGATTTATTATTTGTTGTTATTATTTGTAGAGAAACATAGTAATAATATAATAAAATAATGCAATATAGGTGAAAATTTATTTTATTGAAAATGAGCAAACTTGTCAATTTTAACCGATTTTGTAGAATGACAATTTTCTGGAAATAATTCGGATGTATGAAAACTACTTTTAAGGAGATTAGAAAGTGTAATCCGGAAAATTTGTTAAAATGTCCAGTTTATTATATTTGTAGAGCAAGAAATGTATGTTTGTTACTTTTATAATTTTGATATTTTACTAAATAAAAGCAGGTACTGCTGACACCTGTATGCGCGTAACGACCTGCTTGATGATCTGTGGAGCGAAAAATACTTATTTTACATTTGTGCAGAGAAAAGAATTTTTTGTGATTCAGATTTCGTGTTTTTGCTCGAAGATGCATCCCATCGTGGAAAACCACTTTTTTTTGTATTCCTTATATCCCAATGATTGGACAGACAGATCGATTATATCGAAAAAGTGTTCATATGTAATGAAAAAAATTAAATATGTGAGTGAATTTTTACAGGCAAGAGGATATTGTCGATAAGTCAGAAAGCATATTTGTGTTTTTTTGTTTGGTGAAATAAAAATAATGATTTATTATTTGTTGTTATTATTTGTAGAGAAACATAGTAATAATATAATAAAATAATGCAATATAGGTGAAAATTTATTTTATTGAAAATGAGCAAACTTGTCAATTTTAACCGATTTTGTAGAATGACAATTTTCTGGAAATAATTCGTATGTATGAAAACTACTTTTAAGGAGATTAGAAAGAGTAATCTGGAAAATTTGTTAAAATGTCCAATTTATTATACTTGTAGAGCAAGAAATGTATGTTTGTTACTTTTATAATTTTGATATTTTTCTAAATAAAAGCAGGTACTGCTGCCACCTGTAGGCGCATAACGACCTGCTTGATAATCTCTGGATCGAAAAATACTTATTTTACTTTTGTGCAGAGGAAAGTTTTTTTTGTGATTCAGATTTCGTGTTTTTGCACGAAGATGCATCCCATCGTGGAAAACCACTTTTTTTTGTATTCCTTATATCCCAATGATTGGACAGACAGATTGATTATATCGAAAAAGTATTCATATGTAATGAAAAAATTAAATATGTGATTGCATTTTTACAGGCAAGAGAATATTGTCGATAAGTCAGAAAGCATCTTTGTGTTTTTTTGTTTGGTGAATTAAAAATAATGATTTATTATTTGTTTTTATTAATTGTAGAGAATTATAGTAATAATATAATAAAACAATGCAATACAGGAGAAAATTTATTTTATTGAAATTGAGCAAACTTGTCAATTTTAACCGATTTTGTAGAATGACAATTTTCTGGAAATAATTCGGATGTATGAAAACTACTTTTAAGGAGATTAGAAAGTGTAATCCGGAAAATTTGTTAAAATGTCCAGTTTATTATATTTGTAGAGCAAGAAATGTATGTTTGTTACTTTTATAATTTTGATATTTTACTAAATAAAAGCAGGTACTGCTGACACCTGTATGCGCGTAACGACCTGCTTGATGATCTGTGGAGCGAAAAATACTTATTTTACATTTGTGCAGAGAAAAGAATTTTTTGTGATTCAGATTTCGTGTTTTTGCTCGAAGATGCATCCCATCGTGGAAAACCACTTTTTTTTGTATTCCTTATATCCCAATGATTGGACAGACAGATCGATTATATCGAAAAAGTGTTCATATGTAATGAAAAAAATTAAATATGTGAGTGAATTTTTACAGGCAAGAGGATATTGTCGATAAGTCAGAAAGCATATTTGTGTTTTTTTGTTTGGTGAAATAAAAATAATGATTTATTATTTGTTGTTATTATTTGTAGAGAAACATAGTAATAATATAATAAAATAATGCAATATAGGTGAAAATTTATTTTATTGAAAATGAGCAAACTTGTCAATTTTAACCGATTTTGTAGAATGACAATTTTCTGGAAATAATTCGTATGTATGAAAACTACTTTTAAGGAGATTAGAAAGAGTAATCTGGAAAATTTGTTAAAATGTCCAATTTATTATATTTGTAGAGCAAGAAATGTATGTTTGTTACTTTTATAATTTTGATATTTTTCTAAATAAAAGCAGGTACTGCTGCCACCTGTAGGCGCATAACGACCTGCTTGATAATCTCTGGATCGAAAAATACTTATTTTACTTTTGTGCAGAGGAAAGTTTTTTTTGTGATTCAGATTTCGTGTTTTTGCACGAAGATGCATCCCATCGTGGAAAACCACTTTTTTTTGTATTCCTTATATCCCAATGATTGGACAGACAGATTGATTATATCGAAAAAGTATTCATATGTAATGAAAAAATTAAATATGTGATTGCATTTTTACAGGCAAGAGAATATTGTCGATAAGTCAGAAAGCATCTTTGTGTTTTTTTGTTTGGTGAATTAAAAATAATGATTTATTATTTGTTTTTATTAATTGTAGAGAATTATAGTAATAATATAATAAAACAATGCAATACAGGAGAAAATTTATTTTATTGAAATTGAGCAAACTTGTCAATTTTAACCGATTTTGTAGAATGACAATTTTCTGGAAATAATTCGGATGTATGAAAATTACTTTTAAGGAGATTAGAAAGTGTAATCTGGAAAATTTGTTAAAATGTTCACTTTATTATATTTGTAGAGCAAGAAATGTATGTTTGTTACTTTTATAATGTTGATATTTTACTAAATAAAAGCAGGTACTGCTGCCACCTGTAGGAGCATAACGACCTGCTTGAAGATCTCTAAAGCGAAAAATTCTTATTTTACTTTTGTGCAGAGAAAAGAATTTTTTGTTATTCAGATTTCGTGTTTTTGCTCGAAGATGCATCCCATCGTGGAAACCCACTTTTTTGTATTCCTTATATCCCAATGATTGGACAGACAGATCGATTATATCGAAAAAGTGTTCATATGTAATGAAAAAAATTAAATGTGTGAGTGAATTTTTACAGGCAAGAGGATATTGTCGATAAGTCAGAGAGCATTTTTGTGTTTTTTTGTTTGGTGAAATAAAAATAATGATTTATTTATTGTTTTTTTAATTGTAGAGAATTATAGTAATAATATAATAAAACAATGCAATACAGGAGAAAATTTATTTTATTGAAATTGAGCAAACTTGTCAATTTTAACCGATTTTGTAGAATGACAATTTTCTGGAAATAATTCGGATGTATGAAAACTACTTTTAAGGAGATTAGAAAGTGTAATCTGGAAAATTTGTTAAAATGTCCACTTTATTATATTTGTAGAGCAAGAAATGTATGTTTGTTACTTTTATAATTTTGATATTTTACTAAATAAAAGCAGGTACTGCTGACACCTGTATGCGCGTAACGACCTGCTTGATGATCTGTGGAGCGAAAAATACTTATTTTACATTTGTGCAGAGAAAAGAATTTTTTGTGATTCAGATTTCGTGTTTTTGCTCGAAGATGCATCCCATCGTGGAAAACCACTTTTTTTTGTATTCCTTATATCCCAATGATTGGACAGACAGGTCGATTATATCGAAAAAGTGTTCATATGTAATGAAAAAAATTAAATATGTGAGTGAATTTTTACAGGCAAGAGGATATTGTCGATAAGTCAGAAAGCATATTGGTGTTTTTTTGTTTGGTGAAATAAATAATGATTTATTATTTGTTGTTATTATTTGTAAAGAAACATAGTAATAATATAATAAAATAATGCAATATAGTTGAAAATTTATTTTATTGAAAATGAGCAAACTTGTCAATTTTAACCGATTTTGTAGAATGACAATTTTCTGGAAATAATTCGGATGTATGAAAACTACTTTTAAGGAGATTAGAAAGAGTAATCTGGAAAATTTGTTAAAATGTCCAGTTTCTTATATTTGTAGAGCAAGAAATGTATGTTTGTTACTTTTATAATTTTGATATTTTACTAAATAAAAGCAGGTACTGCTGACACCTGTATGCGCGTAACGACCTGCTTGATAATCTGTGGAGCGAAAAATACTTATTTTACATTTGTGCAGAGAAAAGAATTTTTTGTGATTCAGATTTCGTGTTTTTGCTCGAAGATGCATCCCATCGTGGAAAACCACTTTTTTTTGTATTCCTTATATCCCAATGATTGGACAGACAGATCGATTATATCGAAAAAGTGTTCATATGTAATGAAAAAAATTAAATATGTGAGTGAATTTTTACAGGCAAGAGAATATTGTCGATAAGTCAGAAAGCATATTTGTGTTTTTTTTTGGTGAAATAAAAATAATGATTTATTATTTGTTGTTATTAATTGTAGAGAATTATAGTAATAATATAATAAAACAATGCAATACAGGAGAAAATTTATTTTATTGAAATTGAGCAAACTTGTCAATTTTAACCGATTTTGTAGAATGACAATTTTCTGGAAATAATTCGAATGTATGAAAACTACTTTTAAGGAGATTAGAAAGTGTAATCTGGAAAATTTGTTAAAATGTCCAGTTTATTATATTTGTAGAGCAAGAAATGTATGTTTGTTACTTTTATAATTTTGATATTTTTCTATATAAAAGCAGGTACTGCTGCCACCTGTAGGCGCATAACGACCTGCTTGATGATCTCTGGATCGAAAAATACTTATTTTACTTTTGTGCAGAGGAAAGATTTTTTTGTGATTCAGATTTCGTGTTTTTGCACGAAGATGCATCCCATCGTGGAAAACCACTTTTTTTTGTATTCCTTATATCCCAATGATTGGACAGACAGATCGATTATATCGAAAAAGTATTCATATGTAATGAAAAAATTAAATATGTGATTGCATTTTTACAGGCAAGAGAATATTGTCGATAAGTCAGAAAGCATATTTGTGTTTTTTTGTTTGGTGAAATAAAAATAATGATTTATTATTTGTTGTTATTAATTGTAGAGAATTATAGTAATAATATAATAAAACAATGCAATACAGAAGAAAATTTATTTTATTGAAATTGAGCAAACTTGTCAATTTTAACCTATTTTGTAGAATGACAATTTTCTAGAAATAATTCGAATGTATGAAAACTACTTTTAAGGAGATTAGAAAGTGTAATCTGGAAAATTTGTTAAAATGTCCAGTTTATTATATTTGTAGAGCAAGAAATGTATGTTTGTTACTTTTATAATTTTGATATTTTTCTAAATAAAAGCAGGTACTGCTGCCACCTGTAGGCGCATAACGACCTGCTTGATAATCTCTGGATCGAAAAATACTTATTTTACTTTTGTGCAGAGGAAAGTTTTTTTTGTGATTCAGATTTCGTGTTTTTGCACGAAGATGCATCCCATCGTGGAAAACCACTTTTTTTTGTATTCCTTATATCCCAATGATTGGACAGACAGATTGATTATATCGAAAAAGTATTCATATGTAATGAAAAAATTAAATATGTGATTGCATTTTTACAGGCAAGAGAATATTGTCGATAAGTCAGAAAGCATCTTTGTGTTTTTTTGTTTGGTGAATTAAAAATAATGATTTATTATTTGTTTTTATTAATTGTAGAGAATTATAGTAATAATATAATAAAACAATGCAATACAGGAGAAAATTTATTTTATTGAAATTGAGCAAACTTGTCAATTTTAACCGATTTTGTAGAATGACAATTTTCTGGAAATAATTCGGATGTATGAAAATTACTTTTAAGGAGATTAGAAAGTGTAATCTGGAAAATTTGTTAAAATGTCCAGTTTATTATATTTGTAGAGCAAGAAATGTATGTTTGTTACTTTTATAATTTTGATATTTTTCTAAATAAAAGCAGGTACTGCTGCCACCTGTAGGCGCATAACGACCTGCTTGATAATCTCTGGATCGAAAAATACTTATTTTACTTTTGTGCAGAGGAAAGTTTTTTTTGTGATTCAGATTTCGTGTTTTTGCACGAAGATGCATCCCATCGTGGAAAACCACTTTTTTTTGTATTCCTTATATCCCAATGATTGGACAGACAGATTGATTATATCGAAAAAGTATTCATATGTAATGAAAAAATTAAATATGTGATTGCATTTTTACAGGCAAGAGAATATTGTCGATAAGTCAGAAAGCATCTTTGTGTTTTTTTGTTTGGTGAATTAAAAATAATGATTTATTATTTGTTTTTATTAATTGTAGAGAATTATAGTAATAATATAATAAAACAATGCAATACAGGAGAAAATTTATTTTATTGAAATTGAGCAAACTTGTCAATTTTAACCGATTTTGTAGAATGACAATTTTCTGGAAATAATTCGGATGTATGAAAATTACTTTTAAGGAGATTAGAAAGTGTAATCTGGAAAATTTGTTAAAATGTTCACTTTATTATATTTGTAGAGCAAGAAATGTATGTTTGTTACTTTTATAATGTTGATATTTTACTAAATAAAAGCAGGTACTGCTGCCACCTGTAGGAGCATAACGACCTGCTTGAAGATCTCTAAAGCGAAAAATTCTTATTTTACTTTTGTGCAGAGAAAAGAATTTTTTGTGATTCAGATTTCGTGTTTTTGCTCGAAGATGCATCCCATCGTGGAAACCCACTTTTTTGTATTCCTTATATCCCAATGATTGGACAGACAGATCGATTATATCGAAAAAGTGTTCATATGTAATGAAAAAAATTAAATGTGTGAGTGAATTTTTACAGGCAAGAGGATATTGTCGATAAGTCAGAGAGCATTTTTGTGTTTTTTTGTTTGGTGAAATAAAAATATTGATTTATTTATTGTTTTTTTAATTGTAGAGAATTATAGTAATAATATAATAAAACAATGCAATACAGGAGAAAATTTATTTTATTGAAATTGAGCAAACTTGTCAATTTTAACCGATTTTGTAGAATGACAATTTTCTGGAAATAATTCGGATGTATGAAAACTACTTTTAAGGAGATTAGAAAGTGTAATCTGGAAAATTTGTTAAAATGTCCACTTTATTATATTTGTAGAGCAAGAAATGTATGTTTGTTACTTTTATAATTTTGATATTTTACTAAATAAAAGCAGGTACTGCTGACACCTGTATGCGCGTAACGACCTGCTTGATGATCTGTGGAGCGAAAAATACTTATTTTACATTTGTGCAGAGAAAAGAATTTTTTGTGATTCAGATTTCGTGTTTTTGCTCGAAGATGCATCCCATCGTGGAAAACCACTTTTTTTTGTATTCCTTATATCCCAATGATTGGACAGACAGGTCGATTATATCGAAAAAGTGTTCATATGTAATGAAAAAAATTAAATATGTGAGTGAATTTTTACAGGCAAGAGGATATTGTCGATAAGTCAGAAAGCATATTGGTGTTTTTTTGTTTGGTGAAATAAATAATGATTTATTATTTGTTGTTATTATTTGTAAAGAAACATAGTAATAATATAATAAAATAATGCAATATAGTTGAAAATTTATTTTATTGAAAATGAGCAAACTTGTCAATTTTAACCGATTTTGTAGAATGACAATTTTCTGGAAATAATTCGGATGTATGAAAACTACTTTTAAGGAGATTAGAAAGAGTAATCTGGAAAATTTGTTAAAATGTCCAGTTTCTTATATTTGTAGAGCAAGAAATGTATGTTTGTTACTTTTATAATTTTGATATTTTACTAAATAAAAGCAGGTACTGCTGACACCTGTATGCGCGTAACGACCTGCTTGATAATCTGTGGAGCGAAAAATACTTATTTTACATTTGTGCAGAGAAAAGAATTTTTTGTGATTCAGATTTCGTGTTTTTGCTCGAAGATGCATCCCATCGTGGAAAACCACTTTTTTTTGTATTCCTTATATCCCAATGATTGGACAGACAGATCGATTATATCGAAAAAGTGTTCATATGTAATGAAAAAAATTAAATATGTGAGTGAATTTTTACAGGCAAGAGAATATTGTCGATAAGTCAGAAAGCATATTTGTGTTTTTTTTTGGTGAAATAAAAATAATGATTTATTATTTGTTGTTATTAATTGTAGAGAATTATAGTAATAATATAATAAAACAATGCAATACAGGAGAAAATTTATTTTATTGAAATTGAGCAAACTTGTCAATTTTAACCGATTTTGTAGAATGACAATTTTCTGGAAATAATTCGAATGTATGAAAACTACTTTTAAGGAGATTAGAAAGTGTAATCTGGAAAATTTGTTAAAATGTCCAGTTTATTATATTTGTAGAGCAAGAAATGTATGTTTGTTACTTTTATAATTTTGATATTTTTCTATATAAAAGCAGGTACTGCTGCCACCTGTAGGCGCATAACGACCTGCTTGATGATCTCTGGATCGAAAAATACTTATTTTACTTTTGTGCAGAGGAAAGATTTTTTTGTGATTCAGATTTCGTGTTTTTGCACGAAGATGCATCCCATCGTGGAAAACCACTTTTTTTTGTATTCCTTATATCCCAATGATTGGACAGACAGATCGATTATATCGAAAAAGTATTCATATGTAATGAAAAAATTAAATATGTGATTGCATTTTTACAGGCAAGAGAATATTGTCGATAAGTCAGAAAGCATATTTGTGTTTTTTTGTTTGGTGAAATAAAAATAATGATTTATTATTTGTTGTTATTAATTGTAGAGAATTATAGTAATAATATAATAAAACAATGCAATACAGAAGAAAATTTATTTTATTGAAATTGAGCAAACTTGTCAATTTTAACCTATTTTGTAGAATGACAATTTTCTAGAAATAATTCGAATGTATGAAAACTACTTTTAAGGAGATTAGAAAGTGTAATCTGGAAAATTTGTTAAAATGTCCAGTTTATTATATTTGTAGAGCAAGAAATGTATGTTTGTTACTTTTATAATTTTGATATTTTACTAAATAAAAGCAGGTACTGCTGCCACCTGTATGCGCGTAACGACGTGCTTGATGATCTGTGGAGCGAAAAATACTTATTTTACATTTGTGCAGAGAAAATAATTTTTTGTGATTCAGATTTCGTGTTTTTGCTCGAAGATGCATCCCATCGTGGAAAACCACTTTTTTTTTGTATTCCTTATATCCCAATGATTGGACAGTCAGATCAATTATATCGAAAAAGTGTTCATATGTAATGAAAAAAATTAAATATGTGAGTGAATTTTTACAGGCAAGAGGATATTGTCGATAAGTCAGAAAGCATATTTGTGTTTTTTTGTTTGGTGAAATAAAAATAATGATTTATTATTTGTTGTTATTATTTGTAGAGAAACATAGTAATAATATAATAAAATAATGCAATATAGTTGAAAATTTATTTTATTGAAAATGAGCAAACTTGTCAATTTTAACCGATTTTGTAGAATGACAATTTTCTGGAAATAATTCGGATGTATGAAAACTACTTTTAAGGAGATTAGAAAGTGTAATCCGGAAAATTTGTTAAAATGTCCAGTTTCTTATATTTGTAGAGCAAGAAATGTATGTTTGTTACTTTTATAATTTTGATATTTTACTAAATAAAAGCAGGTACTGCTGACACCTGTATGCGCGTAACGACCTGCTTGATGATCTGTGGAGCGAAAAATACTTATTTTACATTTGTGCAGAGAAAAGAATTTTTTGTGATTCAGATTTCGTGTTTTTGCTCGAAGATGCATCCCATCGTGGAAAACCACTTTTTTTTGTATTCCTTATATCCCAATGATTGGACAGACAGATCGATTATATCGAAAAAGTGTTCATATGTAATGAAAAAAATTAAATATGTGAGTGAATTTTTACAGGCAAGAGGATATTGTCGATAAGTCAGAAAGCATATTTGTGTTTTTTTGTTTGGTGAAATAAAAATAATGATTTATTATTTGTTGTTATTATTTGTAGAGAAACATAGTAATAATATAATAAAATAATGCAATATAGGTGAAAATTTATTTTATTGAAAATGAGCAAACTTGTCAATTTTAACCGATTTTGTAGAATGACAATTTTCTGGAAATAATTCGTATGTATGAAAACTACTTTTAAGGAGATTAGAAAGAGTAATCTGGAAAATTTGTTAAAATGTCCAATTTATTACATTTGTAGAGCAAGAAATGTATGTTTGTTACTTTTATAATTTTGATATTTTTCTAAATAAAAGCAGGTACTGCTGCCACCTGTAGGCGCATAACGACCTGCTTGATGATCTCTGGATCGAAAAATACTTATTTTACTTTTGTGCAGAGGAAAGATTTTTTTGTGATTCAGATTTCGTGTTTTTGCACGAAGATGCATCCCATCGTGGAAAACCACTTTTTTTTGTATTCCTTATATCCCAATGATTGGACAGACAGATCGATTATATCGAAAAAGTATTCATATGTAATGAAAAAATTAAATATGTGATTGCATTTTTACAGGCAAGAGAATATTGTCGATAAGTCAGAAAGCATATTTGTGTTTTTTTGTTTGGTGAAATAAAAATAATGATTTATTATTTGTTGTTATTAATTGTAGAGAATTATAGTAATAATATAATAAAACAATGCAATACAGGAGAAAATTTATTTTATTGAAATTGAGCAAACTTGTCAATTTTAACCGATTTTGTAGAATGACAATTTTCTGGAAATAATTCGAATGTATGAAAACTACTTTTAAGGAGATTAGAAAGTGTAATCTGGAAAATTTGTTAAAATGTCCAGTTTATTATATTTGTAGAGCAAGAAATGAATGTTTGTTACTTTTATAATTTTGATATTTTACTAAATTAAAGCAGGTACTGCTGCCACCTGTAGGAGCATAACGACCTGGTTGATGATCTCTAAAGCGAAAAATTCTTATTTTACTTTTGTGCAGAGAAAAGAATTTTTTGTGATTCAGATTTCGTGTTTTTGCTCGAAGATGCATTCCATCGTGGAAAACCACTTTTTTGTATTCCTTATATCCCAATGATTGGACAGACAGATCGATTATATCAAAAAAGTGTTCATATGTAATGAAAAAAATTAAATGTGTGAGTGAATTTTTACAGGCAAGAGGATATTGTCGATAAGTCAGAGAGCATTTTTGTGTTTTTTTGTTTGGTGAAATAAAAATAATGATTCATTATTTGTTTTTATTAATTGTAGAGAATTATAGTAATAATATAATAAAACAATGCAATACAGGAGAAAATTTATTTTATTGAAATTGAGCAAACTTGTCAATTTTAACCGATTTTGTAGAATGACAATTTTCTGGAAATAATTCGGATGTATGAAAACTACTTTTAAGGAGATTAGAAAGTGTAATCTGGAAAATTTGTTAAAATGTCCACTTTATTATATTTGTAGAGCAAGAAATGTATGTTTGTTACTTTTATAATTTTGATATTTTACTAAATAAAAGCAGGTACTGCTGCCACCTGTATGCCCATAACGACCTGCTTGATGATCTCTGGATCGAAAAATACTTATTTTACTTTTGTGCAGAGGAAAGATTTTTTTGTGATTCAGATTTCGTGTTTTTGCACGAAGATGCATCCTATCGTGGAAAACCTCTTTTTTTTGTATTCCTTATATCCCAATGATTGGACAGTCAGATCAATTATATCGAAAAAGTGTTCATATGTAATGAAAAAAATTAAATATGTGAGTGAATTTTTACAGGCAAGAGGATATTGTCGATAAGTCAGAGAGCATCTTTGTGTTTTTTTGTTTGGTGAAATAAAAATAATGATTTATTATTTGTTGTTATTATTTGTAGAGAAACATATTAATAATATAATAAAATAATGCAATATAGGTGATAATTTATTTTATTGAAAATGAGCAAACTTGTCAATTTTAACCGATTTTGTAGAATGACAATTTTCTGGAAATAATTCGGATGTATGAAAACTACTTTTAAGGAGATTAGAAAGTGTAATCCGGAAAATTTGTTAAAATGTCCAGTTTCTTATATTTGTAGAGCAAGAAATGTATGTTTGTTACTTTTATAATTTTAATATTTTACTAAATAAAAGCAGGTACTGCTGACACCTGTATGCGCGTAACGACCTGCTTGATGATCTCTGGATCGAAAAATACTTATTTTACTTTTGTGCAGAGGAAAGATTTTTTTGTGATTCAGATTTCGTGTTTTTGCACGAAGATGCATCCCATCGTGGAAAACCACTTTTTTTTGTATTCCTTATATCCCAATGATTGGACAGACAGATCGATTATATCGAAAAAGTATTCATATGTAATGAAAAAATTAAATATGTGAGTGAATTTTTACAGGCAAGAGAATATTGTCGATAAGTCAGAAAGCATATTTGTGTTTTTTTGTTTGGTGAAATAAAAATAATGATTTATTATTTGTTGTTATTAATTGTAGAGAATTATAGTAATAATATAATAAAACAATGCAATACAGGAGAAAATTTATTTTATTGAAATTGAGCAAACTTGTCAATTTTAACCGATTTTGTAGAATGACAATTTTCTGGAAATAATTCGGATGTATGAAAACTACTTTTAAGGAGATTAGAAAGTGTAATCCGGAAAATTTGTTAAAATGTCCAGTTTCTTATATTTGTAGAGCAAGAAATGTATGTTTGTTACTTTTATAATTTTGATATTTTACTAAATAAAAGCAGGTACTGCTGACACCTGTATGCGCGTAACGACCTGCTTGATGATCTGTGGAGCGAAAAATACTTATTTTACATTTGTGCAGAGAAAATAATTTTTTGTGATTCAGATTTCGTGTTTTTGCTCGAAGATGCATCCCATCGTGGAAAACCACTTTTTTTTGTATTCCTTATATCCCAATGATTGGACAGACAGATCGATTATATCGAAAAAGTGTTCATATGTAATGAAAAAAATTAAATATGTGAGTGAATTTTTACAGGCAAGAGGATATTGTCGATAAGTCAGAAAGCATATTTGTGTTTTTTTGTTTGGTGAAATAAAAATAATGCTTTATTATTTGTTGTTATTATTTGTAGAGAAACATAGTAATAATATAATAAAATAATGCAATATAGTTGAAAATTTATTTTATTGAAAATGAGCAAACTTGTCAATTTTAACCGATTTTGTAGAATGACAATTTTCTGGAAATAATTCGGATGTATGAAAACTACTTTTAAGGAGATTAGAAAGTGTAATCCGGAAAATTTGTTAAAATGTCCAGTTTCTTATATTTGTAGAGCAAGAAATGTATGTTTGTTACTTTTATAATTTTGATATTTTACTAAATAAAAGCAGGTACTGCTGACACCTGTATGCGCGTAACGACCTGCTTGATGATCTGTGGAGCATAAAATACTTATTTTACATTTGTGCAGAGAAAAGAATTTTTTGTGATTCAGATTTCGTGTTTTTGCTCGAAGATGCATCCCATCGTGGAAAACCACTTTTTTTTGTATTCCTTATATCCCAATGATTGGACAGACAGATCGATTATATCGAAAAAGTGTTCATATGTAATGAAAAAAATTAAATATGTGAGTAAATTTTTACAGGCAAGAGGATATTGTCGATAAGTCAGAGAGCATCTTTGTGTTTTTTTGTTTGGTGAAATAAAAATAATGATTTATTATTTGTTGTTATTATTTGTAGAGAAACATAGTAATAATATAATAAAATAATGCAATATAGGTGAAAATTTATTTTATTGAAAATGAGCAAACTTGTCAATTTTAACCGATTTTGTAGAATGACAATTTTCTGGAAATAATTCGGATGTATGAAAACTACTTTTAAGGAGATTAGAAAGTGTAATCCGGAAAATTTGATAAAATGTCCAGTTTCTTATATTTGTAGAGCAAGAAATGTATGTTTGTTACTTTTATAATTTTGATATTTTACTAAATAAAAGCAGGTACTGCTGACACCTGTATGCGCGTAACGACCTGCTTGATGATCTGTGGAGCATAAAATACTTATTTTACATTTGTGCAGAGAAAAGAATTTTTTGTGATTCAGATTTCGTGTTTTTGCTCGAAGATGCATCCCATTGTGGAAAACCACTTTTTTTTGTATTCCTTATATCCCAATGATTGGACAGACAGATCGATTATATCGAAAAAGTGTTCATATGTAATGAAAAAAATTAAATATGTGAGTGAATTTTTACAGGCAAGAGAATATTGTCGATAAGTCAGAAAGCATATTTGTGTTTTTTTTTTGGTGAAATAAAAATAATGATTTATTATTTGTTGTTATTAATTGTAGATAATTATAGTAATAATATAATAAAACAATGCAATACAGGAGAAAATTTATTTTATTGAAATTGAGCAAACTTGTCAATTTTAACCGATTTTGTAGAATGACAATTTTCTGGAAATAATTCGAATGTATGAAAACTACTTTTAAGGAGATTAGAAAGTGTAATCTGGAAAATTTGTTAAAATGTCCAGTTTATTATATTTGTAGAGCAAGAAATGTATGTTTGTTACTTTTATAATTTTGATATTTTTCTATATAAAAGCAGGTACTGCTGCCACCTGTAGGCGCATAACGACCTGCTTGATGATCTCTGGATCGAAAAATACTTATTTTACTTTTGTGCAGAGGAAAGATTTTTTTGTGATTCAGATTTCGTGTTTTTGCACGAAGATGCATCCCATCGTGGAAAACCACTTTTTTTTGTATTCCTTATATCCCAATGATTGGACAGACAGATCGATTATATCGAAAAAGTATTCATATGTAATGAAAAAATTAAATATGTGATTGCATTTTTACAGGCAAGAGAATATTGTCGATAAGTCAGAAAGCATATTTGTGTTTTTTTGTTTGGTGAAATAAAAATAATGATTTATTATTTGTTGTTATTAATTGTAGAGAATTATAGTAATAATATAATAAAACAATGCAATACAGAAGAAAATTTATTTTATTGAAATTGAGCAAACTTGTCAATTTTAACCTATTTTGTAGAATGACAATTTTCTGGAAATAATTCGAATGTATGAAAACTACTTTTAAGGAGATTAGAAAGTGTAATCTGGAAAATTTGTTAAAATGTCCAGTTTATTATATTTGTAGAGCAAGAAATGTTTGTTTGTTACTTTTATAATTTTGATATTTTACTAAATAAAAGCAGGTACTGCTGCCACCTGTATGCGCGTAACGACGTGCTTGATGATCTGTGGAGCGAAAAATACTTATTTTACATTTGTGCAGAGAAAATAATTTTTTGTGATTCAGATTTCGTGTTTTTGCTCGAAGATGCATCCCATCGTGGAAAACCACTTTTTTTTTGTATTCCTTATATCCCAATGATTGGACAGACAGATCGATTATATCGAAAAAGTATTTATATGTAATGAAAAAATTAAATATGTGATTGCATTTTTACATGCAAGAGAATATTGTCGATAAGTCAGAAAGCGTATTTGTGTTTTTTTGTTTGGTGAAATAAAAATAATGATTTATTATTTGTTGTTATTAATTGTAGAGAATTATAGTAATAATATAATAAAACAATGCAATACAGGAGAAAATTTATTTTATTGAAATTGAGCAAACTTGTCAATTTTAACCGATTTTGTAGAATGAGAATTTTCTGGAAATAATTCGAATGTATGAAAACTACTTTTAAGGAGATTAGAAAGTGTAATCTGGAAAATTTGTTAAAATGTACAGTTTATTATATTTGTAGAGCAAGAAATGTATGTTTGTTACTTTTATAATTTTGATATTTTACTAAATAAAAGCAGGTAGTGCTGCCACCTGTATGCGCGTAACGACCTGCTTGATGATCTGTGGAGCGAAAAATACTTATTTTACATTTGTGCAGAGAAAATAATTTTTTGTGATTCAGATTTCGTGTTTTTGCTCGAAGATGCATCCCATCGTGGAAAACCACTTTTTTTTTGTATTCCTTATATCCCAATGATTGGACAAACAGATCGATTATATCGAAAAAGTGTTCATATGTAATGAAAAAAATTAAATGTGTGAGTGAATTTTTACAGGCAAGAGATATCCTCTTGCCTGTAAAAGTCAGAAAGCATATTTGTGTTTTTTTGTTTGGTGAAATAAAAATAATGATTTATTATTTGTTGTTATTAATTGTAGAGAAACATAGTAATAATATAATAAAAATAATGCAATATAGGTGAAAATTTATTTTATTGAAAATGAGCAAACTTGTCAATTTTAACCGATTTTGTAGAATGACAATTTTCTGAAAATAATTCGGATGTATGAAAAGTACTTTTTAGGAGATTAGAAAGAGTAATCTGGAAAATTTGTTAAAATGTCCACTTTATTATATTTGTAGAGCAAGAAATGTATGTTTGTTACTTTTATAATTTTGATATTTTACTAAATGAAAGCAGGTACTGCTGCCACCTGTATGCGCATAACGACCTGCTTGATGATCTCTGGATCGAAAAATACTTATTTAACTTTTCTGCAGAGGAAAGATTTTTTTGTGATTCAGATTTCGTGTTTTTGCACGAAGATGCATCCCATCGTGGAAAACCACTTTTTTTTATATTCCTTATATCCCAGTGATTGGACAGACAGATCGATTATATCGAAAAAGTATTCATATATAATAAAAAATTAAATATGTGATTGCATTTTTACAGGCAAGAGAATATTGACGATAAGTCAGAAAGCATATTTGTGTTTTTTTGTTTGGTGAAATAAACATAATGATTTATTATTTGTTTTTATTAATTGTAGAGAATTATAGTAATAATATAATAAAACAATGCAATACAGGAGAAAATTTATTTTATTGAAATTGAGCAAACTTGTCAATTTTAACCGATTTTGTAGAAAGACAATTTTCTGGAAATAATTCGGATGTATGAAAACTACTTTTAAGGAGATTAGAAAGTGTAATCTGGAAAATTTGTTAAAATGTTCACTTTATTATATTTGTAGAGCAAGAAATGTATGTTTGTCACTTTTATAATTTTGATAATTTACTAAATAAAAGCAGGTACTGCTGCCACCTGTAGGCGCATAACGACCTGCTTGATGATCTCTAAAGCGAAAAATTCTTATTTTACTTTTGTGCAGAGAAAAGAATTTTTTGTCATTCAGATTTCGTGTTTTTGCTCGAAGATGCATCCCATCGTGGAAAACCACTTTTTTGTATTCCTTATATCCCAATGATTGGACAGACAGATCGATTATATTGAAAAAGTGTTCATATGTAATAAAAAAAATTAAATATGTGAGTGAATTTTTACAGGCAAGAGGATATTGTCGATAAGTCAGAGAGCATCTTTGTGTTTTTTTGTTTGGTGAAATAAAAATAATGATTTTTTATTTGTTGTTATTAATTGTAGAGAAACATAGTAATAATATAATAAAATAATGCAATATAGGAGAAAATTTATTTTATTGAAATTGAGCAAACTTGTCAATTTTAACCGATTTTGTAGAATGACAAATTTCTGAAAATAATTCGGATGTATGAAAACTACTTTTAAGGAGATTAGAAAGTGTAATCTGGAAAATTTGTTGAAATGTCCAGTTTATTATATTTGTAGAGCAAGAAATGTATGTTTGTTACTTTTATAATTTTGATATTGTACTAAATAAAAGCAGGTACTGCTGCCACCTGTATGCGCATAACGACCTGCTTGATGATCTCTGGATCGAAAAATACTTATTTTACTTTTGTGCAGAGGAAAGATTTTTTTGTGATTCAGATTTCGTGTTTTTGCACGAAGATGCATGCTATCGTGGAAAACCACTTTTTTTTTGTATTCCTTATATCCCACTGATTGGACAGACATATCGATTATATCGAAAAAGTGTTCATATGTAATAAAAAAAATTAAATATGTGAGTGAATTTTTACAGGCAAGAGGATATTGTCGATAAGTCAGAGAGCATCTTTGTGTTTTTTTGTTTGGTGAAAAAAAATAATGATTTATTATTTGTTTTTATTAATTGTAGAGAATTATAGTAATAATATAATAAAACAATGCAATACAGAAGAAAATTTATTTTATTGAAATTGAGCAAACTTGTCAATTTTAACCGATTTTGTAGAATGAAAAATTTCTGAAAATAATTCGGATGTATGAAAACTACTTTTAAGGAGATTAGAATGTGTAATCTGGAAAATTTGTTAAAATGTCCAGTTTATTATATTTGTAGAGCAAGAAATGTATGTTTGTTACTTTTATAATTTTGATATTTTACTAAATAAAAGCAGGTACTGCTGCCACCTGTATGCGCATAACGACCTGCTTGATGATCTCTGGATCGAAAAATACTTATTTTACTTTTCTGCAGAGGAAAGATTTTTTTGTGATTCAGATTTCGTGTTTTTGCACGAAGATGCATGCTATCGTGGAAAACCACTTTTTTTTTTGTATTCCTTATATCCCACTGATTGGACAGACAGATCGATTATATCGAAAAAGTGTTCATATGTAATGAAAAAAATTAAATATGTGAGTGAATTTTTACAGGCAAGAGAATATTGTCGATAAGTCAGAAAGCATATTTGTGTTTTTTTGTTTGGTGAAATAAAAATAATGATTTATTATTTGTTGTTATTAATTGTAGAGAAACATAGTAATAATATAATAAAATAATGCAATATAGGTGAAAATTTATTTTATTGAAAATGAGCAAACTTGTCAATTTTAACCGATTTTGTAGAATGACAATTTTCTGA
Organism: Ganaspis brasiliensis; assembly: GCA_037103525.1. Taxonomy (NCBI): domain Eukaryota; kingdom Metazoa; phylum Arthropoda; class Insecta; order Hymenoptera; family Figitidae; genus Ganaspis; species Ganaspis brasiliensis. The sequence continues at coordinate 913,735 of JAZKLR010000113.1, forward strand.
AAATAATTCGGATGTATGAAAAGTACTTTTTAGGAGATTAGAAAGAGTAATCTGGAAAATTTGTTAAAATGTCCACTTTATTATATTTGTAGAGCAAGAAATGTATGTTTGTTACTTTTATAATTTTGATATTTTACTAAATAAAAGCAGGTACTGCTGCCACCTGTATGCGCATAACGACCTGCTTCATGATCTCTGGATCGAAAAATACTTATTTTACTTTTCTGCAGAGGAAAGATTTTTTTGTGATTCAGATTTCGTGTTTTTGCACGAAGATGCATCCCATCGTGGAAAACCACTTTTTTTTGTATTCCTTATATCCCAATGATTGGACAGACAGATCGATTATATCGAAAAAGTATTCATATGTAATGAAAAAATTAAATATGTGATTGCATTTTTACAGGCAAGAGAATATTGTCGTTAAGTCAGAAAGCATATTTGTGTTTTTTTGTTTGGTGAAATAAAAATAATGATTTATTATTTGTTGTTATTAATTGTAGAGAATTATAGTAATAATATAATAAAACAATGCAATACAGGAGAAAATTTATTTTATTGAAATTGAGCAAACTTGTCAATTTTAACCGATTTTGTAGAATGACAATTTTCTGGAAATAATTCGAATGTATGAAAACTACTTTTAAGGAGATTAGAAAGTGTAATCTGGAAAATTTGTTAAAATGTCCAGTTTATTATATTTGTAGAGCAAGAAATGTATGTTTGTTACTTTTATAATTTTGATATTTTACTAAATAAAAGCAGGTACTGCTGCCACCTGTATGCGCGTAACGACCTGCTTGATGATCTGTGGAGCGAAAAATACTTATTTTACATTTGTGCAGAGAAAAGAATTTTTTGTGATTCAGATTTCGTGTTTTTGCTCGAAGATGCATCCCATCGTGGAAAACCACTTTTTTTTTGTATTCCTTATATCCCAATGATTGGACAAACAGATCGATTATATCGAAAAAGTGTTCATATGTAATGAAAAAAATTAAATATGTGAGTGAATTTTTACAGGCAAGAGGATATTGTCGATAAGTCAGAAAGCATATTTGTGTTTTTTTGTTTGGTGAAATAAAAATAATGATTTATTATTTGTTGTTATTAATTGTAGAGAATTATAGTAATAATATAATAAAATAATGCAATATAGGTGAAAATTTATTTTATTGAAAATGAGCAAACTTGTCAATTTTAACCGATTTTGTAGAATGACAATTTTCTGAAAATAATTCGGATGTATGAAATGTACTTTTTAGGACATTAGAAAGTGTAATCTGGAAAATTTGTTAAAATGTCCAGTTTATTATATTTGTAGAGCAAGAAATGTATGTTTGTTACTTTTATAATTTTGATATTTTACTAAATAAAAGCAGGTACTGCTGCCACCTGTAGGCGCATAACGACCTGCTTGATGATCTCTAAAGCGAAAAATACTTATTTTACTTTTGTGCAGAGGAAAGAATTTTTTGTGATCCAGATTTCGTGTTTTTGCTCGAAGATGCATCCCATCGTGGAAAACCACTTTTTTTTGTATTCCTTATATCCCAATGATTGGACAGACAGATCGATTATATCGAAAAAGTGTTCATATGTAATGAAAAAAATTAAATATGTGAGTGAATTTTTACAGGCAAGAGGATATTGTCGATAAGTCAGAGAGCATCTTTGTGTTTTTTTGTTTGGTGAAATAAAAATAATGATTTATTATTTGTTTTTATTAATTGTAGAGAATTATATTAATAATATAATAAAACAATGCAATACAGGAGAAAATTTATTTTATTGAAATTGAGCAAACTTGTCAATTTTAACCGATTTTGTAGAATGACATTTTTCTGGAAATAATTCGAATGTATGAAAACTACTTTTAAGGAGATTAGAAAGTGTAATCTGGAAAATTTGTTAAAATGTCCAGTTTATTATATTTGTAGAGCAAGAAATGTATGTTTGTTACTCTTATAATTTTGATATTTTACTAAATAAAAGCAGGTACTGCTGCCACCTGTAGGCGCATAACGACCTGCTTGATGATCTCTGGATCGAAAAATACTTATTTTACTTTTGTGCACAGGAAAGATTTTTTTGTGATTCAGATTTCGTGTTTTTGCACGAAGATGCATCCCATCGTGGAAAACCACTTTTTTTTGTATTCCTTATATCCCAATGATTGGACAGACAGATCGATTATATCGAAAAAGTATTCATATGTAATGAAAAAATTAAATATGTGATTGCATTTTTACAGGCAAGAGAATATTGTCGATAAGTCAGAAAGCATATTTGTGTTTTTTTGTTTGGTGAAATAAAAATAATGATTTATTATTTGTTGTTATTAATTGTAGAGAATTATAGTAATAATATAATAAAACAATGCAATACAGGAGAAAATTTATTTTATTGAAATTGAGCAAACTTGTCAATTTTAACCGATTTTGTAGAATGACAATTTTCTGGAAATAATTCGAATGTATGAAAACTACTTTTAAGGAGATTAGAAAGTGTAATCTGGAAAATTTGTTAAAATGTCCAGTTTATTATATTTGAAGAGCAAGAAATGTATGTTTGTTACTTTTATAATTTTGATATTTTTCTAAATAAAAGCAGGTACTGCTGCCACCTGTAGGCGCATAACGACCTGCTTGATGATCTCTGGATCGAAAAATACTTATTTTACTTTTGTGCAGAGGAAAGATTTTTTTGTGATTCAGATTTCGTGTTTTTGCACGAAGATGCATCCCATCGTGGAAAACCACTTTTTTTTGTATTCCTTATATCCCAATGATTGGACAGACAGATCGATTATATCGAAAAAGTATTCATATGTAATGAAAAAATTAAATATGTGATTGCATTTTTACAGGCAAGAGAATATTGTCGATAAGTCAGAAAGCATATTTGTGTTTTTTTGTTTGGTGAAATAAAAATAATGATTTATTATTTGTTGTTATTAATTGTAGAGAATTATAGTAATAATATAATAAAACAATGCAATACAGGAGAAAATTTATTTTATTGAAATTGAGCAAACTTGTCAATTTTAACCGATTTTGTAGAATGACAATTTTCTGGAAATAATTCGAATGTATGAAAACTACTTTTAAGGAGATTAGAAAGTGTAATCTGGAAAATTTGTTAAAATGTCCAGTTTATTATCTTTGTAGAGCAAGAAATGTATGTTTGTTACTTTTATAATTTTGATATTTTTCTAAATAAAAGCAGGTACTGCTGCCACCTGTAGGCGCATAACGACCTGCTTGATGATCTCTGGATCGAAAAATACTTATTTTACTTTTGTGCAGAGGAAAGATTTTTTTGTGATTCAGATTTCGTGTTTTTGCACGAAGATGCATCCCACCGTGGAAAACCACTTTTTTTTGTATTCCTTATATCCCAATGATTGGACAGACAGATCGATTATATCGAAAAAGTATTCATATGTAATGAAAAAATTAAATATGTGATTGCATTTTTACAGGCAAGAGAATATTGTCGATAAGTCAGAAAGCATATTTGTGTTTTTTTGTTTGGTGAAATAAAAATAATGATTTATTATTTGTTGTTATTAATTGTAGAGAATTATAGTAATAATATAATAAAACAATGCAATACAGGAGAAAATTTATTTTATTGAAATTGAGCAAACTTGTCAATTTTAACCGATTTTGTAGAATGACAATTTTCTGGAAATAATTCGAATGTATGAAAACTACTTTTAAGGAGATTAGAAAGTGTATTCTGGAAAATTTGTTAAAATGTCCAGTTTATTATATTTGTAGAGCAAGAAATGTATGTTTGTTACTTTTATAATTTTGATATTTTACTAAATAAAAGCAGGTACTGCTGCCACCTGTATGCGCGTAACGACCTGCTTGATGATCTGTGGAGCGAAAAATACTTATTTTACATTTGTGCAGAGAAAAGAATTTTTTGTGATTCAGATTTCGTGTTTTTGCTCGAAGATGCATCCCATCGTGGAAAACCTTTTTTTTTTTGTATTCCTTATATCCCAATGATTGGACAAACAGATCGATTATATCGAAAAAGTGTTCATATGTAATGAAAAAAATTAAATATGTGAGTGAATTTTTACAGGCAAGAGGATATTGTCGATAAGTCAGAAAGCATATTTGTGTTTTTTTGTTTGGTGAAATAAAAATAATGATTTATTATTTGTTGTTATTAATTGTAGAGAAACATAGTAATAATATAATAAAATAATGCAATATAGGTGAAAATTTATTTTATTGAAATTGGGCAAACTTGTCAATTTTAACCGATTTTGTAGAATGACATTTTTCTGGCAATAATTCGAATGTATGAAAACTACTTTTAAGGAGATTAGAAAGTGTAATCTGGAAAATTTGTTAAAATGTTCACTTTATTATATTTGTAGAGCAAGAAATGTATGTTTGTTACTTTTATAATTTTGATATTTTACTAAATAAAAGCAGGTACTGCTGCCACCTGTAGGCGCATAACGACCTGCTTGATGATCTCTAAAGCGAAAAATTCTTATTTTACTTTTGTGCAGAGAAAAGAATTTTTTGTGATTCAGATTTCGTGTTTTTGCTCGAAGATGCATCCCATCGTGAAAAACCACTTTTTTGTATTCCTTATATCCCAATGATTGGACAGACAGATCGATTATATTGAAAAAGTGTTCATATGTAATGAAAAAAATTAAATATGTGAGTGAATTTTTACAGGCAAGAGGATATTGTCGATAAGTCAGAGAGCATCTTTGTGTTTTTTTGTTTGGTGAAATAAAAATAATGATTTTTTATTTGTTGTTATTAATTGTAGAGAAACATAGTAATAATATAATAAAATAATGCAATATAGGTGAAAATTTATTTTATTGAAAATGAGCAAACTTGTCAATTTTAACCGATTTTGTAGAATGACAATTTTCTGAAAATAATTCGGATGTATGAAATGTACTTTTTAGGACATTAGAAAGTGTAATCTGGAAAATTTGTTGAAATGTCCTGTTTATTATATTTGTAGAGCAAGAAATGTATGTTTGTTACTTTTATAATTTTTATATTGTACTAAATAAAAGCAGGTACTGCTGCCACCTGTAGGCGCATAACGACCTGCTTGATGATCTCTGGATCGAAAAATACTTATTTTACTTTTGTGCAGAGGAAAGATTTTTTTGTGATTCAGATTTCGTGTTTTTGCACGAAGATGCATCCCACCGTGGAAAACCACTTTTTTTTGTATTCCTTATATCCCAATGATTGGACAAACAGATCGATTATATCGAAAAAGTGTTCATATGTAATGAAAAAAATTAAATATGTGAGTGAATTTTTACAGGCAAGAGGATATTGTCGATAAGTCAGAAAGCATATTTGTGTTTTTTTGTTTGGTGAAATAAAAATAATGATTTATTATTTGTTGTTATTAATTGTAGAGAAACATAGTAATAATATAATAAAATAATGCAATATAGGTGAAAATTTATTTTATTGAAATTGAGCAAACTTGTCAATTTTAACCGATTTTGTAGAATGACAATTTTCTGGAAATAATTCGAATGTATGAAAACTACTTTTAAGGAGATTAGAAAGTGTAATCTGGAAAATTTGTTAAAATGTCCAGTTTATTATATTTGTAGAGCAAGAAATGTATGTTTGTTACTTTTATAATTTTGATATTTTACTAAATAAAAGCAGGTACTGCTGCCACCTGTAGGCGCATAACGACCTGCTTGATGATCTCTAAAGCGAAAAATTCTTATTTTACTTTTGTGCAGAGAAAAGAATTTTTTGTGATTCAGATTTCGTGTTTTTGCTCGAAGATGCATCCCATCGTGGAAAACCACTTTTTTGTATTCCTTATATCCCAATGATTGGACAGACAGATGGATTATATTGAAAAAGTGTTCATATGTAATGAAAAAAATTAAATATGTGAGTGAATTTTTACAGGCAAGAGGATATTGTCGATAAGTCAGAGAGCATCTTTGTGTTTTTTTGTTTGGTGAAATAAAAATAATGATTTTTTATTTGTTGTTATTAATTGTAGAGAAACATAGTAATAATATAATAAAATAATGCAATATAGGTGAAAATTTATTTTATTGAAATTGAGCAAACTTGTCAATTTTAACCGATTTTGTAGAATGACAATTTTCTGGAAATAATTCGAATGTATGAAAACTACTTTTAAGGAGATTAGAAAGTGTAATCTGGAAAATTTGTTAAAATGTCCAGTTTATTATATTTGTAGAGCAAGAAATGTATGTTTGTTACTTTTATAATTTTGATATTTTACTAAATAAAAGCAGGTACTGCTGCCACCTGTAGGCGCATAACGACCTGCTTGATGATCTCTAAAGCGAAAAATTCTTATTTTACTTTTGTGCAGAGAAAAGAATTTTTTGTGATTCAGATTTCGTGTTTTTGCTCGAAGATGCATCCCATCGTGGAAAACCACTTTTTTGTATTCCTTATATCCCAATGATTGGACAGACAGATCGATTATATTGAAAAAGTGTTCATATGTAATGAAAAAAATTAAATATGTGAGTGAATTTTTACAGGCAAGAGGATATTGTCGATAAGTCAGAAAGCATATTTGTGTTTTTTTGTTTGGTGAAATAAAAATAATGATTTTTTATTTGTTGTTATTAATTGTAGAGAAACATAGTAATAATATAATAAAATAATGCAATATAGGTGAAAATTTATTTTATTGAAAATGAGCAAACTTGTCAATTTTAACCGATTTTGTAGAATGACAATTTTCTGAAAATAATTCGGATGTATGAAATGTACTTTTTAGGACATTAGAAAGTGTAATCTGGAAAATTTGTTAAAATGTCCAGTTTATTATATTTGTAGAGCAAGAAATGTATGTTTGTTACTTTTATAATTTTGATATTTTTCTAAATAAAAGCAGGTACTGCTGCCACCTGTAGGCGCATAACGACCTGCTTGATGATCTCTGGATCGAAAAATACTTATTTTACTTTTGTGCAGAGGAAAGATTTTTTTGTGATTCAGATTTCGTGTTTTTGCACGAAGATGCATCCCACCGTGGAAAACCACTTTTTTTTGTATTCCTTATATCCCAATGATTGGACAGACAGATCGATTATATCGAAAAAGTATTCATATGTAATGAAAAAATTAAATATGTGATTGCATTTTTACAGGCAAGAGAATATTGTCGATAAGTCAGAAAGCATATTTGTGTTTTTTTGTTTGGTGAAATAAAAATAATGATTTATTATTTGTTGTTATTAATTGTAGAGAATTATAGTAATAATATAATAAAACAATGCAATACAGGAGAAAATTTATTTTATTGAAATTGAGCAAACTTGTCAATTTTAACCGATTTTGTAGAATGACAATTTTCTGAAAATAATTCGGATGTATGAAATGTACTTTTTAGGACATTAGAAAGTGTAATCTGGAAAATTTGTTAAAATGTCCAGTTTATTATATTTGTAGAGCAAGAAATGTATGTTTGTTACTTTTATAATTTTGATATTTTTCTAAATAAAAGCAGGTACTGCTGCCACCTGTATGCGCGTAACGACCTGCTTGATGATCTGTGGAGCGAAAAATACTTATTTTACATTTGTGCAGAGAAAAGAATTTTTTGTGATTCAGATTTCGTGTTTTTGCTCGAAGATGCATCCCATCGTGGAAAACCTTTTTTTTTTTGTATTCCTTATATCCCAATGATTGGACAAACAGATCGATTATATCGAAAAAGTGTTCATATGTAATGAAAAAAATTAAATATGTGAGTGAATTTTTACAGGCAAGAGGATATTGTCGATAAGTCAGAAAGCATATTTGTGTTTTTTTGTTTGGTGAAATAAAAATAATGATTTATTATTTGTTGTTATTAATTGTAGAGAATTATAGTAATAATATAATAAAACAATGCAATACAGGAGAAAATTTATTTTATTGAAATTGGGCAAACTTGTCAATTTTAACCGATTTTGTAGAATGACATTTTTCTGGAAATAATTCGAATGTATGAAAACTACTTTTAAGGAGATTAGAAAGTGTAATCTGGAAAATTTGTTAAAATGTCCAGTTTATTATATTTGTAGAGCAAGAAATGTATGTTTGTTACTTTTATAATTTTGATATTTTACTAAATAAAAGCAGGTACTGCTGCCACCTGTATGCGCGTAACGACCTGCTTGATGATCTGTGGAGCGAAAAATACTTATTTTACTTTTGTGCAGAGAAAAGAATTTTTTGTGATTCAGATTTCGTGTTTTTGCTCGAAGATGCATCCCATCGTGGAAAACCACTTTTTTGTATTCCTTATATCCCAATGATTGGACAGACAGATCGATTATATTGAAAAAGTGTTCATATGTAATGAAAAAAATTAAATATGTGAGTGAATTTTTACAGGCAAGAGGATATTGTCGATAAGTCAGAGAGCATCTTTGTGTTTTTTTGTTTGGTGAAATAAAAATAATGATTTTTTATTTGTTGTTATTAATTGTAGAGAAACATAGTAATAATATAATAAAATAATGCAATATAGGTGAAAATTTATTTTATTGAAAATGAGCAAACTTGTCAATTTTAACCGATTTTGTAGAATGACAATTTTCTGAAAATAATTCGGATGTATGAAATGTACTTTTTAGGACATTAGAAAGTGTAATCTGGAAAATTTGTTGAAATGTCCTGTTTATTATATTTGTAGAGCAAGAAATGTATGTTTGTTACTTTTATAATTTTTATATTGTACTAAATAAAAGCAGGTACTGCTGCCACCTGTAGGCGCATAACGACCTGCTTGATGATCTCTGGATCGAAAAATACTTATTTTACTTTTGTGCAGAGGAAAGATTTTTTTGTGATTCAGATTTCGTGTTTTTGCACGAAGATGCATCCCACCGTGGAAAACCACTTTTTTTTGTATTCCTTATATCCCAATGATTGGACAAACAGATCGATTATATCGAAAAAGTGTTCATATGTAATGAAAAAAATTAAATATGTGAGTGAATTTTTACAGGCAAGAGGATATTGTCGATAAGTCAGAAAGCATATTTGTGTTTTTTTGTTTGGTGAAATAAAAATAATGATTTATTATTTGTTGTTATTAATTGTAGAGAAACATAGTAATAATATAATAAAATAATGCAATATAGGTGAAAATTTATTTTATTGAAATTGGGCAAACTTGTCAATTTTAACCGATTTTGTAGAATGACATTTTTCTGGCAATAATTCGAATGTATGAAAACTACTTTTAAGGAGATTAGAAAGTGTAATCTGGAAAATTTGTTAAAATGTTCACTTTATTATATTTGTAGAGCAAGAAATGTATGTTTGTTACTTTTATAATTTTGATATTTTACTAAATAAAAGCAGGTACTGCTGCCACCTGTAGGCGCATAACGACCTGCTTGATGATCTCTAAAGCGAAAAATTCTTATTTTACTTTTGTGCAGAGAAAAGAATTTTTTGTGATTCAGATTTCGTGTTTTTGCTCGAAGATGCATCCCATCGTGAAAAACCACTTTTTTGTATTCCTTATATCCCAATGATTGGACAGACAGATCGATTATATTGAAAAAGTGTTCATATGTAATGAAAAAAATTAAATATGTGAGTGAATTTTTACAGGCAAGAGGATATTGTCGATAAGTCAGAGAGCATCTTTGTGTTTTTTTGTTTGGTGAAATAAAAATAATGATTTTTTATTTGTTGTTATTAATTGTAGAGAAACATAGTAATAATATAATAAAATAATGCAATATAGGTGAAAATTTATTTTATTGAAAATGAGCAAACTTGTCAATTTTAACCGATTTTGTAGAATGACAATTTTCTGAAAATAATTCGGATGTATGAAATGTACTTTTTAGGACATTAGAAAGTGTAATCTGGAAAATTTGTTGAAATGTCCTGTTTATTATATTTGTAGAGCAAGAAATGTATGTTTGTTACTTTTATAATTTTTATATTGTACTAAATAAAAGCAGGTACTGCTGCCACCTGTAGGCGCATAACGACCTGCTTGATGATCTCTAAAGCGAAAAATTCTTATTTTACTTTTGTGCAGAGAAAAGAATTTTTTGTGATTCAGATTTCGTGTTTTTGCTCGAAGATGCATCCCATCGTGGAAAACCACTTTTTTGTATTCCTTATATCCCAATGATTGGACAGACAGATCGATTATATTGAAAAAGTGTTCATATGTAATGAAAAAAATTAAATATGTGAGTGAATTTTTACAGGCAAGAGGATATTGTCGATAAGTCAGAAAGCATATTTGTGTTTTTTTGTTTGGTGAAATAAAAATAATGATTTTTTATTTGTTGTTATTAATTGTAGAGAAACATAGTAATAATATAATAAAATAATGCAATATAGGTGGAAATTTATTTTATTGAAAATGAGCAAACTTGTCAATTTTAACCGATTTTGTAGAATGACAATTTTCTGAAAATAATTCGGATGTATGAAATGTACTTTTTAGGACATTAGAAAGTGTAATCTGGAAAATTTGTTAAAATGTCCAGTTTATTATATTTGTAGAGCAAGAAATGTATGTTTGTTACTTTTATAATTTTGATATTTTTCTAAATAAAAGCAGGTACTGCTGCCACCTGTAGGCGCATAACGACCTGCTTGATGATCTCTGGATCGAAAAATACTTATTTTACTTTTGTGCAGAGGAAAGATTTTTTTGTGATTCAGATTTCGTGTTTTTGCACGAAGATGCATCCCACCGTGGAAAACCACTTTTTTTTGTATTCCTTATATCCCAATGATTGGACAGACAGATCGATTATATCGAAAAAGTATTCATATGTAATGAAAAAATTAAATATGTGATTGCATTTTTACAGGCAAGAGAATATTGTCGATAAGTCAGAAAGCATATTTGTGTTTTTTTGTTTGGTGAAATAAAAATAATGATTTATTATTTGTTGTTATTAATTGTAGAGAATTATAGTAATAATATAATAAAACAATGCAATACAGGAGAAAATTTATTTTATTGAAATTGAGCAAACTTGTCAATTTTAACCGATTTTGTAGAATGACAATTTTCTGGAAATAATTCGAATGTATGAAAACTACTTTTAAGGAGATTAGAAAGTGTAATCTGGAAAATTTGTTAAAATGTCCAGTTTATTATATTTGTAGAGCAAGAAATGTATGTTTGTTACTTTTATAATTTTGATATTTTACTAAATAAAAGCAGGTACTGCTGCCACCTGTATGCGCGTAACGACCTGCTTGATGATCTGTGGAGCGAAAAATACTTATTTTACATTTGTGCAGAGAAAAGAATTTTTTGTGATTCAGATTTCGTGTTTTTGCTCGAAGATGCATCCCATCGTGGAAAACCTTTTTTTTTTTGTATTCCTTATATCCCAATGATTGGACAAACAGATCGATTATATCGAAAAAGTGTTCATATGTAATGAAAAAAATTAAATATGTGAGTGAATTTTTACAGGCAAGAGGATATTGTCGATAAGTCAGAAAGCATATTTGTGTTTTTTTGTTTGGTGAAATAAAAATAATGATTTATTATTTGTTGTTATTAATTGTAGAGAAACATAGTAATAATATAATAAAATAATGCAATATAGGTGAAAATTTATTTTATTGAAATTGGGCAAACTTGTCAATTTTAACCGATTTTGTAGAATGACATTTTTCTGGAAATAATTCGAATGTATGAAAACTACTTTTAAGGAGATTAGAAAGTGTAATCTGGAAAATTTGTTAAAATGTCCTGTTTATTATATTTGTAGAGCAAGAAATGTATGTTTGTTACTTTTATAATTTTGATATTTTACTAAATAAAAGCAGGTACTGCTGCCACCTGTAGGCGCATAACGACCTGCTTGATGATCTCTAAAGCGAAAAATTCTTATTTTACTTTTGTGCAGAGAAAAGAATTTTTTGTGATTCAGATTTCGTGTTTTTGCTCGAAGATGCATCCCATCGTGGAAAACCACTTTTTTGTATTCCTTATATCCCAATGATTGGACAGACAGATCGATTATATTGAAAAAGTGTTCATATGTAATGAAAAAAATTAAATATGTGAGTGAATTTTTACAGGCAAGAGGATATTGTCGATAAGTCAGAGAGCATCTTTGTGTTTTTTTGTTTGGTGAAATAAAAATAATGATTTTTTATTTGTTGTTATTAATTGTAGAGAAACATAGTAATAATATAATAAAATAATGCAATATAGGTGAAAATTTATTTTATTGAAAATGAGAAAAACTGTCAATTTTAACCGATTTTGTAGAATGACAATTTTCTTAAAATAATTCGGATGTATGAAATGTACTTTTTAGGACATTAGAAAGTGTAATCTGGAAAATTTGTTGAAATGTCCTGTTTATTATATTTGTAGAGCAAGAAATGTATGTTTGTTACTTTTATAATTTTTATATTGTACTAAATAAAAGCAGGTACTGCTGCCACCTGTAGGCGCATAACGACCTGCTTGATGATCTCTAAAGCGAAAAATTCTTATTTTACTTTTGTGCAGAGGAAAGATTTTTTTGTGATTCAGATTTCGTGTTTTTGGACGAAGATGCATGCTATCGTGGAAAACCACTTTTTTTTTGTATTCCTTATATCCCACTGATTGGACAGACAGATCGATTATATCGAAAAAGTGTTCATATGTAATGAAAAAAATTAAATATGTGAGTGAATTTTTACAGGCAAGAGGATATTGTCGATAAGTCAGAGAGCATCTTTGTGTTTTTTTGTTTGGTGAAATAAAAATAATGATTTATTATTTGTTTTTATTAATTGTAGAGAATTATAGTAATAATATAATAAAACAATGCAATACAGGAGAAAATTTATTTTATTGAAATTGAGCAAACTTGTCAATTTTAACCGATTTTGTAGAATGACAATTTTCTGGAAATAATTCGTATGTATGAAAACTACTTTTAAGGAGATTAGAAAGAGTAATCTGGAAAATTTGTTAAAATGTCCAGTTTATTATATTTGTAGAGCAAGAAATGTATGTTTGTTACGTTTATAATTTTGATATTTTTCTAAATAAAAGCAGGTACTGCTGCCACCTGTAGGCGCATAACGACCTGCTTGATGATCTCTGGATCGAAAAATACTTATTTTACTTTTGTGCAGAGGAAAGATTTTTTTGTGATTCAGATTTCGTGTTTTTGCACGAAGATGCATCCCATCGTGGAAAACCACTTTTTTTTGTATTCCTTATATCCCAATGATTGGACAGACAGATCGATTATATCGAAAAAGTATTCATATGTAATGAAAAAATTAAATATGTGATTGCATTTTTACAGGCAAGAGAATATTGTCGATAAGTCAGAAAGCATATTTGTGTTTTTTTCCCACACAGCACCAGAAATTCCCTGAATTTCCCCTGAATATTGGTCCACATTTCCTGAATATTCGAACCTAATATTCAGGGAAGTTTCGTGGAAGCATCAAAATGTCCGCCATAAAGAATATTGGACGCTAAATTTCCCTGAAAATGTATTTCTAATTTTCAGGGAATTTCCGCATCTAATATTCCTTCAATATTCACAGTATTCGTAAATCTTCTGTACATGATGCGCAATGGTCGAACTTGGTTTCTGTGACACTTACGGCTGCGCAGTAGTTTTTAATGTTCTAGAATCCTACGGGTGCCAAATATGACATACAATTTTTATCAATTACCAGATCAAAAAAATTTTGGAAATTTTTTTTAACTTTCCCTGAATATTCTAGGAATATTAGATGCGGAAATTCTCTGAAAATTAGAAATACATTTTCAGGGAAATTTAGCGTCCAATTTTCTTTATGGCGGACATTTTGATGCTTCCACGAAACTTCCCTGAATATTAGGTTCGATTATTCGGGAAATGTGGACCAATATTCAGGGGAAATTCAGGGAATTTCTGGTGCTGTGTGGGTTGTTTGGTGAAATAAAAATAATGATTTATTATTTGTTGTTATTAATTGTAGAGAATTATAGTAATAATATAATAAAACAATGCAATACAGGAGAAAATTTATTTTATTGAAATTGGGCAAACTTGTCAATTTTAACCGATTTTGTAGAATGACAATTTTCTGGAAATAATTCGAATGTATGAAAACTACTTTCAAGGAGATTAGAAAGTGTAATCTGGAAAATTTGTTAAAATGTCCATTTTTTTATATTTGTAGAGCAAGAAATGTATGTTTGTTACTTTTATAATTTTGATATTTTTCTAAATAAAAGCAGGTACTGCTGCCACCTGTAGGCGCATAACGACCTGCTTGATGATCTCTGGATCGAAAAATACTTATTTTACTTTTGTGCAGAGGAAAGATTTTTTTGTGATTCAGATTTCGTGTTTTTGCACGAAGATGCATCCCATCGTGGAAAACCACTTTTTTTTGTATTCCTTATATCCCAATGATTGGACAGACAGATCGATTATATCGAAAAAGTATTCATATGTAATGAAAAAATTAAATATGTGATTGCATTTTTACAGGCAAGAGAATACTGTCGATAAGTCAGAAAGCATATTTGTGTTTTTTTGTTTGGTGAAATAAAAATAATGATTTATTATTTGTTGTTATTAATTGTGGAGAATTATAGTAATAATATAATAAAACAATGCAATACAGGAGAAAATTTATTTTATTGAAATTGAGCAAACTTGTCAATTTTAACCGATTTTGTAGAATGACAATTTTCTGGAAATAATTCGTATGTATGAAAACTACTTTTAAGGAGATTAGAAAGAGTAATCTGGAAAATTTGTTAAAATGTCCAGTTTATTATATTTGTAGAGCAAGAAATGTATGTTTGTTACTTTTATAATTTTGATATTTTTCTAAATAAAAGCAGGTACTGCTGCCACCTGTAGGCGCATAACGACCTGCTTGATGATCTCTGGATCGAAAAATACTTATTTTACTTTTGTGCAGAGGAAAGATTTTTTTGTGATTCAGATTTCGTGTTTTTGCACGAAGATGCATCCCACCGTGGAAAACCACTTTTTTTTGTATTCCTTATATCCCAATGATTGGACAGACAGATCGATTATATCGAAAAAGTATTCATATGTAATGAAAAAATTAAATATGTGATTGCATTTTTACAGGCAAGAGAATATTGTCGATAAGTCAGAAAGCATATTTGTGTTTTTTTGTTTGGTGAAATAAAAATAATGATTTATTATTTGTTGTTATTAATTGTAGAGAATTATAGTAATAATATAATAAAACAATGCAATACAGGAGAAAATTTATTTTATTGAAATTGAGCAAACTTGTCAATTTTAACCGATTTTGTAGAATGACAATTTTCTGGAAATAATTCGAATGTATGAAAACTACTTTTAAGGAGATTAGAAAGTGTAATCTGGAAAATTTGTTAAAATGTCCAGTTTATTATATTTGTAGAGCAAGAAATGTATGTTTGTTACTTTTATAATTTTGATATTTTACTAAATAAAAGCAGGTACTGCTGCCACCTGTATGCGCGTAACGACCTGCTTGATGATCTGTGGAGCGAAAAATACTTATTTTACATTTGTGCAGAGAAAAGAATTTTTTGTGATTCAGATTTCGTGTTTTTGCTCGAAGATGCATCCCATCGTGGAAAACCTTTTTTTTTTTGTATTCCTTATATCCCAATGATTGGACAAACAGATCGATTATATCGAAAAAGTGTTCATATGTAATGAAAAAAATTAAATATGTGAGTGAATTTTTACAGGCAAGAGGATATTGTCGATAAGTCAGAAAGCATATTTGTGTTTTTTTGTTTGGTGAAATAAAAATAATGATTTATTATTTGTTGTTATTAATTGTAGAGAAACATAGTAATAATATAATAAAATAATGCAATATAGGTGAAAATTTATTTTATTGAAATTGGGCAAACTTGTCAATTTTAACCGATTTTGTAGAATGACATTTTTCTGGAAATAATTCGAATGTATGAAAACTACTTTTAAGGAGATTAGAAAGTGTAATCTGGAAAATTTGTTAAAATGTCCTGTTTATTATATTTGTAGAGCAAGAAATGTATGTTTGTTACTTTTATAATTTTTATATTGTACTAAATAAAAGCAGGTACTGCTGCCACCTGTAGGCGCATAACGACCTGCTTGATGATCTCTAAAGCGAAAAATTCTTATTTTACTTTTGTGCAGAGAAAAGAATTTTTTGTGATTCAGATTTCGTGTTTTTGCTCGAAGATGCATCCCATCGTGGAAAACCACTTTTTTGTATTCCTTATATCCCAATGATTGGACAGACAGATCGATTATATTGAAAAAGTGTTCATATGTAATGAAAAAAATTAAATATGTGAGTGAATTTTTACAGGCAAGAGGATATTGTCGATAAGTCAGAGAGCATCTTTGTGTTTTTTTGTTTGGTGAAATAAAAATAATGATTTTTTATTTGTTGTTATTAATTGTAGAGAAACATAGTAATAATATAATAAAATAATGCAATATAGGTGAAAATTTATTTTATTGAAAATGAGCAAACTTGTCAATTTTAACCGATTTTGTAGAATGACAATTTTCTGAAAATAATTCGGATGTATGAAATGTACTTTTTAGGACATTAGAAAGTGTAATCTGGAAAATTTGTTGAAATGTCCTGTTTATTATATTTGTAGAGCAAGAAATGTATGTTTGTTACTTTTATAATTTTTATATTGTACTAAATAAAAGCAGGTACTGCTGCCACCTGTAGGCGCATAACGACCTGCTTGATGATCTCTGGATCGAAAAATACTTATTTTACTTTTGTGCAGAGGAAAGATTTTTTTGTGATTCAGATTTCGTGTTTTTGCACGAAGATGCATCCCACCGTGGAAAACCACTTTTTTTTGTATTCCTTATATCCCAATGATTGGACAAACAGATCGATTATATCGAAAAAGTGTTCATATGTAATGAAAAAAATTAAATATGTGAGTGAATTTTTACAGGCAAGAGGATATTGTCGATAAGTCAGAAAGCATATTTGTGTTTTTTTGTTTGGTGAAATAAAAATAATGATTTATTATTTGTTGTTATTAATTGTAGAGAAACATAGTAATAATATAATAAAATAATGCAATATAGGTGAAAATTTATTTTATTGAAATTGGGCAAACTTGTCAATTTTAACCGATTTTGTAGAATGACATTTTTCTGGCAATAATTCGAATGTATGAAAACTACTTTTAAGGAGATTAGAAAGTGTAATCTGGAAAATTTGTTAAAATGTTCACTTTATTATATTTGTAGAGCAAGAAATGTATGTTTGTTACTTTTATAATTTTGATATTTTACTAAATAAAAGCAGGTACTGCTGCCACCTGTAGGCGCATAACGACCTGCTTGATGATCTCTAAAGCGAAAAATTCTTATTTTACTTTTGTGCAGAGAAAAGAATTTTTTGTGATTCAGATTTCGTGTTTTTGCTCGAAGATGCATCCCATCGTGAAAAACCACTTTTTTGTATTCCTTATATCCCAATGATTGGACAGACAGATCGATTATATTGAAAAAGTGTTCATATGTAATGAAAAAAATTAAATATGTGAGTGAATTTTTACAGGCAAGAGGATATTGTCGATAAGTCAGAGAGCATCTTTGTGTTTTTTTGTTTGGTGAAATAAAAATAATGATTTTTTATTTGTTGTTATTAATTGTAGAGAAACATAGTAATAATATAATAAAATAATGCAATATAGGTGAAAATTTATTTTATTGAAAATGAGCAAACTTGTCAATTTTAACCGATTTTGTAGAATGACAATTTTCTGAAAATAATTCGGATGTATGAAATGTACTTTTTAGGACATTAGAAAGTGTAATCTGGAAAATTTGTTGAAATGTCCTGTTTATTATATTTGTAGAGCAAGAAATGTATGTTTGTTACTTTTATAATTTTTATATTGTACTAAATAAAAGCAGGTACTGCTGCCACCTGTAGGCGCATAACGACCTGCTTGATGATCTCTGGATCGAAAAATACTTATTTTACTTTTGTGCAGAGGAAAGATTTTTTTGTGATTCAGATTTCGTGTTTTTGCACGAAGATGCATCCCACCGTGGAAAACCACTTTTTTTTGTATTCCTTATATCCCAATGATTGGACAAACAGATCGATTATATCGAAAAAGTGTTCATATGTAATGAAAAAAATTAAATATGTGAGTGAATTTTTACAGGCAAGAGGATATTGTCGATAAGTCAGAAAGCATATTTGTGTTTTTTTGTTTGGTGAAATAAAAATAATGATTTATTATTTGTTGTTATTAATTGTAGAGAAACATAGTAATAATATAATAAAATAATGCAATATAGGTGAAAATTTATTTTATTGAAATTGAGCAAACTTGTCAATTTTAACCGATTTTGTAGAATGACAATTTTCTGGAAATAATTCGAATGTATGAAAACTACTTTTAAGGAGATTAGAAAGTGTAATCTGGAAAATTTGTTAAAATGTCCAGTTTATTATATTTGTAGAGCAAGAAATGTATGTTTGTTACTTTTATAATTTTGATATTTTACTAAATAAAAGCAGGTACTGCTGCCACCTGTAGGCGCATAACGACCTGCTTGATGATCTCTAAAGCGAAAAATTCTTATTTTACTTTTGTGCAGAGAAAAGAATTTTTTGTGATTCAGATTTCGTGTTTTTGCTCGAAGATGCATCCCATCGTGGAAAACCACTTTTTTGTATTCCTTATATCCCAATGATTGGACAGACAGATCGATTATATTGAAAAAGTGTTCATATGTAATGAAAAAAATTAAATATGTGAGTGAATTTTTACAGGCAAGAGGATATTGTCGATAAGTCAGAGAGCATCTTTGTGTTTTTTTGTTTGGTGAAATAAAAATAATGATTTTTTATTTGTTGTTATTAATTGTAGAGAAACATAGTAATAATATAATAAAATAATGCAATATAGGTGAAAATTTATTTTATTGAAATTGAGCAAACTTGTCAATTTTAACCGATTTTGTAGAATGACAATTTTCTGGAAATAATTCGAATGTATGAAAACTACTTTTAAGGAGATTAGAAAGTGTAATCTGGAAAATTTGTTAAAATGTCCAGTTTATTATATTTGTAGAGCAAGAAATGTATGTTTGTTACTTTTATAATTTTGATATTTTACTAAATAAAAGCAGGTACTGCTGCCACCTGTAGGCGCATAACGACCTGCTTGATGATCTCTAAAGCGAAAAATTCTTATTTTACTTTTGTGCAGAGAAAAGAATTTTTTGTGATTCAGATTTCGTGTTTTTGCTCGAAGATGCATCCCATCGTGGAAAACCACTTTTTTGTATTCCTTATATCCCAATGATTGGACAGACAGATCGATTATATTGAAAAAGTGTTCATATGTAATGAAAAAAATTAAATATGTGAGTGAATTTTTACAGGCAAGAGGATATTGTCGATAAGTCAGAAAGCATATTTGTGTTTTTTTGTTTGGTGAAATAAAAATAATGATTTTTTATTTGTTGTTATTAATTGTAGAGAAACATAGTAATAATATAATAAAATAATGCAATATAGGTGGAAATTTATTTTATTGAAAATGAGCAAACTTGTCAATTTTAACCGATTTTGTAGAATGACAATTTTCTGAAAATAATTCGGATGTATGAAATGTACTTTTTAGGACATTAGAAAGTGTAATCTGGAAAATTTGTTAAAATGTCCAGTTTATTATATTTGTAGAGCAAGAAATGTATGTTTGTTACTTTTATAATTTTGATATTTTTCTAAATAAAAGCAGGTACTGCTGCCACCTGTAGGCGCATAACGACCTGCTTGATGATCTCTGGATCGAAAAATACTTATGGGGCAAAATTTCTGTACCGATCCAACTGAAAAAAAAATGTTCTCAGATCGGACTGAAATTTGTACTCAATTTAACCCTAGGGGTGAGTACTTCAGTCACCAAGTATTACTATATTTTAACAAAAACTGTGTGGTAGGGAGGGGGGTCAAGTTTTTGACGAAGAGCAGGTATACTCCGTTTTGGTCATTCGTAACTTTTATACGGAAAGTCGCACATTTTTTTGTCCTATACATTATCGATAAGTTTTTTTCTGCTCTTTCAAATGGTAGAAAAAATTTTTTTGAAAATTAAAAATTTGACTTTTTTTTTAAAAAATCAAAAATTTTTTTGACTTTTTTTCAAAAAAGACATTTTTTTTTTAATTTTTTTTTTTTTTTAACAAAGCTTAAAATGTGTACTTTTAGTACACCAAATATAAAAATGTCTTTTTTTTTTGTTTTCGAGATATTAAATAATGAATTTTTAGAAATAAGGTGAAGAATATAATAATTCTTCAAAAAAATAAAGTTTATGTTAATTTAAATTTCTAATTTTAAAGAAAATAAAAAGCTACATTCAAAA
Source organism: Ganaspis brasiliensis (assembly GCA_037103525.1). Taxonomy (NCBI): domain Eukaryota; kingdom Metazoa; phylum Arthropoda; class Insecta; order Hymenoptera; family Figitidae; genus Ganaspis; species Ganaspis brasiliensis. The sequence goes on from JAZKLR010000113.1 coordinate 934,153, forward strand.
GAGCCCAAACATAAATTATTCTAATTAATATTTACCAAATAAACAATATTTAAATAATTATTAATAAAAACTTGATTATAAAATTATTGTTATCTTATAAAAAAAATATTATGTCAATTCTATTTTTATATTTAGGTTTATTTATTTCTATATTTATTTATTTGTATGTTCCTTTATTTACATGTTTCAAAAATATAATAAGCTGTAGTTTTTTACAATTGATATTGATATTGTAAATAAATTATTCAAAAATCTGTATTCGTATATTTTAACGAGGATCTAATTTTTCATCCATTTTCTAAAAAAAGGTTTTTCTTTTTTTCATATCTTTAATAATAAGCAATAATATTTGAAAACCGCTATCTGCAGTTTACAGGGTTTAGACTGTCACTGATTGGGAGTTATTTCAATGCCTGCATTACAGCTGTGTAATATGTAAATGTGTAAATTTGTGGTATGTTACTCTTTATAAAAATATGATTCGTGATTTGTACTGTATTTGTGTAATATGTTGTATTATAAAATTATCTATTTTTGAAAATAGACTTAAATGATTGAAGCTGTTTTACTTATTTTCTTTTTTATTGGTGTTGTTGGAATTCTTTGTTTTTGTAACCTTAGTTGGGATTTTAGTAGATTTCGGTATTTTGCTCCTTGTTCTTTGTGTTGTTTTCGGCATTTTTGGAAAATAGTCACATTCCATCGCAGATGAAAATTTTTTTAATTGAAGTCTGTTATCTTCTTGCGGTTTAAAGGAATGATATTGAGAAGTACTAGTTATTGTCACTGCACTATCGAATCTGCTTTTTAACATTTGGATGGTTGAGTCATGAGTCTCTTTACTTTTAGAAAAAATAAGAGTTTCTTTGCAATTTTTTTTTGCCCAGTTAAATAAACTTTCTGCATTAAGAATGTGTTGTTTTGAACAGGCTTGGAGACTTGCACGAGCAGCTCCTCTTTTTATATTGGCTCCTACACCATCGCAAGCTCCTTTACCATGGGCAGTGGCATGGTAATGCCATTCTGCAGGAATACCAAAATCTTTTTCATGAGCCAGAAGATTAGCAAAAGAATATTTATTTTTAAAATGCTGCCTTGCTCCATCAGTAAAGTAAAAAACTTTTTTTACTTCAAAATTTTCTTTTAAATAGTTCATGATGACAGTTTGATATTCATAGACACTAGCAGTGTCATGTGCCAAATTGTCTGAAATTATAGCCATGCTTTTATGCAACAAATTGTCTTCTACATTGTAGTATATTACTACTGTAAAGATCGTTGCTTGGTTGTTGTTCCAGTGAAAAGCTTGGGCAGCGTTTTGAACGATAAAAGCATAATTTTCAGCGAAATCAAATGAAATTACAAACTCACCAGGCGCTAATTTTTCCTTTAGACTTTTATAGAAAATTGCTTGTTCTCTGGCAATAAGATCATGTGTCTTCAGTTTACTTAAGCGTCCACATAAATCTTGTACAAATTCATCAACGTTTTGTCCGAGAGTTTTTAAGTTATATCTATCAGTCTGCATCCAAACTTCACACTTTATCTCTTCAACACAATCTTTATCAAAAGCTTCAATTAAAATTTCTCTCAAAACATTTGTACCTGGACATAGTTCACAATCTCCTAAATAGCAAGAAATTCTGGGAATAGGACAGATTATAGATTTTATACAATCATGATAATTAGATAACTGTAGTTTATTGTCCTTAGTTAAATCTTCAATGTTAATTTCATTTAGCATTAATTTCACATTTTCGTGATACGTGCAAACACATACAGTGTGTGTGCCGCTACTTCCAGCTAACACACAATGAGTAGGCCTAAGTTGGGAAAATTTTGATAAACTTATTTGTACGTCGTTGTGTTCTGATTTAAATTGCTCATATAATTAATTTAATTTGCATAATAGAAGCCTTTTTTGCACATGCTCACGAGTTCCATCCTCATTTTTTACTGAAATGAAGTCCTTCATGCCAGGCATCATGCGACTGATGTCGTCACGATTGTAATAATCTTTAACTAAAGTCACCGTTTCAGCCGACATTTGGTTTCCTTTCCTTGGTTTTGGTAAAGACAAAATGCCATATTTAGCTACGGTATATTTTACATTTCTCGCCTGTCTGTCGGAAACGTTAAATTCTGTCATTAACTTATTACGACTCCAAGAGCTTGGTAGAAGTGTAAGAAGTTGAAATTGTTCTGCTAAATTATTTGAGTTTTGAAATTTTTCCTTAATTTGATCAAAAATTTCTACACACGATTTGTGATGTTCATAATCTTTATCAGTACATTTAAAATTACTTATTTTATTTCCAGGCAAAACAAAGTCTTCATCATTTTTCTGATCGTCGATTTCATCAAAAATTTCATCAGATTTTTCAAAATCTATTTTATCTACTTGATGCAGCTGTGCTTCAGTACACGTACTTGAAGTTTCCTTAACTGCTGCTGTTGAAAGATTCATTTCTTTTTGTAAAGCAAAATTACAATTCAAGCAAATTTTTGCACCTGGTGGAAAAGAGTATCTTCGTTGCACATTCGAAGACACGAGACGTAATGCACTATTTGTATGACCTTTTTTCTTAAAAGGATTAATGCATCTATTTTTCCAAACAATTAATGACTGACTTGAAGCCATGTTTGATTAAAATATCGACAATCAAATACAAACTATTTTATAAAATGGAACAATTGTTAGAAAATATTAAAATTACAAGCGTCTTGTGTTAGTAAAGAATATGTAAAGAAATATCTACAAACCTGCTTATTTACTCAAAAATAAAAAATTTTATATCTAATAGAAAACTTGTTCAGAAAATACAAAAATTTTGTTTGCTTTATAAAAGTATACAATACGAAAAATAAACCAAGATAATTTGAACGAACCTGAGATCAACGAATTCTTCAAGAATACAAAAAATGAAATCTTCAACACTTCTTATAAATCATAATACGCAACTGTACTGTGGGAAATAAAAACTTGGCCCCCCAGTGGCAACTTTTAGAACTACTTTAAAATAGGCGCTAAATTTAAAAATACTTTAAACAGAGGATACATATTTAAAGTAAAGAAGATTACTTTATTGTAACCGAAAGCTTATTTTAGTCCTTAATTAATCACAAACAACAATTTACACAATATTTCTAACATATTATTGCTTATTATTAAAGATATGAAAAAAAGAAAAACCTTTTTTTAGAAAATGGATGAAAAATTAGATCCTCGTTAAAATATACGAATACAGATTTTCGATAATTTATTTACAATATCAATATCAATTGTAAAAACCTACAGCTTATTATATTTTTGAAACATGTAAATAAAGGAACATACAAATAAATAAATAAATATAGAAATAAATAAACCTAAATATAAAAATAGAATTGACATAATATTTTTTTTATTAGATAACAATAATTTTATAATCAAGTTTTTATTAATAATTATTTAAATATTGTTTAAGGTAATGGAACCAATAGTCGATCAACATCTTGAGAAAAAAAAGTAAGGTTTTCAATAAAACTCCATAAATTCGAAACGAACTATGCATTTTGAATTTTCTTTTTTAAGTTATGTAGTGGAAGATCTGTAAATGCCTAACCGTTGAAATCGAATTATTTAGTTTAAGTTATTTATTCTAAAATTCAAATTTAAAAAGGACCTTCTTTTGGGGGTTAGGGACCCAATAGTCGATCAGCGTCAAAAATGGCTGAAAACCTTTTGCACCAGTAGTCGATCAATCTTGCACCAATAGTCGATCACACAACTTGAAATACAATTATTTAGTTAATTAACTAGAAAAATGAATCGTAGTACTTAAAAATTAATGTATTTATAAGTTTTACAAATAAAATTAACAACAAACAAATAAAAATTACATGTAAAGCGCAAATTAATCGACTTATATCAAACTGTATCAAACTGATCGACTATTGGAGGCTGATCGAGTATTGGCGCACTTATCTTATTTGGTAAATATTAATTAGAATAATTTATGTTTGGGCTCTTCTGAATGCAGCTTTTTATTTTCTTTAAAATTAGAAATTTTAATTAACTTAAACTTTATTTTTTTGAGGAACTATTATATTCTTCATCTTATTTCTAAAAATTCATTATTTAATATCTCGAAAACAAAAAAAAAAGACATTTTTATATTTGGTGTTCTAAAAGTACACATTTTAAACTTTGTTAAAAAAAAAAAAAAAATTAAAAAAAAAATGTCTTTTTTGAAAAAAAGTCAAAAAAATTTTTGATTTTTTAAAAAAAAAGTCAAATTTTTAATTTTCAAAAAAATTTTTTCTACCATTTGAAAGAGCAGAAAAAAACTTATCGATAATATATAGGACAAAAAAATGTGCGACTTTCCGTATAAAAGTTACGAATGACCAAAACGGAGTATACCTGCTCTTCGTCAAAAACTTGACCCCCCTCCCTTCCACACAGTTTTTGTTAAAATATAGTAATACTTGGTGACTGAAGTACTCACCCCTAGGGTTAAATTGAGTACAAATTTCAGTCCGATCTGAGAACATTTTTTTTTCAGTTGGATCGGTACAGAAATTTTGCCCCTTATTTTACTTTTGTGCAGAGGAAAGATTTTTTTGTGATTCAGATTTCGTGTTTTTGCACGAAGATGCATCCCACCGTGGAAAACCACTTTTTTTTGTATTCCTTATATCCCAATGATTGGACAGACAGATCGATTATATCGAAAAAGTATTCATATGTAATGAAAAAATTAAATATGTGATTGCATTTTTACAGGCAAGAGAATATTGTCGATAAGTCAGAAAGCATATTTGTGTTTTTTTGTTTGGTGAAATAAAAATAATGATTTATTATTTGTTGTTATTAATTGTAGAGAATTATAGTAATAATATAATAAAACAATGCAATACAGGAGAAAATTTATTTTATTGAAATTGAGCAAACTTGTCAATTTTAACCGATTTTGTAGAATGACAATTTTCTGGAAATAATTCGAATGTATGAAAACTACTTTTAAGGAGATTAGAAAGTGTAATCTGGAAAATTTGTTAAAATGTCCAGTTTATTATATTTGTAGAGCAAGAAATGTATGTTTGTTACTTTTATAATTTTGATATTTTACTAAATAAAAGCAGGTACTGCTGCCACCTGTATGCGCGTAACGACCTGCTTGATGATCTGTGGAGCGAAAAATACTTATTTTACATTTGTGCAGAGAAAAGAATTTTTTGTGATTCAGATTTCGTGTTTTTGCTCGAAGATGCATCCCATCGTGGAAAACCTTTTTTTTTTTGTATTCCTTATATCCCAATGATTGGACAAACAGATCGATTATATCGAAAAAGTGTTCATATGTAATGAAAAAAATTAAATATGTGAGTGAATTTTTACAGGCAAGAGGATATTGTCGATAAGTCAGAAAGCATATTTGTGTTTTTTTGTTTGGTGAAATAAAAATAATGATTTATTATTTGTTGTTATTAATTGTAGAGAAACATAGTAATAATATAATAAAATAATGCAATATAGGTGAAAATTTATTTTATTGAAATTGGGCAAACTTGTCAATTTTAACCGATTTTGTAGAATGACATTTTTCTGGAAATAATTCGAATGTATGAAAACTACTTTTAAGGAGATTAGAAAGTGTAATCTGGAAAATTTGTTAAAATGTCCTGTTTATTATATTTGTAGAGCAAGAAATGTATGTTTGTTACTTTTATAATTTTGATATTTTACTAAATAAAAGCAGGTACTGCTGCCACCTGTAGGCGCATAACGACCTGCTTGATGATCTCTAAAGCGAAAAATTCTTATTTTACTTTTGTGCAGAGAAAAGAATTTTTTGTGATTCAGATTTCGTGTTTTTGCTCGAAGATGCATCCCATCGTGGAAAACCACTTTTTTGTATTCCTTATATCCCAATGATTGGACAGACAGATCGATTATATTGAAAAAGTGTTCATATGTAATGAAAAAAATTAAATATGTGAGTGAATTTTTACAGGCAAGAGGATATTGTCGATAAGTCAGAGAGCATCTTTGTGTTTTTTTGTTTGGTGAAATAAAAATAATGATTTTTTATTTGTTGTTATTAATTGTAGAGAAACATAGTAATAATATAATAAAATAATGCAATATAGGTGAAAATTTATTTTATTGAAATTGAGCAAACTTGTCAATTTTAACCGATTTTGTAGAATGACAATTTTCTGGAAATAATTCGAATGTATGAAAACTACTTTTAAGGAGATTAGAAAGTGTAATCTGGAAAATTTGTTAAAATGTCCAGTTTATTATATTTGTAGAGCAAGAAATGTATGTTTGTTACTTTTATAATTTTGATATTTTACTAAATAAAAGCAGGTACTGCTGCCACCTGTAGGCGCATAACGACCTGCTTGATGATCTCTAAAGCGAAAAATTCTTATTTTACTTTTGTGCAGAGAAAAGAATTTTTTGTGATTCAGATTTCGTGTTTTTGCTCGAAGATGCATCCCATCGTGGAAAACCACTTTTTTGTATTCCTTATATCCCAATGATTGGACAGACAGATCGATTATATTGAAAAAGTGTTCATATGTAATGAAAAAAATTAAATATGTGAGTGAATTTTTACAGGCAAGAGGATATTGTCGATAAGTCAGAAAGCATATTTGTGTTTTTTTGTTTGGTGAAATAAAAATAATGATTTTTTATTTGTTGTTATTAATTGTAGAGAAACATAGTAATAATATAATAAAATAATGCAATATAGGTGGAAATTTATTTTATTGAAAATGAGCAAACTTGTCAATTTTAACCGATTTTGTAGAATGACAATTTTCTGAAAATAATTCGGATGTATGAAATGTACTTTTTAGGACATTAGAAAGTGTAATCTGGAAAATTTGTTAAAATGTCCAGTTTATTATATTTGTAGAGCAAGAAATGTATGTTTGTTACTTTTATAATTTTGATATTTTTCTAAATAAAAGCAGGTACTGCTGCCACCTGTAGGCGCATAACGACCTGCTTGATGATCTCTGGATCGAAAAATACTTATTTTACTTTTGTGCAGAGGAAAGATTTTTTTGTGATTCAGATTTCGTGTTTTTGCACGAAGATGCATCCCACCGTGGAAAACCACTTTTTTTTGTATTCCTTATATCCCAATGATTGGACAGACAGATCGATTATATCGAAAAAGTATTCATATGTAATGAAAAAATTAAATATGTGATTGCATTTTTACAGGCAAGAGAATATTGTCGATAAGTCAGAAAGCATATTTGTGTTTTTTTGTTTGGTGAAATAAAAATAATGATTTATTATTTGTTGTTATTAATTGTAGAGAATTATAGTAATAATATAATAAAACAATGCAATACAGGAGAAAATTTATTTTATTGAAATTGAGCAAACTTGTCAATTTTAACCGATTTTGTAGAATGACAATTTTCTGGAAATAATTCGAATGTATGAAAACTACTTTTAAGGAGATTAGAAAGTGTAATCTGGAAAATTTGTTAAAATGTCCAGTTTATTATATTTGTAGAGCAAGAAATGTATGTTTGTTACTTTTATAATTTTGATATTTTACTAAATAAAAGCAGGTACTGCTGCCACCTGTATGCGCGTAACGACCTGCTTGATGATCTGTGGAGCGAAAAATACTTATTTTACATTTGTGCAGAGAAAAGAATTTTTTGTGATTCAGATTTCGTGTTTTTGCTCGAAGATGCATCCCATCGTGGAAAACCTTTTTTTTTTTGTATTCCTTATATCCCAATGATTGGACAAACAGATCGATTATATCGAAAAAGTGTTCATATGTAATGAAAAAAATTAAATATGTGAGTGAATTTTTACAGGCAAGAGGATATTGTCGATAAGTCAGAAAGCATATTTGTGTTTTTTTGTTTGGTGAAATAAAAATAATGATTTATTATTTGTTGTTATTAATTGTAGAGAAACATAGTAATAATATAATAAAATAATGCAATATAGGTGAAAATTTATTTTATTGAAATTGGGCAAACTTGTCAATTTTAACCGATTTTGTAGAATGACATTTTTCTGGAAATAATTCGAATGTATGAAAACTACTTTTAAGGAGATTAGAAAGTGTAATCTGGAAAATTTGTTAAAATGTCCTGTTTATTATATTTGTAGAGCAAGAAATGTATGTTTGTTACTTTTATAATTTTGATATTTTACTAAATAAAAGCAGGTACTGCTGCCACCTGTAGGCGCATAACGACCTGCTTGATGATCTCTAAAGCGAAAAATTCTTATTTTACTTTTGTGCAGAGAAAAGAATTTTTTGTGATTCAGATTTCGTGTTTTTGCTCGAAGATGCATCCCATCGTGGAAAACCACTTTTTTGTATTCCTTATATCCCAATGATTGGACAGACAGATCGATTATATTGAAAAAGTGTTCATATGTAATGAAAAAAATTAAATATGTGAGTGAATTTTTACAGGCAAGAGGATATTGTCGATAAGTCAGAGAGCATCTTTGTGTTTTTTTGTTTGGTGAAATAAAAATAATGATTTTTTATTTGTTGTTATTAATTGTAGAGAAACATAGTAATAATATAATAAAATAATGCAATATAGGTGAAAATTTATTTTATTGAAAATGAGAAAAACTGTCAATTTTAACCGATTTTGTAGAATGACAATTTTCTTAAAATAATTCGGATGTATGAAATGTACTTTTTAGGACATTAGAAAGTGTAATCTGGAAAATTTGTTGAAATGTCCTGTTTATTATATTTGTAGAGCAAGAAATGTATGTTTGTTACTTTTATAATTTTTATATTGTACTAAATAAAAGCAGGTACTGCTGCCACCTGTAGGCGCATAACGACCTGCTTGATGATCTCTAAAGCGAAAAATTCTTATTTTACTTTTGTGCAGTGGAAAGATTTTTTTGTGATTCAGATTTCGTGTTTTTGGACGAAGATGCATGCTATCGTGGAAAACCACTTTTTTTTTGTATTCCTTATATCCCACTGATTGGACAGACAGATCGATTATATCGAAAAAGTGTTCATATGTAATGAAAAAAATTAAATATGTGAGTGAATTTTTACAGGCAAGAGGATATTGTCGATAAGTCAGAGAGCATCTTTGTGTTTTTTTGTTTGGTGAAATAAAAATAATGATTTATTATTTGTTTTTATTAATTGTAGAGAATTATAGTAATAATATAATAAAACAATGCAATACAGGAGAAAATTTATTTTATTGAAATTGAGCAAACTTGTCAATTTTAACCGATTTTGTAGAATGACAATTTTCTGGAAATAATTCGTATGTATGAAAACTACTTTTAAGGAGATTAGAAAGAGTAATCTGGAAAATTTGTTAAAATGTCCAGTTTATTATATTTGTAGAGCAAGAAATGTATGTTTGTTACGTTTATAATTTTGATATTTTTCTAAATAAAAGCAGGTACTGCTGCCACCTGTAGGCGCATAACGACCTGCTTGATGATCTCTGGATCGAAAAATACTTATTTTACTTTTGTGCAGAGGAAAGATTTTTTTGTGATTCAGATTTCGTGTTTTTGCACGAAGATGCATCCCATCGTGGAAAACCACTTTTTTTTGTATTCCTTATATCCCAATGATTGGACAGACAGATCGATTATATCGAAAAAGTATTCATATGTAATGAAAAAATTAAATATGTGATTGCATTTTTACAGGCAAGAGAATATTGTCGATAAGTCAGAAAGCATATTTGTGTTTTTTTCCCACACAGCACCAGAAATTCCCTGAATTTCCCCTGAATATTGGTCCACATTTCCTGAATATTCGAACCTAATATTCAGGGAAGTTTCGTGGAAGCATCAAAATGTCCGCCATAAAGAATATTGGACGCTAAATTTCCCTGAAAATGTATTTCTAATTTTCAGGGAATTTCCGCATCTAATATTCCTTCAATATTCACAGTATTCGTAAATCTTCTGTACATGATGCGCAATGGTCGAACTTGGTTTCTGTGACACTTACGGCTGCGCAGTAGTTTTTAATGTTCTAGAATCCTACGGGTGCCAAATATGACATACAATTTTTATCAATTACCAGATCAAAAAAATTTTGGAAATTTTTTTTAACTTTCCCTGAATATTCTAGGAATATTAGATGCGGAAATTCTCTGAAAATTAGAAATACATTTTCAGGGAAATTTAGCGTCCAATTTTCTTTATGGCGGACATTTTGATGCTTCCACGAAACTTCCCTGAATATTAGGTTCGATTATTCGGGAAATGTGGACCAATATTCAGGGGAAATTCAGGGAATTTCTGGTGCTGTGTGGGTTGTTTGGTGAAATAAAAATAATGATTTATTATTTGTTGTTATTAATTGTAGAGAATTATAGTAATAATATAATAAAACAATGCAATACAGGAGAAAATTTATTTTATTGAAATTGAGCAAACTTGTCAATTTTAACCGATTTTGTAGAATGACAATTTTCTGGAAATAATTCGAATGTATGAAAACTACTTTCAAGGAGATTAGAAAGTGTAATCTGGAAAATTTGTTAAAATGTCCATTTTTTTATATTTGTAGAGCAAGAAATGTATGTTTGTTACTTTTATAATTTTGATATTTTTCTAAATAAAAGCAGGTACTGCTGCCACCTGTAGGCGCATAACGACCTGCTTGATGATCTCTGGATCGAAAAATACTTATTTTACTTTTGTGCAGAGGAAAGATTTTTTTGTGATTCAGATTTCGTGTTTTTGCACGAAGATGCATCCCATCGTGGAAAACCACTTTTTTTTGTATTCCTTATATCCCAATGATTGGACAGACAGATCGATTATATCGAAAAAGTATTCATATGTAATGAAAAAATTAAATATGTGATTGCATTTTTACAGGCAAGAGAATACTGTCGATAAGTCAGAAAGCATATTTGTGTTTTTTTGTTTGGTGAAATAAAAATAATGATTTATTATTTGTTGTTATTAATTGTGGAGAATTATAGTAATAATATAATAAAACAATGCAATACAGGAGAAAATTTATTTTATTGAAATTGAGCAAACTTGTCAATTTTAACCGATTTTGTAGAATGACAATTTTCTGGAAATAATTCGTATGTATGAAAACTACTTTTAAGGAGATTAGAAAGAGTAATCTGGAAAATTTGTTAAAATGTCCAGTTTATTATATTTGTAGAGCAAGAAATGTATGTTTGTTACTTTTATAATTTTGATATTTTTCTAAATAAAAGCAGGTACTGCTGCCACCTGTAGGCGCATAACGACCTGCTTGATGATCTCTGGATCGAAAAATACTTATTTTACTTTTGTGCAGAGGAAAGATTTTTTTGTGATTCAGATTTCGCGTTTTTGCACGAAGATGCATCCCATCGTGGAAAACCACTTTTTTTTGTATTCCTTAGATCCCAATGATTGGACAGACAGATCGATTATATCGAAAAAGTATTCATATGTAATGAAAAAATTAAATATGTGATTGCATTTTTACAGGCAAGAGAATATTGTCGATAAGTCAGAAAGCATATTTGTGTTTTTTTGTTTGGTGAAATAAAAATAATGATTTATTATTTGTTGTTATTAATTGTAGAGAATTATAGTAATAATATAATAAAACAATGCAATACAGGAGAAAAATTATTTTATTGAAATTGAGCAAACTTGTCAATTTTAACCGATTTTGTAGAATGACAATTTTCTGGAAATAATTCGAATGTATGAAAACTACTTTTAAGGAGATTAGAAAGTGTAATCTGGAAAATTTGTTAAAATGTCCAGTTTATTATATTTGTAGAGCAAGAAATGTATGTTTGTTACTTTTATAATTTTGATATTTTACTAAATAAAAGCAGGTACTGCTGCCACCTGTATGCGCGTAACGACCTGCTTGATGATCTGTGGAGCGAAAAATACTTATTTTACATTTGTGCAGAGAAAAGAATTTTTTGTGATTCAGATTTCGTGTTTTTGCTCGAAGATGCATCCCATCGTGGAAAACCTTTTTTTTTTTGTATTCCTTATATCCCAATGATTGGACAAACAGATCGATTATATCGAAAAAGTGTTCATATGTAATGAAAAAAATTAAATATGTGAGTGAATTTTTACAGGCAAGAGGATATTGTCGATAAGTCAGAAAGCATATTTGTGTTTTTTTGTTTGGTGAAATAAAAATAATGATTTATTATTTGTTGTTATTAATTGTAGAGAAACATAGTAATAATATAATAAAATAATGCAATATAGGTGAAAATTTATTTTATTGAAAATGAGCAAACTTGTCAATTTTAACCGATTTTGTAGAATGACAATTTTCTGAAAATAATTCGGATGTATGAAAAGTACTTTTTAGGAGATTAGAAAGAGTAATCTGGAAAATTTGTTAAAATGTCCACTTTATTATATTTGTAGAGCAAGAAATGTATGTTTGTTACTTTTATAATTTTGATATTGTACTAAATAAAAGCAGGTACTGCTGCCACCTGTAGGCGCATAACGACCTGCTTGATGATCTCTAAAGCGAAAAATACTTATTTTACTTTTGTGCAGAGGAAAGAATTTTTTGTGATTCAGATTTCGTGTTTTTGCTCGAAGATGCATCCCATCGTGGAAAACCACTTTTTTGTATTCCTTATATCCCAATGATTGGACAGACAGATCGATTATATCGAAAAAGTGTTCATATGTAATGAAAAAAATTAAATATGTGAGTGAATTTTTACAGGCAAGAGGATATTGTCGATAAGTCAGAAAGCATATTTGTGTTTTTTTGTTTGGTGAAATAAAAATAATGATTTATTATTTGTTGTTATTAATTGTAGAGAAACATAGTAATAATATAATAAAATAATGCAATATAGGTGAAAATTTATTTTATTGAAAATGAGCAAACTTGTCAATTTTAACCGATTTTGTAGAATGACAATTTTCTGAAAATAATTCGGATGTATGAAAAGTACTTTTTAGGAGATTAGAAAGAGTAATCTGGAAAATTTGTTAAAATGTCCACTTTATTATATTTGTAGAGCAAGAAATGTATGTTTGTTACTTTTATAATTTTGATATTTTACTAAATAAAAGCAGGTACTGCTGCCACCTGTATGCGCATAACGACCTGCTTCATGATCTCTGGATCGAAAAATACTTATTTTACTTTTCTGCAGAGGAAAGATTTTTTTGTGATTCAGATTTCGTGTTTTTGCACGAAGATGCATCCCATCGTGGAAAACCACTTTTTTTTGTATTCCTTATATCCCAATGATTGGACAGACAGATCGATTATATCGAAAAAGTATTCATATGTAATGAAAAAATTAAATATGTGATTGCATTTTTACAGGCAAGAGAATATTGTCGATAAGTCAGAAAGCATATTTGTGTTTTTTTGTTTGGTGAAATAAAAATAATGATTTATTATTTGTTGTTATAATTGTAGAGAATTATAGTAATAATATAATAAAACAATGCAATACAGGAGAAAATTTATTTTATTGAAAATGAGCAAACTTGTCAATTTTAACCGATTTTGTAGAATGACAATTTTCTGAAAATAATTCGGATGTATGAAATGTACTTTTTAGGACATTAGAAAGTGTAATCTAGAAAATTTGTTGAAATGTCCAGTTTATCATATTTGTAGAGCAAGAAATGTATGTTTGTTACTTTTATAATTTTGATATTGTACTAAATAAAAGCAGGTACTGCTGCCACCTGTAGGCGCATAACGACCTGCTTGATGATCTCTAAAGCGAAAAATACTTATTTTACTTTTGTGCAGAGGAAAGAATTTTTTGTGATTCAGATTTCGTGTTTTTGCTCGAAGATGCATCCCATCGTGGAAAACCACTTTTTTTTGTATTCCTTATATCTCAATGATTGGACAGACAGATCGATTATATCGAAAAAGTGTTCATATGTAATCAAAAAAAATTAAATATGTGAGTGAATTTTTACAGGCAAGAGGATATTGTCGATAAGTCAGAGAGCATCTGTGTGTTTTTTTGTTTGGTGAAATAAAAATAATGATTTATTATTTGTTTTTATTAATTGTAGAGAATTATAGTAATAATTGAATAAAACAATGCAATACAGGAGAAAATTTATTTTATTGAAATTGAGCAAACTTGTCAATTTTAACCGATTTTGTAGAATGACAATTTTCTGGAAATAATTCGGATGTATGAAAATTACTTTTAAGGAGATTAGAAAGTGTAATCTGGAAAATTTGTTAAAATGTTCACCTTATTATATTTGTAGAGCAAGAAATGTATGTTTGTTACTTTTATAATTTTGATATTTTACTAAATAAAAGCAGGTACTGCTGCCACCTGTAGGCGCATAACGACCTGCTTGATGATCTCTAAAGCGAAAAATTCTTATTTTACTTTTGTGCAGAGAAAAGAATTTTTTGTGATTCAGATTTCGTGTTTTTGCTCGAAGATGCATCCCATCGTGGAAAACCACTTTTTTGTATTCCTTATATCCCAATGATTGGACAGACAGATCGATTATATCGAAAAAGTTTACATATGTAATGAAAAAAATTAAATATTTGAGTGAATTTTTACAGGCAAGAGGATATTGTCGATAAGTCAGAAAGCATATTTGTGTTTTTTTGTTTGGTGAAATAAAAATAATGATTTTTTATTTGTTGTTATTAATTGTAGAGAAACATAGTAATAATATAATAAAATAATGCAATATAGGAGAAAATTTATTTTATTGAAATTGAGCAAACTTGTCAATTTTAACCGATTTTGTAGAATGACAAATTTCTGAAAATAATTCGGATGTATGAAATGTACTTTTTAGGAGATTAGAAAGTGTTATCTGGAAAATTTGTTGAAATGTCCAGTTTATCATATTTGTAGAGCAAGAAATGTATGTTTGTTACTTTTATAATTTTGATATTGTACTAAATAAAAGCAGGTACTGCTGCCACCTGTAGGCGCATAACGACCTGCTTGATGATCTCTGGATCGAAAAATACTTATTTTACTTTTGTGCAGAGGAAAGATTTTTTTGTGATTCAGATTTCGTGTTTTTGCACGAAGATGCATGCTATCGTGGAAAACCACTTTTTTTTTGTATTCCTTATATCCCAATGATTGGACAGACAGATCGATTATATCGAAAAAGTGTTCATATGTAATGAAAAAAATTAAATATGTGAGTGAATTTTTACAGGCAAGAGGATATTGTCGATAAGTCAGAGAGCATTTTTGTGTTTTTTTGTTTGGTGAAATAAAAATAATGATTTATTATTTGTTTTTATTAATTGTAGAGAATTATAGTAATAATATAATAAAACAATGCAATACAGGAGAAAATTTATTTTATTGAAATTGAGCAAACTTGTCATTTTTAACCGATTTTGTAGAATGACAATTTTCTGGAAATAATTCGGATGTATGAAAACTACTTTTAAGGAGATTAGAAAGTGTAATCTGGAAAATTTGTTAAAATGTCCACTTTATTATATTTGTAGAGCAAGTAATGTATGTTTGTTACTTTTATAATTTTGATATTTTACTAAATAAAAGCAGGTACTGCTGCCACCTGTATGCGCATAACGACCTGCTTGATGATCTCTGGATCGAAAAATACTTATTTTACTTTTCTGCAGAGGAAAGATTTTTTTGTGATTCAGATTTCGTGTTTTTGCACGAAGATGCATGCTATCGTGGAAAACCACTTTTTTTTTTGTATTCCTTATATCCCACTGATTGGACAGACAGATCGATTATATCGAAAAAGTGTTCATATGTAATGAAAAAAATTAAATATGTGAGTGAATTTTTACAGGCAAGAGAATATTGTCGATAAGTCAGAAAGCATATTTGTGTTTTTTTGTTTGGTGAAATAAAAATAATGATTTATTATTTGTTGTTATTAATTGTAGAGAAACATAGTAATAATATAATAAAATAATGCAATATAGGAGAAAATTTATTTTATTGAAATTGAGCAAACTTGTCAATTTTAACCGATTTTGTAGAATGACAAATTTCTGAAAATAATTCGGATGTATGAAATGTACTTTTTAGGAGATTAGAAAGTGTAATCTGGAAAATTTGTTGAAATGTCCAGTTTATCATATTTGTAGAGCTAGAAATGTATGTTTGTTACTTTTATAATTTTGATATTGTACTAAATAAAAGCAGGTACTGCTGCCACCTGTAGGCGCATAACGACCTGCTTGATGATCTCTAAAGCGAAAAATACTTATTTTACTTTTGTGCAGAGGAAAGAATTTTTTGTGATTCAGATTTCGTGTTTCTGCTTGAAGATGCATCCCATCGTAAAAAACCACTTTTTTGTATTCCTTATATCCCAATGATTGGACAGACAGATCGATTATATCGAAAAAGTGTTCATATGTAATGAAAAAAATTAAATATGTGAGTGAATTTTTACAGGCAAGAGGATATTGTCGATAAGTCAGAGAGCATTTTTGTGTTTTTTTGTTTGGTGAAATAAAAATAATGATTAATTATTTGTTGTTATTAATTGTAGAGAAACATAGTAATAATATAATAAAATAATGCAATATAGGTGAAAATTTATTTTATTGAAAATGAGCAAACTTGTCAATTTTAACCGATTTTGTAGAATGACAATTTTCTGAAAATAATTCGGATGTATGAAAAGTACTTTTTAGGAGATTAGAAAGAGTAATCTGGAAAATTTGTTAAAATGTCCACTTTATTATATTTGTAGAGCAAGAAATGTATGTTTGTTACTTTTATAATTTTGATATTTTACTAAATAAAAGCAGGTACTGCTGCCACCTGTATGCGCATTACGACCTGCTTGATTATCTCTGGATCGAAAAATACTTATTTTACTTTTGTGCAGCGGAAAGATTTTTTTGTGATTCAGATTTCGTGTTTTTGCACGAAGATGCATCCCATCGTGGAAAACCATTTTTTTTTGTATTCCTTATATCCCAATGATTGGACAGACAGATCGATTATATCGAAACAGTGTTCATATGTAATGAAAAAAATTAAATATGAGAGTGAATTTTTACAGGCAAGAGAATATTGTCGATAAGTCAGAAAGCATATTTGTGTTTTTTTGTTTGGTGAAATAAAAATAATGATTTATTATTTGTTGTTATTAATTGTAGAGAATTATAGTAATAATATAATAAAATAATGCAATATAGGGGAAAATTTATTTTATTGAAATTGAGCAAACTTGTCAATTTTAACCGATTTTGTAGAATGACAAATTTCTGAAAATAATTCGGATGTATGAAATGTACTTTTTAGGAGATTAGAAAGTGTAATCTGGAAAATTTGTTGAAATGTCCAGTTTATCATATTTGTAGAGCAAGAAATGTATGTTTGTTACTTTTATAATTTTGATATTGTACTTAATAAAAGCAGGTACTGCTGCCACCTGTAGGCGCATAACGACCTGCTTGATGATCTCTAAAGCGAAAAATACTTATTTTACTTTTGTGCAGAGGAAAGAATTTTTTGTTATTCAGATTTCGTGTTTTTGCTCGAAGATGCATCCCATCGTGGAAAACCACTTTTTTGTATTCCTTATATCCCAATGATTGGACAGACAGATCGATTATATCGAAAAAGTGTTCATATGTAATGAAAAAAATTAAATATGTGATTGCATTTTTACAGGCAACAGAATATTGTCGATAAGTCAGAAAGCATATTTGTGTTTTTTTGTTGGCTGAAATAAAAATAATGATTTATTATTTGTTTTTATTAATTGTAGAGAATTATAGTAATAATATAATAAAACAATGCAATACAGGAGAAAATTTATTTTATTGAAATTGAGCAAACTTGTCAATTTCAACCGATTTTGTAGAATGACAATTTTCTGGAAATAATTCGGATGTATGAAAATTACTTTTAAGGAGATTAGAAAGTGTAATCTGGAAAATTTGTTAAAATGTTCACTTTATTATATTTGTAGAGCAAGAAATGTATGTTTGTTACTTTTATAATTTTGATATTGTACTAAATAAAAGCAGGTACTGCTGCCACCTGTAGGCGCATAACGACCTGCTTGATGATCTCTGGATCGAAAAATACTTATTTTACTTTTGTGCAGAGGAAAGATTTTTTTGTGATTCAGATTTCGTGTTTTTGCACGAAGATGCATGCTATCGTGGAAAACCACTTTTTTTTTGTATTCCTTATATCCCAATGATTGGACAGACAGATCGATTATATCGAAAAAGTGTTCATATGTAATGAAAAAAATTAAATATGTGAGTGAATTTTTACAGGCAAGAGGATATTGTCGATAAGTCAGAGAGCATCTTTGTGTTTTTTTATTTGGCGAAATAAAAATAATGATTTATTATTTGTTTTTATTAATTGTAGAGAATTATAGTAATAATATAATAAAACAATGCAATACAGGAGAAAATTTATTTTATTGAAATTGAGCAAACTTGTCAATTTTAACCGATTTTGTAGAATGACAATTTTCTGGAAATAATTCGGATGTATGAAAATTACTTTTAAGGAGATTAGAAAGTGTAATCTGGAAAATTTGTTAAAATGTTCACTATATTATATTTGTAGAGCAAGAAATGTATGTTTGTTACTTTTATAATGTTGATATTTTACTAAATAAAAGCAGGTACTGCTGCCACCTGTAGGAGCATAACGACCTGCTTGATGATCTCTGGATCGAAAAATACTTATTTTACTTTTGTGCAGAGGAAAGATTTTTTTGTGATTCAGATTTCGTGTTTTTGCACGAAGATGCATGCTATCGTGGAAAACCACTTTTTTTTTGTATTCCTTATATCCCAATGATTGGACAGACAGATCGATTATATCGAAAAAGTGTTCATATGTAATGAAAAAAATTAAATGTGTGAGTGAATTTTTACAGGCAAGAGGATATTGTCGATAAGTCAGAGAGCATTTTTGTGTTTTTTTGTTTGGTGAAATAAAAATAATGATTTATTATTTGTTTTTATTAATTGTAGAGAATTAAAGTAATAATATAATAAAACAATGCAATACAGGAGAAAATTTATTTTATTGAAATTGAGCAAACTTGTCAATTTTAACCGATTTTGTAGAATGACAATTTTCTGGAAATAATTTTGATGTATGAAAATTACTTTTAAGGAGATAAGAAAGTGTAATCTGGAAAATTTGTTAAAATGTTCACTTTATTATATTTGTAGAGCAAGAAATGTATGTTTGTTACTTTTATAATTTTGATATTGTACTAAATAAAAGCAGGTACTGCTGCCACCTGTAAGCGCATAACGACCTGCTTGATAATCTCTGGATCGAAAAATACTTATTTTACTTTTGTGCAGAGGAAAGATTTTTTTGTGATTCAGATTTCGTGTTTTTGCTCGAAGATGCATCCCATCGTGGAAAACCACTTTTTTGTATTCCTTATATCCCAATGATTGGACAGACAGATCGATTATATCGAAAAAGTGTTCATATGTAATGAAAAAAATTAAATATGTGAGTGAATTTTTACAGGCAAGAGGATATTGTCAAAAAGTCAGAGAGCATCTTTGTGTTTTTTTATTTGGTGAAATAAAAATAATGATTTTTTATTTGTTGCTATTAATTGTAGAGAAACATAGTAATAATATAATAAAATAAAGCAATATAGGAGAAAATTTATTTTATTGAAATTGAGCAAACTTGTCAATTTCAACCGATTTTGTAGAATGACAATTTTCTGGAAATAATTCGGATGTATGAAAATTACTTTTAAGGAGATTAGAAAGTGTAATCTGAAAAATTTGTTAAAATGTTCACTTTATTATATTTGTAGAGCAAGAAATGTATGTTTGTTACTTTTATAATTTTGATATTGTACTAAATAAAAGCAGGTACTGCTGCCACCTGTAAGCGCATAACGACCTGCTTGATGATCTCTGGATCGAAAAATACTTATTTTACTTTTGTGCAGAGGAAAGATTTTTTTGTGATTCAGATTTCGTGTTTTTGCTCGAAGATGCATCCCATCGTGGAAAACCACTTTTTTGTATTCCTTATATCCCAATGATTGGACAGACAGATCGATTATATCGAAAAAGTGTTCATATGTAATGAAAAAAATTAAATATGTGAGTGAATTTTTACAGGCAAGAGGATATTGTCGATAAGTCAGAGAGCATCTTTGTGTTTTTTTGTTTGGTGAAATAAAAATAATGATTTTTTATTTGTTGTTATTAATTGTAGAGAAACATAGTAATAATATAATAAAATAATGCAATATAGGAGAAAATTTATTTTATTGAAATTGAGCAAACTTGTCAATTTCAACCGATTTTGTAGAATGACAATTTTCTGGAAATAATTCGGATGTATGAAAATTACTTTTAAGGAGATTAGAAAGTGTAATCTGGAAAATTTGTTAAAATCTTCACTTTATTATATTTGTAGAGCAAGAAATGTATGTTTGTTACTTTTATAATTTTGATATTGTACTAAATAAAAGCAGGTACTGCTGCCACCTGTAGGCGCATAACGACCTGCTTGATGATCTCTGGATCGAAAAATACTTATTTTACTTTTGTGCAGAGGAAAGATTTTTTTGTGATTCAGATTTCGTGTTTTTGCACGAAGATGCATGCTATCGTGGAAAACCACTTTTTTTTTGTATTCCTTATATCCCAATGATTGGACAGACAGATCGATTATATCGAAAAAGTGTTCATATGTAATGAAAAAAATTAAATATGTGAGTGAATTTTTACAGGCAAGAGGATATTGTCGATAAGTCAGAGAGCATCTTTGTGTTTTTTTATTTGGTAAAATAAAAATAATGATTTATTATTTGTTTTTATTAATTGTAGAGAATTATAGTAATAATATAATAAAACAATGCAATACAGGAGAAAATTTATTTTATTGAAATTGAGCAAACTTGTCAATTTTAACCGATTTTGTAGAATGACAATTTTCTGGAAATAATTCGGATGTATGAAAATTACTTTTAAGGAGATTAGAAAGTGTAATCTGGAAAATTTGTTAAAATGTTCACTTTATTATATTTGTAGAGCAAGAAATGTATGTTTGTTACTTTTATAATGTTGATATTTTACTAAATAAAAGCAGGTACTGCTGCCACCTGTAGGAGCATAACGACCTGCTTGATGATCTCTAAAGTGAAAAATTCTTATTTTACTTTTGTGCAGAGAAAAGAATTTTTTGTGATTCAGATTTCGTGTTTTTGCTCGAAGATGCATCCCATCGTGGAAAACCACTTTTTTGTATTCCTTATATCCCAATGATTGGACAGACAGATCGATTATATCGAAAAAGTGTTCATATGTAATGAAAAAAATTAAATATGTGAGTGAATTTTTACAGGCAAGAGGATATTGTCGATAAGTCAGAGAGCATCTTTGTGTTTTTTTGTTTGGTGAAATAAAAATAATGATTTTTTATTTGTTGTTATTAATTGTAGAGAAACATAGTAATAATATAATAAAATAATGCAATATAGGAGAAAATTTATTTTATTGAAATTGAGCAAACTTGTCAATTTCAACCGATTTTGTAGAATGACAATTTTCTGGAAATAATTCGGATGTATGAAAATTACTTTTAAGGAGATTAGAAAGTGTAATCTGGAAAATTTGTTAAAATCTTCACTTTATTATATTTGTAGAGCAAGAAATGTATGTTTGTTACTTTTATAATTTTGATATTGTACTAAATAAAAGCAGGTACTGCTGCCACCTGTAGGCGCATAACGACCTGCTTGATGATCTCTGGATCGAAAAATACTTATTTTACTTTTGTGCAGAGGAAAGATTTTTTTGTGATTCAGATTTCGTGTTTTTGCACGAAGATGCATGCTATCGTGGAAAACCACTTTTTTTTTGTATTCCTTATATCCCAATGATTGGACAGACAGATCGATTATATCGAAAAAGTGTTCATATGTAATGAAAAAAATTAAATATGTGAGTGAATTTTTACAGGCAAGAGGATATTGTCGATAAGTCAGAGAGCATCTTTGTGTTTTTTTATTTGGTGAAATAAAAATAATGATTTATTATTTGTTGTTATTAATTGTAGAGAAACATAGTAATAATATAATAAAATAATGCAATATAGGAGAAAATTTATTTTATTGAAATTGAGCAAACTTGTCAATTTCAACCGATTTTGTAGAATGACAATTTTCTGGAAATAATTCGGATGTATGAAAATTACTTTTAAGGAGATTAGAAAGTGTAATCTGGAAAATTTGTTAAAATCTTCACTTTATTATATTTGTAGAGCAAGAAATGTATGTTTGTTACTTTTATAATTTTGATATTGTACTAAATAAAAGCAGGTACTGCTGCCACCTGTAGGCGCATAACGACCTGCTTGATGATCTCTGGATCGAAAAATACTTATTTTACTTTTGTGCAGAGGAAAGATTTTTTTGTGATTCAGATTTCGTGTTTTTGCACGAAGATGCATGCTATCGTGGAAAACCACTTTTTTTTTGTATTCCTTATATCCCAATGATTGGACAGACAGATCGATTATATCGAAAAAGTGTTCATATGTAATGAAAAAAATTAAATATGTGAGTGAATTTTTACAGGCAAGAGGATATTGTCGATAAGTCAGAGAGCATCTTTGTGTTTTTTTATTTAGTAAAATAAAAATAATGATTTATTATTTGTTTTTATTAATTGTAGAGAATTATAGTAATAATATAATAAAACAATGCAATACAGGAGAAAATTTATTTTATTGAAATTGAGCAAACTTGTCAATTTTAACCGATTTTGTAGAATGACAATTTTCTGGAAATAATTCGGATGTATGAAAATTACTTTTAAGGAGATTAGAAAGTGTAATCTGGAAAATTTGTTAAAATGTTCACTTTATTATATTTGTAGAGCAAGAAATGTATGTTTGTTACTTTTATAATGTTGATATTTTACTAAATAAAAGCAGGTACTGCTGCCACCTGTAGGAGCATAACGACCTGCTTGATGATCTCTAAAGTGAAAAATTCTTATTTTACTTTTGTGCAGAGAAAAGAATTTTTTGTGATTCAGATTTCGTGTTTTTGCTCGAAGATGCATCCCATCGTGGAAAACCACTTTTTTGTATTCCTTATATCCCAATGATTGGACAGACAGATCGATTATATCGAAAAAGTGTTCATATGTAATGAAAAAAATTAAATATGTGAGTGAATTTTTACAGGCAAGAGGATATTGTCAAAAAGTCAGAGAGCATCTTTGTGTTTTTTTATTTGGTGAAATAAAAATAATGATTTTTTATTTGTTGTTATTAATTGTAGAGAAACATAGTAATAATATAATAAAACAATGCAATACAGGAGAAAATTTATTTTATTGAAATTGAGCAAACTTGTCAATTTTAACCGATTTTGTAGAATGACAATTTTCTGGAAATAATTCGGATGTATGAAAATTACTTTTAAGGAGATTAGAAAGTGTAATCTGGAAAATTTGTTAAAATCTTCACTTTATTATATTTGTAGAGCAAGAAATGTATGTTTGTTACTTTTATAATTTTGATATTGTACTAAATAAAAGCAGGTACTGCTGCCACCTGTAAGCGCATAACGACCTGCTTGATGATCTCTGGATCGAAAAATACTTATTTTACTTTTGTGCAGAGGAAAGATTTTTTTGTGATTCAGATTTCGTGTTTTTGCTCGAAGATGCATCCCATCGTGGAAAACCACTTTTTTGTATTCCTTATATCCCAATGATTGGACAGACAGATCGATTATATCGAAAAAGTGTTCATATGTAATGAAAAAAATTAAATATGTGAGTGAATTTTTACAGGCAAGAGGATATTGTCAAAAAGTCAGAGAGCATCTTTGTGTTTTTTTATTTGGTGAAATAAAAATAATGATTTTTTATTTGTTGTTATTAATTGTAGAGAAACATAGTAATAATATAATAAAATAAAGCAATATAGGAGAAAATTTATTTTATTGAAATTGAGCAAACTTGTCAATTTCAACCGATTTTGTAGAATGACAATTTTCTGGAAATAATTCGGATGTATGAAAATTACTTTTAAGGAGATTAGAAAGTGTAATCTGAAAAATTTGTTAAAATGTTCACTTTATTATATTTGTAGAGCAAGAAATGTATGTTTGTTACTTTTATAATTTTGATATTGTACTAAATAAAAGCAGGTACTGCTGCCACCTGTAAGCGCATAACGACCTGCTTGATGATCTCTGGATCGAAAAATACTTATTTTACTTTTGTGCAGAGGAAAGATTTTTTTGTGATTCAGATTTCGTGTTTTTGCTCGAAGATGCATCCCATCGTGGAAAACCACTTTTTTGTATTCCTTATATCCCAATGATTGGACAGACAGATCGATTATATCGAAAAAGTGTTCATATGTAATGAAAAAAATTAAATATGTGAGTGAATTTTTACAGGCAAGAGGATATTGTCGATAAGTCAGAGAGCATCTTTGTTTTTTTTTGTTTGGTGAAATAAAAATAATGATTTATTATTTGTTTTTATTAATTGTAGAGAATTATAGTAATAATATAATAAAACAATGCAATACAGGAGAAAATTTATTTTATTGAAATTGAGCAAACTTGTCAATTTCAACCGATTTTGTAGAATGACAATTTTCTGGAAATAATTCGGATTTATGAAAATTACTTTTAAGGAGATTAGAAAGTGTAATCTGGAAAATTTGTTAAAATCTTCACTTTATTATATTTGTAGAGCAAGAAATGTATGTTTGTTACTTTTATAATTTTGATATTGTACTAAATAAAAGCAGGTACTGCTGCCACCTGTAAGCGCATAACGACCTGCTTGATGATCTCTGGATCGAAAAATACTTATTTTACTTTTGTGCAGAGGAAAGATTTTTTTGTGATTCAGATTTCGTGTTTTTGCTCGAAGATGCATCCCATCGTGGAAAACCACTTTTTTTTTGTATTCCTTATATCCCAATGATTGGACAGACAGATCGATTATATCGAAAAAGTGTTCATATGTAATGAAAAAAATTAAATATGTGAGTGAATTTTTACAGGCAAGAGGATATTGTCGATAAGTCAGAGAGCATTTTTGTGTTTTTTTGTTTGGTGAAATAAAAATAATGATTTTTTATTTGTTGTTATTAATTGTAGAGAAACATAGTAATAATATAATAAAATAATGCAATATAGGGGAAAATTTATTTTATTGAAATTGAGCAAACTTGTCAATTTTAACCGATTTTGTAGAATGACAAATTTCTGAAAATAATTCGGATGTATGAAATGTACTTTTTAGGAGATTAGAAAGTGTAATCTGGAAAATTTGTTGAAATGTCCAGTTTATCATATTTGTAGACCAAGAAATGTATGTTTGTTACTTTTATAATATTGATATTGTACTAAATAAAAGCAGGTACTGCTGCCACCTGTAGGCGCATAACGACCTGCTTGATAATCTCTAAAGCGAAAAATACTTATTTTACTTTTGTGCAGAGGAAAGAATTTTTTGTGATTCAGATTTCGTGTTTTTGCTCGAAGATGCATCCCATCGTGGAAAACCACTTTTTTGTATTCCTTATATCCCAATGATTGGACAGACAGATCGATTATATCGAAAAAGTGTTCATATGTAATGAAAAAAATTAAATATGTGAGTGAATTTTTATAGGCAAGAGGATATTGTCGATAAGTCAGAGAGCATCTTTGTGTTTTTTTGTTTGGTGAAATAAAAATAATGATTTTTTATTTGTTGTTATTAATTGTAGAGAAACATAGTAATAATATAATAAAATAATGCAATATAGGAGAAAATTTATTTTATTGAAATTGAGCAAACTTGTCAATTTCAACCGATTTTGTAGAATGACAATTTTCTGGAAATAATTCGGATGTATGAAAATTACTTTTAAGGAGATTAGAAAGTGTAATCTGGAAAATTTGTTAAAATCTTCACTTTATTATATTTGTAGAGCAAGAAATGTATGTTTGTTACTTTTATAATTTTGATATTGTACTAAATAAAAGCAGGTACTGCTGCCACCTGTAGGCGCATAACGACCTGCTTGATGATCTCTGGATCGAAAAATACTTATTGTACTTTTGTGCAGAGGAAAGATTTTTTTGTGATTCAGATTTCGTGTTTTTGCACGAAGATGCATGCTATCGTGGAAAACCACTTTTTTTTTGTATTCCTTATATCCCAATGATTGGACAGACAGATCGATTATATCGAAAAAGTGTTCATATGTAATGAAAAAAATTAAATATGTGAGTGAATTTTTACAGGCAAGAGGATATTGTCGATAAGTCAGAGAGCATCTTTGTGTTTTTTTATTTGGTGAAATAAAAATAATGATTTATTATTTGTTGTTATCAATTGTAGAGAAACATAGTAATAATATAATAAAATAATGCAATATAGGAGAAAATTTATTTTATTGAAATTGAGCAAACTTGTCAATTTCAACCGATTTTGTAGAATGACAATTTTCTGGAAATAATTCGGATGTATGAAAATTACTTTTAAGGAGATTAGAAAGTGTAATCTGGAAAATTTGTTAAAATCTTCACTTTATTATATTTGTAGAGCAAGAAATGTATGTTTGTTACTTTTATAATTTTGATATTGTACTAAATAAAAGCAGGTACTGCTGCCACCTGTAGGCGCATAACGACCTGCTTGATGATCTCTGGATCGAAAAATACTTATTTTACTTTTGTGCAGAGGAAAGATTTTTTTGTGATTCAGATTTCGTGTTTTTGCACGAAGATGCATGCTATCGTGGAAAACCACTTTTTTTTTGTATTCCTTATATCCCAATGATTGGACAGACAGATCGATTATATCGAAAAAGTGTTCATATGTAATGAAAAAAATTAAATATGTGAGTGAATTTTTACAGGCAAGAGGATATTGTCGATAAGTCAGAGAGCATCTTTGTGTTTTTTTATTTGGTGAAATAAAAATAATGATTTATTATTTGTTGTTATTAATTGTAGAGAAACATAGTAATAATATAATAAAATAATGCAATATAGGAGAAAATTTATTTTATTGAAATTGAGCAAACTTGTCAATTTCAACCGATTTTGTAGAATGACAATTTTCTGGAAATAATTCGGATGTATGAAAATTACTTTTAAGGAGATTAGAAAGTGTAATCTGGAAAATTTGTTAAAATCTTCACTTTATTATATTTGTAGAGCAAGAAATGTATGTTTGTTACTTTTATAATTTTGATATTGTACTAAATAAAAGCAGGTACTGCTGCCACCTGTAGGCGCATAACGACCTGCTTGATGATCTCTGGATCGAAAAATACTTATTTTACTTTTGTGCAGAGGAAAGATTTTTTTGTGATCCAGATTTCGTGTTTTTGCACGAAGATGCATGCTATCGTGGAAAACCACTTTTTTTTTGTATTCCTTATATCCCAATGATTGGACAGACAGATCGATTATATCGAAAAAGTGTTCATATGTAATGAAAAAAATTAAATATGTGAGTTAATTTTTATAGGCAAGAGGATATTGTCGATAAGTCAGAGAGCATCTTTGTGTTTTTTTGTTTGGTGAAATAAAAATAATGATTTTTTATTTGTTGTTATTAATTGTAGAGAAACATAGTAATAATATAATAAAATAATGCAATATAGGAGAAAATTTATTTTATTGAAATTGAGCAAACTTGTCAATTTCAACCGATTTTGTAGAATGACAATTTTCTGGAAATAATTCGGATGTATGAAAATTACTTTTAAGGAGATTAGAAAGTGTAATCTGGAAAATTTGTTAAAATCTTCACTTTATTATATTTGTAGAGCAAGAAATGTATGTTTGTTACTTTTATAATTTTGATATTGTACTAAATAAAAGCAGGTACTGCTGCCACCTGTAGGCGCATAACGACCTGCTTGATGATCTCTGGATCGAAAAATACTTATTTTACTTTTGTGCAGAGGAAAGATTTTTTTGTGATTCAGATTTCGTGTTTTTGCACGAAGATGCATGCTATCGTGGAAAACCACTTTTTTTTTGTATTCCTTATATCCCAATGATTGGACAGACAGATCGATTATATCGAAAAAGTGTTCATATGTAATGAAAAAAATTAAATATGTGAGTGAATTTTTACAGGCAAGAGGATATTGTCGATAAGTCAGAGAGCATCTTTGTGTTTTTTTATTTGGTGAAATAAAAATAATGATTTATTATTTGTTGTTATTAATTGTAGAGAAACATAGTAATAATATAATAAAATAATGCAATATAGGAGAAAATTTATTTTATTGAAATTGAGCAAACTTGTCAATTTCAACCGATTTTGTAGAATGACAATTTTCTGGAAATAATTCGGATGTATGAAAATTACTTTTAAGGAGATTAGAAAGTGTAATCTGGAAAATTTGTTAAAATCTTCACTTTATTATATTTGTAGAGCAAGAAATGTATGTTTGTTACTTTTATAATTTTGATATTGTACTAAATAAAAGCAGGTACTGCTGCCACCTGTAGGCGCATAACGACCTGCTTGATGATCTCTGGATCGAAAAATACTTATTTTACTTTTGTGCAGAGGAAAGAATTTTTTGTGATTCAGATTTCGTGTTTTTGCTCGAAGATGCATCCCATCGTGGAAAACCACTTTTTTGTATTCCTTATATCCCAATGATTGGACAGACAGATCGATTATATCGAAAAAGTGTTCATATGTAATGAAAAAAATTAAATATGTGAGTGAATTTTTATAGGCAAGAGGATATTGTCGATAAGTCAGAGAGCATCTTTGTGTTTTTTTGTTTGGTGAAATAAAAATAATGATTTTTTATTTGTTGTTATTAATTGTAGAGAAACATAGTAATAATATAATAAAATAATGCAATATAGGAGAAAATTTATTTTATTGAAATTGAGTAAACTTGTCAATTTCAACCGATTTTGTAGAATGACAATTTTCTTGAAATAATTCGGATGTATGAAAATTACTTTTAAGGAGATTAGAAAGTGTAATCTGGAAAATTTGTTAAAATCTTCACTTTATTATATTTGTAGAGCAAGAAATGTATGTTTGTTACTTTTATAATTTTGATATTGTACTAAATAAAAGCAGGTACTGCTGCCACCTGTAGGCGCATAACGACCTGCTTGATGATCTCTGGATCGAAAAATACTTATTTTACTTTTGTGCAGAGGAAAGATTTTTTTGTGATTCAGATTTCGTGTTTTTGCACGAAGATGCATGCTATCGTGGAAAACCACTTTTTTTTTGTATTCCTTATATCCCAATGATTGGACAGACAGATCGATTATATCGAAAAAGTGTTCATATGTAATGAAAAAAATTAAATATGTGAGTGAATTTTTACAGGCAAGAGGATATTGTCGATAAGTCAGAGAGCATCTTTGTGTTTTTTTATTTGGTGAAATAAAAATAATGATTTATTATTTGTTTTTATTAATTGTAGAGAATTATAGTAATAATATAATAAAACAATGCAATACAGGAGAAAATTTATTTTATTGAAATTGAGCAAACTTGTCAATTTTAACCGATTTTGTAGAATGACAATTTTCTGGAAATAATTCGGATGTATGAAAATTACTTTTAAGGAGATTAGAAAGTGTAATCTGGAAAATTTGTTAAAATGTTCACTTTATTATATTTGTAGAGCAAGAAATGTATGTTTGTTACTTTTATAATGTTGATATTTTACTAAATAAAAGCAGGTACTGCTGCCACCTGTAGGAGCATAACGACCTGCTTGATGATCTCTAAAGCGAAAAATTCTTATTTTACTTTTGTGCAGAGAAAAGAATTTTTTGTGATTCAGATTTCGTGTTTTTGCTCGAAGATGCATCCCATCGTGGAAAACCACTTTTTTGTATTCCTTATATCCCAATGATTGGACAGACAGATCGATTATATCGAAAAAGTGTTCATATGTAATGAAAAAAATTAAATGTGTGAGTTAATTTTTACAGGCAAGAGGATATTGTCGATAAGTCAGAGAGCATTTTTGTTTTTTTTTGTTTGGTGAAATAAAAATAATGATTTATTATTTGTTTTTATTAATTGTAGAGAATTATAGTAATAATATAATAAAACAATGCAATACAGGAGAAAATTTATTTTATTGAAATTGAGCAAACTTGTCAATTTTAACCGATTTTGTAGAATGACAATTTTCTGAAAATAATTCGGATGTATGAAAATTACTTTTAAGGAGATTAGAAAGTGTAATCTGGAAAATTTGTTAAAATGTTCACTTTATTATATTTGTAGAGCAAGAAATGTATGTTTGTTACTTTTATAATGTTGATATTTTACTAAATAAAAGCAGGTACTGCTGCCACCTGTAGGAGCATAACGACCTGCTTGATGATCTGTGGAGCGAAAAATACTTATTTTACATTTGTGCAGAGAAAAGAATTTTTTGTGATTCAGATTTCGTGTTTTTGCTCGAAGATGCATCCCATCGTGGAAAACCACTTTTTTTTGTATTCCTTATATCCCAATGATTGGACAGACAGATCGATTATATCGAAAAAGTATTCATATGTAATGAAAAAATTAAATATGTGATTGCATTTTTACAGGCAAGAGAATATTGTAGATAAGTCAGAAAGCATATTTGTGTTTTTTTGTTTGGTGAAATAAAAATAATGATTTATTATTTGTTGTTATTAATTGTAGAGAATTATAGTAATAATATAATAAAACAATGCAATACAGGAGAAAATTTATTTTATTGAAATTGAGCAAACTTGTGAATTTTAACCGATTTTGTAGAATGACAATTTTCTGGAAATAATTCGGATGTATGAAAACTACTTTTAAGGAGATTAGAAAGTGTAATCTGGAAAATTTGTTAAAATGTCCACTTTATTATATTTGTAGAGCAAGAAATGTATGTTTGTTACTTTTATAATTTTGATATTTTACTAAATAAAAGCAGGTACTGCTGCCACCTGTATGCCCATAACGACCTGCTTGATGATCTCTGGATCGAAAAATACTTATTTTACTTTTGTGCAGAGGAAAGATTTTTTTGTGATTCAGATTTCGTGTTTTTGCACGAAGATGCATCCTATCGTGGAAAACCTCTTTTTTTTGTATTCCTTATATCCCAATGATTGGACAGTCAGATCAATTATATCGAAAAAGTGTTCATATGTAATGAAAAAAATTAAATATGTGAGTGAATTTTTACAGGCAAGAGGATATTGTCGATAAGTCAGAGAGCATCTTTGTGTTTTTTTGTTTGGTGAAATAAAAATAATGATTTATTATTTGTTGTTATTATTTGTAGAGAAACATAGTAATAATATAATAAAATAATGCAATATAGGTGAAAATTTATTTTATTGAAAATGAGCAAACTTGTCAATTTTAACCGATTTTGTAGAATGACAATTTTCTGGAAATAATTCGGATGTATGAAAACTACTTTTAAGGAGATTAGAAAGTGTAATCTGGAAAATTTGTTAAAATGTCCAGATTATTATATTTGTAGAGCAAGAAATGTATGTTTGTTACTTTTATAATTTTGATATTTTTCTATATAAAAGCAGGTACTGCTGCCACCTGTAGGCGCATAACGACCTGCTTGATGATCTGTGGAGCGAAAAATACTTATTTTACATTTGTGCAGAGAAAATAATTTTTTGTGATTCAGATTTTGTGTTTTTGCTCGAAGATGCATCCCATCGTGGAAAACCACTTTTTTTTTGTATTCCTTATATCCCAATGATTGGACAAACAGATCGATTATATCGAAAAAGTGTTCATATGTAATGAAAAAAATTAAATATGTGAGTGAATTTTTACAGGCAAGAGGATATTGTCGATAAGTCAGAAAGCATATTTGTGTTTTTTTGTTTGGTGAAATAAAAATAATGATTTATTATTTGTTGTTATTATTTGTAGAGAAACATAGTAATAATATAATAAAATAATGCAATATAGGTGAAAATTTATTTTATTGAAAATGAGCAAACTTGTCAATTTTAACCGATTTTGTAGAATGACAATTTTCTGGAAATAATTCGGATGTATGAAAACTACTTTTAAGGAGATTAGAAAGTGTAATCCGGAAAATTTGTTAAAATGTCCAGTTTCTTATATTTGTAGAGCAAGAAATGTATGTTTGTTACTTTTATAATTTTGATATTTTACTAAATAAAAGCAGGTACTGCTGACACCTGTATGCGCGTAACGACCTGCTTGATGATCTGTGGAGCGAAAAATACTTATTTTACTTTTGTGCAGAGGAAAGATTTTTTTGTGATTCAGATTTCGTGTTTTTGCACGAAGATGCATCCCATCGTGGAAAACCACTTTTTTTTGTATTCCTTATATCCCAATGATTGGACAGACAGATCGATTATATCGAAAAAGTATTCATATGTAATGAAAAAATTAAATATGTGATTGCATTTTTACAGGCAAGAGAATATTGTCGATAAGTCAGAAAGCATATTTGTGTTTTTTTGTTTGGTGAAATAAAAATAATGATTTATTATTTGTTGTTATTAATTGTAGAGAATTATAGTAATAATATAATAAAACAATGCAATACAGAAGAAAATTTATTTTATTGAAATTGAGCAAACTTGTCAATTTTAACCGATTTTGTAGAATAACAATTTTCTGAAAATAATTCGGATGTATGAAAAGTACTTTTTAGGAGATTAGAAAGAGTAATCTGGAAAATTTGTTAAAATGTCCACTTTATTATATTTGTAGAGCAAGAAATGTATGTTTGTTACTTTTATAATTTTGATATTTTACTAAATAAAAGCAGGTACTGCTGCCACCTGTATGCCCATAACGACCTGCTTGATGATCTCTGGATCGAAAAATACTTATTTTACTTTTGTGCAGAGGAAAGATTTTTTTGTGATTCAGATTTCGTGTTTTTGCACGAAGATGCATCCTATCGTGGAAAACCTCTTTTTTTTGTATTCCTTATATCCCAATGATTGGACAGTCAGATCAATTATATCGAAAAAGTGTTCATATGTAATGAAAAAAATTAAATATGTGAGTGAATTTTTACAGGCAAGAGGATATTGTCGATAAGTCAGAGAGCATCTTTGTGTTTTTTTGTTTGGTGAAATAAAAATAATGATTTATTATTTGTTGTTATTATTTGTAGAGAAACATAGTAATAATATAATAAAATAATGCAATATAGGTGAAAATTTATTTTATTGAAAATGAGCAAACTTGTCAATTTTAACCGATTTTGTAGAATGACAATTTTCTGGAAATAATTCGGATGTATGAAAACTACTTTTAAGGAGATTAGAAAGTGTAATCCGGAAAATTTGTTAAAATGTCCAGTTTCTTATATTTGTAGAGCAAGAAATGTATGTTTGTTACTTTTATAATTTTGATATTTTACTAAATAAAAGCAGGTACTGCTGACACCTGTATGCGCGTAACGACCTGCTTGATGATCTGTGGAGCGAAAAATACTTATTTTACATTTGTGCAGAGAAAAGAATTTTTTGTGATTCAGATTTCGTGTTTTTGCACGAAGATGCATCCCATCGTGGAAAACCACTTTTTTTTGTATTCCTTATATCCCAATGATTGGACAGACAGATCGATTATATCGAAAAAGTGTTCATATGTAATGAAAAAATTAAATATGTGATTGCATTTTTACAGGCAAGAGAATATTGTCGATAAGTCAGAAAGCATATTTGTGTTTTTTTTTTGGTGAAATAAAAATAATGATTTATTATTTGTTGTTATTAATTGTAGAGAATTATAGTAATAATATAATAAAACAATGCAATACAGGAGAAAATTTATTTTATTGAAATTGAGCAAACTTGTCAATTTTAACCGATTTTGTAGAATGACAATGTTCTGGAAATAATGTGAATGTATGAAAACTACTTTTAAGGAGATTAGAAAGTGTAATCTGGAAAATTTGTTAAAATGTCCAGTTTATTATATTTGTAGAGCAAGAAATGTATGTTTGTTACTTTTATAATTTTGATATTTTTCTATATAAAAGCAGGTACTGCTGCCACCTGTAGGCGCATAACGACCTGCTTGATGATCTGTGGAGCGAAAAATACTTATTTTACATTTGTGCAGAGAAAATAATTTTTTGTGATTCAGATTTTGTGTTTTTGCTCGAAGATGCATCCCATCGTGGAAAACCACTTTTTTTTTGTATTCCTTATATCCCAATGATTGGACAGACAGATCGATTATATCGAAAAAGTGTTCATATGTAATGAAAAAAATTAAATATGTGAGTGAATTTTTACAGGCAAGAGGATATTGTCGATAAGTCAGAAAGCATATTTGTGTTTTTTTGTTTGGTGAAATAAAAATAATGATTTATTATTTGTTGTTATTATTTGTAGAGAAACATAGTAATAATATAATAAAATAATGCAATATAGGTGAAAATTTATTTTATTGAAAATGAGCAAACTTGTCAATTTTAACCGATTTTGTAGAATGACAATTTTCTGGAAATAATTCGGATGTATGAAAACTACTTTTAAGGAGATTAGAAAGTGTAATCCGGAAAATTTGTTAAAATGTCCAGTTTCTTATATTTGTAGAGCAAGAAATGTATGTTTGTTACTTTTATAATTTTGATATTTTACTAAATAAAAGCAGGTACTGCTGACACCTGTATGCGCGTAACGACCTGCTTGATGATCTGTGGAGCGAAAAATACTTATTTTACTTTTGTGCAGAGGAAAGATTTTTTTGTGATTCAGATTTCGTGTTTTTGCACGAAGATGCATCCCATCGTGGAAAACCACTTTTTTTTGTATTTCTTATATCCCAATGATTGGACAGACAGATCGATTATATCGAAAAAGTATTCATATGTAATGAAAAAATTAAATATGTGATTGCATTTTTACAGGCAAGAGAATATTGTCGATAAGTCAGAAAGCATATTTGTGTTTTTTTGTTTGGTGAAATAAAAATAATGATTTATTATTTGTTGTTATTAATTGTAGAGAATTATAGTAATAATATAATAAAACAATGCAATACAGCAGAAAATTTATTTTATTGAAATTGAGCAAACTTGTCAATTTTAACCGATTTTGTAGAATGAGAATTTTCTGGAAATAATTCGAATGTATGAAAACTACTTTTAAGGAGATTAGAAAGTGTAATCTGGAAAATTTGTTAAAATGTCCAGTTTATTATATTTGTAGAGCAAGAAATGTATGTTTGTTACTTTTATAATTTTGATATTTTTCTAAATAAAAGCAGGTACTGCTGCCACCTGTATGCGCGTAACGACCTGCTTGATGATCTGTGGAGCGAAAAATACTTATTTTACATTTGTGCAGAGAAAATAATTTTTTGTGATTCAGATTTCGTGTTTTTGCTCGAAGATGCATCCCATCGTGGAAAACCACTTTTTTTTTGTATTCCTTATATCCCAATGATTGGACAAACAGATCGATTATATCGAAAAAGTGTTCATATGTAATGAAAAAAATTAAATGTGTGAGTGAATTTTTACAGGCAAGAGATATCCTCTTGCCTGTAAAAGTCAGAAAGCATATTTGTGTTTTTTTGTTTGGTGAAATAAAAATAATGATTTATTATTTGTTGTTATTAATTGTAGAGAAACATAGTAATAATATAATAAAAATAATGCAATATAGGTGAAAATTTATTTTATTGAAAATGAGCAAACTTGTCAATTTTAACCGATTTTGTAGAATGACAATTTTCTGAAAATAATTCGGATGTATGAAAAGTACTTTTTAGGAGATTAGAAAGAGTAATCTGGAAAATTTGTTTAAATGTCCACTTTATTATATTTGTAGAGCAAGAAATGTATGTTTGTTACTTTTATAATTTTGATATTTTACTAAATAAAAGCAGGTACTGCTGCCACCTGTATGCGCATAACGACCTGCTTGATGATCTCTGGATCGAAAAATACTTATTTTACTTTTCTGCAGAGGAAAGATTTTTTTGTGATTCAGATTTCGTGTTTTTGCACGAAGATGCATCCCATCGTGGAAAACCACTTTTTTTTGTATTCCTTATATCCCAATGATTGGACAGACAGATCGATTATATCGAAAAAGTATTCATATGTAATAAAAAATTAAATATGTGATTGCATTTTTACAGGCAAGAGAATATTGACGATAAGTCAGAAAGCATATTTGTGTTTTTTTGTTTGGTGAAATAAAAATAATGATTTATTATTTGTTGTTATTAATTGTAGAGAATTATAGTAATAATATAATAAAATAATGCAATATAGGTGAAAATTTATTTTATTGAAAATGAGCAAACTTGTCAATTTTAACCGATTTTGTAGAATGACAATTTTCTGAAAATAATTCGGATGTATGAAATGTACTTTTTAGGACATTAGAAAGTGTAATCTGAAAAATTTGTTGAAATGTCCAGTTTATCATATTTGTAGAGCAAGAAATGTATGTTTGTTACTTTTATAATTTTGATATTGTACTAAATAAAAGCAGGTACTGCTGGCACCTGTATGCCCATAACGACCTGCTTGATGATCTCTGGATCGAAAAATACTTATTTTACTTTTGTGCAGAGGAAAGAATTTTTTGTGATTCAGATTTCGTGTTTTTGCACGAAGATGCATCCTATCGTGGAAAACCTTTTTTTTTTGTATTCCTTATATCCCAATGATTGGACAGTCAGATCAATTATATCGAAAAAGTGTTCATATGTAATGAAAAAAATTAAATATGTGAGTGAATTTTTACAGGCAAGAGGATATTGTCGATAAGTCAGAGAGCATTTTTGTGTTTTTTTGTTTGGTGAAATAAAAATAATGATTTATTATTTGTTTTTATTAATTGTAGAGAATTATAGTAATAATATAATAAAACAATGCAATACAGGAGAAAATTTATTTTATTGAAATTGAGCAAACTTGTCAATTTTAACCGATTTTGTAGAATGACAATTTTCTGGAAATAATTCGGATGTATGAAAACTACTTTTAAGGAGATTAGAAAGTGTAATCTGGAAAATTTGTTAAAATGTTCACTTTATTATATTTGTAGAGCAAGAAATGTATGTTTGTTACTTTTATAATTTTGATATTTTACTAAATAAAAGCAGGTACTGCTGCCACCTGTAGGCGCATAACGACCTGCTTGATGATCTCTAAAGCGAAAAATTCTTATTTTACTTTTGTGCAGAGAAAAGAATTTTTTGTCATTCAGATTTCGTGTTTTTGCTCGAAGATGCATCCCATCGTGGAAAACCACTTTTTTGTATTCCTTATATCCCAATGATTGGACAGACAGATCGATTATATTGAAAAAGTGTTCATATGTAATGAAAAAAATTAAATATGTGAGTGAATTTTTACAGGCAAGAGGATATTGTCGATAAGTCAGAGAGCATCTTTGTGTTTTTTTGTTTGGCGAAATAAAAATAATGATTTTTTATTTGTTGTTATTAATTGTAGAGAAACATAGTAATAATATAATAAAATAATGCAATATAGGAGAAAATTTATTTTATTGAAATTGAGCAAACTTGTCAATTTTAACCGATTTTGTAGAATGACAATTTTCTGGAAATAATTCGGATGTATGAAAACTACTTTTAAGGAGATTAGAAAGTGTAATCTGGAAAATTTGTTAAAATGTCCAGTTTATTATATTTGTAGAGCAAGAAATGTATGTTTGTTACTTTTATAATTTTGATATTGTACTAAATAAAAGCAGGTACTGCTGCCACCTGTAGGCGCATAACGACCTGCTTGATGATCTCTAAAGCGAAAAATTCTTATTTTACTTTTGTGCAGAGGAAAGATTTTTTTGTGATTCAGATTTCGTGTTTTTGCACGAAGATGCATGCTATCGTGGAAAACCACTTTTTTTTTGTATTCCTTATATCCCACTGATTGGACAGACAGATCGATTATATCGAAAAAGTGTTCATATGTAATAAAAAAAATTAAATATGTGAGTGAATTTTTACAGGCAAGAGGATATTGTCGATAAGTCAGAGAGCATCTTTGTGTTTTTTTGTTTGGTGAAATAAAAATAATGATTTATTATTTGTTTTTATTAATTGTAGAGAATTATAGTAATAATATAATAAAACAATGCAATACAGAAGAAAATTTATTTTATTGAAATTGAGCAAACTTGTCAATTTTAACCGATTTTGTAGAATGAAAAATTTCTGAAAATAATTCGGATGTATGAAAACTACTTTTAAGGAGATTAGAAATTGTAATCTGGAAAATTTGTTAAAATGTCCAGTTTATTATATTTGTAGAGCAAGAAATGTATGTTTGTTACTTTTATAATTTTGATATTTTACTAAATAAAAGCAGGTACTGCTGCCACCTGTATGCGCATAACGACCTGCTTGATGATCTCTGGATCGAAAAATACTTATTTTACTTTTCTGCAGAGGAAAGATTTTTTTGTGATTCAGATTTCGTGTTTTTGCACGAAGATGCATGCTATCGTGGAAAACCACTTTTTTTTTGTATTCCTTATATCCCACTGATTGGACAGACAGATCGATTATATCGAAAAAGTGTTCATATGTAATGAAAAAAATTAAATATGTGAGTGAATTTTTACAGGCAAGAGAATATTGTCGATAAGTCAGAAAGCATATTTGTGTTTTTTTGTTTGGTGAAATAAAAATAATGATTTATTATTTGTTGTTATTAATTGTAGAGAAACATAGTAATAATATAATAAAATAATGCAATATAGGTGAAAATTTATTTTATTGAAAATGAGCAAACTTGTCAATTTTAACCGATTTTGTAGAATGACAATTTTCTGAAAATAATTCGGATGTATGAAAAGTACTTTTTAGGAGATTAGAAAGAGTAATCTGGAAAATTTGTTAAAATGTCCACTTTATTATATTTGTAGAGCAAGAAATGTATGTTTGTTACTTTTATAATTTTGATATTTTACTAAATAAAAGCAGGTACTGCTGCCACCTGTATGCGCATAACGACCTGCTTCATGATCTCTGGATCGAAAAATACTTATTTTACTTTTCTGCAGAGGAAAGATTTTTTTGTGATTCAGATTTCGTGTTTTTGCACGAAGATGCATCCCATCGTGGAAAACCACTTTTTTTTGTATTCCTTATATCCCAATGATTGGACAGACAGATCGATTATATCGAAAAAGTATTCATATGTTATGAAAAAATTAAATATGTGATTGCATTTTTACAGGCAAGAGGATATTGTCGATAAGTCAGAAAGCATATTTGTGTTTTTTTGTTTGGTGAAATAAAAATAATGATTTATTATTTGTTGTTATTAATTGTAGAGAAACATAGTAATAATATAATAAAATAATGCAATATAGGTAAAAATTTATTTTATTGAAAATGAGCAAACTTGTCAATTTTAACCGATTTTGTAGAATGACAATTTTCTGAAAATAATTCGGATGTATGAAAAGTACTTTTTAGGAGATTAGAAAGAGTAATCTGGAAAATTTGTTAAAATGTCCACTTTATTATATTTGTAGAGCAAGAAATGTATGTTTGTTACTTTTATAATTTTGATATTTTACTAAATAAAAGCAGGTACTGCTGCCACCTGTATGCGCGTAACGACCTGCTTGATGATCTGTGGAGCGAAAAATACTTATTTTACATTTGTGCAGAGAAAAGAATTTTTTGTGATTCAGATTTCGTGTTTTTGCTCGAAGATGCATCCCATCGTGAAAAACCACTTTTTTTTTGTATTCCTTATATCCCAATGATTCGAAAAACAGATCGATTATATCGAAAAAGTGTTCATATGTAATGAAAAAAATTAAATATGTGAGTGAATTTTTACAGGCAAGAGGATATTGTCGATAAGTCAGAAAGCATATTTGTGTTTTTTTGTTTGGTGAAATAAAAATAATGATTTATTATTTGTTGTTATTAATTGTAGAGAAACATAGTAATAATATAATAAAATAATGCAATATAGGTAAAAATTTATTTTATTGAAAATGAGCAAACTTGTCAATTTTAACCGATTTTGTAGAATGACAATTTTCTGAAAATAATTCGGATGTATGAAAAGTACTTTTTAGGAGATTAGAAAGAGTAATCTGGAAAATTTGTTAAAATGTCCACTTTATTATATTTGTAGAGCAAGAAATGTATGTTTGTTACTTTTATAATTTTGATATTTTACTAAATAAAAGCAGGTACTGCTGCCACCTGTATGCGCGTAACGACCTGCTTGATGATCTGTGGAGCGAAAAATACTTATTTTACATTTGTGCAGAGAAAAGAAATTTTTGTGATTCAGATTTCGTGTTTTTGCTCGAAGATGCATCCCATCGTGGAAAACCACTTTTTTTTTGTATTCCTTATATCCCAATGATTGGAAAAACAGATCGATTATATCGAAAAAGTGTTCATATGTAATGAAAAAAATTAAATATGTGAGTGAATTTTTACAGGCAAGAGGATATTGTCGATAAGTCAGAGAGCATCTTTGTGTTTTTTTGTTTGGTGAAATAAAAATAATGATTTATTATTTGTTTTTATTAATTGTAGAGAATTATATTAATAATATAATAAAACAATGCAATACAGGAGAAAATTTATTTTATTGAAATTGAGCAAACTTGTCAATTTTAACCGATTTTGTAGAATGACATTTTTCTGGAAATAATTCGAATGTATGAAAACTACTTTTAAGGAGATTAGAAAGTGTAATCTGGAAAATTTGTTAAAATGTTCACTTTATTATATTTGTAGAGCAAGAAATGTATGTTTGTTACTTTTATAATTTTGATATTTTACTAAATAAAAGCAGGTACTGCTGCCACCTGTAGGCGCATAACGACCTGCTTGATGATCTCTAAAGCGAAAAATTCTTATTTTACTTTTGTGCAGAGGAAAGATTTTTTTGTGATTCAGATTTCGTGTTTTTGCACGAAGATGCATGCTATCGTGGAAAACCACTTTTGTTTTGTATTCCTTATATCCCACTGATTGGACAGACAGATCGATTATATCGAAAAAGTGTTCATATGTAATGAAAAAAATTAAATATGTGAGTGAATTTTTACAGGCAAGAGGATATTGTCGATAAGTCAGAGAGCATCTTTGTGTTTTTTTGTTTGGTGAAATAAAAATAATGATTTATTATTTGTTTTTATTAATTGTAGAGAATTATAGTAATAATATAATAAAACAATGCAATACAGGAGAAAATTTATTTTATTGAAATTGAGCAAACTTGTCAATTTTAACCGATTTTGTAGAATGACAATTTTCTGGAAATAATTCGTATGTATGAAAACTACTTTTAAGGAGATTAGAAAGAGTAATCTGGAAAATTTGTTAAAATGTCCAGTTTATTATATTTGTAGAGCAAGAAATGTATGTTTGTTACTTTTATAATTTTGATTTTTTTCTAAATAAAAGCAGGTACTGCTGCCACCTGTAGGCGCATAACGACCTGCTTGATGATCTCTGGATCGAAAAATACTTATTTTACTTTTGTGCAGAGGAAAGATTTTTTTGTGATTCAGATTTCGTGTTTTTGCACGAAGATGCATCCCATCGTGGAAAACCACTTTTTTTTGTATTCCTTATATCCCAATGATTGGACAGACAGATCGATTATATCGAAAAAGTATTCATATGTAATGAAAAAATTAAATATGTGATTGCATTTTTACAGGCAAGAGAATATTGTCGATAAGTCAGAAAGCATATTTGTGTTTTTTTGTTTGGTGAAATAAAAATAATGATTTATTATTTGTTGTTATTAATTGTAGAGAATTATAGTAATAATATAATAAAACAATGCAATACAGGAAAAAATTTATTTTATTGAAATTGAGCAAACTTGTCAATTTTAACCGATTTTGTAGAATGACAATTTTCTGGAAATAATTCGAATGTATGAAAACTACTTTTAAGGAGATTAGAAAGTGTAATCTGGAAAATTTGTTAAAATGTCCAGTTTATTATATTTGTAGAGCAAGAAATGTATGTTTGTTACTTTTATAATTTTGATATTTTTCTAAATAAAAGCAGGTACTGCTGCCACCTGTAGGCGCATAACGACCTGCTTGATGATCTCTGGATCGAAAAATACTTATTTTACTTTTGTGCAGAGGAAAGATTTTTTTGTGATTCAGATTTCGTGTTTTTGCACGAAGATGCATCCCATCGTGGAAAACCACTTTTTTTTGTATTCCTTATATCCCAATGATTGGACAGACAGATCGATTATATCGAAAAAGTATTCATATGTAATGAAAAAATTAAATATGTGATTGCATTTTTACAGGCAAGAGAATATTGTCGATAAGTCAGAAAGCATATTTGTGTTTTTTTGTTTGGTGAAATAAAAATAATGATTTATTATTTGTTGTTATTAATTGTAGAGAATTATAGTAATAATATAATAAAACAATGCAATACAGGAGAAAATTTATTTTATTGAAATTGAGCAAACTTGTCAATTTTAACCGATTTTGTAGAATGACAATTTTCTGGAAATAATTCGAATGTATGAAAACTACTTTTAAGGAGATTAGAAAGTGTAATCTGGAAAATTTGTTAAAATGTCCAGTTTATTATATTTGTAGAGCAAGAAATGTATGTTTGTTACTTTTATAATTTTGATATTTTTCTAAATAAAAGCAGGTACTGCTGCCACCTGTAGGCGCATAACGACCTGCTTGATGATCTCTGGATCGAAAAATACTTATTTTACTTTTGTGCAGAGGAAAGATTTTTTTGTGATTCAGATTTCGTGTTTTTGCACGAAGATGCATCCCATCGTGGAAAACCACTTTTTTTTGTATTCCTTATATCCCAATGATTGGACAGACAGATCGATTATATCGAAAAAGTATTCATATGTAATGAAAAAATTAAATATGTGATTGCATTTTTACAGGCAAGAGAATATTGTCGATAAGTCAGAAAGCATATTTGTGTTTTTTTGTTTGGTGAAATAAAAATAATGATTTATTATTTTTTGTTATTAATTGTAGAGAATTATAGTAATAATATAATAAAACAATGCAATACAGGAGAAAATTTATTTTATTGAAATTGAGCAAACTTGTCAATTTTAACCGATTTTGTAGAATGACAATTTTCTGGAAATAATTCGAATGTATGAAAACTACTTTTAAGGAGATTAGAAAGTGTAATCTGGAAAATTTGTTAAAATGTCCAGTTTATTATATTTGTAGAGCAAGAAATGTATGTTTGTTACTTTTATAATTTTGATATTTTACTAAATAAAAGCAGGTACTGCTGCCACCTGTATGCGCGTAACGACCTGCTTGATGATCTGTGGAGCGAAAAATACTTATTTTACATTTGTGCAGAGAAAAGAATTTTTTGTGATTCAGATTTCGTGTTTTTGCTCGAAGATGCATCCCATCGTGGAAAACCTTTTCTTTTTTGTATTCCTTATATCCCAATGATTGGACAAACAGATCGATTATATCGAAAAAGTGTTCATATGTAATGAAAAAAATTAAATATGTGAGTGAATTTTTACAGGCAAGAGGATATTGTCGATAAGTCAGAAAGCATATTTGTGTTTTTTTGTTTGGTGAAATAAAAATAATGATTTATTATTTGTTGTTATTAATTGTAGAGAAACATAGTAATAATATAATAAAATAATGCAATATAGGTGAAAATTTATTTTATTGAAATTGAGCAAACTTGTCAATTTTAACCGATTTTGTAGAATGACATTTTTCTGGAAATAATTCGAATGTATGAAAACTACTTTTAAGGAGATTAGAAAGTGTAATCTGGAAAATTTGTTAAAATGTTCACTTTATTATATTTGTAGAGCAAGAAATGTATGTTTGTTACTTTTATAATTTTGATATTTTACTAAATAAAAGCAGGTACTGCTGCCACCTGTAGGCGCATAACGACCTGCTTGATGATCTCTAAAGCGAAAAATTCTTATTTTACTTTTGTGCAGAAAAAAGAATTTTTTGTGATTCAGATTTCGTGTTTTTGCTCGAAGATGCATCCCATCGTGGAAAACCACTTTTTTGTATTCCTTATATCCCAATGATTGGACAGACAGATCGATTATATTGAAAAAGTGTTCATATGTAATGAAAAAAATTAAATATGTGAGTGAATTTTTACAGGCAAGAGGATATTGTCGGTAAGTCAGAGAGCATCTTTGTGTTTTTTTGTTTGGTGAAATAAAAATAATGATTTTTTATTTGTTGTTATTAATTGTAGAGAAACATAGTAATAATATAATAAAATAATGCAATATAGGTGAAAATTTATTTTATTGAAAATGAGCAAACTTGTCAATTTTAACCGATTTTGTAGAATGACAATTTTCTGAAAATAATTCGGATGTATGAAATGTACTTTTTAGGACATTAGAAAGTGTAATCTGGAAAATTTGTTGAAATGTCCTGTTTATTATATTTGTAGAGCAAGAAATGTATGTTTGTTACTTTTATAATTTTTATATTGTACTAAATAAAAGCAGGTACTGCTGCCACCTGTAGGCGCATAACGACCTGCTTGATGATCTCTAAAGCGAAAAATTCTTATTTTACTTTTGTGCAGAGGAAAGATTTTTTTGTGATTCAGATTTCGTGTTTTTGCACGAAGATGCATGCTATCGTGGAAAACCACTTTTTTTTTGTATTCCTTATATCCCACTGATTGGACAGACAGATCGATTATATCGAAAAAGTGTTCATATGTAATGAAAAAAATTAAATATGTGAGTGAATTTTTACAGGCAAGAGGATATTGTCGATAAGTCAGAAAGCATATTTGTGTTTTTTTGTTTGGTGAAATAAAAATAATGATTTATTATTTGTTGTTATTAATTGTAGAGAATTATAGTAATAATATAATAAAACAATGCAATACAGGAGAAAATTTATTTTATTGAAATTGAGCAAACTTGTCAATTTTAACCGATTTTGTAGAATGACAATTTTCTGGAAATAATTCGTATGTATGAAAACTACT
This sequence comes from Ganaspis brasiliensis, assembly GCA_037103525.1. NCBI lineage: Eukaryota > Metazoa > Arthropoda > Insecta > Hymenoptera > Figitidae > Ganaspis > Ganaspis brasiliensis. Next base: position 979,134 of record JAZKLR010000113.1, read on the forward strand.
TTTAAGGAGATTAGAAAGAGTAATCTGGAAAATTTGTTAAAATGTCCAGTTTATTATATTTGTAGAGCAAGAAATGTATGTTTGTTACTTTTATAATTTTGATATTTTTCTAAATAAAAGCAGGTACTGCTGCCACCTGTAGGCGCATAACGACCTGCTTGATGATCTCTGGATCGAAAAATACTTATTTTACTTTTGTGCAGAGGAAAGATTTTTTTGTGATTCAGATTTCGTGTTTTTGCAGGAAGATGCATCCCATCGTGGAAAACCACTTTTTTTTGTATTCCTTATATCCCAATGATTGGACAGACAGATCGATTATATCGAAAAAGTGTTCATATGTAATGAAAAAAATTAAATATGTGAGTGAATTTTTACAGGCAAGAGGATATTGTCGATAAGTCACAAAGCATATTTGTGTTTTTTTGTTTGGTGAAATGAAAATAATGATTTATTATTTGCTGTTATTAATTGTAGAGAGACATAGTAATAATATAATAAAATAATGCAATATAGGGGAAAATTTATTTTATTGAAATTGAGCAAACTTGTCAATTTTAACCGATTTTGTAGAATGACAATTTTCTGAAAATAATTCGGATGTATGAAATGTACTTTTTAGGAGATTAGAAAGAGTAATCTGGAAAATTTGTTAAAATGTCCAGTTTATTATATTTGTAGAGCAAGAAATGTATGTTTGTTACTTTTATAATTTTGATATTTTACTAAATAAAAGCAGGTACTGCTGCCACCTGTATGCGCATTACGACCTGCTTGATGATCTCTGGATCGAAAAATACTTATTTTACTTTTGTGCAGAGGAAAGATTTTTTTGTGATTCAGATTTCGTGTTTTTGCAGGAAGATGCATCCCATCGTGGAAAACCACTTTTTTGTATTCCTTATATCCCAATGATTGGACAGACAGATCGATTATATCGAAAAAGTGCTCATATGTAATGAAAAAATTAAATATGTGATTGCATTTTTACAGGCAAGAGAATATTGTCGAAAAGTCAGAAAGCATATTTGTGTTTTTTTGTTCGGTGAAATAAAAATAATGATTTATAATTTGTTGTTATTAATTGTAGAGAAACATAGTAATAATATAATAAAATAATGCAATATAGGGGAAAATTTATTTTATTGAAATTAAGCAAACTTGTCAATTTTAACCGATTTTGTAGAATGACAATTTTCTGGAAATAATTCGGATGTATGAAAACTACTTTTAAGGAGATTAGAAAGTGTAATCTGGAAAATTTGTTAAAATGTCCAGTTTATTATATTTGTAGAGCAAGAAATGTATGTTTGTTACGTTTATAATTTTGATATTTTACTAAATAAAAGCAGGTACTGCTGCCACCTGTATGCGCATTACGACCTGCTTGATGATCTCTGGATCGAAAAATACTTATTTTACTTTTGTGCAGAGGAAAGATTTTTTTGTGATTCAGATTTCGTGTTTTTGCAGGAAGATGCATCCCATCGTGGAAAACCACTTTTTTTTGTATTCCTTATATCCCATCGATTGGACAGACAGATCGATTATATCGAAAAAGTGTTCATATGTAATGAAAAAAATTAAATATGTGAGTGAATTTTTACAGGCAAGAGGATATTGTCGATAAGTCACAAAGCATATTTGTGTTTTTTTGTTTGGTGAAATGAAAATAATGATTTATTATTTGCTGTTATTAATTGTAGAGAGACATAGTAATAATATAATAAAATAATGCAATATAGGGGAAAATTTATTTTATTGAAATTGAGCAAACTTGTCAATTTTAACCGATTTTGTAGAATGACAATTTTCTGAAAATAATTCGGATGTATGAAATGTACTTTTTAGGAGATTAGAAAGAGTAATCTGGAAAATTTGTTAAAATGTCCAGTTTATTATATTTGTAGAGCAAGAAATGTATGTTTGTTACTTTTATAATTTTGATATTTTACTAAATAAAAGCAGGTACTGCTGCCACCTGTATGCGCATTACGACCTGCTTGATGATCTCTGGATCGAAAAATACTTATTTTACTTTTGTGCAGAGGAAAGATTTTTTTGTGATTCAGATTTCGTGTTTTTGCAGGAAGATGCATCCCATCGTGGAAAACCACTTTTTTTTGTATTCCTTATATCCCAATGATTGGACAGACAGATCGATTATATCGAAAAAGTGCTCATATGTAATGAAAAAATTAAATATGTGATTGCATTTTTACAGGCAAGAGAATATTGTCGAAAAGTCAGAAAGCATATTTGTGTTTTTTTGTTCGGTGAAATAAAAATAATGATTTATAATTTGTTGTTATTAATTGTAGAGAAACATAGTAATAATATAATAAAATAATGCAATATAGGGGAAAATTTATTTTATTGAAATTAAGCAAACTTGTCAATTTTAACCGATTTTGTAGAATGACAATTTTCTGGAAATAATTCGGATGTATGAAAACTACTTTTAAGGAGATTAGAAAGTGTAATCTGGAAAATTTGTTAAAATGTCCAGTTTATTATATTTGTAGAGCAAGAAATGTATGTTTGTTACGTTTATAATTTTGATATTTTACTAAATAAAAGCAGGTACTGCTGCCACCTGTATGCGCATTACGACCTGCTTGATGATCTCTGGATCGAAAAATACTTATTTTACTTTTGTGCAGAGGAAAGATTTTTTTGTGATTCAGATTTCGTGTTTTTGCACGAAGATGCATCCCATCGTGGAAAACCACTTTTTTTTGTATTCCTTATATCCCATCGATTGGACAGACAGATCGATTATATCGAAAAAGTGTTCATATGTAATGAAAAAATTAAATATGTGATTGCATTTTTACAGGCAAGAGAATATTGTCGATAAGTCAGAAAGCATATTTGTGTTTTTTTGTTTGGTGAAATAAAAATAATGATTTATTATTCGTTGTTATTAATTGTAAAGAATTATAGTAATAATATAATAAAACAATGCAATACAGGAGAAAATTTATTTTATTGAAATTGAGCAAACTTGTCAATTTTAACCGATTTTGTAGAATGACAATTTTCTGGAAATAATTCGGATGTATGAAAAGTACTTTTTAAGAGATTAGAAAGTGTAATCTGGAAGATTTGTTAAAATGTCCAGTTTATTATATTTGTAGAGCACGAAATGTATGTTTGTTACTTTTATAATTTTTATATTTTACTAAATAAAAGCAGGTACTGATGCCACCTGTATGCGCGTAACGACCTGCTTGATGATCTGTGGAGCGAAAAATACTTATTTTACATTTGTGCAGAGAAAAGAATTTTTTGTGATTTAGATTTCGTGTTTTTGCTCGAAGATGTATCCCATCGTGGAAAACCACTTTTTTTTGTATTCCTTATATCCCAATGATTGGACAGACAGATCGATTATATCGAAAAAGTGTTCATATGTAATGAAAAAAATTAAATATGTGAGTGAATTTTTACAGGCAAGAGGATATTGTCGATAAGTCACAAAGCTTATTTGTGTTTTTTTGTTTGGTGAAATGAAAATAATGATTTATTATTTGCTGTTATTAATTGTAGAGAGACATAGTAATAATATAATAAAATAATGCAATATAGGGGAAAATTTATTTTATTGAAATTAAGCAAACTTGTCAATTTTAACCGATTTTGTAGAATGACAATTTTCTGGAAATAATTCGGATGTATGAAAACTACTTTTAAGGAGATTAGAAAGTGTAATCTGGAAAATTTGTTAAAATGTCCAGTTTATTATATTTGTAGAGCAAGAAATGTATGTTTGTTACGTTTATAATTTTGATATTTTACTAAATAAAAGCAGGTACTGCTGCCACCTGTATGCGCATTACGACCTGCTTGATGATCTCTGGATCGAAAAATACTTATTTTACTTTTGTGCAGAGGAAAGATTTTTTTGTGATTCAGATTTCGTGTTTTTGCACGAAGATGCATCCCATCGTGGAAAACCACTTTTTTTTGTATTCCTTATATCCCATCGATTGGACAGACAGATCGATTATATCGAAAAAGTGTTCATATGTAATGAAAAAATTAAATATGTGATTGCATTTTTACAGGCAAGAGAATATTGTCGATAAGTCAGAAAGCATATTTGTGTTTTTTTGTTTGGTGAAATAAAAATAATGATTTATTATTTGTTGTTATTAATTGTAGAGAATTATAGTAATAATATAATAAAACAATGCAATACAGGAGAAAATTTATTTTATTGAAATTGAGCAAACTTGTCAATTTTAACCGATTTTGTAGAATGACAATTTTCTGGAAATAATTCGGATGTATGAAAAGTACTTTTTAAGAGATTAGAAAGTGTAATCTGGAAGATTTGTTAAAATGTCCAGTTTATTATATTTGTAGAGCACGAAATGTATGTTTGTTACTTTTATAATTTTTATATTTTACTAAATAAAAGCAGGTACTGCTGCCACCTGTATGCGCGTAACGACCTGCTTGATGATCTGTGGAGCGAAAAATACTTATTTTACATTTGTGCAGAGAAAAGAATTTTTTGTGATTTAGATTTCGTGTTTTTGCTCGAAGATGCATCCCATCGTGGAAAACCACTTTTTTTTGTATTCCTTATATCCCAATGATTGGACAGACAGATCGATTATATCGAAAAAGTGTTCATATGTAATGAAAAAAATTAAATATGTGAGTGAATTTTTACAGGCAAGAGGATATTGTCGATAAGTCAGAAAGCATATTTGTGTTTTTTTGTTTGGTGAAATAAAAATAATGATTTATTATTTGCTGTTATTAATTGTAGAGAGACATAGTAATAATATAATAAAATAATGCAATATAGGGGAAAATTTATTTTATTGAAATTAAGCAAACTTGTCAATTTTAACCGATTTTGTAGAATGACAATTTTCTGGAAATAATTCGGATGTATGAAAACTACTTTTAAGGAGATTAGAAAGTGTAATCTGGAAAATTTGTTAAAATGTCCAGTTTATTATATTTGTAGAGCAAGAAATGTATGTTTGTTACGTTTATAATTTTGATATTTTACTAAATAAAAGCAGGTACTGCTGCCACCTGTATGCGCATTACGACCTGCTTGATGATCTCTGGATCGAAAAATACTTATTTTACTTTTGTGCAGAGGAAAGATTTTTTTGTGATTCAGATTTCGTGTTTTTGCTCGAAGATGCATCCCATCGTGGAAAACCATTTTTTTTTGTATTCCTTATATCCCAATGATTGGACAGACAGATCGATTATATCGAAACAGTGTTCATATGTAATGAAAAAAATTAAATATGTGAGTGAATTTTTACAGGCAAGAGAATATTGTCGATAAGTCAGAAAGCATATTTGTGTTTTTTTGTTTGGTGAAATAAAAATAATGATTTATTATTTGTTGTTATTAATTGTAGAGAATTATAGTATTAATATAATAAAACAATGCAATACAGGAGAAAATTTATTTTATTGAAATTGGGCAAACTTGTCAATTTTAACCGATTTTGTAGAATGACAATTTTCTGGAAATAATTCGGATGTATGAAAACTACTTTTAAGAAGATTAGAAAGAGTAATCTGGAAAAATTGTTAAAATGTCCAGTTTATTATATTTGTAGAGCAAGAAATGTATGTTTGTTACTTTTATAATTTTGATATTCTACTAAATAAAAGCAGGTACTGCTGCCACCTGTATGCGCATTACGACCTGCTTGATGATCTCTAAAGCGAAAAATTCTTATTTTACTTTTGTGCAGAGGAAAGATTTTTTTGTGATTCAGATTTCGTGTTTTTGCACGAAGATGCATCCCATCGTGGAAAACCACTTTTTTTTGTATTCCTTATATCCCAATGATTGGACAGACAGATCGATTATATCGAAAAAGTGTTCATATGTAATGAAAAAATTAAATATGTGATTGCATTTTTTCAGGCAAGAGAATATTGTCGATAAGTCATAAAGCATATTTGTGTTTTTTTGTTTGGTGAAATAAAAATAATGATTTTTTATTTGTTGTTATTAATTGTAGAGAAACATAGTAATAATATAATAAAATAATGCAATATAGGGGAAAATTTATTTTATTGAAATTGAGCAAACTTGTCAATTTTAACCGATTTTGTAGAATGACAAATTTCTGAAAATAATTCGGATGTATGAAATGTACTTTTTAGGAGATTAGAAAGTGTAATCTGGAAAATTTGTTGAAATGTCTAGTTTATCATATTTGTAGAGCAAGAAATGTATGTTTGTTACTTTTATAATTTTGATATTGTACTTAATAAAAGCAGGTACTGCTGCCACCTGTAGGCGCATAACGACCTGCTTGATGATCTCTAAAGCGAATAATACTTATTTTACTTTTGTGCAGAGGAAAGAATTTTTTGTGATTCAGATTTCGTGTTTTTGCTCGAAGATGCATCCCATCGTGGAAAACCACTTTTTTGTATTCCTTATATCCCTATGATTGGACAGACAGATCGATTATATCGAAAAAGTGTTCATATGTAATGAAAAAAATTAAATATGTGAGTGAATTTTTACAGCCAAGAGGATATTGTCGATAAGTCAGAAAGGATTTTTGTGTTTTTTTGTTTGGTGAAATAAAAATAATGATTAATTATTTGTTTTTATTAATTGTAGAGAATTATAGTAATAATATAATAAAACAATGCAATACAGGAGAAAATTTATTTTATTGAAATTGAGCAAACTTGTCAATTTTAACCGATTTTGTAGAATGACAATTTTCTGGAAATAATTCGGATGTATGAAAACTACTTTTAAGGAGATTAGAAAGTGTTATCCGGAAAATTTGTTAAAATGTTCACTTTATTATATTTGTAGAGCAAGAAATGTATGTTTGTTACTTTTATAATTTTGATATTTTACTTAATAAAAGCAGGTACTGCTGACACCTGTATGCGCGTAACGACCTGCTTGATGATCTGTGGAGCGAAAAATACTTATTTTACATTTGTGCAGAGAAAAGAATTTTTTGTGATTCAGATTTCGTGTTTTTGCTCGAAGATGAATCCCATCGTCGAAAACCACTTTTTTGTATTCCTTATATCCCAGTGATTGGACAGACAGATCGATTATATCGAAAAAGTGTTCATATGTAATGAAAAAAATTAAATATGTGATTGCATTTTTACAGGCAAGAGAATATTGTCGATAAGTCAGAAAGCATATTTGTGTTTTTTTGTTGGCTAAAATAAAAATAATGATTTATTATTTGTTTTTATTAATTGTAGAGAATTATAGTAATAATATAATAAAACAATGCAATACAGGAGAAAATTTATTTTATTGAAATTGAGCAAACTTGTCAATTTCAACCGATTTTGTAGAATGACAATTTTCTGGAAATAATTCGGATGTATGAAAATTACTTTTAAGGAGATTAGAAAGTGTAATCTGGAAAATTTGTTAAAATGTACACTTTAAAATATTTGTAGAGCAAGAAATGTATGTTTGTTACTTTTATAATTTTGATATTGTACTAAATAAAAGCAGGTACTGCTGCCACCTGTAGGAGCATAACGACCTGCTTGATCATCTCTAAAGCGAAAAATTCTTATTTTACTTTTGTGCAGAGAAAAGAATTTTTTGTGATTCAGATTTCGTGTTTTTGCTCGAAGATGCATCCCATCGTGGAAAACCACTTTTTTGTATTCCTTATATCTCAATAATTGGACAGACAGATCGATTATATCGAAAAAGTGTTCATATGTAATGAAAAAAATTAAATGTGTGAGTGAATTTTTACAGGCAAGAGGATATTGTCGATAAGTCAGAGAGCATTTTTGTGTTTTTTTGTTTGGTGAAATAAAAATAATGATTTATTATTTGTTTTTATTAATTGTAGAGAATTATAGTAATAATATAATAAAACAATGCAATACAGGAGAAAATTTATTTTATTGAAATTGAGCAAACTTGTCAATTTTAACCGATTTTGTAGAATGACAATTTTCTGGAAATAATTCGGATGTATGAAAATTACTTTTAAGGAGATTAGAAAGTGTAATCTGGAAAATTTGTTAAAATGTTCACTTTATTATATTTGTAGAGCAAGAAATGTATGTTTGTTACTTTTATAATTTTGATATTGTACTAAATAAAAGAAGGTACTGCTGCCACCTGTAGGCGCATAACGACCTGCTTGATGATCTCTGGATCGAAAAATACTTATTTTACTTTTGTGCAGAGGAAAGATTTTTTTGTGATTCAGATTTCGTGTTTTTGCACGAAGATGCATGCTATCGTGGAAAACCACTTTTTTTTTGTATTCCTTATATCCCAATGATTGGACAGCCAGATCGATTATATCGAAAAAGTGTTCATATGTAATGAAAAAAATTAAATATGTGAGTGAATTTTTACAGGCAAGAGGATATTGTCGATAAGTCAGAGAGCATCTTTGTGTTTTTTTATTTGGTGAACTAAAAATAATGATTTATTAATTGTTTTTATTAATTGTAGAGAATTATAGTAATAATATATTAAAATAATGCAATATAGGGGAAAATTTATTTTATTGAAATTGGGCAAACTTGTCAATTTTAACCGATTTTGTAGAATGACAATTTTCTGGAAATAATTCGGATGTATGAAAATTACTTTTAAGGAGATTAGAAAGTGTAATCTGGAAAATTTGTTAAAATGTTCACTTTATTATATTTGTAGAGCAAGAAATGTATGTTTGTTACTTTTATAATGTTGATATTTTACTAAATAAAAGCAGGTACTGCTGCCACCTGTAGGAGCATAACGACCTGCTTGATGATCTCTAAAGCGAAAAATTCTTATTTTACTTTTGTGCAGAGAAAAGAATTTTTTGTGATTCAGATTTCGTGTTTTTGCTCGAAGATGCATCCCATCGTGGAAAACCACTTTTTTGTATTCCTTATATCCCAATGATTGGACAGACAGATCGATTATATCGAAAAAGTGTTCATATGTAATGAAAAAAATTAAATATGTGAGTGAATTTTTACAGGCAAGAGGATTTTGTCGATAAGTCAGAGAGCATCTTTGTGTTTTTTTGTTTGGTGAAATAAAAATAATGATTTATTATTTGTTTTTATTAATTGTAGAGAATTATATTAATAATATAATAAAACAACGCAATACAGGAGAAAATTTATTTTATTGAAATTAAGCAAACTTGTCAATTTTAACCGATTTTGTAGAATGACAATTTTCTGGAAATAATTCGGATGTATGAAAATTACTTTTAAGGAGATTAGAAAGTGTAATCTGGAAAATTTGTTAAAATGTTCACTTTATTATATTTGTAGAGCAAGAAATGTATGTTTGTTACTTTTATAATGTTGATATTTTACTAAATAAAAGCAGGTACTGCTGCCACCTGTAGGAGCATAACGACCTGCTTGATGATCTGTAAAGCGAAAAATTCTTATTTTACTTTTGTGCAGAGAAAAGAATTTTTTGTGATTCAGATTTCGTGTTTTTGCTCGAAGATGCATCCCGTCGTGGAAAACCACTTTTTTGTATTCCTTATATCCCAATGATTGGACAGACAGATCGATTATATTGAAAAAGTGTTCATATGTAATGAAAAAAATTAAATATGTGAGTGAATTTTTATAGGCAAGAGGATATTGTCGATAAGTCAGAGAGCATCTTTGTGTTTTTTTGTTTGGTGAAATAAAAATAATGATTTTTTATTTGTTGTTATTAATTGTAGAGAAACATAGTAATAATATAATAAAATAATGCAATATAGGAGAAAATTTATTTTATTGAAATTGAGCAAACTTGTCAATTTTAACCGATTTTGTAGAATGACAATTTTCTGGAAATAATTCGGATGTATGAAAATTACTTTTAAGGAGATTAGAAAGTGTAATCTGGAAAATTTGTTAAAATCTTCACTTTATTATATTTGTAGAGCAAGAAATGTATGTTTGTTACTTTTATAATTTTGATATTGTACTAAATAAAAGCAGGTTCTGCTGCCACCTGTAGGCGCATAACGACCTGCTTGATGATCTCTGGATCGAAAAATACTTATTTTACTTTTGTGCAGAGGAAAGATTTTTTTGTGATTCAGATTTCGTGTTTTTGCACGAAGATGCATGCTATCGTGGAAAACCACTTTTTTTTTGTATTCCTTATATCCCAATGATTGGACAGACAGATCGATTATATCGAAAAAGTGTTCATATGTAATGAAAAAAATTAAATATGTGAGTGAATTTTTACAGGCAAGAGGATATTGTCGATAAGTCAGAGAGCATCTTTGTGTTTTTTTATTTAGTGAAATAAAAATAATGATTTATTATTTGTTTTTATTAATTGTAGAGAATTATAGTAATAATATAATAAAACAATGCAATACAGGAGAAAATTTATTTTATTGAAATTGAGCAAACTTGTCAATTTTAACCGATTTTGTAGAATGACAATTTTCTGGAAATAATTCGGATGTATGAAAATTACTTTTAAGGAGATTAGAAAGTGTAATCTGGAAAATTTGTTAAAATGTTCACTTTATTATATTTGTAGAGCAAGAAATGTATGTTTGTTACTTTTATAATGTTGATATTTTACTAAATAAAAGCAGGTACTGCTGCCACCTGTATGCGCATTACGACCTGCTTGATGATCTCTGGATCGAAAAATACTTATTTTACTTTTGTGCAGAGGAAAGATTTTTTTGTGATTCAGATTTCGTGTTTTTGCAGGAAGATGCATCCCATCGTGGAAAACCACTTTTTTGTATTCCTTATATCCCAATGATTGGACAGACAGATCGATTATATCGAAAAAGTGCTCATATGTAATGAAAAAATTAAATATGTGATTGCATTTTTACAGGCAAGAGAATATTGTCGAAAAGTCAGAAAGCATATTTGTGTTTTTTTGTTCGGTGAAATAAAAATAATGATTTATAATTTGTTGTTATTAATTGTAGAGAAACATAGTAATAATATAATAAAATAATGCAATATAGGGGAAAATTTATTTTATTGAAATTAAGCAAACTTGTCAATTTTAACCGATTTTGTAGAATGACAATTTTCTGGAAATAATTCGGATGTATGAAAACTACTTTTAAGGAGATTAGAAAGTGTAATCTGGAAAATTTGTTAAAATGTCCAGTTTATTATATTTGTAGAGCAAGAAATGTATGTTTGTTACGTTTATAATTTTGATATTTTACTAAATAAAAGCAGGTACTGCTGCCACCTGTATGCGCATTACGACCTGCTTGATGATCTCTGGATCGAAAAATACTTATTTTACTTTTGTGCAGAGGAAAGATTTTTTTGTGATTCAGATTTCGTGTTTTTGCAGGAAGATGCATCCCATCGTGGAAAACCACTTTTTTTTGTATTCCTTATATCCAATCGATTGGACAGACAGATCGATTATATCGAAAAAGTGTTCATATGTAATGAAAAAAATTAAATATGTGAGTGAATTTTTACAGGCAAGAGGATATTGTCGATAAGTCACAAAGCATATTTGTGTTTTTTTGTTTGGTGAAATGAAAATAATGATTTATTATTTGCTGTTATTAATTGTAGAGAGACATAGTAATAATATAATAAAATAATGCAATATAGGGGAAAATTTATTTTATTGAAATTGAGCAAACTTGTCAATTTTAACCGATTTTGTAGAATGACAATTTTCTGAAAATAATTCGGATGTATGAAATGTACTTTTTAGGAGATTAGAAAGAGTAATCTGGAAAATTTGTTAAAATGTCGAGTTTATTATATTTGTAGAGCAAGAAATGTATGTTTGTTACTTTTATAATTTTGATATTTTACTAAATAAAAGCAGGTACTGCTGCCACCTGTATGCGCATTACGACCTGCTTGATGATCTCTGGATCGAAAAATACTTATTTTACTTTTGTGCAGAGGAAAGATTTTTTTGTGATTCAGATTTCGTGTTTTTGCAGGAAGATGCATCCCATCGTGGAAAACCACTTTTTTTTGTATTCCTTATATCCCAATGATTGGACAGACAGATCGATTATATCGAAAAAGTGCTCATATGTAATGAAAAAATTAAATATGTGATTGCATTTTTACAGGCAAGAGAATATTGTCGAAAAGTCAGAAAGCATATTTGTGTTTTTTTGTTCGGTGAAATAAAAATAATGATTTATAATTTGTTGTTATTAATTGTAGAGAAACATAGTAATAATATAATAAAATAATGCAATATAGGGGAAAATTTATTTTATTGAAATTAAGCAAACTTGTCAATTTTAACCGATTTTGTAGAATGACAATTTTCTGGAAATAATTCGGATGTATGAAAACTACTTTTAAGGAGATTAGAAAGTGTAATCTGGAAAATTTGTTAAAATGTCCAGTTTATTATATTTGTAGAGCAAGAAATGTATGTTTGTTACGTTTATAATTTTGATATTTTACTAAATAAAAGCAGGTACTGCTGCCACCTGTATGCGCATTACGACCAGCTTGATGATCTCTGGATCGAAAAATACTTATTTTACTTTTGTGCAGAGGAAAGATTTTTTTGTGATTCAGATTTCGTGTTTTTGCACGAAGATGCATCCCATCGTGGAAAACCACTTTTTTTTGTATTCCTTATATCCCATCGATTGGACAGACAGATCGATTATATCGAAAAAGTGTTCATATGTAATGAAAAAATTAAATATGTGATTGCATTTTTACAGGCAAGAGAATATTGTCGATAAGTCAGAAAGCATATTTGTGTTTTTTTGTTTGGTGAAATAAAAATAATGATTTATTATTCGTTGTTATTAATTGTAGAGAATTATAGTAATAATATAATAAAACAATGCAATACAGGAGAAAATTTATTTTATTGAAATTGAGCAAACTTGTCAATTTTAACCGATTTTGTAGAATGACAATTTTCTGGAAATAATTCGGATGTATGAAAAGTACTTTTTAAGAGATTAGAAAGTGTAATCTGGAAGATTTGTTAAAATGTCCAGTTTATTATATTTGTAGAGCACGAAATGTATGTTTGTTACTTTTATAATTTTTATATTTTACTAAATAAAAGCAGGTACTGATGCCACCTGTATGCGCGTAACGACCTGCTTGATGATCTGTGGAGCGAAAAATACTTATTTTACATTTGTGCAGAGAAAAGAATTTTTTGTGATTTAGATTTCGTGTTTTTGCTCGAAGATGTATCCCATCGTGGAAAACCACTTTTTTTTGTATTCCTTATATCCCAATGATTGGACAGACAGATCGATTATATCGAAAAAGTGTTCATATGTAATGAAAAAAATTAAATATGTGAGTGAATTTTTACAGGCAAGAGGATATTGTCGATAAGTCACAAAGCTTATTTGTGTTTTTTTGTTTGGTGAAATGAAAATAATGATTTATTATTTGCTGTTATTAATTGTAGAGAGACATAGTAATAATATAATAAAATAATGCAATATAGGGGAAAATTTATTTTATTGAAATTAAGCAAACTTGTCAATTTTAACCGATTTTGTAGAATGACAATTTTCTGGAAATAATTCGGATGTTTGAAAACTACTTTTAAGGAGATTAGAAAGTGTAATCTGGAAAATTTGTTAAAATGTCCAGTTTATTATATTTGTAGAGCAAGAAATGTATGTTTGTTACGTTTATAATTTTAATATTTTACTAAATAAAAGCAGGTACTGCTGCCACCTGTATGCGCATTACGACCTGCTTGATGATCTCTGGATCGAAAAATACTTATTTTACTTTTGTGCAGAGGAAAGATTTTTTTGTGATTCAGATTTCGTGTTTTTGCACGAAGATGCATCCCATCGTGGAAAACCACTTTTTTTTGTATTCCTTATATCCCATCGATTGGACAGACAGATCGATTATATCGAAAAAGTGTTCATATGTAATGAAAAAATTAAATATGTGATTGCATTTTTACAGGCAAGAGAATATTGTCGATAAGTCAGAAAGCATATTTGTGTTTTTTTGTTTGGTGAAATAAAAATAATGATTTATTATTTGCTGTTATTAATTGTAGAGAGACATAGTAATAATATAATAAAATAATGCAATATAGGGGAAAATTTATTTTATTGAAATTAAGCAAACTTGTCAATTTTAACCGATTTTGTAGAATGACAATTTTCTGGAAATAATTCGGATGTATGAAAACTACTTTTAAGGAGATTAGAAAGTGTAATCTGGAAAATTTGTTAAAATGTCCAGTTTATTATATTTGTAGAGCAAGAAATGTATGTTTGTTACTTTTATAATTTTGATATTTTACTAAATAAAAGCAGGTACTGCTGCCACCTGTATGCGCATTACGACCTGCTTGATGATCTGTGGAGCGAAAAATACTTATTTTACATTTGTGCAGAGAAAAGAATTTTTTGTGATTTAGATTTCGTGTTTTTGCTCGAAGATGCATCCCATCGTGGAAAACCATTTTTTTTTGTATTCCTTATATCCCAATGATTGGACAGACAGATCGATTATATCGAAACAGTGTTCATATGTAATGAAAAAAATTAAATATGTGAGTGAATTTTTACAGGCAAGAGAATATTGTCGATAAGTCAGAAAGCATATTTGTGTTTTTTTGTTTGGTGAAATAAAAATAATGATTTATTATTTGTTGTTATTAATTGTAGAGAATTATAGTATTAATATAATAAAACAATGCAATACAGGAGAAAATTTATTTTATTGAAATTGAGCAAACTTGTCAATTTTAACCGATTTTGTAGAATGACAATTTTCTGGAAATAATTCGGATGTATGAAAACTACTTTTAAGAAGATTAGAAAGAGTAATCTGGAAAAATTGTTAAAATGTCCAGTTTATTATATTTGTAGAGCAAGAAATGTATGTTTGTTACTTTTATAATTTTGATATTCTACTAAATAAAAGCAGGTACTGCTGCCACCTGTATGCGCATTACGACCTGCTTGATGATCTCTAAAGCGAAAAATTCTTATTTTACTTTTGTGCAGAGGAAAGATTTTTTTGTGATTCAGATTTCGTGTTTTTGCACGAAGATGCATCCCATCGTGGAAAACCACTTTTTTTTGTATTCCTTATATCCCAATGATTGGACAGACAGATCGATTATATCGAAAAAGTGTTCATATGTAATGAAAAAATTAAATATGTGATTGCATTTTTTCAGGCAAGAGAATATTGTCGATAAGTCATAAAGCATATTTGTGTTTTTTTGTTTGGTGAAATAAAAATAATGATTTTTTATTTGTTGTTATTAATTGTAGAGAAACATAGTAATAATATAATAAAATAATGCAATATAGGGGAAAATTTATTTTATTGAAATTGAGCAAACTTGTCAATTTTAACCGATTTTGTAGAATGACAAATTTCTGAAAATAATTCGGATGTATGAAATGTACTTTTTAGGAGATTAGAAAGTGTAATCTGGAAAATTTGTTGAAATGTCTAGTTTATCATATTTGTAGAGCAAGAAATGTATGTTTGTTACTTTTATAATTTTGATATTGTACTTAATAAAAGCAGGTACTGCTGCCACCTGTAGGCGCATAACGACCTGCTTGATGATCTCTAAAGCGAATAATACTTATTTTACTTTTGTGCAGAGGAAAGAATTTTTTGTGATTCAGATTTCGTGTTTTTGCTCGAAGATGCATCCCATCGTGGAAAACCACTTTTTTGTATTCCTTATATCCCAATGATTGGACAGACAGATCGATTATATCGAAAAAGTGTTCATATGTAATGAAAAAAATTAAATATGTGAGTGAATTTTTACAGCCAAGAGGATATTGTCGATAAGTCAGAAAGGATTTTTGTGTTTTTTTGTTTGGTGAAATAAAAATAATGATTAATTATTTGTTTTTATTAATTGTAGAGAATTATAGTAATAATATAATAAAACAATGCAATACAGGAGAAAATTTATTTTATTGAAATTGAGCAAACTTGTCAATTTTAACCGATTTTGTAGAATGACAATTTTCTGGAAATAATTCGGATGTATGAAAACTACTTTTAAGGAGATTAGAAAGTGTTATCCGGAAAATTTGTTAAAATGTTCACTTTATTATATTTGTAGAGCAAGAAATGTATGTTTGTTACTTTTATAATTTTGATATTTTACTTAATAAAAGCAGGTACTGCTGACACCTGTATGCGCGTAACGACCTGCTTGATGATCTGTGGAGCGAAAAATACTTATTTTACATTTGTGCAGAGAAAAGAATTTTTTGTGATTCAGATTTCGTGTTTTTGCTCGAAGATGAATCCCATCGTCGAAAACCACTTTTTTGTATTCCTTATATCCCAGTGATTGGACAGACAGATCGATTATATCGAAAAAGTGTTCATATGTAATGAAAAAAATTAAATATGTGATTGCATTTTTACAGGCAAGAGAATATTGTCGATAAGTCAGAAAGCATATTTGTGTTTTTTTGTTGGCTAAAATAAAAATAATGATTTATTATTTGTTTTTATTAATTGTAGAGAATTATAGTAATAATATAATAAAACAATGCAATACAGGAGAAAATTTATTTTATTGAAATTGAGCAAACTTGTCAATTTCAACCGATTTTGTAGAATGACAATTTTCTGGAAATAATTCGGATGTATGAAAATTACTTTTAAGGAGATTAGAAAGTGTAATCTGGAAAATTTGTTAAAATGTCCACTTTAAAATATTTGTAGAGCAAGAAATGTATGTTTGTTACTTTTATAATTTTGATATTGTACTAAATAAAAGCAGGTACTGCTGCCACCTGTAGGAGCATAACGACCTGCTTGATCATCTCTAAAGCGAAAAATTCTTATTTTACTTTTGTGCAGAGAAAAGAATTTTTTGTGATTCAGATTTCGTGTTTTTGCTCGAAGATGCATCCCATCGTGGAAAACCACTTTTTTGTATTCCTTATATCTCAATAATTGGACAGACAGATCGATTATATCGAAAAAGTGTTCATATGTAATGAAAAAAATTAAATGTGTGAGTGAATTTTTACAGGCAAGAGGATATTGTCGATAAGTCAGAGAGCATTTTTGTGTTTTTTTGTTTGGTGAAATAAAAATAATGATTTATTATTTGTTTTTATTAATTGTAGAGAATTATAGTAATAATATAATAAAACAATGCAATACAGGAGAAAATTTATTTTATTGAAATTGAGCAAACTTGTCAATTTTAACCGATTTTGTAGAATGACAATTTTCTGGAAATAATTCGGATGTATGAAAATTACTTTTAAGGAGATTAGAAAGTGTAATCTGGAAAATTTGTTAAAATGTTCACTTTATTATATTTGTAGAGCAAGAAATGTATGTTTGTTACTTTTATAATTTTGATATTGTACTAAATAAAAGAAGGTACTGCTGCCACCTGTAGGCGCATAACGACCTGCTTGATGATCTCTGGATCGAAAAATACTTATTTTACTTTTGTGCAGAGGAAAGATTTTTTTGTGATTCAGATTTCGTGTTTTTGCACGAAGATGCATGCTATCGTGGAAAACCACTTTTTTTTTGTATTCCTTATATCCCAATGATTGGACAGCCAGATCGATTATATCGAAAAAGTGTTCATATGTAATGAAAAAAATTAAATATGTGAGTGAATTTTTACAGGCAAGAGGATATTGTCGATAAGTCAGAGAGCATCTTTGTGTTTTTTTATTTGGTGAACTAAAAATAATGATTTATTAATTGTTTTTATTAATTGTAGAGAATTATAGTAATAATATAATAAAACAATGCAATACAGGAGAAAATTTATTTTATTGAAATTGAGCAAACTTGTCAATTTTAACCGATTTTGTAGAATAACAATTTTCTGGAAATAATTCGGATGTATGAAAATTACTTTTAAGGAGATTAGAAAGTGTAATCTGGAAAATTTGTTAAAATGTTCACTTTATTATATTTGTAGAGCAAGAAATGTATGTTTGTTACTTTTATAATTTTGATATTTTACTAAATAAAAGCAGGTACTGCTGCCACCTGTAGGAGCATAACGACCTGCTTGATGATCTCTAAAGCGAAAAATTCTTATTTTACTTTTGTGCAGAGAAAAGAATTTTTTGTGATTCAGATTTCGTGTTTTTGCTCGAAGATGCATCCCATCGTGGAAAACCACTTTTTTGTATTCCTTATATCCCAATGATTGGACAGACAGATCGATTATATCGAAAAAGTGTTCATATGTAATGAAAAAAATTAAATATGTGAGTGAATTTTTACAGGCAAGAGGATTTTGTCGATAAGTCAGAGAGCATTTTTGTGTTTTTTTGTTTGGTGAAATAAAAATAATGATTTTTTATTTGTTGTTATTAATTGTAGAGAAACATAGTAATAATATATTAAAATAATGCAATATAGGGGAAAATTTATTTTATTGAAATTGGGCAAACTTGTCAATTTTAACCGATTTTGTAGAATGACAAATTTCTGAAAATAATTCGGATGTATGAAATGTACTTTTTAGGAGATTAGAAAGTGTAATCTGGAAAATTTGTTGAAATGTCCAGTTTATCATATTTGTAGAGCAAGAAATGTATGTTTGTTACTTTTATAATATTGATATTGTACTAAATAAAAGCAGGTACTGCTGCCACCTGTAGGCGCATAACGACCTGCTTGATGATCTCTAAAGCGAAAAATACTTATTTTACTTTTGTGCAGAGGAAAGAATTTTTTGTGATTCAGATTTCGTGTTTTTGCTCGAAGATGCATCCCATCGTGGAAAACCACTTTTTTGATTCCTTATATCCCAATAATTGGACAGACAGATCGATTATATCGAAAAAGTGTTCATATGTAATAAAAAAAATTAAATATGTGAGTGAATTTTTACAGGCAAGAGGATATTGTCGATAAGTCAGAGAGCATTTTTGTGTTTTTTTGTTTGGTGAAATAAAAATAATGATTTTTTATTTGTTGTTATTAATTGTAGAGAAACATAGTAATAATATAATAAAATAATGCAATATAGGGGAAAATTTATTTTATTGAAATTGGGCAAACTTGTCAATTTTAACCGATTTTGTAGAATGACAAATTTCTGAAAATAATTCGGATGTATGAAATGTACTTTTTAGGAGATTAGAAAGTGTAATCTGGAAAATTTGTTGAAATGTCCAGTTTATCATATTTGTAGAGCAAGAAATGTATGTTTGTTACTTTTATAATTTTGATATTGTACTAAATAAAAGCAGGTTCTGCTGCCACCTGTAGGCGCATAACGACCTGCTTGATGATCTCTGGATCGAAAAATACTTATTTTACTTTTGTGCAGAGGAAAGATTTTTTTGTGATTCAGATTTCGTGTTTTTGCACGAAGATGCATGCTATCGTGGAAAACCACTTTTTTTTGTATTCCTTATATCCCAATGATTGGACAGCCAGATCGATTATATCGAAAAAGTGTTCATATGTAATGAAAAAAATTAAATATGTGAGTGAATTTTTACAGGCAAGAGGATATTGTCGATAAGTCAGAGAGCATCTTTGTGTTTTTTTATTTGGTGAACTAAAAATAATGATTTATTAATTGTTTTTATTAATTGTAGAGAATTATAGTAATAATATAATAAAACAATGCAATACAGGAGAAAATTTATTTTATTGAAATTGAGCAAACTTGTCAATTTTAACCGATTTTGTAGAATAACAATTTTCTGGAAATAATTCGGATGTATGAAAATTACTTTTAAGGAGATTAGAAAGTGTAATCTGGAAAATTTGTTAAAATGTTCACTTTATTATATTTGTAGAGCAAGAAATGTATGTTTGTTACTTTTATAATGTTGATATTTTACTAAATAAAAGCAGGTACTGCTGCCACCTGTAGGAGCATAACGACCTGCTTGATGATCTCTAAAGCGAAAAATTCTTATTTTACTTTTGTGCAGAGAAAAGAATTTTTTGTGATTCAGATTTCGTGTTTTTGCTCGAAGATGCATCCCATCGTGGAAAACCACTTTTTTGTATTCCTTATATCCCAATGATTGGACAGACAGATCGATTATATCGAAAAAGTGTTCATATGTAATGAAAAAAATTAAATATGTGAGTGAATTTTTACAGGCAAGAGGATTTTGTCGATAAGTCAGAGAGCATTTTTGTGTTTTTTTGTTTGGTGAAATAAAAATAATGATTTTTTATTTGTTGTTATTAATTGTAGAGAAACATAGTAATAATATATTAAAATAATGCAATATAGGGGAAAATTTATTTTATTGAAATTGGGCAAACTTGTCAATTTTAACCGATTTTGTAGAATGACAAATTTCTGAAAATAATTCGGATGTATGAAATGTACTTTTTAGGAGATTAGAAAGTGTAATCTGGAAAATTTGTTGAAATGTCCAGTTTATCATATTTGTAGAGCAAGAAATGTATGTTTGTTACTTTTATAATATTGATATTGTACTAAATAAAAGCAGGTACTGCTGCCACCTGTAGGCGCATAACGACCTGCTTGATGATCTCTAAAGCGAAAAATACTTATTTTACTTTTGTGCAGAGGAAAGAATTTTTTGTGATTCAGATTTCGTGTTTTTGCTCGAAGATGCATCCCATCGTGGAAAACCACTTTTTTGATTCCTTATATCCCAATAATTGGACAGACAGATCGATTATATCGAAAAAGTGTTCATATGTAATAAAAAAAATTAAATATGTGAGTGAATTTTTACAGGCAAGAGGATATTGTCGATAAGTCAGAGAGCATTTTTGTGTTTTTTTGTTTGGTGAAATAAAAATAATGATTTTTTATTTGTTGTTATTAATTGTAGAGAAACATAGTAATAATATAATAAAATAATGCAATATAGGGGAAAATTTATTTTATTGAAATTGGGCAAACTTGTCAATTTTAACCGATTTTGTAGAATGACAAATTTCTGAAAATAATTCGGATGTATGAAATGTACTTTTTAGGAGATTAGAAAGTGTAATCTGGAAAATTTGTTGAAATGTCCAGTTTATCATATTTGTAGAGCAAGAAATGTATGTTTGTTACTTTTATAATATTGATATTGTACTAAATAAAAGCAGGTACTGCTGCCACCTGTAGGCGCATAACGACCTGCTTGATGATCTCTAAAGCGAAAAATACTTATTTTACTTTTGTGCAGAGGAAAGAATTTTTTGTGATTCAGATTTCGTGTTTTTGCTCGAAGATGCATCCCATCGTGGAAAACCACTTTTTTGATTCCTTATATCCCAATGATTGGACAGACAGATCGATTATATCGAAAAAGTGTTCATATGTAATGAAAAAAATTAAATATGTGAGTGAATTTTTACAGGCAAGAGGATATTGTCGATAAGTCAGAGAGCATCTTTGTGTTTTTTTGTTTGGTGAAATAAAAATAATGATTTATTATTTGTTTTTATTAATTGTAGAGAATTATATTAATAATATAATAAAACAACGCAATACAGGAGAAAATTTATTTTATTGAAATTAAGCAAACTTGTCAATTTTAACCGATTTTGTAGAATGACAATTTTCTGGAAATAATTCGGATGTATGAAAATTACTTTTAAGGAGATTAGAAAGTGTAATCTGGAAAATTTGTTAAAATGTTCACTTTATTATATTTGTAGAGCAAGAAATGTATGTTTGTTACTTTTATAATGTTGATATTTTACTAAATAAAAGCAGGTACTGCTGCCACCTGTAGGAGCATAACGACCTGCTTGATGATCTGTAAAGCGAAAAATTCTTATTTTACTTTTGTGCAGAGAAAAGAATTTTTTGTGATTCAGATTTCGTGTTTTTGCTCGAAGATGCATCCCGTCGTGGAAAACCACTTTTTTGTATTCCTTATATCCCAATGATTGGACAGACAGATCGATTATATTGAAAAAGTGTTCATATGTAATGAAAAAAATTAAATATGTGAGTGAATTTTTATAGGCAAGAGGATATTGTCGATAAGTCAGAGAGCATCTTTGTGTTTTTTTTTTTGGTGAAATAAAAATAATGATTTTTTATTTGTTGTTATTAATTGTAGAGAAACATAGTAATAATATAATAAAATAATGCAATATAGGAGAAAATTTATTTTATTGAAATTGAGCAAACTTGTCAATTTTAACCGATTTTGTAGAATGACAATTTTCTGGAAATAATTCGGATGTATGAAAATTACTTTTAAGGAGATTAGAAAGTGTAATCTGGAAAATTTGTTAAAATCTTCACTTTATTATATTTGTAGAGCAAGAAATGTATGTTTGTTACTTTTATAATTTTGATATTGTACTAAATAAAAGCAGGTTCTGCTGCCACCTGTAGGCGCATAACGACCTGCTTGATGATCTCTGGATCGAAAAATACTTATTTTACTTTTGTGCAGAGGAAAGATTTTTTTGTGATTCAGATTTCGTGTTTTTGCACGAAGATGCATGCTATCGTGGAAAACCACTTTTTTTTGTATTCCTTATATCCCAATGATTGGACAGACAGATCGATTATATCGAAAAAGTGTTCATATGTAATGAAAAAAATTAAATATGTGAGTGAATTTTTACAGGCAAGAGGATATTGTCGATAAGTCAGAGAGCATCTTTGTGTTTTTTTATTTAGTGAAATAAAAATAATGATTTATTATTTGTTTTTATTAATTGTAGAGAATTATAGTAATAATATAATAAAACAATGCAATACAGGAGAAAATTTATTTTATTGAAATTGAGCAAACTTGTCAATTTTAACCGATTTTGTAGAATGACAATTTTCTGGAAATAATTCGGATGTATGAAAATTACTTTTAAGGAGATTAGAAAGTGTAATCTGGAAAATTTGTTAAAATGTTCACTTTATTATATTTGTAGAGCAAGAAATGTATGTTTGTTACTTTTATAATGTTGATATTTTACTAAATAAAAGCAGGTACTGCTGCCACCTGTAGGAGCATAACGACCTGCTTGATGATCTCTAAAGCGAAAAATTCTTATTTTACTTTTGTGCAGAGAAAAGAATTTTTTGTGATTCAGATTTCGTGTTTTTGCTCGAAGATGCATCCCATCGTGGAAAACCACTTTTTTGTATTCCTTATATCCCAATGATTGGACAGACAGATCGATTATATCGAAAAAGTGTTCATATGTAATGAAAAAAATTAAATGTGTAAGTGAATTTTTACAGGCAAGAGGATATTGTCGATAAGTCAGAGAGCATTTTTGTGTTTTTTTGTTTGGTGAAATAAAAATAATGATTTATTATTTGTTTTTATTAATTGTAGAGAATTATAGTAATAATATAATAAAACAATGCAATACAGGAGAAAATTTATTTTATTGAAATTGAGCAAACTTGTCAATTTTAACCGATTTTGTAGAATGACAATTTTCTGGAAATAATTCGGATGTATGAAAATTACTTTTAAGGAGATTAGAAAGTGTAATCTGGAAAATTTGTTAAAATGTTCACTTTATTATATTTGTAGAGCAAGAAATGTATGTTTGTTACTTTTATAATGTTGATATTTTACTAAATAAAAGCAGGTACTGCTGCCACCTGTAGGAGCATAACGACCTGCTTGATGATCTCTAAAGCGAAAAATTCTTATTTTACTTTTGTGCAGAGAAAAGAATTTTTTGTGATTCAGATTTCGTGTTTTTGCTCGAAGATGCATCCCATCGTGGAAAACCACTTTTTTGTATTCCTTATATCCCAATGATTGGACAGACAGATCGATTATATCGAAAAAGTGTTCATATGTAATGAAAAAAATTAAATGTGTAAGTGAATTTTTACAGGCAAGAGGATATTGTCGATAAGTCAGAGAGCATTTTTGTGTTTTTTTGTTTGGTGAAATAAAAATAATGATTTATTATTTGTTTTTATTAATTGTAGAGAATTATAGTAATAATATAATAAAACAATGCAATACAGGAGAAAATTTATTTTATTGAAATTGAGCAAACTTGTCAATTTTAACCGATTTTGTAGAATGACAATTTTCTGGAAATAATTCGGATGTATGAAAATTACTTTTAAGGAGATTAGAAAGTGTAATCTGGAAAATTTGTTAAAATCTACACTTTATTATATTTGTAGAGCAAGAAATGTATGTTTGTTACTTTTATAATTTTGATATTGTACTAAATAAAAGCAGGTACTGCTGCCACCTGTAGGCGCATAACGATCTGCTTGATGATCTCTGGATCGAAAAATACTTATTTTACTTTTGTGCAGAGGAAAGATTTTTTTGTGATTCAGATTTCGTGTTTTTGCACGAAGATGCATGCTCTCGTGGAAAACCACTTTTTTTTTGTATTTCTTATATCCCAATGATTGGACAGACAGATCGATTATTTTGAAAAAGTGTTCATATGTAATGAAAAAAATTAAATATGTGAGTGAATTTTTACAGGCAAGAGGATATTGTCGATAAGTCAAAGAGCATCTTTGTGTTTTTTTATTTGGTGAAATAAAAATATTGATTTATTATTTGTTTTTATTAATTGTAGAGAATTATAGTAATAATATAATAAAACAATGCAATACAGGAGAAAATTTATTTTATTGAAATTGAGCAAACTTGTCAATTTTAACCGATTTTGTAGAATGACAATTTTCTGGAAATAATTCGAATGTATGAAAACTACTTTTAAGGAGATTAGAAAGTGTAATCTGGAAAATTTGTTAAAATGTCCAGTTTATTATATTTGTAGAGCAAGAAATGTATGTTTGTTACTTTTATAATTTTGATATTTTACTAAATAAAAGCAGGTACTGCTGCCACCTGTATGCGCGTAACGACCTGCTTGATGATCTGTGGAGCGAAAATACTTATTTTACATTTGTGCAGAGAAAAGAATTTTTTGTGATTCAGATTTCGTGTTTTTGCACGAAGATGCATGCTCTCGTGGAAAACCACTTTTTTTTGTATTTCTTATATCCCAATGATTGGACAGACAGATCGATTATATCGAAAAAGTGTTCATATGTTATGAAAAAAATTAAATATGTGAGTGAATTTTTACAGGCAAGAGGATATTGTCGATAAGTCAGAAAGCATATTTGTGTTTTTTTGTTTGGTGAAATAAAAATAATGATTTATTATTTGTTGTTATTAATTGTAGAGAAACATAGTAATAATATAATAAAATAATGCAATATAGGTGAAAATTTATTTTATTGAAAATGAGCAAACTTGTCAATTTTAACCGATTTTGTAGAATGACAATTTTCTGGAAATAATTCGGATGTATGAAAACTACTTTTAAGGAGATTAGAAAGAGTAATCTGGAAAATTTGTTAAAATGTCCAGTTTATTATATTTGTAGAGCAAGAAATGTATGTTTGTTACTTTTATAATTTTGATATTCTACTAAATAAAAGCAGGTACTGCTGCCACCTGTATGCGCATTACGACCTGCTTGATGATCTCTAAAGCGAAAAATTCTTATTTTACTTTTGTGCAGAGGAAAGATTTTTTTGTGATTCAGATTTCGTGTTTTTGCACGAAGATGCATCCCAGTAAAGAAAGAATTTTTGGACAAGCGAAAAGGTAAGTTGAACAAGCTTCATGTTCAACTTGCCTTTTGCCAATAGGAAGGTTGGACTGGTTGTTCAACCTGCCTATGCGTTATGTTCAACTTACCTAAATATTTAATACGTTAAATAAGACGGAAATATGAATTGAATATTATTTAAAATACACAGAATTACGTAAATATATGTCGATTTATTGTGAAAACATCTTGTTTTAGAAGAAAATAAGCGTTTCATGAGAAATATAGTAGTGCAAAAATATAGATACATTGCAGGGGCCAGAGCGTGTCATCGATAAAACGAAAATTTTTTGACATTTTCTTTCCCTTTATCCTATAATAAAACACTTATTTTTTTGTAGTGAAAAACAAAAGTGATTTCTGTACTTACATTTTGGTTACATTATCTAACAAGAAATGTTAATTTAATAGCATAGAAATGGTAAAGTTAATTACAATCATAATAATAACATAACCTAAGAAAAGTGATAATCCTTTTAAACGACCATTTGTCTGATATATGATACAATATTTTTTAGTGATGACTACAGATTTTTTTTACCATAAATTCACATATATTTATGTAATTTTATGTACTCTAAATAATATCCAACCAGTATTTCCCACTTATTTAGGAAATGTTCTGACCGTCTTGACATTTTCGTTTTATCGATGACACGCTCTGGCCCCTGCAATGTATCTATATTTTTGCACTATTATATTTCTCATAAAACGCTTATTTTTTTCTAAAACAAGATGTTTTCACAATAAATCGACATATATTTACGTAATTCTGTGTATTTTAAATAATATTCAATTCATATTTCCGTCTTATTTAACGTATTAAATATTTAGGTAAGTTGAACATAACACATAGGCAGGTTGAACAACCAGTCCAACCTTCCTATTGGCAAAAGGCAAGTTGAACATGAAGCTTGTTCAACTTACCTTTTCGCTTGTCCAAAAATTCTTTCTTTACTGGGATCCCATCGTGGAAAACCACTTTTTTTTGTATTCCTTATATCCCAATGATTGGACAGACAGATCGATTATATCGAAAAAGTGTTCATATGTAATGAAAAAATTAAATATGTGATTGCATTTTTACAGGCAAGAGAATATTGTCGATAAGTCAGAAAGCATATTTGTGTTTTTTTGTTTGGTGAAATAAAAATAATGATTTATTATTTGTTTTTATTAATTGTAGAGAAACATAGTAATAATATAATAAAATAATGCAATATAGGGGAAAATTTATTTTATTGAAATTGAGCAAACTTGTCAATTTTAACCGATTTTGTAGAATGACAAATTTCTGAAAATAATTCGGATGTATGAAATGTACTTTTTAGGAGATTAGAAAGTGTAATCTGGAAAATTTGTTAAAATGTCCAGTTTATCATATTTGTAGAGCAAGAAATGTATGTTTGTTACTTTTATAATTTTGATATTGTACTAAATAAAAACAGGTACTGCTGCCACCTGTAGGCGCATAACGACCTGCTTGATGATCTCTAAAGCGAAAAATACTTATTTTACTTTTGTGCAGAGGAAAGAATTTTTTGTGATTCAGATTTCGTGTTTTTGCTCGAAGATGCATCCCATCGTGGAAAACCACTTTTTTGTATTCCTTATATCCCAATGATTGGACAGACAGATCGATTATATCGAAAAAGTGTTCATATGTAATGAAAAAAATTAAATATGTAAGTGAATTTTTACAGCCAAGAGGATATTGTCGATAAGTCAGAGAGCATTTTTGTGCTTTTTTGTTTGGTGAAATAAAAATAATGATTTATTATTTGTTTTTATTAATTGTAGAGAATTATAGTAATAATATAATAAAACAATGCAATACAGGAGAAAATTTATTTTATTAAAATTGAGCAAACTTGTCAATTTTAACCGATTTTGTAGAATGACAATTTTCTGGAAATAATTCGGATGTATGAAAATTACTTTTAAGGAGATTAGAAAGTGTAATCTGGAAAATTTGTTAAAATGTTCACTTTATTATATTTGTAGAGCAAGAAATGTATGTTTGTTACTTTTATAATTTTAATATTTTACTAAATAAAAGCAGGTACTGCTGCCACCTGTAGGAGCATAACGACCTGCTTGATGATCTCTAAAGCGAAAAATAATTATTTTACTTTTGTGCAGAGAAAAGTATTTTTTGTGATTCAGATTTCGTGTTTTTGCTCGAAGATGCATCCCATCGTGGAAAACCACTTTTTTGTATTCCTTATATCCCAATGATTGGACAGACAGATCGATTATATCAAAAAAGTGTTCATATGTAATGAAAAAAATTAAATATGTTAGTGAATTTTTACAGCCAAGAGGATATTGTCGATAAGTCAGAGAGCATTTTTGTGCTTTTTTGTTTGGTGAAATAAAAATAATGATTTATTATTTGTTTTTATTAATTGTAGAGAATTATAGTAATAATATAATAAAACAATGCAATACAGGAGAAAATTTATTTTATTGAAATTGAGCAAACTTGTCAATTTTAACCGATTTTGTAGAATGACAATTTTCTGGAAATAATTCGGATGTATGAAAACTACTTTTAAGGAGATTAGAAAGTGTAATCTGGAAAATTTGTTAAAATGTCCACTTTATTATATTTGTAGAGCAAGAAATGTATGTTTGTTACTTTTATAATTTTGATATTTTACTAAATAAAAGCAGGTACTGCTGCCACCTGTATGCCCATAACGACCTGCTTGATGATCTCTGGATCGAAAAATACTTATTTTACTTTTGTGCAGAGGAAAGATTTTTTTGTGATTCAGATTTCGTGTTTTTGCTTGAAGATGCATCCCATCGTGGAAAACCACTTTTTTGTATTCCTTATATCCCAATGATTGGACAGACAGATCGATTATATCGAAAAAGTGTTCATATGTAATGAAAAAAATTAAATATGTGAGTAAATTTTTACAGGCAAGAGGATATTGTCGATAAGTCAGAGAGCATGTTTGTGTTTTTTTGTTTGGTGAAATAAAAATAATGATTTATTATTTATTGTTATTATTTGTAGAGAAACATAGTAATAATATAATAAAATAATGCAATATAGGTGAAAATTTATTTTATTGAAAATGAGCAAACTTGTCAATTTTAACCGATTTTGTAGAATGACAATTTTCTGGAAATAATTCGGATGTATGAAAACTACTTTTAAGGAGATTAGAAAGTGTAATCCGGAAAATTTGTTAAAATGTCCAGTTTATTATATTTGTAGAGCAAGAAATGTATGTTTGTTACTTTTATAATTTTGATATTTTACTAAATAAAAGCAGGTACTGCTGACACCTGTAGGAGCATAACGACCTGCTTGATGATCTCTAAAGCGAAAAATTCTTATTTTACTTTTGTGCAGAGAAAAGAATTTTTTGTGATTCAGATTTCGTGTTTTTGCTCGAAGATGCATCCCATCGTGGAAAACCACTTTTTTTTGTATTCCTTATATCCCAATGATTGGACAGACAGATCGATTATATCGAAAAAGTGTTCATATGTAATGAAAAAAATTAAATATGTGAGTGAATTTTTACAGGCAAGAGGATATTGTCGATAAGTCAGAAAGCATATTTGTGTTTTTTTGTTTGGTGAAATAAAAATAATGATTTATTATTTGTTGTTATTATTTGTAGAGAAACATAGTAATAATATAATAAAATAATGCAATATAGGTGAAAATTTATTTTATTGAAAATGAGCAAACTTGTCAATTTTAACCGATTTTGTAGAATGACAATTTTCTGGAAATAATTCGTATGTATGAAAACTACTTTTAAGGAGATTAGAAAGAGTAATCTGGAAAATTTGTTAAAATGTCCAATTTATTATATTTGTAGAGCAAGAAATGTATGTTTGTTACTTTTATAATTTTGATATTTTTCTAAATAAAAGCAGGTACTGCTGCCACCTGTAGGCGCATAACGACCTGCTTGATGATCTCTGGATCGAAAAATACTTATTTTACTTTTGTGCAGAGGAAAGTTTTTTTTTTGATTCAGATTTCGTGTTTTTGCTCGAAGATGCATCCCATCGTGGAAACCCACTTTTTTGTATTCCTTATATCCCAATGATTGGACAGACAGATTGATTATATCGAAAAAGTGTTCATATGTAATGAAAAAAATTAAATGTGTGAGTGAATTTTTACAGGCAGAGGATATTGTCGATAAGTCAGAGAGCATTTTTGTGTTTTTTTGTTTGGTGAAATAAAAATAATGATTTATTTATTGTTTTTATTAATTGTAGAGAATTATAGTAATAATATAATAAAACAATGCAATACAGGAGAAAATTTATTTTATTGAAATTGAGCAAACTTGTCAATTTTAACCGATTTTGTAGAATGACAATTTTCTGGAAATAATTCGGATGTATGAAAACTACTTTTAAGGAGATTAGAAAGTGTAATCTGGAAAATTTGTTAAAATGTCCAGTTTATTATATTTGTAGAGCAAGAAATGTATGTTTGTTACTTTTATAATTTTGATATTTTACTAAATAAAAGCAGGTACTGCTGCCACCTGTATGCGCGTAACGACCTGCTTGATGATCTGTGGAGCGAAAATACTTTTTTTACATTTGTGCAGAGAAAAGAATTTTTTGTGATTCAGATTTCGTGTTTTTGCTCGAAGATGCATCCCATCGTGGAAAACCACTTTTTTTTGTATTCCTTATATCCCAATGATTGGACAGACAGATCGATTATATCGAAAAAGTGTTCATATGTTATGAAAAAAATTAAATATGTGAGTGAATTTTTACAGGCAAGAGGATATTGTCGATAAGTCAGAAAGCATATTTGTGTTTTTTCGTTTGGTGAAATAAAAATAATGATTTATTATTTGTTGTTATTAATTGTAGAGAAACATAGTAATAATATAATAAAATAATGCAATATAGGTGAAAATTTATTTTATTGAAAATGAGCAAACTTGTCAATTTTAACCGATTTTGTAGAATGACAATTTTCTGGAAATAATTCGGATGTATGAAAACTACTTTTAAGGAGATTAGAAAGAGTAATCTGGAAAATTTGTTAAAATGTCCAGTTTATTATATTTGTAGAGCAAGAAATGTATGTTTGTTACTTTTATAATTTTGATATTCTACTAAATAAAAGCAGGTACTGCTGCCACCTGTATGCGCATTACGACCTGCTTGATGATCTCTAAAGCGAAAAATTCTTATTTTACTTTTGTGCAGAGGAAAGATTTTTTTGTGATTCAGATTTCGTGTTTTTGCACGAAGATGCATCCCAGTAAAGAAAGAATTTTTGGACAAGCGAAAAGGTAAGTTGAACAAGCTTCATGTTCAACTTGCCTTTTGCCAATAGGAAGGTTGGACTGGTTGTTCAACCTGCCTATGCGTTATGTTCAACTTACCTAAATATTTAATACGTTAAATAAGACGGAAATATGAATTGAATATTATTTAAAATACACAGAATTACGTAAATATATGTCGATTTATTGTGAAAACATCTTGTTTTAGAAGAAAATAAGCGTTTCATGAGAAATATAGTAGTGCAAAAATATAGATACATTGCAGGGGCCAGAGCGTGTCATCGATAAAACGAAAATTTTTTGACATTTTCTTTCCCTTTATCCTATAATAAAACACTTATTTTTTTGTAGTGAAAAACAAAAGTGATTTCTGTACTTACATTTTGGTTACATTATCTAACAAGAAATGTTAATTTAATAGCATAGAAATGGTAAAGTTAATTACAATCATAATAATAACATAACCTAAGAAAAGTGATAATCCTTTTAAACGACCATTTGTCTGATATATGATACAATATTTTTTAGTGATGACTACAGATTTTTTTTACCATAAATTCACATATATTTATGTAATTTTATGTACTCTAAATAATATCCAACCAGTATTTCCCACTTATTTAGGAAATGTTCTGACCGTCTTGACATTTTCGTTTTATCGATGACACGCTCTGGCCCCTGCAATGTATCTATATTTTTGCACTATTATATTTCTCATAAAACGCTTATTTTTTTCTAAAACAAGATGTTTTCACAATAAATCGACATATATTTACGTAATTCTGTGTATTTTAAATAATATTCAATTCATATTTCCGTCTTATTTAACGTATTAAATATTTAGGTAAGTTGAACATAACACATAGGCAGGTTGAACAACCAGTCCAACCTTCCTATTGGCAAAAGGCAAGTTGAACATGAAGCTTGTTCAACTTACCTTTTCGCTTGTCCAAAAATTCTTTCTTTACTGGGATCCCATCGTGGAAAACCACTTTTTTTTGTATTCCTTATATCCCAATGATTGGACAGACAGATCGATTATATCGAAAAAGTGTTCATATGTAATGAAAAAATTAAATATGTGATTGCATTTTTACAGGCAAGAGAATATTGTCGATAAGTCAGAAAGCATATTTGTGTTTTTTTGTTTGGTGAAATAAAAATAATGATTTATTATTTGTTTTTATTAATTGTAGAGAAACATAGTAATAATATAATAAAATAATGCAATATAGGGGAAAATTTATTTTATTGAAATTGAGCAAACTTGTCAATTTTAACCGATTTTGTAGAATGACAAATTTCTGAAAATAATTCGGATGTATGAAATGTACTTTTTAGGAGATTAGAAAGTGTAATCTGGAAAATTTGTTAAAATGTCCAGTTTATCATATTTGTAGAGCAAGAAATGTATGTTTGTTACTTTTATAATTTTGATATTGTACTAAATAAAAGCAGGTACTGCTGCCACCTGTAGGCGCATAACGACCTGCTTGATGATCTCTAAAGCGAAAAATACTTATTTTACTTTTGTGCAGAGGAAAGAATTTTTTGTGATTCAGATTTCGTGTTTTTGCTCGAAGATGCATCCCATCGTGGAAAACCACTTTTTTGTATTCCTTATATCCCAATGATTGGACAGACAGATCGATTATATCGAAAAAGTGTTCATATGTAATGAAAAAAATTAAATATGTAAGTGAATTTTTACAGCCAAGAGGATATTGTCGATAAGTCAGAGAGCATTTTTGTGCTTTTTTGTTTGGTGAAATAAAAATAATGATTTATTATTTGTTTTTATTAATTGTAGAGAATTATAGTAATAATATAATAAAACAATGCAATACAGGAGAAAATTTATTTTATTAAAATTGAGCAAACTTGTCAATTTTAACCGATTTTGTAGAATGACAATTTTCTGGAAATAATTCGGATGTATGAAAATTACTTTTAAGGAGATTAGAGAGTGTAATCTGGAAAATTTGTTAAAATGTTCACTTTATTATATTTGTAGAGCAAGAAATGTATGTTTGTTACTTTTATAATTTTAATATTTTACTAAATAAAAGCAGGTACTGCTGCCACCTGTAGGAGCATAACGACCTGCTTGATGATCTCTAAAGCGAAAAATTCTTATTTTACTTTTGTGCAGAGAAAAGAATTTTTTGTGATTCAGATTTCGTGTTTTTGCTCGAAGAAGCATCCCATCGTGGAAAACCACTTTTTTGTATTCCTTATATCCCAATGATTGGACAGACAGATCGATTATATCGAAAAAGTGTTCATATGTAATGAAAAAATTAAATATGTGATTGCATTTTTACAGGCAAGAGAATATTGTCGATAAGTCAGAAAGCATATTTGTGTTTTTTTGTTTGGTGAAATAAAAATAATGATTTTTTATTTGTTGTTATTAATTGTAGAGAAACATAGTAATAATATAATAAAATAATGCAATATAGGGGAAAATTTATTTTATTGAAATTGAGCAAACTTGTCAATTTTAACCGATTTTGTAGAATGACAATTTTCTGGAAATAATTCGTATGTATGAAAACTACTTTTAAGGAGATTAGAAAGAGTAATCTGGAAAATTTGTTAAAATGTCCAATTTATTATATTTGTAGAGCAAGAAATGTATGTTTGTTACTTTTATAATTTTGATATTTTTCTAAATAAAAGCAGGTACTGCTGCCACCTGTAGGCGCATAACGACCTGCTTGATGATCTCTGGATCGAAAAATACTTATTTTACTTTTGTGCAGAGGAAAGTTTTTTTTTTGATTCAGATTTCGTGTTTTTGCTCGAAGATGCATCCCATCGTGGAAACCCACTTTTTTGTATTCCTTATATCCCAATGATTGGACAGACAGATTGATTATATCGAAAAAGTGTTCATATGTAATGAAAAAAATTAAATGTGTGAGTGAATTTTTACAGGCAGAGGATATTGTCGATAAGTCAGAGAGCATTTTTGTGTTTTTTTGTTTGGTGAAATAAAAATAATGATTTATTTATTGTTTTTATTAATTGTAGAGAATTATAGTAATAATATAATAAAACAATGCAATACAGGAGAAAATTTATTTTATTGAAATTGAGCAAACTTGTCAATTTTAACCGATTTTGTAGAATGACAAATTTCTGAAAATAATTCGGATGTATAAAATGTACTTTTTAGGAGATTAGAAAGTGTAATCTGGAAAATTTGTTAAAATGTCCAGTTTATCATATTTGTAGAGCAAGAAATGTATGTTTGTTACTTTTATAATTTTGATATTGTACTAAATAAAAGCAGGTACTGCTGCCACCTGTAGGCGCATAACGACCTGCTTGATGATCTCTAAAGCGAAAAATACTTATTTTACTTTTGTGCAGAGGAAAGAATTTTTTGTGATTCAGATTTCGTGTTTTTGCTCGAAGATGCATCCCATCGTGGAAAACCACTTTTTTGTATTCCTTATATCCCAATGATTGGACAGACAGATCGATTATATCGAAAAAGTGTTCATATGTAATGAAAAAAATTAAATATGTAAGTGAATTTTTACAGCCAAGAGGATATTGTCGATAAGTCAGAGAGCATTTTTGTGCTTTTTTGTTTGGTGAAATAAAAATAATGATTTATTATTTGTTTTTATTAATTATAGAGAATTATAGTAATAATATAATAAATCAATGCAATACAGGAGAAAATTTATTTTATTAAAATTGAGCAAACTTGTCAATTTTAACCGATTTTGTAGAATGACAATTTTCTGGAAGTAATTCGGATGTATGAAAATTACTTTTAAGGAGATTAGAAAGTGTAATCTGGAAAATTTGTTAAAATGTTTACTTTATTATATTTGTAGAGCAAGAAATGTATGTTTGTTACTTTTATAATTTTAATATTTTACTAAATAAAAGCAGGTACTGCTGCCACCTGTAGGAGCATAACGACCTGCTTGATGATCTCTAAAGCGAAAAATAATTATTTTACTTTTGTGCAGAGAAAAGAATTTTTTGTGATTCAGATTTCGTGTTTTTGCTCGAAGATGCATCCCATCGTGGAAAAACACTTTTTTGTATTCCTTATATCCCAATGATTGGACAGACAGATCGATTATATCGAAAAAGTGTTCATATGTAATGAAAAAAATTAAATATGTAAGTGAATTTTTACAGCCAAGAGGATATTGTCGATAAGTCAGAGAGCATTTTTGTGCTTTTTTGTTTGGTGAAATAAAAATAATGATTTATTATTTGTTTTTATTAATTGTAGAGAATTATAGTAATAATATAATAAAACAATGCAATACAGGAGAAAATTTATTTTATTGAAATTGAGCAAACTTGTCAATTTTAACCGATTTTGTAGAATGACAATTTTCTGGAAATAATTCGGATGTATGAAAACTACTTTTAAGGAGATTAGAAAGTGTAATCTGGAAAATTTGTTAAAATGTTTACTTTATTATATTTGTAGAGCAAGAAATGTATGTTTGTTACTTTTATAATTTTAATATTTTACTAAATAAAAGCAGGTACTGCTGCCACCTGTAGGAGCATAACGACCTGCTTGATGATCTCTAAAGCGAAAAATAATTATTTTACTTTTGTGCAGAGAAAAGAATTTTTTGTGATTCAGATTTCGTGTTTTTGCTCGAAGATGCATCCCATCGTGGAAAAACACTTTTTTGTATTCCTTATATCCCAATGATTGGACAGACAGATCGATTATATCGAAAAAGTGTTCATATGTAAT
The DNA here is from genome assembly GCA_037103525.1 of Ganaspis brasiliensis. Classification (NCBI taxonomy): domain Eukaryota; kingdom Metazoa; phylum Arthropoda; class Insecta; order Hymenoptera; family Figitidae; genus Ganaspis; species Ganaspis brasiliensis. The sequence continues at coordinate 1,014,678 of JAZKLR010000113.1, forward strand.
GAAAAAAATTAAATATGTAAGTGAATTTTTACAGCCAAGAGGATATTGTCGATAAGTCAGAGAGCATTTTTGTGCTTTTTTGTTTGGTGAAATAAAAATAATGATTTATTATTTGTTTTTATTAATTGTAGAGAATTATAGTAATAATATAATAAAACAATGCAATACAGGAGAAAATTTATTTTATTGAAATTGAGCAAACTTGTCAATTTTAACCGATTTTGTAGAATGACAATTTTCTGGAAATAATTCGGATGTATGAAAACTACTTTTAAGGAGATTAGAAAGTGTAATCCGGAAAATTTGTTAAAATGTCCAGTTTATTATATTTGTAGAGCAAGAAATGTATGTTTGTTACTTTTATAATTTTGATATTTTACTAAATAAAAGCAGGTACTGCTGACACCTGTAGGAGCATAACGACCTGCTTGATGATCTCTAAAGCGAAAAATTCTTATTTTACTTTTGTGCAGAGAAAAGAATTTTTTGTGATTCAGATTTCGTGTTTTTGCTCGAAGATGCATCCCATCGTGGAAAACCACTTTTTTTTGTATTCCTTATATCCCAATGATTGGACAGACAGATCGATTATATCGAAAAAGTGTTCATATGTAATGAAAAAAATTAAATATGTGAGTGAATTTTTACAGGCAAGAGGATATTGTCGATAAGTCAGAAAGCATATTTGTGTTTTTTTGTTTGGTGAAATAAAAATAATGATTTATTATTTGTTGTTATTATTTGTAGAGAAACATAGTAATAATATAATAAAATAATGCAATATAGGTGAAAATTTATTTTATTGAAAATGAGCAAACTTGTCAATTTTAACCGATTTTGTAGAATGACAATTTTCTGGAAATAATTCGTATGTATGAAAACTACTTTTAAGGAGATTAGAAAGAGTAATCTGGAAAATTTGTTAAAATGTCCAATTTATTATATTTGTAGAGCAAGAAATGTATGTTTGTTACTTTTATAATTTTGATATTTTTCTAAATAAAAGCAGGTACTGCTGCCACCTGTAGGCGCATAACGACCTGCTTGATGATCTCTGGATCGAAAAATACTTATTTTACTTTTGTGCAGATGAAAGTTTTTTTTTTGATTCAGATTTCGTGTTTTTGCTCGAAGATGCATCCCATCGTGGAAACCCACTTTTTTGTATTCCTTATATCCCAATGATTGGACAGACAGATTGATTATATCGAAAAAGTGTTCATATGTAATGAAAAAAATTAAATGTGTGAGTGAATTTTTACAGGCAGAGGATATTGTCGATAAGTCAGAGAGCATTTTTGTGTTTTTTTGTTTGGTGAAATAAAAATAATGATTTATTTATTGTTTTTATTAATTGTAGAGAATTATAGTAATAATATAATAAAACAATGCAATACAGGAGAAAATTTATTTTATTGAAATTGAGCAAACTTGTCAATTTTAACCGATTTTGTAGAATGACAATTTTCTGGAAATAATTCGGATGTATGAAAACTACTTTTAAGGAGATTAGAAAGTGTAATCTCGAAAATTTGTTAAAATGTCCACTTTATTATATTTGTAGAGCAAGAAATGTATGTTTGTTACTTTTATAATTTTGATATTTTACTAAATAAAAGCAGGTACTGCTGCCACCTGTATGCGCATAACGACCTGCTCGATGATCTCTAAAGCGAAAGATTCTTATTTTACTTTTGTGCAGAGAAAAGAATTTTTTGTGATTCAGATTTCGTGTTTTTGCTCGAAGATGCATCCCATCGTGGAAAACCACTTTTTTTTGTATTCCTTATATCCCAATGATTGGACAGACAGATCGATTATATCGAAAAAGTGTTCATATGTAATGAAAAAAATTAAATATGTTAGTGAATTTTTACAGGCAAGAGGATATTGTCGATAAGTCAGAAAGCATATTTGTGTTTTTTTGTTTGGTGAAATAAAAATAATGATTTATTATTTGTTGTTATTAATTGTAGAGAATTATAGTAATAATATAATAAAACAATGCAATACAGGAGAAAATTTATTTTATTGAAATTGAGCAAACTTGTCAATTTTAACCGATTTTGTAGAATGACAATTTTCTGGAAATAATTCGAATGTATGAAAACTACTTTTAAGGAGATTAGAAAGTGTAATCTGGAAAATTTGTTAAAATGTCCAGTTTATTATATTTGTAGAGCAAGAAATGTATGTTTGTTACTTTTATAATTTTGATATTTTACTAAATAAAAGCAGGTACTGCTGCCACCTGTAGGAGCATAACGACCTGCTTGATGATCTCTAAAGCGAAAAATTCTTATTTTACTTTTGTGCAGAGAAAAGAATTTTTTGTGATTCAGATTTCGTGTTTTTGCTCGAAGATGCATCCCATCGTGGAAAACCACTTTTTTGTATTCCTTATATCCCAATGATTGGACAGACAGATCGATTATATCGAAAAAGTGTTCATATGTAATGAAAAAAATTAAATGTGTGAGTGAATTTTTACAGGCAAGAGGATATTGTCGATAAGTCAGAGAGCATTTTTGTGTTTTTTTGTTTGGTGAAATAAAAATAATGATTCATTATTTGTTTTTATTAATTGTAGAGAATTATAGTAATAATATAATAAAACAATGCAATACAGGAGAAAATTTATTTTATTGAAATTGAGCAAACTTGTCAATTTTAACCGATTTTGTAGAATGTTAATTTTCTGGAAATAATTCGGATGTATGAAAACTACTTTTAAGGAGATTAGAAAGTGTAATCTGGAAAATTTGTTAAAATGTCCACTTTATTATATTTGTAGAGCAAGAAATGTATGTTTGTTACTTTTATAATTTTGATATTTTACTAAATAAAAGCAGGTACTGCTGCCACCTGTATGCCCATAACGAACTGCTTGATGATCTCTGGATCGAAAAATACTTATTTTACTTTTGTGCAGAGGAAAGATTTTTTTGTGATTCAGATTTCGTGTTTTTGCACGAAGATGCATCCTATCGTGAAAAACCTCTTTTTTTTGTATTCCTTATATTCCAATGATTGGACAGTCAGATCAATTATATCGAAAAAGTGTTCATATGTAATGAAAAAAATTAAATATGTGAGTGAATTTTTACAGGCAAGAGGATATTGTCGATAAGTCAGAGAGCATTTTTGTGTTTTTTTGTTTGGTGAAATAAAAATAATGATTTATTATTTGTTTTTATTAATTGTAGAGAATTATAGTAATAATATAATAAAACAATGCAATACAGGAGAAAATTTATTTTATTGAAATTGAGCAAACTTGTCAATTTTAACCGATTTTGTAGAATGACAATTTTCTGGAAATAATTCGGATGTATGAAAACTACTTTTAAGGAGATTAGAAAGTGTAATCTGGAAAATTTGTTAAAATGTCCACTTTATTATATTTGTAGAGCAAGAAATGTATGTTTGTTACTTTTATAATTTTGATATTTTACTAAATAAAAGCAGGTACTGCTGCCACCTGTATGCGCATAACGACCTGCTCGATGATCTCTAAAGCGAAAGATTCTTATTTTACTTTTGTGCAGAGAAAAGAATTTTTTGTGATTCAGATTTCGTGTTTTTGCTCGAAGATGCATCCCATCGTGGAAAACCACTTTTTTTTTGTATTCCTTATATCCCAATGATTGGACAAACAGATCGATTATATCGAACAAGTGTTCATATGTAATGAAAAAAACTAAATATGTGAGTGAATTTTTACAGGCAAGAGGATATTGTCGATAAGTCAGAAAGCATATTTGTGTTTTTTTGTTTGGTGAAATAAAAATAATGATTTATTATTTGTTGTTATTAATTGTAGAGAAACATAGTAATAATATAATAAAATAATGCAATATAGGTGAAAATTTATTTTATTGAAAATGAGCAAACTTGTCAATTTTAACCGATTTTGTAGAATGACAATTTTCTGAAAATAATTCGGATGTATGAAAAGTACTTTTTAGGAGATTAGAAAGAGTAATGTGGAAAATTTGTTAAAATGTCCACTTTATTATATTTGTAGAGCAAGAAATGTATGTTTGTTACTTTTATAATTTTGATATTTTACTAAATAAAAGCAGGTACTGCTGCCACCTGTATGCGCATAACGACCTGCTCGATGATCTCTAAAGCGAAAGATTCTTATTTTACTTTTGTGCAGAGAAAAGAATTTTTTGTGATTCAGATTTCGTGTTTTTGCTCGAAGATGCATCCCATCGTGGAAAACCACTTTTTTTTTGTATTCCTTATATCCCAATGATTGGACAAACAGATCGATTATATCGAACAAGTGTTCATATGTAATGAAAAAAACTAAATATGTGAGTGAATTTTTACAGGCAAGAGGATATTGTCGATAAGTCAGAAAGCATATTTGTGTTTTTTTGTTTGGTGAAATAAAAATAATGATTTATTATTTGTTGTTATTAATTGTAGAGAAACATAGTAATAATATAATAAAATAATGCAATATAGGAGAAAATTTATTTTATTGAAATTGAGCAAACTTGTAAATTTCAACCGATTTTGTAGAATGACAAATTTCTGAAAATAATTCGGATGTATGAAATGTACTTTTTAGGAGATTAAAAAGTGTAATCTGGAAAATTTGTTGAAATGTCCAGTTTATTATATTTGTAGATTAAGAAATGTATGTTTGTTACTTTTATAATTTTGATATTGTACTAAATAAAAGCAGGTACTGCTGCCACCTGTAGGCGCATAACGACCTGCTTGATGATCTCTAAAGCGAAAAATACTTATTTTACTTTTGTGCAGAGGAAAGAATTTTTTGTGATTCAGATTTCGTGTTTTTGCACGAAGATAGTAGATAGGCTGTGGGGTATCTGGATAAATTAGTGTGTGTCCGTGTGAGCTATGTATGTGTGTGTCTGTGTGAGAGCCAATCAGAAGCGACCTTTACAACGAAATGGACCAATCAGGAGCCAGGATTTTGATGACGTCATAGTGTATGCCTCGTTTTAAACTAGGTATGTAACGCGATGCCTAATTAGAGCCCCATCAGGTAGTTGAGGTAAGGAATTTAACCTTGAAAAAAGGTGGGATTACATGAAAAATATATTGCGTAATTTGGCGAAATTTGAATCACCGACAACTTACGCGTGTGTGACCTTCCAGAACCCTCTAAGCACGTGCGTGTGACCTTGGATGGGGACATTTACACGTGTAATTTGAATATTTGGAGGGGGGGGGGGGGTAACCTTCAGAAAGGGAGTGGGGGTAAGGAACTTAACCTTGAAAGAAGGGGGTTTGTCTCGGAGTAAAGTACATAACCTCGAATAAGGGTGGGGATTACATAAGAATACATCGCACATTTCTGTGAAATTTAATTTACATACGTGTGTGTGACCTTCTAGAAGCTTCTAGAACATTCAAGGGGTGGGGCTTATTTAACCTTGAAAAAAGGGGGTATTACATGAAAAATATATTGCGTAATATTGCGAAATTTGAATCACCGATTTTACATACGCGTGTGTGACCTTCCAGAACCCTCTAAAAAATTTGGATTTTAGGTGGTGGGGGTTACTTTTTTACACGTGTGACCCCTGCAGAACCCTCCAGAAGCTTCTAGAACATTCGATTTCAGTGTGAGGGATTTTTTCTGTACAGTTGAAAGTGGGGGTATTTTTCATTTATTTGATGCGTAATTTAACCTTCGAGAAACTTCTAGAACTTTTTTATGGTGGGTCAGAGAGGTGGGGGGGGGGTATTTTAAACGCATATTGTTCTATTCTGCGTGCAATTTTTTTGTGACCTTCGAGAACTTTCAAGAACGAATTGGAGGGGTGGGGGTTACTTTTTTGCACGTGTGACCCCTGCAGAACCCTCCAGAAGCTTCTAGAACATTCGATTTTAGTGGAGATGGTGGGGGTATTTTTCATTTATTTGATGCGTATTTTAAACTTTGAGAAACTTCTCGAACTTTTTTATTGGGGGGGGGGGGGTCAGAGAGGTTGGGGGATTATTTCAAACGCACTTTGTTCTATTCTGCGTACAATTTTTTTGGTAACCTACGAGAACTTTCGAGAACCTTCTAGAACATTCGATGAGTCATCTCTCTATAAAAAAAGAGGGGATTATGTGAGAAGTGTGCAAAAGTGGTGGGGTAAACCGAAGATATAAAAAGCGGAGTGTGCCAGTTAAATTTTTCATTTATACACGTTATGCCAAGAGTTGATCAGTTGCAAAAAGAAATCAAAGTTAAATTAAGTGGACTGCTAAAAAGGATTGAAACAATTAAAAAGTTGATAAAGTTTCGAGAAGACACTGAGGTAGTGATTCGAGATTTTAAAGGATTATCTCTGCAAGAACAAGAGAATGGATTTCCAACAGTTAAACCAAGTGGCAAATAGTGTGTTTTCTATTAAATCGATGAAAGAGCTGAAAATTGGTGAAATTCTTCGATTAACAGACTTGAAAAAACTTAAAACAAAATGTGGACTAAGAGCTGTAGTGGAAGTTAACGCAGAATATCTAGTGTTTTTACCTCACCGTATGGTGGAAATTTTTTTCCACGATGATGAGGAAACTGTTGCTTTTCTGAAATTAAAAGAAGAAATACACAGAGGACGTGTAAACTTGAAATATTTGAGTGGAAGGTACAATCAGTTTGAATTTCAATCTGCTGACGATGAATAATGGCGTATCTTCCAAGGAATCAAATGTTACTCTGTACGACATACAATCTCAATTCATCTTTTACCAAGCAAGTTGTTGTTGGTGTTAATGTTAATAATTTGCAAAATTTATCAGTAAAAGTGAAATTGTCCGGTGGCTTTCCTCAATCCAGGATTATATTTTCTCCAGAGGAATGGGAACTCTTCACCAGTCATTTTACATTGATTTCAAAATTTTTCCAACATGAAATGAATCCACAAATCTTTGACTGTGATGCTTTTCGAATGACATTTACAATCTTCCTGAATGAACGCTTGATTACTCTACAACGAACTGATGAGAAGGATACATCATACCCATTTTCATTGAATGAAACAACGTTTAAAGTATTGAAAAATCTTCTTCCATGTATTAGACAAAATTTAGTGGATATAAAAATAGGACCAGTGCAGTTTGTTGTGAACAATATTATATATTTAACTGCACGATTAGTGCACAAAGAAAATGATATTTGTACAGTTGAAAGTGTAGAAAAGTTTGTAAAAATTAAATTTCCAATGCTTTTAAAAAGACTGCAAGAAGAGAGGTTACGTTATGTATATATTCCAAGATTGTTTTATGAACTCATTACATTTCATTTAAACAATTTGTGTAAAACAATTGTAAATGAAGAGAAAAAAAAAATGTGTTAAATAAAAAAATTTTAAAAAATAATTGTGTTTTATTATTGAGTTATTGACATGAGAATATGCGCATAATAAAATGAGAACATTTTTTATTTACTAAAAATCATTCTTTATTAAACTAAAAATTTTTTACACAGTATCTCTATTAATCCAGCTATTGTGAGAATTATTAAAACCTAACCATTTTACATAAATTTGATTACCACGTTTTTTAAGTACTTTTTCAATTAAATATACATCAGAATTTTTAACTTAAGAAATTTCTTGTTGATAAAAACTACCAGATACAGGATTATCTTGATAATCTTTCAGCAAGTACGTCGTTGGTTCAGTGTTGCCAATACGTGTAATTGTAAAGATTTCTGTCGTCCAGTTTGGTGTATAGCCTTTCTCAAAAACATGTTTAAATTTACTGATTCGTACTTTATCACCAATTTTAAATTTTTCTCTCTTTTTCCGGGATTTTACAATGAATTTTTTATACACATTAAATAAGATTTTTTTCTCATTCGTTTTATTTACATTTTTTGTTTTATTTTAATTGTTCGATGTACAGTAGAATTGTATGAGAAAATTAAATTTTCTAAAATATCTAACCACTTGTAACTGCCTTGCAGACTAAATTGCATCCACATTTTATTTTTTAATGTCCTATTAAATCGTTCACAAATTGACGCTTTTAAATTACTAAATGTAGAGTACATATTAATTTTATGGTGTTTCATGAAATTTTGAAAGTGCGAGTTGTAGAATTCTTTGCCTCGATCAACATGTAAATGTTTTGGTACACGTCCCTGGTCCAGCACTGACTTCATTGCAGCTGCAACATCTTGACCAGTTTTATTCTTTACAGCTATAGCCCAGGAAAATTTTGAGAAGATATCAATGACTGTCAGGATGTACTTGTAGCCCTTATTTTCCTTTGAATAGGGTTGCATTTCAACGAGATCAGCTTGCCAGGTCTCATCAATGCCTCGAACATCAACACTTCTGCGTTTATAATTTTTTCTTGCTGGCCTATGCAACTCCTTCACCAACTGCAGTTTTAGATCCACCATATTCTTTTTCCAATGCTTTCAACTTGGTTTCCAATTGAGTAATGAGTACTAAATTATTTTTAACTTCTTCACTTAAATACCGTAAAATGCTATTGGTCAGATCGGTTTGAACTTTTATCAAGTCTTGTGTAGATTTTAAATTAATTGCATCGTTTGGATCCTGAGCATCAGCTATATTGCACATTCTTTTTCCCTCAAGATCGTAATGGCCCTGTGAATTAACCTTAAAACCAGCTCCAGAAAGTCCAGGAAGTCCTCGCTGTGCTGTCAAACCTCCACTACGATCGAGATGATGTCCGAACACATCAATGCTCATCTTGAAACTGATGTAAAATAATTGAAAACACCTTCTAATAAATGATGTTTGCCTCTCGAAGCTCCTCGATGATTGATAGAATTTCGTTTGAATGACTCGGGTTTCCAGCCGACTGAGATGCTAAAAGTAAACGTAATCGATCCACCAATTCATTCGGATCATCCCAATACAGGTAGTCCAACTGATTTTCCTCTCTTGCAGTCATGTACTGTGGTAAGATACCTGTACCCGAATAACTCTTTCTACCACCACTTTTTCTCGCTGTTGGTTTCGAAATTAGTTTATCAATAAAATTTGTATATTTATAGGATTTACTCTCACGTATTTCACCTTCTGCACTGTAGTGTTTTCTGTGAGCGTTTGTTGTTAGAAGAATTTTCTTATAATTTTTCACGTCCTCAGCTGTTATAATGGATTCTTCGGGAATTTTTTTAAAAATAAGTTCAAGTAAACCTTTACTAGTTGGTAGAGTCAAATCACCAACGTGAATAGAACTTTCACTGAAATTGATCGGTGAATCACCAATGACTAATCTATCTTTTGATAGTTTTCGTACACCATACGTATAATCCAGATCTTTGCTCCTTCCTATCAACTGTGTAAGGTACATTTTTGTATCCTCATCGAGTGAGGTAGTTGGTTGCTCATCAAACCTTTCTAGAGTGCGATCTCCATCATTGAAAGCTGATTTAAATGATGATTCATGCATAGTATCATCATAATTATCCTCATAGCTATCAAATTTTTCTTTCTTTTCATTTTTCACTGAATCATCGTCTTTTTCTGCTTTTACATTATCCTTGAACGACTCCATGTCACCGACAAGTTTTTCCAGAGGATTCACTATAGGCCAAAAAGTTTCACCCAGTGCCTGCTCAAAGGTCTCTTTACCCAATTTCATCAATTTATGCTTTCGACGAATGACGTCACTCGCTTTTGTCAATTGCTGTGCGAGATCTTTTTGTCTCTGGAGCTGTTCAGTTCTCGAGGACGACATCTTGATTGGACAAGGTCTTGAAGAATACTGCTTTCCACGATTAGTTTTACACCCTTTATTCTGGCTTCAAGTCGTCAGGCTTTAGAAAACAGTCGAAACATTTTCTATACCGACCTTGTCCAAGTTCACTGTCCTTATCAATCACAAGAAGCGCATGTTTATCACTATTCCAGCAAGTTGAACACAAGTCTCTAAATTTTGTAAATGTCATGTCTGTGTTGACATGATCATAATAGATGTGCCTAAGGTTCATTTCATCCTGCCTAAACAGAACCAAAAAATTTGCATTGTCTCGAATTAGATGTTTTGGTATTCGTGTATACGTCTGACACAAATAGAAACAGTCAATGTGTCTGTGACGTCCCATTGAGAAGAAGGCTCGAATTCGATCCTGCTTATCGCAAGCCACGTCATCAGACTACCCTACTGAAAAATCCTATATAGGATCCTACATAGGATCCTATATAGAATCCATATGGATTCCTATGAGAATCCACGTAGGATCCTATATAGGATCCTATATAGGTATTGTCCTATAGGAATCCACGTGGATTCTCATAGGAATCTATGTGGATTCCTATAGGTCGCCTATAGGACAAGTCCTATATAGGATCATATGTGGACTCTCCTATAAGAATACATGTAGGATCTCATATAGGATCCTGCATAGGCGTCCCAAAAAATTTTTGTACACCCTCCTACATATGATCCTACGTAGGTTCCCATATAGGATCCTATATGGGAACCCATGTAAGATCCTACATGGGTATCCCCAAAAAAATTTTTGTACCCCTTCCTCATGCGCAGTCGTCTTTTATGTATTCTACAATACTTACGCCTGCGCAGTAAATATTTTTCGTCCTTATAATGGTACTTAATGTATATTTGAATGAAGTTGTTTAAAAAAAAACAATTAATTCTGTGTACATAATTTTTTTTGGGCACCCATAAAAGATCCTATATAGGATCCTATATGGGAACCTACGTAGAATCCTATGTAGGGGGGTTTACAAAAATTTTTTTCGGACGCCTATGTAGGATCCTATATGAGATCCTACATGTATTCCTATAGGAGAGTCCACATAGGATCCTATATAGGACGTGTCCTATAGGCGACCTATAGGAATCCACTTAGATTCCTATGAGAATCCACGTGGATTCCTATAGGACAATACCTATATAGGATCCTATATAGGATCCTACGTGGATTCTCATAGGAATCCATATGGATTCTATATAGGATCCTATGTAGGATCCTATATAGGATTTTTCAGTAGGGTATTACAGAGTTAGGCTGTGCTTCACTCGGTTGAATTACTTCCTCATGTTCACAGTATTGAAAATATTGAATTTCTCCGATTGGTTGAAGAACCTTCTCTAGAAATTTGTACTTGGGTTGATCAAGCGATTTCGAGAAGATGTAGACATTTTCAAAGCGTAGTCCGTTGGGATGCAAGAGTAGAGTTAGTAATGCATTCGTCTTTCCACAATTGGATGGACCACAAAAAATGGCTCTTACTGTGCTGGGTAGAAGATTTCCATGACGTTTTCTTGTACGCTGACTTTGCGTTACTTTGTCAAAATTTGTCACAGGAAGTTTCGTAGTTTGCGCTTCAAACTCCATCTTGATTAGTAGAAAACTATAAATATCAGGTCTTTTATAGTTTCCGTAGCAGTTTGTTTAGAGCCTTTAAACGATCTGGTCAACATCTGTCCCTGACGAACAGTGCTCACATTATTAGACTGATAATTCCTGAGAATGTTTTGTTCAACAGTCTTATTATAAAGGGTGTTGAACTCACTTTGAGATAATTGTTCAAGATTTAGAACGGTTTGTTTCAACTCGGCAGCGTACACTTGTTCAGAAAACCAGTCTGAGACGCTGATCTGGGTAAACTATTGATCCGACTATTCATTGGAGAAGAATGTTGTAAATCATTTTGAACTTGGATATGGTAGAGTGAAGGTCTGGTGGTTCGTGGAAAGGTTCTGTGCAATAAGAGAGCACTAGATCAACTGACACACAAAACCATAAATACCAACCTTTTATAAGTTTTCAAGTCAGTCTATACTTTGTTTTTCACGAGTGAACATAATAAAAGCATGATTGAAACGAGGAAGTCAGTTAGTCTTCGAGAGACCGGCAAGCGAGTTAAACGTGGTCAGGGAGTTTTCAACAAATTAATCAATAATTTACCCTTCGAATTACATATTCCCGGCTATCAGTACTGTGGACCTGGAACAAAATTAGCTAAACGATTAGCACGTGGTGATCCTGGCATCAATCAGCTTGATCAAGCTTGTAAGGAACACGATATTGCCTATTCTCAGAATAGGGAAAATCTTGCAGAGAGGAACGCAGCTGATAGGATTTTTGCTGAAAAAGCTTGGAATCGTGTACTAGCCAGAGATTCAGGGGTTGGTGAAAAGGCAGCTGCTTGGGCAATTACAAACGCCATGAAAGTGAAAACCAAATTCGGAATGGGGCTTAAACCGAGCATAAAACGACGTAAGAAGACCAAAACAATGCTACCATTGAAAACTATTGTGACAGCAGCGAAACAGTCTTTAGTATCTGGAAATGACGCACGATCTGTTATAAAATCAGCTCTTAGAGGAGCCCGTTTAGCTGTAAAACAAGTAGGTGGAAGGGGCAGTGAAGAAACCTCGAATTTTGCCTTTATCGAGAAAAGTTGGTGGTTTTCTACCGTTTCTGGTGCCACTTTTTGCAGGCCTTAGTGCCATTGGTGCTCTGTCAGGTGGCGCTGCTGGAATAGCTAAAGCTGTTAATGATGCAAGTACAGCGAAAAAGAAAATTGAAGAGAGTCAACGACATAACCAAACAATGGAGTCGATAGCACTAGGCAAAGAACTCTATCTCAAGCCTCATCAGAAAGGATTAGGACTCTACCTCAAACCTCATAGAGAAGGATTAGGATTAAAAAAAAAAGTCAAAAAAAATAAAATTACCGCGACGAGCACTGACTGATGTTGATTTACTTAAATATGCTAAATTGATAAAGATACCACACTTTCGAGGGGTTTTTATGCGAGATGAGCTGCCAAAGAGGGGACCTCTAAAATTTGAATCAGCAGTTGTCAACTTGGATGATAAAAATAGCAGTGGTACACACTGGGTTGCCTATAGAAAGAGTGAAAATAAAATCCTGTATTTTGATAGTTTTGGTAACCTTAGACCACCTACAGATCTTGTAAAATATCTCAGTGTTGCGCGTATAAATTATAATCACGACAGATATCAAAATTATAATACATTTGTCTGCGGTCATTTATGCTTAAAATTCTTGTGTAATCAGCTTAAAGTAAAAAGTGTATTTAATTTATATAAATAAACTTATATTAACTGTATTAACTTTAGTCAAGTGTAAACCACCAGCATGAACGATACACTAACGTTAACTGTATCGGGTACTTCCTCCGTCTTGGAAGCTCAGTATTTTCCACCTATTGAACTTTCACCTCATAAAAATTACATGCTGGGACTCGTTGAATTTCTAACCTTTAATTCGATCCCCAATGTAGACATTGGTGAAAATAAATTCTATGTTGGTAAAGAAGAAATTACTATACCGACTGGTAGCTATGAGATAGACGATATTCAACGCTATCTGCAAACAATTCTCAGTCCAAAGGGAATCGACATACAGATTCGGCCAAACAACAATACTTTACGTAGTGAGATTTTTTGTAATCGTGAGATAAATTTTCTGAAAGAAGATTCAATAGCCCATTTGCTAGGATTTGAGCATGAAGACTAGAATAAGGAGGTGAAATGAGTGGAGTGGGGGTGTCCACAGAAGCAGGCCAAACAGTAGGCGCCTCTTTTCGGTTCGGGCTTTGCTCAGTAACGAATTTGAGTTTTCTGCGCACGAAGAGGGAGAAGGGAGAAGCAGCTGTTGATCAGCTCGCTTTTCCCTTCTCTTGATTCTCCCTCTTACGTGCGCAGAAAACTAAAATTCGTTACTGAGCCAAGCCCGAACCAAAAAGAGGCGCCTACCGGCTAGCCTGTTTGCCGCGCCACCGTTCCCTGTGGTAAAACTATCTAATTTCACCTCCTTATTCTAGTCTTCATGGATTTGAGGCACAAAAACTAGAAGCTGGTAAATTCTATGAGTCTGACTCCCCAGTCTCTATTATAAGAGTTAATGCACTGAGAATTGAGTGTAGTTTTACTACAGGTGCGTATATTAATAATCAGAAAGTGCACACTATTCACGAATTTTTTTCCAGCGTACCACCAGGATATAAGATAGTTGAAGTGCCTTCTCACGTCATTTACCTACCGGTCACCGTTAAGACCATTGATCAAATTCAGTTGCGAATAGTCGATCAAGACGGACATCTTGTAAATTTTCGAGGTGAAACCATTACAATTAGACTTCACATTAAAGCATTGTAGAAAAAACAGGATGGGAATTGTCTTTAATCGAAAAATAGGCTTCAGCTATAATAGGAATGCAGGATGCCTAAAGGAAATCAGTCGAAAGTCTGCAGTCAAGCTGCTAACACCTCCAAACATTCAGCTATTGAAGAGTCTTGGACTGAAAGTGAAAGAGCAGAGAAGAAGAGACAAAAAGATAAGAAGAGGATGAAAAGAGTCAAATTTATCTGCATTTGCTTCGTTGTTTTACTGTTTAGACGTTTAAAAATTTGTCAAACATGGAAGATGAAATACTAAATATTGCTAAACCAATTATCTATGATGAGTCTATTGCACACATTGAGGTGCATTCTCATTTACCGTACGCCTCTTCAACCTTTAATAACAGCGATGAAATTCGAATTGCCGTTCAAAACCAGGATCACTGTCTTATACCAAGTAAAAGTTCACTTCACATCCAGGGAAAATTGGTGAAAAACAATGGAACACCGGTTACTAGTACCAGCTTTATTATTAATGGGATCTGTCATTTATTTGAGGAAGCTCGTTATGAGATAAACGCTATTGAAATTGACAAAATCAAAAATGTCGGACTCACGAGTCTCATGAAAAATTACGTTTCAGTTTCCAGTGTGCAGAGTAAATATTTGGAGAATGCAGGTTGGTTTACTTCATGCAATGCAGATAACATCACATTAATCGATGATGCTGGTAATTTTGACATATCCATACCGCTGAACCTAATGTTTGGTTTTGCTGAAGATTATCAAAAAATTGTTGTTAACGCTAGACACGAGTTGATTTTAACACGAGCAAGAAGTGATGTGAATGCAATCATTCAAACAGCAGAAGAACAAGTGCAAATTATAATTAATAAAATTGAATGGCTGCTGCCCAATGTACGCTTATCAGATGCACGAAGATTCAAATGCTCAAGTATATTGAGAAGGATCCTCTCATTCCAATTAGCTTTCGTACGTGGGAATTGTATGAATATCCATTGCTACCAACAACAGCGAATCACGTTTGGACTGTTAAGACGTCAACACAATTGGAAAAACCTCGATTTGTCATTCTGGGCTTTCAAACGAATCGAAAAAATGTTACAACTAGAAATGCCAGTCACTTTGATCATTGTAGAATAACAAATGTTAAATTGTTCCTAAACAATCAGTGTTATCCATATGGTAATTTGAACCTTGATGTTGATAAAAAACAATACGCTGTACTGTATGACATGTACAATAGTTTTCAATCGAGTTACTACGCTAGAGATCCACAACCATTTTTAACAAAAGCAGAATTTTTAAATTTCGCGCCACTTATCGTTCTTGACTGCTCAAAACAAAATGAATCCTTGAAATACGGTCCTGTTGACATTCGACTAGAATTTGAAGCAAAGGATAATTTTCCCGATCAAACAGCTGCCTATTGCCTAATTTTACATGACAGAATTGTAGAATATCGACCAATCAAAGGTAGTGTTAAAAAAATAATATAAATTGCATTAAAAGAAAAGAGAGAAGTGGTGGGAGAAAATATATAAATAATTCTGTTTTCGTCTCATTGCAAACAGTAGCAATCAAGATGGATTACATAGTAGACCTTCAAGACTTCAAATTGCCCGTTAATCAATTTATTTTAAAAGAATTGGCCATTCTACCAGTTGTCAATAAGGAAATAAAACCTTACAGCTTCTCCTTCAAATCACCTTGTGCTTGGAAAGACGTTCCAAAAAAATATAAATCTATCAATTGCTGGATAAAGAACAATCATCATGATATATCATGGGATGATGGTACTTTACCACATGAAGTAATTTCAGAAGTACTGAATTGTATGTTGAAAAATTCTTCTATAATTTATGTGAAGGGAGAGGAGAAAAAAAAGTGGTTAAAAAATGTTTTAAATACTCGGACAAAAGTTGTTGATATGCTTGATATTGATTGTCCATCACTACAAAAATTGTATGAAATGTCTGGCGTGATTGAATGTAAGGATCATAATAGTAAAACAAATTTTACGTGTGCTGTTAAAAATGTAATTTTACTGAAAAAATGGTTGTGTGTTTATATTTCACTTAATTTTAACTAAGAAACTAAGAAAATGTTAATTTAATCAATTTAATTTATCCATTGTTGTATGAGAAAATGTATCTAATTTGTCTTAAGTTTTGCTACTCTTGTTAAATTTTTTTAACTGATTCTAACAATAAACAATCTTGAAATTTAAAAAATTTACATGTATTTTCTTTTCCTGTACTTACCTCCATCATAACGCATCATTCTGCTTTTTTACTAATTTCAAATTATTTTAACGTTGAAATTTAAAATACAAGTTCTTCTAGCTTTTTAAATTTAAATAAACCATTTAAAATGTTGACCAAATATAGTTTTTGAATAAAATTAAATTATTACTTCTAAGTAATTTTTATATTTATTAATGCTTTACTTAATAAATGTTTTTTAAATATTAGTTTTCCTTTTGTAAAATTCTTTGAAAAAGTTAAAAAATGTTAATAGAATTTTAATAATATGTTTTTGTAAATTTTTTTTTTCAACTTAATATTTTTTCATAAATAAAACACATATTTTTCACTTTTTTTCTATTTATATGACATCACTCTTCTATTTTGTACAAGACTATATAAATATAAAAAGGCACTTTTTTTTACATAATAGATTTGTAATAAACACATTTGTGGAAAAAACGTAGCTCTGCTGATTTGTGGTTTACGAAACAAAGAATTTTGACATTAACAGTTTCTGTCATCTCAGCGTGAAGAATTAACGTAGCAACTGCTTTCTGCAGCATCTCCATTTTAAAGACTCGGGTCACCTCCAGCCCTCTCATAGAGTACAGCAATATTGTTAGTTGCACATATTTAACTCTGAAAAAAAAACATATATTTATAAACAATTTATATTATTTATTTACATTAAATACAATTTTTGAAAATTTTAAATATTTTATTCACATTTTTTTTTTTAGAAACTTTGAATAGTTTATTGTCTTTAAGAAATTATTTTAATTCTAATACTTTATATTGTTATGTCCTGAAGGGACCAACTTTCAATTTTATTAATTTTATTTTTTCCCTGATTTATTTACAAGGCGGAAGGCCTTGAACTAAGGGACAGGGCAAGAAGACGAACTGAATGAAATATATATATTTAATATTTATTTGGTGCAAAATTACAATCGAGGAAGAATAATCCTTAACTAAGCAGTTGAGAAGTTCTGAGTCCTCCTTGGAATGGGATTATTCCATGAAATTCACACTGAAACAAAGGAACTTTTTAGATCTAAAGGGAAGGGTTGGTTTGAAAGGATAGATATAGGGTTAAAATTATTTGAAGACTTACTTCTTTTTAAAACGTGTTGAAATGACCCCAATTTGATCTCTCGTTCCTTTCCTCTCTCTTTCCTCTGTCCCCGCTGGTCGTTTCACGGTCCTCGGGACTAGGTCAGGGAACTGCGTGTATAGGGTGTCAGGTTACACCAGATGTTTCCTCGGGATGTGAATCCTTGAGGACATTGACTTGTAGCAAGTTGTAGTGATTTCCAACCAGAACCCACAGATTGATAAGAGTTCAGATGTTTCCAACAGTCCAAGAAAGGGTTGAGTCGAAAGGTTGAGAAGAAGTCACTCGCGATTAATTTTCTTTACAATGGAAAGGATTTATGCGTTGGAGTGTAAAAGGATTTGACGGATTTTTCGTAAAGGGTTAAGAAATGTTGGAATAGGAATATACGTCAGGATTCCAGTCCGGATTTACTGGCGGACGTACCAGGAGTCTTCCGAGATAAGGATTTCCGCGAACCGATTAGGATTTGAAAGGGTTAAATCTTGTTCAGGAATTATGTTTCACGATAAGGTTGACTTGGTCTAGAGATTCAATTTCAAATATACTTGGACGACTTTGGTTCAGAGATTCGGTAAGGAAGACTGACGTCCAGAGATTCGGTTTCAGATGCGTAAGGAAGACTGACGTCCAGAGATTCGGTTTCAGATGCGTAAGGAAGACTGACGTCCAGAGATTCGGTTTCAGATGCGTAAGGAAGACTGACGTCCAGAGATTCGGTTTCAGATGCGTAAGGAAGACTGACGTCCAGAGATTCGGTTTCAGATGCGTAAGGAAGACTGACTTCCAGAAATTCGGTTTCAGATGCGTAAGGAAGACTGACGTCCAGAGATTCGGTTTCAGATGCGTAAGGAAGACTGACTTCCAGAGATTCGGTTTCAGATGCGTAAGGAAGACTGACGTCCAGAGATTCGGTTTCAGATGCGTAAGGAAGACTGACGTCCAGAGATTCGGTTTCAGATGCGTAAGGAAGACTGACTTCTTGGCAAATTTTCAGATGGCTTTATACCCAGAATTTCGACGAATTTAGGGTGAATAAGCCCGCAAAATGCTGCTTCAATCGCTAGGCTGTGATCAGCACGCAAAATGCTGGTTCAATCGCTAGGGTGTGATGAGCCCGCAGAAGGCTGGTTATTTCATTAGGGTGACAGAGAGCGAAAAAATGTAGGCATGACCTTCGACTGGGGTAGCGTTTCGAAGGAGGGTTCCTTGGTCGCGAGAATGCTGGACGAGCGAGCAAACGGCTGGCTCTTTAGTACAATTTATGACTTAAGTTCTCAGAAGGAAAAATGCTTTCGTTGCTCGGATTTGGTAGTATGCACCTTACAATATTTTTATCTTTTTTTTTTTTAAAACATTGATTTTTAGTATAATTGTAGATATTACAAAAGTCACGCTAGGACGTGACATTTCCCTCCTTAACGAAAAAAAAAGGAAAGAAAGGTACTTTCTTCCTTTTTTTTATTAATTTATTATATTAAAAGTTTATAGAATTTTCATCATTTTGTCATGAACTTAAGTGAAAAGAAAAAAAAATTTCTTTATATAAAAATTTTTTTTTTTATGAATTTGATTTTAGCTTTATATTTGCAATTCGTATTGAGGAAAATATCAGGTTTACATAGTAGAAATATAATGAAAATTTCGTATTAATATGAACAAACATAAGTAGTTGGTTTTAATATAAATGAATAATTTATGCGTTTAAATAGACGCTCGACCCTCCCCTGAGAATCGAATACATAAGTGAAACGCGAGGTATTCGATTTATGATTCGCAAAATTGGAATGTGTGTTGAATTATTTGGAGTACTTATTTAAATATAGTACTTTGTAAATTATTAGAGTATTTGTTTTGCAAGTATTTTAACGCAAGTATACTTTAACGTAAGTACCAATATTATATCAGTACTCTTTGCTTTATAGGCGAGCAAGATTACATTCTTCTGACTACGAAAAATGGCCACATTGTTAGTAGAAATTTAAAATTTGGTGTATCAACTTATTTCTACGGTTTGCAGCAAGAGATAATTGTTGGTGAACAGAAAATGTCTAAAAACTGGAAAATGTTATAAATAGAGACACCATTGGTGTTGTGGTTTCAAAAATCTAAAATACAATTTGGTAAAAATGTCCTATTCGAAGAATAATGGGATTATTATTATGGACATCAATTATAAAGCGTAATTAGTTAAAATTGATATTATTATTAATTAATAATATTTATAAATGATAATAATAATTTTGATAAAATTGATATATAGGTAATTGAATTTAAAGCGTTATTATATTCAAAATAAGTATCCCAGTACTGGCGCAGCATTTTGCCAATATTGGATTAAAAATAACACTTTGTACTAGAGTACTGACTAGTTTATTAACTCGATATTCATGTTTTTATGTTAATTTTAAGTATTTTGTAGACATTGAATGTTTTATAATTAAAATATTAGAGTTAAAAACATTAAATAGATTAAGTACATATTGTGTTAATTTAAGGTATTTCATAGACATTAATTAGAATACTAAAGCTGTGTACCTTTTAGATAGAGATTACATATTCGGTACACAAAGATAATAAAAGAGTTATTATTTTAGATATTTAGAGTGCTTATTTGTTTATAAGAAGACTTAACGTATGTGTTCCATTAATAGATTTTAACGCACGCATTTTAAACAATATTATGACATGATCTCACGTATTACTTAGGTTTTTCTGGTGAAATATTCTAGGTTTATTATAAATTTTCCGCTTAAAAATATAAATAAAATGACACATTCAATCTTAACACACAGATAATTATGATCTCACGAATATATTTTTAATTGTAATATTTATGTTGCTTGAATCGCAAATTTCGCTAAAAGAGTGACATTTAATTTTGGCTCACGCATTTCTAGAGTCATTAATTTCTAAATTCTTATTTTAACCTTGATTTGGTTTTTCTCGTTTTAATTTGTCGCATCTCACGTGCATAAATTGATATAAGTAATAATCTTTAGTTACTTACAGGTATTTAATTATTACTACATTAAAACATTTAAGACAATGAATATTTGAATATAGGTTTACTAAGATATCTAGGTAAGCTTTGGTTATTAATATAATTGAAATGTTAAAGCGCAAATATATTTATAAAAGGTTGTTTAAAGATTATAAAATATCTAAAATGCTAAATATTAAGACAATGAGGTAAGTAAGCGTAAACATTCCCATATATTTCATATTTGATTTAATAATATTGAAATAAGTAACTATTTATAAATATTAATATTCGGTAATGTATCGACTGTATATTTAATTTGTTTGATACGTTACGTGTGATTTTAATTAGAATCTTATGTATTTTTTGTTACGTTTTATTTGGTTACAAAAGTCCGCTATGTGAAATCTAGAATAACATTTTTCGCACGATGTGAGCCATTTGAATACTTTTATTCTTTCTGTATTTTCATTAGTAATTAAATCTTTTTCAACGTAAGTTTCGCAAAATTTGTATCTGTTCAGTATTCTTTCCAACATTATTTCAGCTATATCCCTTTTTGTTTGTCTCAAATCCCATTTTTTCTTCATTGTAACTTCAATAATGTCACTATCTTTTCTGACTTGGCATTTTGCTATGTCAGACGGATCTATCGTACTTGGCAATGTATATTCTGGTTTTGAAGATCCATATTCCGTAGTTAGATTTTCTAATTTGGTTACTGGACAAACTCGATATTGATTCATCCTATATAAGGATTATATAAGGATTAATTTTTAATACTTTATTTAATAATTTTAACGAAGTTCAATTTTTCAAGATTAGAAGGATAAAGTAGTAGATAAATTGAAATTCGTTGTAATATGGAAAAGAAATATGTTTTCTTGTTTTTAACAAAGTTCAATTTCTCGATATTATAAGAAAAATATAAGATAAATTGAAATTTGTTGTTAAAATAATATGAAAAAGAAATAATATGAATAATGATTAGAATATGAAGAAATTAGAAGCATAGATTTAAAAGGAAAGCGAAAAAAATAGATGAAGGTAGGAGGGTGCGTATGTGAAATTTGAGACGTTGCACTTGAGAGAAGTTGGTACTAGGGTTCATCTGGGTCCCATAAAAAATCAAACCGATGTTAAAAAAAAAAGGAAACATGCAGTGTGTTAGATTTGAACTCGTGGTGACCTGGAGTTACGGATTTGACCTCTGGTTATCTGGATCCCATAAAGATTCAGTTTTAATAGTCGAAACACAGAATTGGTCTTTCTTGACTTAGAATATGATGGGGCGAAAAGCGTGGTATCTGCTTATGAGGAGTTTTCTTTTCACCAAGTGTTATCGATAAAGTCTTGGGGGTGTTTGAATTTTCTCACAGTTTTGACAAAATTTTTGGTATAAATATGGGTTTAGAGCTGAATAGGGTTAGTTTAGAAAAATCTTTAAAAAATGAAACATCTAAGTGATGAAGAAATGGGGATTTTACATGCTTTGGATGTCCCTTTAGAGGACGAGTCGCTAGAAGCTTATCAAAGTATTCTAAAAGAGTTGGAAGTGTTTATTAGTAATAGTAGTTCGTCTTCGGCGGAAACTAATGTGGGGGTTCCGGTTAAAAGTGTTGTGTCGTTAACTGGTGAAACGAGAGTGGAATTTCCGACGTTGGAGAAAGCTCCAGCATATCTCTTAATTTCATCGAAAAAAATTTGGCAGCCGAGGGAAGGTGGAAAAAAAATATACATGACGTGTAACGGAATTTCTTTCTGGTTGCCCAAGTGGTGGGCATTGCTTAAAAAACGGACGCAGGAGCTTACGTATCTGCGAATTTGTAGGGAGGTGGAGCGACACAAACCTTACGGGGCGTATCGTGTTAATGGGGAGTATTGCGCCATCATTGAAAATACATTGACTTGGGTAAGTTTTATTTATTTATAAAATAGAAATTGTTTAAAATTTTTGAAAATTTTGATTAAATTTTGTAAAATTTGTTTAAATTTGATTAATTTATTGTTAAAATTTGGAGAAATTTTACTTTTAGAATTTATTTATTTATAAAAATAAAAAATTGTTTAAAAATTTAGAAAGTTTTGAATATATTTTGTAAAATTTGTTTAAATTTTATTAATTTATTGTTAAAATTGGAGAAATTTAATTTTTTAGAATTTATTTATTTATATAAAAAAAATTGTTTAAAATTTTTGAAAATTTTGAATTTATTTATTGTTAAAATTTGAAGAAATTTTATTTTAGAATTTATTTATTTATAAAAATAAGAATTGTTTAAAAATTTTGAAAATTTTGGATATATTTTGTAAAATTTGTTTAAATTTTATTAATTTATTGTTAAAATTTGGAGAAATTTTACTTTTAGAATTTATTTATATATAAAATAAAAATTGTTAAAAAATTTTGAAAATTTTGAATTAATTTATTGTTAAAATTTGAAGAAATTTTATTTTTAGAATTTATTTATTTATAAAAATAAAAATTGTTTAAAAATTTTGAAAATTTTGAATTTATTTTGTAAAATTTGTTTAAATTTTATTAATTTATTGTTTAAAATTTGGAGTAGAATTTATTTATATATAAAATAAAAATTGTTAAAAAAATTTAGAAAATTTTGATTGTATTTTGTAAAATTTATTATTCTATTGTTACAGCTCCATCCGACTACGATTAAGTTCGTTGGGCACAGGCGATTTCATGTTGGATTACCAGCTTATGAAGTGGACGGGAAGGTCTATTGCTTTCCTTTGGAATTTCACAGGATGCCTTTGGGGTTTTTTGATGAAATGGGGGCTTTAATTAAGGAGGCACAGGCTTTGGGAAGGACCTTTTTTTATTTCTCACAAGTTATGTACACCATAAAAGATGGTATAGTCGAGGAGGTAAGATAAAAGTGATATTATGAACAATTTATGTAGAAAACAAAAAGAAAGAAAAAAAAAATTACAATTTTATATATTTTTTTATTTCAGGCTATGGATAGAGTGAGGAAAGAGTTGGAGGCTAAAAATGATTTGAGACCGGTGAAGAAGAGGAGGAGAATAGAATAGAAGGAGTACTGTTAAAAGTGCGGGTTATGTTTCTTTGTTTGTTATTTTTAGAGTATGTGTATGTGTGTGCGTGTATGTGTGTATAGTTAATACATTTATGTAGGGGGGGGGGAAGGTTTTAATAAAAAAAATTTTGATAATGATAATAATAATATATTTTGTGTTGCCCTTATTGTTTATTGCTATAAAAAAAAAACTGGTAATTTGAGGGTTGTGATAATTTTAATTATGATTTATACCGAGATTTACTATTTGGGTAGTGCTGCAAAAGGGTGTGCAATTCTAAAACTTAAAGATTTTTATGGAGATTTTAGGAAGATTTCATTCGGTGAAGTTATTTCAAGTACAGGTATTAATATGCTTGCTTGTTTTAAGTTTCTTCTATTATTGTTTCTAATCTATTGTGTGGGTTTACAGTGATTATTGTATTGGTGTGGAGAGAGCATGGTAAGTCGTAATAATGTTTTCGAGAAAGGGAACTCATGTGATTATGCCAATATTCCAATTCTCGATGCTTGTTTTTCTTGATTTTATAGTAGATAGCAGAAAAAACGGTTAGTATTGGGATTAGGATTAAACAATTATTTAATATAATTATATATAGTATTGAAAGTTCTGGAATTCGTTTTCGTTTTTGGTGATGTCGTTTAAGGTTTGAATAAAACCATAAAGTTCCGATAAGGAAATTTGTTTTCGCTTGATAATAAAGAGTTTACAGGATGATAGGATTTTTTTGTTTGTTGCTGTATTATTTTTAAAAAGTTGAGGAATTGTGTCGCTAATTGATTGTGTTATTGGTATATATGAAGATGAGTTCGCAATAATGAATGTGGATTTTGTGGAAAAACTAGGGGTTATATTTGATTTGATTAAAGTGCAAGTAGGTTTGATTTGTAATTTGCCATTTCCAGATATGAGTATAGTGTTTTCTTCTTTATCTGTACAGGAAATGTTTAATGATTGAGTTGGTTGCATAGTATATATCCAGGAGTTAAATTGTAAGAGTGGAATCCAGAGAGGGTTGGTTTCTGCAAAAATTTTAAATTCGCATTTTTCAGTTTTACCGTTTAAAAAGGCTGAGGTTTCGCAAATAGGTTCATTTTGAGTAGACAGAATCTCGAAAGGTGCTTTACAACTAAGGATTGAAAGTTGTGAGTTACATGTCTCATACCATATTTCGTCAAAAGGAAAATAGAATTTATAGTCCGTAGAAAATGCGATATGCTCATTTTCCAGGTCTGTATTTATTGTTGTTACAAAATTTTCATTCCATTTTTTAATTCCTTCAATTGAGTGTATTTTAAATAATTCGAATTTGTGCTGAGATAATAGAGGTATATCAAGCACAAAGATGGTATTTTGATTTATTTGGTATAGAGTGATTTGAGCAGGTTTAAGAAAATCTGGAAATGGAATTTCATCCGGAATGTATACGTTTGGTTTGGAAATTTGGATACCTTGGTAAACGAATTTGAAATTTGAAGTGAGTAAGAACGGGTACCAAATGTTATTAAATGCAAAGACTAATGCCTTCTGAGAATGTTCCAAAGTTGAAATATAGTCATCCATAAATTTAAGAAAAGAAAGTAATTGGTAGTGTAGTGAATTTTGAGAAAGAGTGAAGTTACTGAACTGGGAAAAATCTTTGTCAATGTCATTTAATGATGATGGGAGGACGTGTAGAGAAAAGGAGTCGTAGCGAGATCTATGAAATCCATTAAATTCAATGTTATCTATTATTGTTTGTATTACGTTAGAGGTCTTATTGTTTTTAAGTGGAGAATTTTTCATTGCTTTAATTGAATTGTCTAGTAATATTTGAATTTGTTTGATGAGGCTTTCAATTTTAACGTTACGTATACCAAATTCCATTTGCAAACATTTTGGTTGGTTTAAAATTTTGCATTGAAACGCGATTTCTAGTATATTTTTGTATAATTTGTCTCCGATTTCAAAAATTTTACATGAATTAACGAACGTTACAATCTGCCATTTATCAATTGTAAATCTAGATGTTCCTATATTTTCATAAAACAAACCCGGATTTTGTGAAAAAGGGATGTTAGAATAAGGCATATTAGATTGTGATGTGGAACAAAAGCTAAAAGTTAAAAGAACGATTGTAATTAGTAGGTTGGCCATTGGTCGCTTCTTGATTTACCTGAAACAGATAGACAGGTTTATTAGTGTAATATTCTTTTAATCAAATTTTTATACAAACAGAGTGTTAGATATTATTACCAAGTTTAGAGTAATTTGCGCATACTGTTATTTTACAAACAGGTTGTTAATTTTGTATGCAATTTACAAGTAGTAAAGCTTGTACATATTGTTATTTATTCAAAGTTCATGAGGTTTACAAGTAGGACAATTCTTACAAATTGTTACTTTCTTCAAGGGTTTACGATTTCGTCTAGTATACAAATGGGTTGGAATTTTTGTCTGATGGTTAGATTGCGAGGGTGTTTCGTAAGAAAAGCCTGGATTCCAATAGGCGGGAATGTTTAGTATTGGGTTGTTAGTATTTTGATGATTAATTGAAGATTCATGCACTTGGTTGTTTACAAGTGGTGTAGGGTTAGTAGTATTATTTGCGTCAGAGGACTGAGAAAAGGTGGAAGATGTTGCTGCATTTTGTCTGAGACGATCTATAATTCTTTGTATGGCTGTATTTATTCTTGATATAACTTCGAGTTGACCTTGTAAAGGGTGGTTTGTTACTGATATTCTTTGGTGATTTGAAAGTTTTATTATCGTTATATAAATAGGATCGTCTTCAGTCAGGAAAATTTGCAAAAATGTATAAGAGGGGTTTGGCAGACGATATTGGTTTGAAAATTTTAGTAATTTGATTAATTTTTTAGTGAGTGATTGATTAAAAATATCATTTCCCATTAATAGGGTAAATAGGGTTTTTGCTGCGTTTTGTTCCAAGTTAGAAATATCCTTGCCAGAAAGAATTATAGTTTTGTCAAGGTGTTTTAAAACACATGTAAAAATTGGTAGCCCTCCTAGGTTAGAATTTGTGATTTGGAAGTTAGGGATAGGTAGTTGGTTTCTTGTGACAAAATCGTGTAATACTGCGACATAGCAGATATGGTTCATTTTTAGTTTAATGATTAGACGTGCACTATGTAATTATTATCGATGTGTGAGTTAGGATAGATTTGTCGAAGTTGGTGATTGTCCCAGTTACCTGTCAAATTTTGATCCGTAGGTTTTGGTTCTGGTGTCGGAGGTGGATAATTAGGAGGTGCAGTTTCGTTTTCTGGTGCGCGTGGTTCGACAGGAGGTGCGGGTCTGTTAAGATGTAATAGTAAATTGGTTACTGAGTCCCAAAAGGCTCCCAATAATTTAAAAGACCAACCAAACAAAAAACCAACCAAAACTCGTAAAAACAGTCCAAAATCTACCCCACGCGGAGGCTGCGATTTTATCTAAAGTCGATTCATCCATTAGGTTTAATATTGACATTCCTTGGTGTGCTATCGGTTGTCCCATCATTCCGCGGGCTAAAGAGTTTAATACCATTGGTCTTTCTGCTGGGAACATAATATGGTCCCTTAACCTATCTAAATCAGTTTGTGAATAAATACCACTCGTTGCGAGGGAGGCTGGGTTTGTGTATTTCCAAGTTGGTTGGGTCATAGGTTTCATAATTTCGGGGGGAATAGATTCTACCGGATAGGGGGATACCTTGTACCAGGCTTCGCCAATACGATACATTGGGGGTACAAAAGCATTACATTCGACTTGAGTTCCAGTACTGGTCAAGATGTGTGTGCGAGGACTAAGAAAGTAAGAGTTGTTTCCTTTAAAGACAGGAAGTTGTAAGTAACATTCTTTTACTTTTCTGTGTACTAATTCTACAGGTACGCATTTAACTATGTGTACCACTTCTCCAGATATAATTGACATATAACCAGGTCCTTTCATGAGATGTAGGGCAAATTCATCGGGTGCTTGAGTAGCTAAAATTAATGAGTTTTTAAACACTTCTCTTTCTAAAGTGCAGCGTTGATATATAACATCGTGGTATAATCTATTCATTTCAGTGCGAATATGTCTTTCGACGTAAATAAATTTTGAATTTACATAGGTAAAGATATTAAGGTTTTGAATTGCTACTGTGTCTTGTGTTAAGAAGGTGTGTCCCTTTTTTTGTGGGAAAAATAAATAGTTTTGGGTGTTCTGTACGTATCAGTAGGTACTGGCAAAGAGCGAATTGGCCTGTTTGGGCCAGTACGAAAGTAAGGTCTTCCGAAACGAAAGAGTATAAGTTTTCTTGTGTATTGGTCCCCTGAATTTTTGTTGCTACGCCTTCGTATAATACTTCGTATTTTCGAAAGTGACAAATATCTCTAGGTAGTGGTTCCCAAAAGGAGTACCCATTGTCTTGATCTATGCAGGATGTTTGAGATAAGGGGCAAATAACACCAGTGTTCAACCTTACTTTGTCTGTACTTAGGTCCACTGAGGCTTCATGTACGGTCAATTTAATTGTTATTATTCCTGTTACAATAACATTTTCCCAGCTTCCGAAGGGATCTGCAAAACTAGTTCCAGAACATTTTCCATCGTCTTTTAATGAGCCTGCGAAAGTAACACTATGTTTGTCCCCGGTGGTGTTTATTTTTAAGTTAGAAATTATTAAATTATCCGAGTATTTATAAACTCCGGTCGCATGGAGTTTTTGACATGTTTCGTGCGAGACTTCTTGCAAGTATTCTGCATAACCGTTTCTTACTGCTGAACTATGTGAGTGCATGCCACAATGAAAAATAAGGCGTTTTATTTCGATTTTGCATTGTATTACCTTAATTGATGCGACTCCGCTAAATTGGATTAATTGTACATAGGTCTCAGTTGAATTTACCTCGGTCTTAGGTAAATTACAATCGCCTACTTCTAAGAGGGATATTGTTGTTATGTTTAGTCTATTGGAGGCACAGTCGTATCCTATCATCCCATGTATCGATACCACCCATGATGCCACGATTAATATCATGAGGGTGTTAGGTAGGTAGTCCGCCATCTCCTGAAACAGGAGGCAAGACCTTGTCAGGTTTTTATTATTATTTTTTTTTTTATTTTTTTTTTTTTATACCGAATATACATATTTATAGCTATTTGTATTAAACATTTAACACGAACGACACATACTTAAACTGTACTGTCATGCTTAATATGAGATAATTTTAATCTATTGGTGTGAACTATCTTGGTGCCTTTGTTTATTCTAATTTTAACATTTTCTTTACTTAAAATTTCTAAAACTTCGTGGGGTCCAGTATATTGATCGCCTAATTTACCCGGTTTAGGTCCTTGTAAAAGAAATACACTATCGCCAATCTTGAAATTTTGAGGATTAATTTTTCGGTCATAATATGTCTTTGACTTTTCTTTTGCATCAATTAGGTTATTTCGAGCTAAAAATTGAATTTCGTGCAATTTGGTTACTAAGTTTACAAGATAATCGTCGTAGGTTTTTAATTTTTCTTCCGGTAATAAGGGTAGGCTTGAAGGTAATCTTGCTAAACGACCAAAGACTAATTCAAATGGAGTGCATTTAGTTCCTTCATGGACGCTTGTATTATACGAAAATGTTGCTAATTCTAGCCAGTCGTCCCATTGCGAATTTTTGCTAACAAATTGTTTCAGATATTCCGCTAATACATGGTGCGATCTTTCTAAAGAACCGTTGGATTGTGGGTGGAAAGCTGTTGTTTTGAATTGGCGAATTCGAAATCTTTTTGCTATTCTTTTTAGAAGGTTACTCAAAAAATCACGACCTTGATCAGTTAAAACGGCTTTTGGTGCACCGTAAATGCAAATAAATTTTTTGATAAATGCATCCGCGATAGTACTTGCCTGATGATTTGGTAATGGTATCGCTAAAGAGTATTTGGTTAAATTATCTTGTATTGTCAATATATACTCATTACCATTTTCTGTAACTGGTTTCAAAGGGCCTACTATGTCTAAACAAACTTTTTCAAAGGCAATGCCCGGAGTATCAGTAATAATCATCGGATTTTTTGTTTTTACCCGAACAAGCTTTTTTAATTGACATTGCAAACAAGTCTGTATGTATTTCTGAATATCTATTTTCATATTTTCCCAAAAATGTCTTTGTCTAATGCGATTGTAAGTTTTGCTTACTCCTTTATGACCGCCTAGTGCTGAGGAATGAGCTTCTTCAATTAAAATTTGTCTTTGTTCATTTGTAGCATATTGAGTGTAACCATTACAAATTATTAGTGTAGTAGAGCAACCTTGAAAAATTTCGCGAAACATTAAGACGATTTCATCCCAATTTATGTGTTTTATAGCCATAGTTCTAGCAATGCTAACGGATCGAAGTTTTAATTTTTCAACTAGTGTTTTAAAAGATTGAATGGATGATTTAATATTTTTATGAGTTTCGGATAAACTAAGGCTGGATTCTGAAACAATTGGTAATGCAATGTGATAAAAGTTTCCCTTTTTGAATTCTTTAGCTACGCCGATTTCGAGATTTTTAAATTTAGGTAATTCACTTTGTTTAAACAGACTTTTTGAACCATTATCCTGTGGTACGCATGTCGTCGATAAAAAGTACACATAGTTATCCTTTCTCATTCTTAATTGATCTTTACATTCGACAATGTTACGAGAATGGATATCGTTGGTGGAAGTAGAAGGATTGTCTAAGGGTGGGGGTTCGGGTGGGGGTCGTTTGTTACTTCTTAAATCGAAATCAACTTTTTCTATATCGTTGTCTATAGTATTGACATCATTTTTATTTTCTTCATCTTCTTCAATATCTTCATATTTTTCGAATGTTTCATTTTCTTTGATTTCTTTATTTTCTTTTGTTACTTCAAATTGCTCATGGGAATTGAGTGCTTCATTTTCTTCGTTTTCTTCGTAATCTTCAATGCTATCATCGCTGTCACTAAAATCTTCATTATCTTCATTATTTCCATAGTCTTCATAAAGGTTTCCTGGTATCTCGTAATTATCATTTTGCACAAAATATTCTGGATCTGAGTTTTCACTATCTTCGTTTTCTTCATTAATTAAATTCTTCTTAGGTCTACCCCTTTTCTTCTTGATTGGCGAATTTGAATTATTATTAGCATTAATTTTACGCGGCCTTCCTCTTTTCTTCTTTACCCTTGGTTGATTTTGTTTTACAGAATTTTGCGTATAATCAGGATCAGAGTCTTCATCAGAACTTTGTAAATTTTGTAAATTTTCATTTTCGTCTTGGATTTCTTGATTTAGTATTTCTTCATTTTCTTCATCATTAAATATAGAATCTGCATAATATTTTTTATTTTGACTTTTCTTTATATGATTTCGACTTCGTAGATTTCTTGTATTACTCCTACTTTGAAAATTTTCTTCGATTTTTGACTTTTCATTTTTTATTTCAGGATTTGATTTCTTTAATTTTATTTTTGAATATTCATAATTATTCTTAGTTTCACTTGATTTAGGATAGACAGACTTAGTATTTTCACTTTTTTGATTTTTCATTATTTCACTTGGTTTAGTACTCGATTTAAAATTTAGATTTTTACTTGACTCACTTGACTTAATATTATCCGACTTAGTATTTTCGCTTGATTCGCCCGACTTAATATTAACCGACTTCGAATTTTTACTTGATTCACTTGACTTAATATTAACTGATTGAGTAGCATTACTCACTAGATTTTGGTTACCACTTAATTCACTTGATTTAGTATTCTCAGATTTAGGATTTTGATTAATTAGATTTTGTTTCCGACCCGACTTACTTGACTTATTTTCCACAGATTTAGTATTTTTATTCACTTGATTTCGATTTACACTTGATTTATTTAACTCATAATTTTTGTTTCTCGGATTTCGAACACTTCTCTGATTTAAATTTTCTTCATACTTATTCGATTCATATTGATTCTCATTTTTTCCTTGATTTAGTTTTTTTAATTGTCTTCTAGTTACCACCTTGAAATCAGAATTATCTTCTTTATTATGCAATTCTTCGGAGAGATCATCATCGATTTCCTCATAGCAATTTAAATCTTCGTCTTCATTTCCGAATTCATCTTCTTCATCTTTAACATCATTGTCATCAAAGTCATTATCATTATCCTCAATTCGCCAACCAAATATTTCATCCTTATCTTCGTCTGAATCTTCTTTTTTTTCTTCTTCCAATAAGTATTCAAATAGATTATCTATTTCATCTTCTTCTATTCCAATTACTTGCTTCACATCATCACTATCATTATTAAATTCTTTTGGAATAATTCTTCTTGCAATATTAACAGGGTTTCTGGATAACGCGTCAGCATTGACATTCATTTTTCCTGCTTTATGAATCATTTCGAAATCATATTCCGCTAATTTGAGTTTCCATCTTGTTACACGTGAACAAGGATCGCTTGAATTTTTAAACCACAGTAAAGGTTTGTGATCTGTAACAATCTGAAATTTCCTACCATACAGAAAGTGTCTGAAATGTAAAACACAATACACAATTGCCAAGGCTTCTTTATTGTAAGTGTCATATTTTATTTCATGCTCGTTTAAAGATCTAGAAGCATAGGCAATCGGTTTGTCTCTTCCTATTTTACCTTGAGATAAAATTCCACCGATTGCAAAACCCGAAGCGTCAGTGGTTAATATAAAGGGTTGATCAAAATCAGGTCTTACTAATAAAGGTTCCTCGCAAAGTTCTTGTTTTAAAATTTCAAAAGCTTTTTGTTGTTTATCACCCCATTTAAAGGGCATATCCTTTTTTAATAATTGAGTTAGAGGTCCAGATTTCTTTGAAAAGTTTTCAATAAAACGCCGATAATAACCTGCTAAACCTAAGAATTGTTTGATGTTTTTGATAGTTTTTGGGATTGGGAAATCTCTAACTGCGCTAAGTTTCTTTGGATCTGGTCTTACACCATCTTTATCAATAATGTGTCCTAAATAAACTACTTCCGGTCTGAGAAATTCACATTTGTCTGGTTGCAGTTTTAAATTAGCTGTTTCTAAGCGATTCATAAAATTATCAAACTTTTCTTTATGTTCCTCTAAAGAATTTGCAAAAATAACCACATCGTCCAAATAAACAAATAATTCAGTCCCAATTAATCCAGATAGACATGAATTCATTAGTCTTTGAAAGCAACTTGGAGCATTTTTAAGTCCGAAAGGCATACGATCAAATTCATAATGACCATAAGGTGTTGAAAAAGCTGTTTTGTGAGAATCTTTTGCACTCATTTTAATTTGATGAAAACCGGAAGCTAAATCGAAAACAGAAAAGTATTGTGCATTCCCAAGAGTTTCGAGTACTTCGTTTATATTGGGCAATGGAAAAAAATCAGTAATTGTTTTTTCATTTAGTTTGCGAAAGTCAAGTACCATACGCCATTTTTTATTACCTTGAGAATCGTCTTTCTTCGGTACAATCCAAACTGGAGTATTATATGGAGATTGAGAAGGTTTAATGATCTTATTTTCAATCAATTCATTGGTTTGTTTCAAAAGTTCTTCTTTGTGAGCAGGTGGAAATCGATATTGACGTGTGAATACAGGTTCTTCATCTTTAGTTGGAATGTTATGTTCTAAAACGTTTGTAGCCGTAAGATATTCACCCGGTAAATGAAACCTATTAGAATATTCTTCAATTAAAGCTTCTACATGTTCTAATTCTTCCGGTCTTAAGTGGTCTAAACGAAGTAAATCTAAAATTTGTTCAATTCTTTCTTTACCTGAAATTTTGTTAAAAGCATATTGTTCATAATTTGAAATTGAAGTAGAAAAGAAATTATCTAAGAGTTTTTCAATTGAATTAGTTTCAACTTTAGAATTTTGCGGTATGGGTTGGTTAACCTTATTTTTTATTTCTTTAAATTCTTCAAATTCTTGTAATTTTATTTTAGGTATTTGTACTTTAATTGATTCGGATTGAGTATTCGCGACCTTAATATAAGCCTTGCCCTGATTATTTGTAACAATTGCGTTACCCATAAATACACCTGGATTTGTGGTTACTAATGGTATATAGCCTTCTTTTATTTCTGTATTTTCGACTATCATATATATATTTGTGATTGATCTGGGTGGTAAAACTATAGTATCTTGGAGTGAAAATGGATAAAATTGATCGTTAACTTCTGAGCATTTTTCTGCATAATTGATTTTAACATTATTATCTGTAAAAAATTCGGAACCTAATACTCCATCTTCTTCGACAGGTACTTCGTCAGGTATTATGTGAAATGTAGTAAAATAACCAAGAATTTCTAATCTGACTTGACCTAGAGTATGTACAGGGTGTTCATTAACTCCGGTAAGCTGTATTTTCCTAGAAGTATTAACTTGCATTAAAGAATTGATTGTTTTGTTTTTAATTAAATTTAGACCTGCACCTGTATCAATCATCATATGAACTGGACTTTGCACTTCTTTTAGGTTGATATAAATTGATGGAATCGTGTTGCCTTTACTGAAATTAAATTTGACACTTTCTATTAATCCTTTGTTTTCAATTTCAGGTGCATTTAAGCCTGATTCACCTGTCCCATTGCACCTTGGTTGGGACGGTTCTGTTCGTTTCCCTGATTTGTTGGAACTGGAGAAGATGAACGCTGATTACTTTCTCGATATTGGTCGTTTGTTCTAAATGGATTTTCTCTGACTTGAACATTATTACTCCGAAATTGACCATTATCTGCATATTCATTATTTCTTCTGTATTGATAATTATTACCCCTGAATTGATTGTTATCTGGTCCGAGTTGATTATTACCCCTAAATTGATTATAATTACCCCTGAATTGATCGTTGTTATCTTTAAATTGATTGTTATATTGTCTACGTCTACAATCCTTTAATAAATGTCCTGGTTTTTTACAATAATTACATGTTATATTGTTTTTACTGTTAAAAGGAGTATTCGAAAAATTTGACCTAAAATTTTGTGGTTGTTGTGAAGATCTCCATGAATTTTCGCGAATTGGAGAAAAATTTCGTGCACCTGATGGAGATTCCCATTGACTTGAAGGTAATGGAAAATTTCCTTTATTTTGAAAACCTCTACCCTCATTCCAGGGTGAAAAAACTCTACCGTGATTTTGAAAATTTTTATTATTAGTAAGTTTTAGACAACTGGTAGCCGTGTGCCCCTTGAGATTACAAATTTGGCAAATTACAACTTCTGCCTTTGCGAAAGTTACCCTGGATTCGTTAGATTCATTCGCCCTAGATTTTCCCTTTCTAAGTTCATTACTAGCGTTAATTTTCCTTTCGATTTCGATTGCCTGATTCGTAGCTTCTTTGAAAACGATTACGTCTGGAACCCGGATTTCGATTTCGGGTTTTAACCCTCTCCGAAAGCATTGGATCAAATCCGTTTCTAGGGATTCAATAAATGTTTTATCTAAAGCCCCTTTATTATTTATCCGATGGGCATCGTAAATTTGGTCGGCAATTTCTTTCACGCGGTTGGCGTAACATAGTACTGTTTCGTTTTCCCACATATAAATATTACCTAACTCACCTTGCAATTGGTAAACGCTTTTTCGTGGCAAATAAATTTTTCTCAATTGATCTGTTAAATCCTTAATTGTTTTAAAAGTCGATCCATAAATTCCCCTTCTAGCTTCTCCCATTAACTTTCCACGGATTAATTTTACTAAGTTTTCTTCTACTTGAGGTGTTTCTGGTATCATTTGTTTTGCTTCGTCACATCCCTCTATGAAGGCTGAAAGTGAGATATTTCGACCATCGAACACCGGTACAATTTCTAAAGCGTCTCTTAATGAAACTTGTTGATTATATGGGACCGCCATCCTATTATAAGTATTATCTACTAAGGAGTTACTGATTTGTTGCTGCTCAATACTTATTTTTTCCTTTTCAATTGTGTTTCGTAAATTTTTGTCTGATTCTAGAATTTGAGATAAATTTTTTAATTGATTTATTTCGTCGGTTTTTTCGTCAAATGTATTATTTTTTAATGAATCGCGCAAAAGTTTTCTCAATTCTGTTATATGCTCTAAAGAAGATTTATTAGGAGTAGAAAATTTTAAACCAGCATTCGGATCCAGAATCGTTTCGTTAAATTGATCACTTGAGGAACTGCCAGATGGTTCTTTGGAATCGGTATTATGATTACCTACTCTTTTTACTACTGGTGGTGAATGAACCACCTTAGGATTTGTGGATTCTCCAAAATTTATAAAATTTTGGCTCTTTTCATGCTCGGTTTGCGCTCTGGTTTTACTCCTAGTTTGTCGCTCGCTAGTTGTATCTTTATTTTTATCACTCATGAATAAACCCGAAAGAGAAAAAAAAAAAATTTATTTGGACTAGGCTTGACCACAGAAAATAAAAGAAAAGTCAGGAAAATATATATATTTATTTAAGTGTATTTGTATAGAATCAAGGACTTGGATTCGTTTACTTACTGGAAACTTTGTAAATTTTCACAAGATGTTAACTGACTTTTCTTTTAATTAAGATTGTTTATTTATTTCTTTCAAACCATTGACTAAATTTTCAATTCCAATAATTAATTCGTTTACGTTATTAATAAAGTGGTCGGATTTTGTTAAATTGAAACCATAAATTAATATTTCAATTTTTGCAATCAAATTCTCAGAAAAATTTAATATTTCTTTGATTTCTTTAGAAAACTGTTACGTTTTATCTAAATGCAAAACTACTTTTTCAACATTGTTTATTAACCCAAAAATATTTGTTATCAAATCTTTAAGATCATCTTTACTTACTTCCATTACTTAGAATTTTAAAAGTATATTAAAGAGATTAGGAATTTCATAGAAAAAATTTATTCAATTTAAAGCGTTCGTTTGTACAATTGTTTTTCGTTTCTGTTTTCAACTTGTTTCAATAATTCTTCAAAAAAACTTGAAAATTGTTCCTGAGTCTTGATTTCTTGATTCTTAAATTCGGCTAAGCAAACTGGCGTATTATTTCGTCTACGAGCGTTTTTTCCACCACGGGGTTTTTGTTTCTTTTGTTGCTGAATACCAGGCATTTTTTACTTTATTTACTGAAAAAAGATCATTTTTTGGAATTTTGAAAATATTATAATTTCAATGAGAAATCTAAAAAATTCTGGAAAAATTCGATTTTCTGACAGATTTGATGTTCTCAAAAAAAAAGGAATTTCGTTCAAGTGTTTAAAAAAAAAAGTTTCTATTTTTTCAAAGTTAAATGAAAAGAAAATAATCAGAGTTTCTTCTTTAGTTTTGAAGTTTTTCGAGTTTGTGATTTGGGGGCCGAGCGGCGTCTCCTCACAAATTCTAAAAGATTTTTAACTCATCCGAGCGGCGAATATAAAAATCTCTTTGTTTCTTTCAATAATAGGCAAATTTAAGAAAAGGGAAAGAAAAGTGAAAATCTTTAAAGTTTAAAATCTAACTCAATAACCCTCTAATAATTTATTCGAGGAAATTGCAAAAATTTTATGTACTTTAATTTCTTATATATATTTTTTTTTTTTTTTAAGACCTTAAAAGATTAAATTTAAATAGAATATTTTCCGAATAATTTGCAATATAGTTATTATTCAAAACACTCCTTTTTTTTTTGTAAATGTAAAAGGCCTGTATTCGCTATTCAGTTAAAAAAAAAGATTTATATTCATAATTCGCAATTCATTAGTATTCGTAATTCAGTAGTATTCGCAATTCAATAATATTTGCAATCCAATGATATTTGCAATTTAGTAATATTCGTAGTTCAATAATATTCCCAATTCAATAATATTTGCAATTTAGTAATATTCGAAATCCAATAATATTCGCAATTCAATAATATTTGCAATTTAATAATATTACGAGTTTTGGTATCTATTTTTTTTTTTTGCATACACACTTAAAAAGATTCTTCAGACTTCTAAGAAATTTTATTTAAGAAAATGTCATATTTAATAATTTTCACTGCTAGGATTGTTCTTCCTTTTTATAAAATCATTCAGTTTGTCTTCAATGGTTTCCCGGCCGATATACCAAAAATTTAAAATTGGTGCTGTTATGTCCTGAAGGGACCAACTTTCAATTTTATTAATTTTATTTTTTCCCTGATTTATTTACAAGGCGGAAGGCCTTGAACTAAGGGACAGGGCAAGAAGACGAACTGAATGAAATATATATATTTAATATTTATTTGGTGCAAAATTACAATCGAGGAAGAATAATCCTTAACTAAGCAGTTGAGAAGTTCTGAGTCCTCCTTGGAATGGGATTATTCCATGAAATTCACACTGAAACAAAGGAACTTTTTAGATCTAAAGGGAAGGGTTGGTTTGAAAGGATAGATATAGGGTTAAAATTATTTGAAGACTTACTTCTTTTTAAAACGTGTTGAAATGACCCCAATTTGATCTCTCGTTCCTTTCCTCTCTCTTTCCTCTGTCCCCGCTGGTCGTTTCACGGTCCTCGGGACTAGGTCAGGGAACTGCGTGTATAGGGTGTCAGGTTACACCAGATGTTTCCTCGGGATGTGAATCCTTGAGGACATTGACTTGTAGCAAGTTGTAGTGATTTCCAACCAGAACCCACAGATTGATAAGAGTTCAGATGTTTCCAACAGTCCAAGAAAGGGTTGAGTCGAAAGGTTGAGAAGAGGTCACTCGCGATTAATTTTCTTTACAATGGAAAGGATTTAT
This sequence comes from Ganaspis brasiliensis, assembly GCA_037103525.1. NCBI lineage: Eukaryota > Metazoa > Arthropoda > Insecta > Hymenoptera > Figitidae > Ganaspis > Ganaspis brasiliensis. The sequence continues at coordinate 1,052,855 of JAZKLR010000113.1, forward strand.
GCGTTGGAGTGTAAAAGGATTTGACGGATTTTTCGTAAAGGGTTAAGAAATGTTGGAATAGGAATATACGTCAGGATTCCAGTCCGGATTTACTGGCGGACGTACCAGGAGTCTTCCGAGATAAGGATTTCCGCGAACCGATTAGGATTTGAAAGGGTTAAATCTTGTTCAGGAATTATGTCTCACGATAAGGTTGACTTGGTCTAGAGATTCAATTTCAAATATACTTGGACGACTTTGGTTCAGAGATTCGGTAAGGAAGACTGACGTCCAGAGATTCGGTTTCAGATGCGTAAGGAAGACTGACGTCCAGAGATTCGGTTTCAGATGCGTAAGGAAGACTGACGTCCAGAGATTCGGTTTCAGATGCGTAAGGAAGACTGACTTCCAGAAATTCGGTTTCAGATGCGTAAGGAAGACTGACGTCCAGAGATTCGGTTTCAGATGCGTAAGGAAGACTGACTTCCAGAGATTCGGTTTCAGATGCGTAAGGAAGACTGACGTCCAGAGATTCGGTTTCAGATGCGTAAGGAAGACTGACGTCCAGAGATTCGGTTTCAGATGCGTAAGGAAGACTGACTTCTTGGCAAATTTTCAGATGGCTTTATACCCAGAATTTCGACGAATTTAGGGTGAATAAGCCCGCAAAATGCTGCTTCAATCGCTAGGCTGTGATCAGCCCGCAAAATGCTGGTTCAATCGCTAGGGTGTGATGAGCCCGCAGAAGGCTGGTTATTTCATTAGGGTGACAGAGAGCGAAAAAATGTAGGCATGACCTTCGACTGGGGTAGCGTTTCGAAGGAGGGTTCCTTGGTCGCGAGAATGCTGGACGAGCGAGCAAACGGCTGGCTCTTTAGTACAATTTATGACTTAAGTTCTCAGAAGGAAAAATGCTTTCGTTGCTCGGATTTGGTAGTATGCACCTTACAATATTTTTATCTTTTTTTTTTTTAAAACATTGATTTTTAGTATAATTGTAGATATTACAAAAGTCACGCTAGGACGTGACAATATTAACAATTAGGAAATTGAGAAAATATTTTTAATAATTTAATAAACAAACTTACTCGTACTCGTATATCCAATTACATATTTTTAGGACTCTTATAGCCCCAGGGATATGTATCTGTGGTGTTTGAAAGAAGCTGTCTCTTATCATCCTGCCAACTCAAGACAATTTTTCGCTGTTTCACCGTGTGGACTTTATGTTTGCGACTTTGAATGAGGAATTGATCTTTCACCAAATTATTGTGGGCATTTAGAGAATGCTCGTAATCTTTAAAAGTTATTGTTTTTAGTGTACCCCTTTTTACACCTTTTGCTCTCTTCTTTTCAGCATTTTGTCCACAAATTTTAATAGTGTACAATTTTGATCGTAGCCCAATAAATTCTTCAATAATTTCTCCACAACATTCATCCTTCATTAGTCCCAAAATTTTTTTATTGACTAGAGGAAGACCGTAGACATTGTTTGGAGGATAGTCTGAGGTGTCGAATTTTACAATATCTCTTTTCATGTACTGATAGAAATCTGGGACTTGCATTTCGTAAATTAAACTATCAGTGTCGGTGTAGAGTAATTTTGCCTTTTCACCGAAATTCTTTTTTATGTAATTGTAGTGAAAATCATAGGTGATAATTTTTGAAATATCCAAAACGCTTAAGCCAGCATAAATTGGTTTATTGAAAGTAACTTTTGTTCTATTCATTTCAATAATCACCATATCTTCATCAAATATGGTACAGCTATTGAAATTCGGTTTACCTATTAGAGTTCTTGCACCGTATCGCCCCTCCCATTTTGTCACTAGTCGAACGTCCTTGTATTTTCGAACGTTCTCCATGGTCTTGCCAAAAACTGAATTGTTCATTAATTTGTAGAAATTTTTTTCAAACTCATTAGAGGATTTTTTACGCAATTTAGTGTTTAGATCGATATAACTCTTTAACCAAGGCTTCTGTTTAAATTGCAAAACTCTGTGAATTTTCGTTAATTTCATACCCAAATTAAGATATAATTTTAAATTTCGATAATGTACTACATATTGCTTCTTGGTGTAAAGAGTTGTCATCAGTTTCGGAATTTTACACTTTGACAGGGGCGGCACAATGTGTTCAGGACACAAGGGTAAATCCTTGTGTGAATCATGCAATTCCTCAGGATATTCCAAATCAACTTTGAGAATATAGCCGACTGGTGAATCATCAGCTACATTCAGGTAGTCAATTTTTGAAATATCCTGCACCCAAGCAAATTTTTCAAAAGGTAAACATTCTGACATTGCCGCACCATATTGATTATTGATATCAAAGTACACGATATATTTCTCGGGTTCGGAAGGATTAAATTTTGATTCCATGTATCTATTGTTTGCCTTTGAGTGCTTATTGCAGCATTGAGAGACGCCACCCCTTATACCGGATTCGATAAATAACAACATTTCAGCATCGGTTAATAGTTCAAGTTTCATTCCTGTAAATTTTAACATTGCATCAAAAGCAAGTCCCGGTGCAGTGTAGTAGTGTAAGGGATCTAGTTTATAGGTAGAGATGCAAGTTTTACGGAAATTTTCAAAAATGTCAGCAAGGAGAAGGACGTCTGTTCTGAGATAAAGATCGGAATATTGACCCAAATTTTGTAAATTAAACGCTTCCCATACGTTTTGTGCATGAAGATAGTCTTCATCCGAAATAGCTTCATTGTTCAATTTTGAGAAAAATGTCTCTTTCGGAGGAAGACACTCTTCGTCCAATCGCGACCATGCATCAATGTACTCATATGGGAATACACCTTTTCTAGTAAGTAGTTGAAATTCTTGGTCATTGTTACAGTGCTTTTTAGTAATTGTCTTTTTGTCGTCTGTTAAGTAAGATGCTAATTTTTCTAAACTACTCGCCATAAAGCGAAAAGAGTCAATAAATCGGAATTTAATTTTTGTATTATCTACATCTTTTGTGAAAGAAATATATTTCTCTTTATTAATGGGTAATAAACCGATTTTTCCCTCAAAACCAGTTGCCAGAGCTCGAATAAAAAAATGAGAATCGTATCCCGATAGATTGTGAAGTACAACGGGAATAGTGTGTGAATATGTAAAGTTTATATTGCAGGCTTGATGAGCTGGACCGCGATATTTGCCAGTAAAGTGGCAATGATCACGGTGCTTAATATCATCTTTTAGAAAAGGTTTTTCACAAATGTGACACAATCTTGTAGTTTGAAAATCTATTTCCTGTTGCCTAGTCAGTTTTTCCATGGGGACAATCTTGGAAAAATACTCTCTGTTTACATTTTCAGCAATACATTTTAATTCATTAATGAACCACTGCATACAATCTGGACCGCGATAGAGATTTGTTTTGGATAGTGACTCATCAAAACTGCACTGTAAATTGTAAGCAATACTGGTCGGAACATGCTTTTGAACGTTGCATGTGTTGGCGTCTGTCTCTGCAATAGGCTCTAAAAGACATTCAATATCCGCATATAGAGCAAATGGGACCTTATCTTTATAGCGATAATTTTTAAATTCAACTGTTTTGTTTTCCTTGTCAGGTAAAATTACCCTACACTTGTTCACTTTTTCACAGGATAATCTGTGTCGTTCAAATGAACATTTTTTCACAAAATGACACAGACATCGGTCACATATTAAAATACTGTGATGGTGTTTCGTTACTTGAGATTTGACAAGACGTGAAAGATTTTTAATTAAAGCAAAATGATGAATGGGTGTTGATTCATCGTTCTCTTTCTTTTCAATTAATAATAAATGTACTAGTCTAAAATTTGAATTTTCTTTACTCAAATAAACCGGAACAACATCTACTTTACCACTATTAGAATCTTCATCTAAACCGTAAACATTTATTCTTAAATTATTTAATTTTTCAAATTTTCTAATATCGGAAAAACTAATTGGGAATGTAAGACCATCATATTTTAGTATGTTACTGTAGTGGGGGTATGATTTAAGAATAGATACATTATCTCTAGCAGGAAACAAAAATGCTGTCACTGACCACAAAAAACAATAAGGATCATCATTTTTAATATTGATGACAGCTTTTTTATTTTTAATAAATACTGGTAATGTTACATAAGTGGAATTGCCCACTAGAAATGCATCATACCGATTTATATTTACAACTAAATTTAAAACTTCCTTTAAACTCCAACCTGATTCTTTTTCTTGCAAGTTCTCAAGTTCTACTAGTACACGGTCTGAAATGGTATTTCATGGTTAAAAAAACCATTTCAATATATTTGTCGAAAATTAAAACATTTAATAGTAATAAAAATAAAATTATAAATTAAATAGAAAATTTAAATATAAAAAAATATTGGGATCGATTGGGATCGAGCTCTGGACGTTTGGGTTGGTGGTCCGGTGGCTTGGGCGTGTGGCTGCACAGCCTATAAAAATCGAAAGGAAAATTGAAATGAAGAATTGCTACTCAGATTTTCAAAAATTCAGTTAAAATAATTAATTTTGAAAATAAAATTTATTAGATTATTATTATAAATAATTATAAGAAATTAAATAAGAAATAAAGTTAAGAACCTATATTGATAGAAGATTTAGTATTTCTAAATAAAAATCGAAATATAAAGTTAAAAGTTGAATTTTGTAGAATAAACAACTGAATATTGAAAATCTGAGAAATAGTTAATTGTAAAATAGTAAAATAAGGAATAAAAAAATAATTTAAGTAGAAAATAAGTGGAATTCATTGATAATTATTGATATATTAGAATTAACATGAAAAAGTGAAAATTTTGCAATAATTATAAACAATTATAAATAAATATTAGTTGTTAAAATTAGTTTATAAGAATGTTCACAAAAGTGAATAGTTGAATTGGTAAAATATTGTTTAATATTTAAATAATAGTTTAAAAACTTACAAAATTGAATAATTTAGTTAAAATTAATAATAATAATGGGAAAATTGAAAATACGAAATAAAAATAATTAAATATAGGTAAAGTTAAGAAAAATAAAGAAAGTACGATTAGATTAATTATTAGATGATTAATAATAAATCCATTTTCAAAGTTCAAATAGAGTTTTTTATAAGAAATAATAAATTTATAACAAATAAATTTATGATAAAATATAGAGTAGAAAATTTAGAATATTTCACAAGAAAGAAAAATTAAATTATCAATCTTTATAAGCGTGAAAATTAAAATAGAAAAACCGCGGAAATTGAAAATTTTGACAGTTGTAGTGGTTATCGAACTTTCTGGACGTTTTTGGGGGTAAATCAAGGGTATATAAGGAGCTCATTTGCATGGACTCGTCCTCTTGATTTTCATCAACTAAATTGGTAAGATATACGTACTTAGCGTCATAATATTTTAATTAAGATTGTGTTGATTGATAAATTCAATGAAATATTTATTTTATTGAATTTGTTATTAATAATACAATTTTATTAATTATAATTAAAAAGTACAAGAATATAAGGAGATACAAAGCGTCATAAAAATTAATTATTTAATTTATTTATTGAGGAGTACATAGTACAACCTCAATATTTATTTAAATAATTTAATATTGCGAATAATAATTTGGAAACAGAGTTTTTCCAAATTATTGCTCAAAATACTTTCTGTGTTTGTTGGGTGAAGCTTTTAAGCAATAATTATTAATTAATTGCGATTCAGCAATTATTTAATAACGAAAGTTAATCGATCTTTTGTTGGAGTACATAGTACAACCAACAATTGACTGGTTAATATTGTTTAAATTCCTCGCTTGGTTTACACTACTTTCTACAAAACTTGTTAAGTTGTGGTGCATTGTAGCATCATCACGACTTATTCATGAGTTTGTAGAAAGGAGAATCATCCTTAAAAGAATAAAATATTTATTTTATTTGTTTATTTGAAAATATAAATAAAGAAAGAAGATTAAAAGAGAGAATTAATGGTAGAGTAAAGATATGAATTTGAGATTGAATAGTTATTGAATTTTTAATGGAAATTTATATTAAATTTTGTTAATTTTATTTAATAGATAAATCAAATTTCATAAATCGAACAAGAAAGCTTAAAGAGGATATATTCAAGGAAATTAGAGAAATAGATCGAATCAAGTAGGTCAATGAACTTTATTTTTGTTTACTTTTAAATTTTAAAGTGGAAGTTTCATCAGAAATAAATTTATATTGATTTTGATTTAATTGTAATGCTAGATAAAAGTTTAACTGTTTTAATATTAATTTTATTTTATTTTTATATTTTTTTTATTTTTGTTAATATTATAAAATCAATGATGATCTCCCTAATGCTTGTTATATTATTTAACAAGTATTACAACTGAGATTATTAATATTAACAAAATAATATTTTGATTTAAATTTAATTTAAAAGTCGATCAGAAATAGAATAGAAATTATAAAGATAGTAATTAAAAGTCAATTTAAATTCTGTATGAATAATATTTCAAAAGATAGATAATGACAACAGGTGGCATACATACAAATATTTTCCTTTAAATTTGAGATTTATGGGTTTAAATGCCCATAATTTGGACTACTTTCTATCTCTCTCTAAATTCTTGCGATAATAGTAAGCATATGAATCACTTTCTTAGATAATATTAAATATTGTGAATCCCCGGAAGGAACAGAGATAGGAAGTATGCTTCAGGTCTTTAACTTTATTATTGTACCAATCATCTAAATCTGTTGAAAGGGAAATGATTGAACTTTTAGTACTAATATGCATTATATTCTCAATCATTTCACCTTCCTTTAAACTTTCAAATTTACTATGAAAATAAACATTTACCTTCAAATTTAAATGCTCATTTAAACTCTTTTTTACATTCTTAATGGTTAGTGACTTTGCATCCTCCAAAAAATGTCGCACCTCTTTATGCTTTAAATTCACTATTGAACCCGTTATCACCCGATTTTCAAAAGCATTCTCTAAATGTTGCCACTTGATGCGATTTCCACCCTCTTCTTCTTCATTTTCTTCTTCTGTCTCTTCTTGTCTCGTAGCCAGCAAACGTCCACCACTTCTTTCTAGCAATTGTCGAAATTTCTGCTGATAAGCCTTGAGTAATGATAGAGATGCAATGACACTTCGTCTCTCATAAACTGACAAATTTTGTTTATTTTGTCGAAGATATTTATTTACTTTGTAAACACTTTGTTTGTTTAATTTAATTAATGTTTCACACTCCCTGGGGCAAGGTCCCTCTTCATTCACACTAATAAGCCGATATGCTTCTTGTGCACAACTAACATACGTTTTGCACTTTTTGGAATCCATATTTTTTTTAACAACTTATCCAACTGATGTCTTAATGAAAAATGATGTCAAGACGTTTTGCGAACACTTTATATAGCTAAAATTTGTGACGTCATTTTAATACATCGAATGTTCTAGAAGCATCTAAAGATTGGGGGGGGGGGCGGGTCACACAGACACGTACACATATGTTAAATTTACCAATGATTCAAATTTTGCACAACACTGTAACGTCATTTAGCTGTACCCCTACGTCAACTCTTATACTACCCCCACCCCCTCCAAACGTCTTTTTTCAAAATATCTCGAGAACGGTGAGAGATACGCAAAATCTGACAAAATTTACAGGGTTCCCAAGGGCAGTCGACTTTTATGAAAGCTATTCAATAAGATTTTTCAAAATCAAAAAATTAAAAAATTTTCAAAATTTTCAAAAATTGTAAAAACCATTAAAACACGTCAAATGTCATGCAAATTTCTTACTTTCTTGAAAGTATATTACACTACATATGAACTCATGTTCTAAGATGTGTTAAAAAATTTGAAAATATCAACTCTAATGCTACCCCCACCCCTCCAAAAGTCTTTTTTCAAAATATTTCGAGAACGGTGAGAGATACGCAAAATCTAACAAAATTTACGGGTTTCCTAAGGGCAGTCTACTTTTTTGAAAGCTATTCAATAAGATTTTTCAAAATCAAAAAATTCAAAATTTTAACATTTTTCAAAAATTGTAAAAAACATTAAAATACGTCAAATCTCATGCAAATTTCTTAATTTCTTGAAAGTATATTACACTACATATAAACTCATGTTCTAAGATATGTTAAAAAATTTAAAAATATCAACTCTAATACTACCCCCACCCCTCCTATTTGTTTTCGAAAGTTCTCGAATGTTACCAAAAAAATTGGACGCAGAATAGAACAAAGTGCGTTTGATATAATCCCCCCACCTCTCTGACCACCCATAAAAAAGTTCTAGAAGTTTCTCAAAGGTTAAATTGCGCATCAAATAAATGAAAAATACCCCCACCATCTCCACTGAAATCGAATGATCTAGAAGCTTCTGGAGGGTTCTGCAGGGGTCACACGTGCAAAAAAAGTAACCCCCACCACCTAAAATCCAAATTTTTTAGAGGGTTCTGGAAGGTCACACACGCGTATGTAAAATCGGTGATTCAAATTTCGCAATATTACGCAATATATTTTTCATGTAATACCCCCTTTTTTCAAGGTTAAAGAAGCCCCGCCCCTGGAATGTTCTAGAAGCTTCTAGAAGGTCACACACACGTATGTAAAATCGGTGATTTAAATTTCTCAGAATTACGCAGTATGTTTTTTATGTAATCCCCCCCCCCTTTTATTTCAAGGTTAAATGAGCCACATTAAATGTTCTAGAAGCTTCTGTGGGGTCACACAGGCACACACACACACGTATGTAAATTAAATTTCAAAGAAATGTGCGATGTATTCTTATGTAATCCCCACCCTTATTCGAGGTTATGTACTTTACTCCGAGACAAACCCCCTTCTTTCAAGTTTTAATTCCTTACCCCCACTCCCTTTCTGAAGGTTACCTCCCCCCCCCCTCCTAATGTTCAAATTACACGTGTAAATGTCCCCATCCAAGGTCACACGCACGTGCTTAGAGGGTTCTGGAAGGTCACACACGCGTAATTTGTCGGTGATTCAAATTTCGCAGAATTACGCAATATATTTTTCATGTAATCCCCCCTTTTTTCAAGGTGAAATTTCTTACCTCACCTACCTGATGGGGCTCTAATTAGGCATCGCGTTACATACCTAGTTTAAAACGAGGTATACACTATGACGTCATCAAAATCCTGGCTCCTGATTGGTCCATTTCGTTGTAAAGGTCGCTTCTGATTGGCTCTCACACAGACACACACTAATTTATCCAGATACCCCACAGCCTATCTACTGAAGATGCATCCCATCGTGGAAAACCACTTTTTTTTTGTATTCCTTATATCCCAATGATTGGACAGACAGATCGATTATATTGAAAAAGTGTTCGTATGTAATGAAAAAAATTAAATATGTGAGTGAATTTTTACAGGCAAGAGAATATTGTCGATAAGTCAGAAAGCATCTTTGTGTTTTTTTGTTTGGTGAAATAAAAATAATGATTTATTATTTGTTGTTATTGATTGTAGAGAAACATAGTAATAATATAATAAAATAATGCAATATAGGGGGATATTTATTTTATTAAAATTGAGCAAACTTGTCAATTTTAACCGAATTTGTAGAATGACAATTTTCTGGAAATAATTCGGATGTGTGAAAAGTACTTTTTAGGACATTAGAAAGTGTAATCTGGAAAATTTGTTAAAATGTCCAGTTTATTATATTTGTAGAGCAAGAAATGTATGTTTGTTACTTTTATAATTTTGATATTTTACTTAATAAAAGCAGGTACTGCTGATACCTGTAGGCACATAACGACCTGCTTGATGATCTCTGGAGCGAAAAATACTTATTTTACTTTTGTGCAGAGGAAAGAATTTTTTGTGATTCAGATTTCGTGTTTTTCCTCGAAGATGCATCCCATCGTGAAAAACCACTTTTTTTGTATTCCTTATATCCCAATGATTGGACAGACAGATCGATTATATCGAAAAAGTGTTCATATGTAATGAAAAAATTAAATATGTGAGTGAATTTTTACAGGCAAGAGAATATTGTCGATAAGTCATAAAGCATATTTGTGTTTTTTTGTTTGGTGAAATAAAATAATGATTTTTTATTTGTTGTTATTATTTGTAGAGAAACATAGTAATAATATAATAAAATAATGCAATATAGGGGAAAATTTATTTTATTGAAATTGTGCAAACTTGTCAATTTTAACCGATTTTGTAGAATGACAATTTTCTGAAAATAATTCGGATGTATGAAAAGTACTTTTAAGGAGATTAGAAAGTGTAATCTGGAAAATGTGTTAAAATGTCCAGTTTATTATATTTGTAGAGCAAGAAATGTATGTTTGTTACTTTTATAATTTTGATATTTTACTAAATAAAAGCAGGTACTGCTGCCACCTGTATGCGCATAACGACCTGCTTGATGAACTCTAAAGCGAAAAATACTTATTTTATTTTTCTGCAGAGGGAAGAATTTTTTGTGATTCAGATTTCCTGTTTTTGCTCGAAGATGCATCCCATCGTGGAAAACCACTTTTTTTTGTATTCCTTATATCCCAATGATTGGACAGACAGATCGATTATATCGAAAAAGTGTTCATATGTAATGAAAAAAATTAAATATGTGAGTGAATTTTTACAAGCAAGAGAATATTGTCGATAAGTCAGAAAGCATCTTTGTGTTTTTTTGTTTGGTGAAATAAAAATAATGATTTATTATTTGTTGTTATTGATTGTAGAGAAACATAGTAATAATATAATAAAATAATGCAATATAGGAGAAAATTTATTTTATTGAAATTGAGCAAACTTGTCAATTTTGACCGATTTTGTAGAATGACAATTTTCTGGAAATAATTCGGATGTATGAAAAGTACTTTTTAGGACATTAGAAAGTGTAATCTGGAAAATTTGTTAAAATGTCCAGTTTATTATATTTGTAGAGCAAGAAATGTATGTTTGTTACTTTTATAATTTTAATATTTTACGTAATAAAAGCAGGTACTGCTGATACCTGTAGGCACATAACGACCTGCTTGATGATCTCTGGAGCGAAAAATACTTATTTTACTTTTGTGCAGAGGACAGAATTTTTTGTGATTCAGATTTCGTGTTTTTCCTCGAAGATGCATCCCATCGTGAAAAAACACTTTTTTGTATTCCTTATATCCCAATGATTGGACAGACAGATCGATTATATCGAAAAAGTGTTCATATGTAATGAAAAAAATTAAATATGTGAGTGAATTTTTACAAGCAAGAGAATATTGTCGATAAGTCAGAAAGCATCTTTGTGTTTTTTTGTTTGGTGAAATAAAAATAATGATTTATTATTTGTTGTTATTGATTGTAGAGAAACATAGTAATAATATAATAAAATAATGCAATATAGGGGAAAATTTATTTTATTAAAATTGAGCAAACTTGTCAATTTTAACCGAATTTGTAGAATGACAATTTTCTGGAAATAATTCGGATGTGTGAAAAGTACTTTTTAGGACATTAGAAAGTGTAATCTGGAAAATTTGTTAAAATGTCCAGTTTATTATATTTGTAGAGCAAGAAATGTATGTTTGTTACTTTTATAATTTTGATATTTTACTTAATAAAAGCAGGTACTGCTGATACCTGTAGGCACATAACGACCTGCTTGATGATCTCTGGAGCGAAAAATACTTATTTTACTTTTGTGCAGAGGAAAGAATTTTTTGTGATTCAGATTTCGTGTTTTTCCTCGAAGATGCATCCCATCGTGAAAATCCACTTTTTTTGTATTCCTTATATCCCAATGATTGGACAGACAGATCGATTATATCGAAAAAGTGTTTATATGTAATGAAAAAATTAAATATGTGAGTGAATTTTTACAGGCAAGAGAATATTGTCGATAAGTCATAAAGCATATTTGTGTTTTTTTGTTTGGTGAAATAAAATAATGATTTTTTATTTGTTGTTATTATTTGTAGAGAAACATAGTAATAATATAATAAAATAATGCAATATAGGAGAAAATTTATTTTATTGAAATTGAGCAAACTTGTCAATTTTAACCCATTTTGTAGAATGACAAATTTCTGAAAATAATTCGGATGTATGAAATGTACTTTTTAGGAGATTAGAAAGTGTAATCTGGAAAATGTGTTAAAATGTCCAGTTTATTATATTTGTAGAGCAAGAAATGTGTGACGGCGTGCGGTCGCCAGCGCACCAGTAAACTAGGGTTCTAGAACCCTGGCGATAGAAACAAATAATAATTAGATGAATTGAAATTACCTTTATAAAAATAATTAAATAATAACAGATTCACGGTAAAATAATAATTTCAATAGATAAGTAAAGATTGATTTAAATCAAAAATGGATTTGTATAGGAATAATATTTATTATTGCTATACAAGCTAATGAAAGAACAATTAAAACTAAACCAATTAAAATAATACTGAAAAAACAATGCAAGAAAGTATAAATTTATTATTAATGAAATTAAATTAATTAAAAAAATCGATTGAAATGAAATTAAACTATACAAGAAATTCAAACTGAAAGAACGTGAGTCAAGCGGGAAAAGATCAAAACGGGAAATACAAATAGGAACTATGAATGTAGCGATGACAGGTTGTTGAATGTGTGGGTCACATGTATAAGAAAATTGCCTATGTATTGTAACACGGCGGCAAAAGGCAAACGATTCAAAGAAATCAAAATGTAAAAAGAGCACCAAATATTGTATTAGGGGCCAGTAAGGCTGAAATAAAAAATCTGGAAGCAAGATCTTATCAAGAAAAATATCACTCGTCACTTGCGCAATAGGAGTAAAATTTCGGAGAAAACCAGCTAAATATGATTGGTTAAAAATGACGTGCTCTCAAAAATAATTGGTTAAAAGTTTAAGAAAAGGGGAAATTCAGTTAAATTTTAGGAGTAGGGTTCAGAGTATAAAAACCCATGTAACGCTCGAAAAGACAGATTTTATTTCGGTTTTACTGGTCTTAAAAAGACTCTCCTGCGGCAGTTGAAATCTCTGATTTCAATTTATAATTTTGAATATCAATTTGTCAAAATTGAACTTATAAAATATCAGTACGATATTTATAATTGAAAATTTTGTTAACAACGACTAAGACAATATTTAAACATTTAATGTTTAAATTACATCAAGGTGTAAATCGTTATTTTTGAACATTTAAAAACAAAATATTATTTGACAATAAAAGTTGGTTTTTTAAAACTTTTCCAACTATAAAATTCTCTTGTTTTATTGGAGTTAACCTTATTTATTAATTTCCTAATAATTAAAAGTGTTAACAATTTAAGTTATTAAATTCAGTGTTAATTTCAATTTTAAATCGAAGTTACGTTCCCGCATTTCTTGATCAGCACAGTAATTTATGAAACTTTCATAAATTCCCAACATCAAGATATTTAGTTCAAGAAATTTCCTAAAAGAGAAGACCTGGGATGTAACATAAATTGGTGACAGCGGTATTCGAAATAAAAGAGACAACTGAAGTTTTACTTTTAAATCTTTTATTTTGGAAAATAAAATCACGCAAAGAAACCTCAAAAGAAAAAAAAATCTATCGAAATTGTTTACTTCAAGAAATATTTATTTCAACAAAAGATAGACAAATTCAAAATTCCTAAAAGGAAATGCAATCAATACTTCCGACGGCTTCTGTAGTAGCAGCTACCGTAGGACACCTTCCAACAATAACGGCAACACCGCAAGCAGCTGTGGCAACATCTGCAACAGAAAGAACAGGAATCAACATATAAAGAAAATTCAACAATTAGTGGAGGTTAGTGAAAAAAGAGAATAAATATATACTTATGTATATATTAAAATTCTAATGGCCTTTTAAAAAAAAAATAATAAAATAAAATTTTTTTTTCTATTATCATCAGTGAAAACAAAAGTGAAAAGGAATTACTTCCTTACGAATTGGATATTTACCAAAAGTAAGTTATACAATATAAAACAAGCGACAAAAACATTTCATGCGTATTAATAGTGAAAGAAATAAATAAAAATATATATATATCTGTAAAACTAGTACTGCGCTAGGAACAGTAAATTTATATAAAATTTAACCATCAACAATTTTATAATTATGATTGCTATAAAATTACTATTTTACATTTATTAACCTTTATATATTAATCTCATACTATTAATTATACATACTTCAATCTAAGTACAAATAACTTTTTATATAAAAATGTCGAGACAACTAAGAGCAATACGCTCTAATGCGCAAATCACAAGAAATAACGTAAATACTTTACACTTAAGAAATAGAGAGAATCAAAATAACTTAACAACTCAAGTCCTTCCGACACCAAACACAAGTAACAATGTACAAATTGCACAAAGAAATGTTAACACTCGAGATAGCATGTCAGATACTTCAGATTCGCCAACCCACTATGGAAATTTAACATATCGAAATACAACACACAATATAGCAAACATGCACTGCCCAATATCAATAACTTCATTAATAGGAACATCCCAAGTGGGAAATATTCCAAAAATTGTCGAAAATATTATACCTATTTTTGATGGTACAAATATTCCGGTAAAGATGTTTATTGAGCACTGCAGGGCTGCTATTACAATGATACAAAATACAGATTTACCATGCTTTACAATGTTAGTAAGGACGAAAATTATTGGCGACGCGAGAGAATTAATACAGGATAGAATCAGTTTGACATTGGATGAAATTCTAAACTGCCTAGAACAACATTTTACAAGTCATGAGGATATAACTAAATTGATAAATTCATTAAGTAATATCAAACGAAATTTTGGCGAAACAATACCTGCTTACGGTGCAAGAGCAAGGAAATTGTTAAATAAACTAAATACAAAAATTTTGGAAGAAACACCTCATGAATTAGGTATTCAACAATGTAATACATACTCAATTGCTGCAAAAAACAATTTTATTCGCGAATTAGATGAAAAAACATTCATGCAATTAGGAAATCAAACTGGTTCTACCCTCGATGAAGCTATTATGTTAGCAAACCAGGCAGACTGTAGAATACAAGCATGGACATTTTTACACAATACAAATAATTTTAACGAACAACCCACAACTAGTACAATAGAAACAACACAAAAACGTGTGGCTCACATTCAATCAGAGGAAACTGATAATAAACCTAAAAGATTAAGAAAAGACGTTCAATGTTACGGTTGCAAAAAATTCGGTCACTATAGAAATGAATGCCGTACGCAAAAAACGAATACTAAACAAGAAAACGTTAATGATAAAAATAAAACTTTTT
Source organism: Ganaspis brasiliensis (assembly GCA_037103525.1). Taxonomy (NCBI): domain Eukaryota; kingdom Metazoa; phylum Arthropoda; class Insecta; order Hymenoptera; family Figitidae; genus Ganaspis; species Ganaspis brasiliensis. The sequence goes on from JAZKLR010000113.1 coordinate 1,068,090, forward strand.
GCATATATTGCGAGAAATATAACCATGAAATTTCAGAATGTAGAATGAAGAAAAAACACGAAATAGAAAAAGATAGAAGTAAAAAGAGTTATGATAGGAGAAATAACATTGATGATGACAAAGAACAAAAAAACTTGAATCGAAGTCATCTAACGGGGAATCAGATGGCTTCGATGCAAGTTCCCCCAAGTACGAAAAACGAATCGTCCTCCAAATCGCAGATGATTTACAAACAGGAAGCCCCCCAGTAATTAATTTAGACAATGATTTATTTATTAAAGATAATACAAACTTTATGATAGATACAGCCCACACAGCACCGGAAATTCCCTGAATTTTCCCTGAATATTCGTCTACATTTCTCGAATATTCGAACTAAATATTCAGGGAAGTTTCGTGGAAACAGTCAAATGTCCGCCTAGAATAATATTGGGCGCGAAATTTCCCTGAAAATGTATTTCTAATTTTCAGGGAATTTCCGCATCTAACATTCCTCCAATATTCATAGTATTCGTATATTCACTTAACTTGATGCGCACTGGTCGAACTTGAATTCTATGACACTTACGGCTGCGCAGTAGTTTTTAATTTTCTAGAATCCCACGGATGTCGAATATAACATATTTTTTTGATCAATTACCAGATTAAAAAAAATCTTGGAAATTTTTTTTAACTTTCCCTGAATTTTCAAGGAATATTAGAGGCAGAAATTCCCTGAAAATTGGAAATACATTTTCAGGGAAATTTCGCGCCCAATATTATTCTAGGCGGACATTTTACTGCTTCCACGAAACTTCCCTGAATATTAAGTTCGAATATTCGAGAAATGTTGACGAATATTCAGGGAAAATTCAGGGAATTTCCGGTGCTGTGTGGGAGGTTCAACTGTCAACATTATCAAGGTTACTTCCCTAGCGAGAACAACGGTCATTAACTACAAAAAAATATTACACTTAGTGGGAATTTCAAAAGGCATGGTTAAAACAATTGGGGAAACAACTATAACAATCAATGATATTGAAACAACTTTTCAAGTGGTTACACATGATTTTCCTATTAAACAGCATGGAATACTTGGTATGTCCTTCTTGCGAAAACATCAAGCAACAATCAATCTGTTAGATGATTGCATTCACATTAAAAATCAACAAATACCATTTATTAAAAACACTACTTTCCATTTACCATCAAGATGCAAAATTTTAGTTCAATTACCCATTAAAATATCAGATTTAAAAGAGGGATACATTCCACGACTAGATTTGGGACCAAATATTTATGCAGGGGAAAATTTAGTAACAAATGATAACAATTCGGTAAAAACGTTTCTCATAAACTCATCCAACACAGACATTGATATTTCTATATACCCTATCACATTACAAGAATTTAAATCAGTACCTTCTTTTCCAAGAACAATTAAAGACACAGGTGTAAAACAAAATGAAAAGAAAACTCATGCTTTAAGATTTGCTAAACTAATAGAAACTATTAAACTTGACCACCTTAATGACGAAGAAAAAAATAGTCTATTAAAAGCATTTGAGAAATACCCTTATCAATTCTTTTTACCCGGCGACACACTTGCTGAATCAAATACACTAAAACATAAAATTACAACTACAGACGAAATTCCGGTGAAAACAAAACAATACAGATACCCCTACATACATAAAGAAGAAATAATCAAACAGGTACAAAATTTACAAGATATGGACATTATACAACCCTCTGTCTCAGTATATAATTCCCCTCTATGGATAGTCCCAAAGAAACCCGATTCTAAAGGAAATCCAAGATGGCGGATGGTCATAGACTACCGGAAGTTAAATGAAAAAACTGTAGGCGACAGTTACCCGATTCCAAATATAGTTGACATTCTGGATCAATTAGGACGATCTACGGTATTTTCTGTTTTAGACTTAGCAAATGGATTCCATCAAATACCTATGGATCCAGAATCAATAGACAAAACCGCATTTACAACTCCTTTTGGGCTCTTTGAATACAAAAGAATGCCGTTTGGACTGAAAAACTCGCCAAATACATTTCAAAGAGTAATGGACCAAGTTTTGAGCGGACTGCAGGGAATTGAACTATTCGTATATATGGACGACATAGTAATATACGCCTCTTCCTTAGCAGAACATACTCAAAAATTAAATAAATTATTAGCTAGACTACAAACTGCAGGTCTAACCCTACAACCTGATAAATGCCAATTTCTAAGAAAAGAGATAACATACTTGGGTCACGTTATTTCAAAAAATGGTGTTCAACCCGATCCACAAAAAACAATTGCTGTTTCACATTTTCCAATTCCTTTAACAAAAAAGAACGTTAAACAGTTTTTGGGATTAGTGGGTTATTATCGCCGATTTATACCACTATTTGCAAAAATTGCGAAACCACTTACTGAACTTTTAAAGGATTCCGTTAAATTTAATTGGCAATCTGAACACATGTCTGCTTTTAAATATCTTAAAGATAGAATTTGCTCCCAACCAATTTTGATATTTCCGGATTTCAAAAAGAAATTCGTATTAACAACAGACGCTTCCCACTATGCAATAGGAGGTGTCCTTAGCCAAGGCGAAATTGGTAAAGATTTACCAATAGCTTTTGCGTCTAGAGTCCTCCAACAAGCAGAAATAAATTACTCTACAATAGAAAAAGAATTGTTAGCAATCGTTGATTGTGTTAAAACATTTAGGCCTTATTTGTACGGCGCAAAATTTTACTTAGTAACAGACCATCGGCCCTTAGTATGGCTACATAACATAAAAGATCCAGCCTCAAGACTTGCAAGATGGAAAATAAAATTAAGTGAATATGATTACGAAATAATATACAAACCCGGGAAAATAAACTGCAATGCAGACGCGTTATCTCGAAATCCACACTCCTCAGAATCTGGTCCGAGTGTCCTTTTCACAATTACTGATTCTAATAACGAACAAATCAGTTCAGACAAAAATGATAATATACAATTATCAGAAAATTCAGTGCTAGAAACCTCTCTACGAGAAGGAAATGGAACACTCGAGTCCAAGAAGAGTGTCATGCCACTAGAAGAATTTCCTTCTTCGATAAATGGTGAATGCTTAATATATCAAATCTTTCAGGAGTACGACACCATCAAGACTCAGATCGACTCGGTGTTTGGCATTACAGATGTTAATCTCGATGAGATGCCTTCATCAGTCGATGCATCTGGTTTGATGCAGAAAACAGGAGGTCAGAACATAGACCCGAGTCAGAGTTGTCATTCAAACGGAAATGATGGGGATGCTGAAGCTGAATCCTCTGATCAAGGCAGCGGAGGCATCACTTACTCTAAAAAAGATAAAGAAATTAATACAGAAAATGGAAATAACATAATAGTAAATAACAATTTTTTATTAAAAGAAAATGCCACTTTAATCTACAGTAAGGACAAAGTAACTATGGGGAAAGGGCATATTATACATTTTATATCGGCGGACTGTAAAACAAAATCAGGAACAACGAAAGAATTAACTGAAAAATATCTATTTAATTCTGATTTATTACAAAAAAAAAATCCAAAAACCGGACAAGTTATTGTATTTAGTTCAAACAATCGCTACATTTTTCATTTGATAACTAAAGAAAAAATTGAAGAAACAACATTTCTAAACAATTTAGCAAAATCAATAATAGCTCTCAAACATTCATTAATAACATTAAAAGTTAAATTCATGAAAGTTTCAAGTAAAGATAATGACTTAAAAGGGGTCTCTTGGTTAAGTGTAGAAAAACTTTTTATAGAACATTTCAAAAACACCGATATAAAGATTATGATATGCTCAGGGGAAATTAAATTCCCAACGGAACAAGAGAGATTTAAAATAATAAAAGAATTTCACGAATCGACCGTAGGCGGGCATAAGGGGGTCAGTAAAACCTATTGGAGAATTCGATCAATTTATTTTTGGTCAGGTATGAAAACAGATATCCAAAAATTCATAAAGAATTGCAAAAATTGTCAAAGATTCAAAATAACGAGATTACGTACCAAACAACCAATGAGAATTACGGATACTCCAAAAGAACCATTTGATAAAATACAAATAGATATCGTGGGTCCATTACCAATAACTTCAACGGGAAATAGGTACATTTTAACGATACAATGTATTTTTTCAAAATTCTGCGACGCTTATGCCCTGAAACAAATCGATTCAGTTACTATTGCTCATACATTGGCAGAACAATTTATAGGCAGATATGGTTGTCCAAAGGTTATTCATTCTGACCAAGGTTCAAATTTTACCAGTCAAATTATTAAAACATTTTGCAAAATTTTTAACATAGAAAAAATAGAGTCAACAGCTTACCACCCACAATCGCTAGGATCCCTTGAACGTAGTCACCAAACTTTGGTGGAGTATCTTCGCCAATTCGGTGATTCCCAAACATGGGATGAATGGATAAGATTTGCAATTTTTTCATACAATGCACAAATCCATGAATCAACGGGGTTTGCTCCTTATACCCTTGTTTACGGAAAAGAAGTAAAAATCCCCTCAAGTTTTGATGAAAATAAATTAGACAAGACTTATGTTCAATATCTGCATGATTTATTTCATAAATTAGATAACACACAAGCACTTGCTCATGATTGTATACAAAAGGCTAAAATCAAATCAAAAAATTATTACGACAAAAATATTCATCAAATAAATTTTAAAACAGGAAATATAGTAAATCTAAAAGTAAATGTCAGAAATAATAAAAAATTTGACGCTTTCTTTGAAGGACCTTACGAAATTATAGAAATGATAGGCGAATCTAATGCAAAAATAAAAAACCTTAAAACGAACGAAATAAAATTGGTTCACAAAGATAAACTCCAATTAACGACAATATAAAGTCAAATTGAATATTTAATTTTGTTCATAAAATTGCTTTATACAAATTTTAAAAAAATGAGTTATCGAAAATAATTCATTAAATTCTTTTTTCAATTTTGTAAAAAAAAAATATATCTATTTTTTTTTATAATAACAAAGATTATGAATTAAAATAATTGTTAATTCCATTTGAGGAATGACAATAATAAATCGGTTCTATGAAATAATAAATAAATAAAGTTTTTATATATATGTACAACGTAATAATACCTTTTATGATATATAAATAAATAATTATCAAACATAAAATTTAAATTGATAAGAAACAATTTATTTTAGTACTCCTATTATTTAATTAAATTGCAAACAATACAGCAAAAATTTAACAAAATACTCTTATTTAATCTCTTCCTTCTTATTACTATAATAATGTATTTTACCTACGTAAATATTGCAATTTGATTAATTGTCCTCTAATGTCAAATAAGAATTATACAAAAAAATAATAATAAATTTTTTTTTTAAATGGGTTGTAAACCTCATGAATTTTATAAATTATTTTCAAAAAAAAAAAATTTTTATTATAACATTTTTAAATTTTTTTTTCTCTTCTTGGGGTCAAATGAAATTATTTATCTTATTTCGAATTAAAGCATATAAACCTATTTCTATCAATACATGTAAATATTAAAGCATTCCTTAATTATAATCACTTTTGTTAATTATTTAATTTATTATCTATAATCAAAAAAAAAAATATATAAATAAAATAATAACAATCATATACAGTCATATAAAAGTTAACTTTTTGTAAGTTTGCTCGATATTATTAAATCTTGTTATTTACAATAACATGCAAAAATATTAGCATTAGAAAATAAGAGGCGATATTTAAATTTATCTTCAACACATTTACATATTTGATGTAAAGCTAAATTTTAAGAATCTTACACTTCTATAAATATTCATTTTAACCATTATTTTTGTGTACAATAATTAACATTCACAAAATGAACATAACTATTATTTATAAATACGTTTAAATACAAAACATAAATTTTTATATTACATATAAATTTGAGGTTATAATTTTATAAAAAGACTATTAAATGACTTTACAATTTTATATTTAATTCTCTTTTAATATACTCAGGTACATACTAAATTACAAAATTTCCTTTTCTCTTCTAATTTTAACAGTATTTATACACAAAAAATTGATAGAAAATAAAACATAAATTTCAGGTTTAATTTATATTTTAATTAATGGGGTGAGATATAGTAGCTCGATATGTATATATATATATATGTGTAGGGGAGAGTGGCCATCAATGTACCAGTTTTTTCAATGAACCATTTCAATTTTCTCAGAAACAATTAAATAAAAATTCTCCTAATTTTAAATATAAATTAAGTTTGCGAAAACACACTACGTCCATAAATTTGAGACGTGTGGATTTATTCATTACAGAGAAAACTGGAAAAAACTGTTTTTGATGTACTGAAGAAAAAATTTACCTAAAATAAAAACACGTTTTTTAATTGAAATAAGGCCATTTAAAAATAAATGTACTTACGATTTATTTTGTTTTGGACCTTAACTACAATATTCTAATGAGATAAAGATTTTGAAATATTGGATTAAGTTATAAAAAACCATGTTTGTTGCAAATGTCATGTTGATTCAATGTACCAGGGAACAATGAACCACCTGGAATTTCAGTGTATTTTCGATTTCTAGAGTGGTATGCCTGATTATAAAACTAAGCATGCGTACAGCATGTTACAGCAATTGTTATCAGTACTTTTCTCAACATAGCAGAACTAAAATGCCATTTTAGATAGTTAACTTAAATTTGAGGTATATTTATGTTATACATTATCAATTAAAGGTGTTAAGTAATAATTTTTTATAGTATTTGATAGAAAATAAGTTTGTTTACAAAGTGAAAATTGCAATATTACTATTGTTAAACATTTTTAGTATTATTATAGAGGTGGTTCATTGTGTACCCAGGTTGTTGAAAATGAAAATAGCTTGTTACTTTAGAAAAACCCTAAATTCTATTATTTAATCAAAATAAATCGTGTAAAATATGTGTGCATTACCTAGATAAGTGTTGTAGTTTTATATTGATGCAAAGAAGTGCTTGAAATTGGTGAAATTCAATAAGTACTATGACCTTGAAAAAAACCCGGTACATTGATAGCCACTCTCCCCTATATGTATGCATATTTAACTTTTAATTTTAAATATCTTTACCAATTCGCAACTACTTTCGTAAATTTTCAAGAACTTTAGTATTATATTTTTTTTGTGTATTCAAAGTTTTACCATTATTCAAAAAAAAATAAACAAATAAAAAAAAAACAAACAAACAAAAACAAAAACAAAATAAAAACAAAATATTTTTTTTAAATTTGGAAAAGTATAGACAAAGACGACGATATTCATAAAAATTAAATAAGAAACTATTCAAATTTCATAAAATTACACGCCAAAATAAATACAATAAATATGATGAACACTATAATAATATAAACATAAATTACGTTATATTATTAACTACAAAGATACCACATTTAAATATTCTGATAATAAAAGTCCTAATTTTATATTAGCAATCACAAATTACATTTAAAAATCAAAACATTACGCGCCAATTTGACTGCATCAATTTATACAAACAAAATATAAATAAATGTATAAAATTATACATTACATAAACCCCTTTTTGATAAAATAATTAATAAAACACAAAGTAAAGGAATTAACAAATGTTTTATAACAAAATCATTCTTTCCTGGAAAATCTCATTTGGACAATTTACATTAAAACAACAGCCAATGAAATTGGGACTATGGCCCACCCCCTCTGTTCCTAGTTTCACATAAACATAGACAGGTTGACGACAAGTCAATGCAGGAAAATTATACTAACAAGGAACAACGACCTTCACAATTCGAAACTTGAAGTCTAACTTTTAATTCAAATAAGTAAAGTGAGTTAAATAAAAAAAATAAAGCAAATAAATTACACTATTAAGTACGACAAAAATCACAAAAATGGAAGATATAGAAGAATTGATCGCGAATTACGGCCACATTCGACTACAATCTAACTTTACCTATGTAAGTGATACTTTATTTGAATAAAATAAATAGTAATAACATGGAGAAACAACATTAAACAAACAAAAATGATCAAAACTTATTTAAGTAAATTAATCAATAAAAGAATAAGAAGTTGTACCAACGGTAGTTATGTCGATTAAATAATAAAACGAGGTTGAATATCGATAATATTAAAAATAATAACTAAAGGACAAATAAATGTGATAAACTGAATTAAATGACCAAGAGTCACAAACATTGACCTAATAATAAAATACCATCAATATTTAATAATACACATATATATATGTATATTAAAATTATTAACTCAAAACAAAATTTTTCTTTATAACCAAACAAAGGAATTAATATGATTATTATATTTAAACGATTGAACATTGCAAGTATTTTCTTTTTCAACTACAATAGAATTAAAACTTAATTTTCTTACTACCTCTTTACTTCCTTTTTATTACTTAACATTTAATACGTATAAATATATAATATATAAATTTTATAGTAATGATAAAGATTTCATATAAGTGACAAAATTGACAAATTTCGAAACCACAAAATTAAAAGGCTAATTAATTTGCTAAGCTATAACTATTCTGATCAAACCTGATTTAAATCAACACATAACATTGACATGATTTAAATTTAGAGAAATCAGATTAATTTTTCCTTTCTAATTAATAAAAAAAAATAAATAAAAAAAAAAAAAAACATACAAGCAAGTATGCAATGTGTAAATATAGACAGAGAAAGAGAGAATAGATATTATTAATCAGTAAATTCAATTAAATATAAATTTTTTTTTATATATTAAAATATGAATATGCAAGTACTTACCCACGTTTTTTTTTCTTCTCTTTTTATGTTGTTCAACCAAATAGGGGGAGGAACATCTCATGACTAAAGAAAACGGACCCGTAGTTCACGCTCAGGGCATAATATGGGTGGGGACTAACCCATACAATGGATCAGTACTAATAAGGTGTAATGACTGTATCATAAACAACCGATTGCCGATAGATGTCTTGCAACCATATATCACGGTAGTACACCTGGTGGGATCAAGAAGACTTTTTTCACAAAAGCACTGTCTGGGATGTGGAAACAACCCGTTAAACCTTGACAGACCAGGATGTTGCCCAGGATGCAGGATCGTACTATATGAAAGCGACTGGGACTTCGATGACAACAAAGAGAAAATAATAGAATTAAAAGTAAACATCCATAATAGGGCTGAGTATGACCGAGGAATACTTTGGAGACCTGTAAATGGTCTATTGGAACCTAATATAGGAAACCTTCTCTGGATTTCGATTCAAGAAGATGGAAACGGAGAACTCCAGTATATTAGAACTGATGGAGGTGGAGAACCAAACGTAATAGAGCCATTACAAGCGGAAATGAATGCAATTGTCGACATACCTGTCGAAGTCGAAATAAATGAAATTGACGACATAGCCGTCGAAGCTGACATAAAAGATTTCGAAATGGAATTCGAAGGATTGATCCATTTCATGCATGACAATGAGGAAAACTCTGAAGACTCTGAGGACTCCGGAGTCGGACCGGACAATGTCGACTAAAAATCATCTTATAATTTCTTATTTTTCTTTTATATTTTTTTATTTTTAAATCAGTTTACCATTATTTTTTTTCCTCTTTTTCTCTTTAACAATGGTTTATAAAACCAAAAATTTTTTTTTGTTTTGTGTGTTAATCTAAAGACTAATTTTCGAAGTTATTTGACGTTATTATTTTATAAATTTATGTCTAATGTAAGTTTAAATTCGAATTTTGATATGTATATGTGTATGTGTACGTATGTGTATGTGTATACATGTATACATGTGTGCGCGTGTATATGTATATATTGCATGATAAAATCATGAGAAAATGATACACCAAATATTAACGTGCCATTATTTTAGAAACTACAATTTTTATTGTCTTTGAAAATTTTATAAAGTTTAAATAATTTAAGTTGTGTGCTATAGTTGTATATTTTTATACTTTCAAAACTCCTTATCTAATAAAATTTAATTTTATTACTGAAATCAAAAAAAAAAATTTTTTTTTATTGTTGTCTAAATTTTTCCTTTTTCTTCTTCCAAAAAAAATATATAATAAATAATATTACACATTATTCTTTAATTTAAATGTATTTCTTTTGAACTACTCAAAAATACAAAAAAAGATATATACAAAATTTTCTATTTTTCCCCTTAATTTATAATTATATTTAAGGTTAAAGTTTTCCATTATACTGGGATAAGAGCAAATAGTTTCTGAGAGAAAACAAAATGGAATTAAAACACGAACCTAATTTACGATTTCAAAAATATAAACACAAACACTAACACAATTCCAAGAAGGGTAAACGAAGAAAACACTTGAACCAAACGAACCACTTGAAAAGCAATAAAAATCCCGTGATCGAAAAACGTTCGCGAAAGTAAAAGCAAAGCATTTTAAGCAACGCTCGACATTGGAGAAAAATCAATTCTAAAAATAGAATTCATTTTTCTTTCAATAGAAGGGAGGTGTGACGGCGTGCGGTCGCCAGCGCACCAGTAAACTAGGGTTCTAGAACCCTGGCGATAGAAACAAATAATAATTAGATGAATTGAAATTACCTTTATAAAAATAATTAAATAATAACAGATTCACGGTAAAATAATAATTTCAATAGATAAGTAAAGATTGATTTAAATCAAAAATGGATTTGTATAGGAATAATATTTATTATTGCTATACAAGCTAATGAAAGAACAATTAAAACTAAACCAATTAAAATAATACTGAAAAAACAATGCAAGAAAGTATAAATTTATTATTAATGAAATTAAATTAATTAAAAAAATCGATTGAAATGAAATTAAACTATACAAGAAATTCAAACTGAAAGAACGTGAGTCACGCGGGAAAAGATCAAAACGGGAAATACAAATAGGAACTATGAATGTAGCGATGACAGGTTGTTGAATGTGTGGGTCACATGTATAAGAAAATTGCCTATGTATTGTAACACGGCGGCAAAAGGCAAACGATTCAAAGAAATCAAAATGTAAAAAGAGCACCAAATATTGTATTAGGGGCCAGTAAGGCTGAAATAAAAAATCTGGAAGCAAGATCTTATCAAGAAAAATATCACTCGTCACTTGCGCAATAGGAGTAAAATTTCGGAGAAAACCAGCTAAATATGATTGGTTAAAAATGACGTGCTCTCAAAAATAATTGGTTAAAAGTTTAAGAAAAGGGGAAATTCAGTTAAATTTTAGGAGTAGGGTTCAGAGTATAAAAACCCATGTAACGCTCGAAAAGACAGATTTTATTTCGGTTTTACTGGTCTTAAAAAGACTCTCCTGCGGCAGTTGAAATCTCTGATTTCAATTTATAATTTTGAATATCAAATTGTCAAAATTGAACTTATAAAATATCAGTACGATATTTATAATTGAAAATTTTGTTAACAACGACTAAGACAATATTTAAACATTTAATGTTTAAATTACATCAAGGTGTAAATCGTTATTTTTGAACATTTAAAAACAAAATATTATTTGACAATAAAAGTTGGTTTTTTAAAACTTTTCCAACTATAAAATTCTCTTGTTTTATTGGAGTTAACCTTATTTATTAATTTCCTAATAATTTAAAGTGTTAACAATTTAAGTTATTAAATTCAGTGTTAATTTCAATTTTAAATCGAAGTTACGTTCCCGCATTTCTTGATCAGCACAGTAATTTATGAAACTTTCATAAATTCCCAACATCAAGATATTTAGTTCAAGAAATTTCCTAAAAGAGAAGACCTGGGATGTAACATAAATTTGGTGACAGCATGGATTCTATTTCTACGGAAAGCGTGTAAAACTCTTCAAATGTAAACAACTTCTTTCAAGCATCATTTTTAGAACCCTAGTTTACTGGTGCGCTGGCGACCGCACGCCGTCACAAAATGTATGTTTGTTACTTTTATAATTTTGATATTGTACTAAATAAAAGCAGGTACTGCTGCCACCTGTAGGCGCATAACGACCTGCTTAATGATCTCTAAAGCGAAAAATACTTATTTTACTTTTGTGCAGAGGAAATAATTTTTTGTGATTCAGATTTCGTGTTTTTGCTCGAAGATGCATCCCATCGTGAAAAAACACTTTTTTTGTATTCCTTATATCCCAATGATTGGACAGACAGATCGATTATATCGAAAAAGTGTTCATATGTAATGAAAAAAATTAAATATGTGAGTGAATTATTACAGGCAAGAGGATATTGTCGATAAGTCAGAGAGCATCTTTTTGTTTTTTTGTTTGGTAAAATAAAAATAATGATTTATTATTTGTTGTTATTAATTGTAGAAAATTATAGTAATAATATAATAAAATAATGCAATATAGGGGAAAATTTATATTATTGAAATTGAGCAAACTTGTCAATTTTAACCGATTTTGTAGAATGACAATTTTCTGAAAATAATTCGGATGTATGGAAAGCACTTTTTAGGAGATTAGAAAGTGTAATCTGGAAAATTTGTTAAAATGTCTAGTTTATTATATTTGTAGAGCACGAAATGTATGTATGTTAAATTTATAATTTTAATATTTAACTAAATAAAAGCAGGTACTGCTGCCACCTGTATGCGCATAACGACCTGCTTGGTGAACTCTAAAGCGAAAAATACTTATTTTACTTTTGTGCAGAGGGAAGAATTTTTTGTGATTTAGATTTCGTGTTTTTGCTCGAAGATGCATAATTTCGTGGAAAACCACATTTTTGTATTCCTTATATCCCAATGAATGGACAGACAGATCGATTACATCGAAAAAGTGTTCATATGTAATGAAAAAAATTAAATATGTGAGTGAATTTTTACAGGCAAGAGGATATTGTCGATAAGTCAGAGAGCATCTTTGTGTTTTTTTGTTTGGTGAAATAAAAATAATGATTTATTATTTGTTGTTATTAATTGTAGAGAATTATAGTAATAATATAATAAAACAATGCAATACAGGAGAAAATTTTTTTTAATGAAATTAAGCAAACTTGTCAATTTCAACCGATTTTGTAGAATGAAAATTTTCTGAAAATAATTCGGATGTATGAAAAGCACTTTTTAGGAGATTAGAAAGTGTAATCTGGAAAATTTGTTAAAATGTCCAGTTTATTATATTTGTAGAGCACGAAATGTATGTATGTTACTTTTATAATTTTGATATTTAACTAAATAAAAGCAGGTACTGCTGACACCTGTAGGCGCATAACGACCTGCTTGATGAACTCTAAAGCGCAAAATACTTATTTTACTTTTGTGCAAAGGGAAGAATTTTTTGTGATTTAGATTTCCTGTTTTTGCTCGAAGATGCTTCCCATCGTGAAAAAACACTTTTTTTGTATTCCTTATATCCCAATGATTGGACAGACAGATTGATTATATCGAAAAAGTGTTCATATGTAATGAAAAAAAATAAAATATGTGAGTGAATTTTTACAGGCAAGAGGATATTGTCGATAAGTCAGAGAGCATCTTTGTGTTTTTTAGTTTGGTAAAATAAAAATAATGATTTATTATTTGTTGTTATAAATTGTAGAAAATTATAGTAATAATATAATAAAATAATGCAATATAGGGGAAAATTTATTTTATTGAAATTGAGCAAACTTGTCAATTTTAACCGATTTTGTAGAATGACAATTTTCTAGAAATAATTCGGATGTATAAAAAGTACTTTTTAGGACATTAGAAAGTGTAATCTGGAAAATTTGTTAAAATGTCCAGATTATTATATTTGTAGAGCAAGAAATGTATGTATGTTACTTTTATAATTTTGATATTTAAATAAATAAAAGCAGGTATTTCTGCCACCTGTATGCGCATAACGACCTGCTTCATGATCTCTGGATCGAAGAATACTTATTTTACTTTAGTGCAGAGGAAAGAATTTTTTGTGATTCAGATTTCGTGTTTTTGCTCGAAGATGCATCCCATCGTGGAAAACCACTTTTCTTTGTATTCCTTATATCCCAATGATTGGGCAGACAGATCGATTATATCGAAAAAGTGTTCATATTTAATGAAAAAAATTAAATATGTGAGTGAATTTTTACAGGCAAGAGGATATTGTCGATAATTCAGAGAGCATCTTTGTGTTTTTTTGTTTGGTGAAATAAAAATAATGATTTATTATTTGTTGTTATTAATTGTAGAGAATTATAGTAATAATATAATAAAACAATGCAACACAGGAGCAAAATTTATTTTATTGAAATTAAGCAAACTTGTCAATTTCAACCGATTTTGTAGAATGACAATTTTCTGGAAATAATTCGGATGTATGAAAAGTACTTTTTAAGAGATTAGAAAGTGTAATCTGGAAAATTTGTTAAAATCTCCAGTTTATTATATTTGTAGAGCACGAAATGTATGTTTGTTACTTTTATAATTTTGATATTTTACTAAATAAAAGCAGGTACTGCTGCCACCTGTAGGCGCATAACGACCTGCTTGATGATCTTTAAAGCGAAAAATTCTTATTTTACTTTTGTGCAGAGAAAAGAATTTTTTGTGATTCAGATTTCGTGTTTTTGCTCGAAGATGCATCCCATCGTGGAAAACCACTTTTTTGTATTCCTTATATCCCAATGATTGGACAGACAGATCGATTATATTGAAAAAGTGTTCATATGTAATGAAAAAAATTAAATATGTGAGTGAATTTTTACAGGCAAGAGGATATTGTCGATAAGTCAGAGAGCATCTTTGTGTTTTTTTGTTTGGTGAAATAAAAATAATGATTTATTATTTGTTGTTATTAATTGTAGAGAATTATAGTAATAATATAATAAAACAATGCAATACAGGAGCAAAATTTATTTTATTGAAATTAAGCAAACTTGTCAATTTCAACCGATTTTGTAGAATGACAATTTTCTGGAAATAATTCGGATGTATGAAAAGTACTTTTTAAGAGATTAGAAAGTGTAATCTAGAAAATTTGTTAAAATGTCCAGATTATTATATTTGTAGAGCAAGAAATGTATGTTTGTTACTTTTATAATTTTGATATTTTACTTAATAAAAGCAGGTACTGCTGCCACCTGTAGGCGCATAACGACCTGCTTGATGATCTCTAAAGCGAAAAATTCTTATTTTACTTTTGTGCAGAGAAAAGAATTTTTTGTGATTCAGATTTCGTGTTTTTGCTCGAAGATGCATCCCATCGTGGAAAACCACTTTTTTGTATTCCTTATATCCCAATGATTGGACAGACAGATCGATTATATTGAAAAAGTGTTCATATGTAATGAAAAAAATTAAATATGTGAGTGAATTTTTACAGGCAAGAGGATATTGTCGATAAGTCAGAGAGCATCTTTGTGTTTTTTTGTTTGGTGAAATAAAAATAATGATTTATTATTTGTTGTTATTAATTGTAGAGAATTATAGTAATAATATAATAAAACAATGCAATACAGGAGAAAATTTTTTTTAATGAAATTAAGCAAACTTGTCAATTTCAACCGATTTTGTAGAATGAAAATTTTCTGAAAATAATTCGGATGTATGAAAAGCACTTTTTAGGAGATTAGAAAGTGTAATCTGGAAAATTTGTTAAAATGTCCAGTTTATTATATTTGTAGAGCACGAAATGTATGTATGTTACTTTTATAATTTTGATATTTAACTAAATAAAAGCAGGTACTGCTGACACCTGTAGGCGCATAACGACCTGCTTGATGAACTCTAAAGCGCAAAATACTTATTTTACTTTTGTGCAAAGGGAAGAATTTTTTGTGATTTAGATTTCCTGTTTTTGCTCGAAGATGCTTCCCATCGTGAAAAAACACTTTTTTTGTATTCCTTATATCCCAATGATTGGACAGACAGATTGATTATATCGAAAAAGTGTTCATATGTAATGAAAAAAAATAAAATATGTGAGTGAATTTTTACAGGCAAGAGGATATTGTCGATAAGTCAGAGAGCATCTTTGTGTTTTTTAGTTTGGTAAAATAAAAATAATGATTTATTATTTGTTGTTATAAATTGTAGAAAATTATAGTAATAATATAATAAAATAATGCAATATAGGGGAAAATTTATTTTATTGAAATTGAGCAAACTTGTCAATTTTAACCGATTTTGTAGAATGACAATTTTCTAGAAATAATTCGGATGTATAAAAAGTACTTTTTAGGACATTAGAAAGTGTAATCTGGAAAATTTGTTAAAATGTCCAGATTATTATATTTGTAGAGCAAGAAATGTATGTATGTTACTTTTATAATTTTGATATTTAAATAAATAAAAGCAGGTATTTCTGCCACCTGTATGCGCATAACGACCTGCTTCATGATCTCTGGATCGAAGAATACTTATTTTACTTTAGTGCAGAGGAAAGAATTTTTTGTGATTCAGATTTCGTGTTTTTGCTCGAAGATGCATCCCATCGTGGAAAACCACTTTTTTTGTATTCCTTATATCCCAATGATTGGACAGACAGATCGATTATATCGAAAAAGTGTTCATATGTAATGAAAAAAATTAAATATGTGAGTGAATTTTTACAGGCAAGTGGATATTGTCGATAAGTCAGAGAGCATCTTTGTGTTTTTTTGTTTGGTGAAATAAAAATAATGATTTATTATTTGTTGTTATTAATTGTAAAGAATTATTGTAATAATATAATAAAATAATGCAATATAGGGGAAAATTTATTTTATTGAAATTGAGCAAACTTGTCAATTTTAACCGATTTTGTAGAATGACAATTTTCTGGAAATAATTCGGATGTATGAAAAGTACTTTTTAGGACATTAGAAAGTGTAATCTGGAAACTTTGTTAAAATGTCCAGATTATTATATTTGTAGAGCAAGAAATGTATGTTTGTTACTTTTATAATTTTGATATTTTACTTAATAAAAGCAGGCACTGCTGATACCTGTAGGCGCATAACGACCTGCTTGATGATCTCTGGAGCGAAAAATACTGATTTTACTTTTGTGCAGAGGAAAGAATTTTTTGTTAATCAGCTTTTGTGTTTTTGCTCGAAGATGCATCCCATCGTGGAAAACCACTTTTCTTTGTATTCCTTATATCCCAATGATTGGGCAGACAGATCGATTATATCGAAAAAGTGTTCATATTTAATGAAAAAAATTAAATATGTGAGTGAATTTTTACAGGCAAGAGGATATTGTCGATAATTCAGAGAGCATCTTTGTGTTTTTTTGTTTGGTGAAATAAAAATAATGATTTATTATTTGTTGTTATTAATTGTAGAGAATTATAGTAATAATATAATAAAACAATGCAACACAGGAGCAAAATTTATTTTATTGAAATTAAGCAAACTTGTCAATTTCAACCGATTTTGTAGAATGACAATTTTCTGGAAATAATTCGGATGTATGAAAAGTACTTTTTAAGAGATTAGAAAGTGTAATCTGGAAAATTTGTTAAAATCTCCAGTTTATTATATTTGTAGAGCACGAAATGTATGTTTGTTACTTTTATAATTTTGATATTTTACTAAATAAAAGCAGGTACTGCTGCCACCTGTAGGCGCATAACGACCTGCTTGATGATCTTTAAAGCGAAAAATTCTTATTTTACTTTTGTGCAGAGAAAAGAATTTTTTGTGATTCAGATTTCGTGTTTTTGCTCGAAGATGCATCCCATCGTGGAAAACCACTTTTTTGTATTCCTTATATCCCAATGATTGGACAGACAGATCGATTATATTGAAAAAGTGTTCATATGTAATGAAAAAAATTAAATATGTGAGTGAATTTTTACAGGCAAGAGGATATTGTCGATAAGTCAGAGAGCATCTTTGTGTTTTTTTGTTTGGTGAAATAAAAATAATGATTTATTATTTGTTGTTATTAATTGTAGAGAATTATAGTAATAATATAATAAAACAATGCAATACAGGAGCAAAATTTATTTTATTGAAATTAAGCAAACTTGTCAATTTCAACCGATTTTGTAGAATGACAATTTTCTGGAAATAATTCGGATGTATGAAAAGTACTTTTTAAGAGATTAGAAAGTGTAATCTAGAAAATTTGTTAAAATGTCCAGATTATTATATTTGTAGAGCAAGAAATGTATGTTTGTTACTTTTATAATTTTGATATTTTACTTAATAAAAGCAGGTACTGCTGCCACCTGTAGGCGCATAACGACCTGCTTGATGATCTCTAAAGCGAAAAATTCTTATTTTACTTTTGTGCAGAGAAAAGAATTTTTTGTGATTCAGATTTCGTGTTTTTGCTCGAAGATGCATCCCATCGTGGAAAACCACTTTTTTGTATTCCTTATATCCCAATGATTGGACAGACAGATCGATTATATTGAAAAAGTGTTCATATGTAATGAAAAAAATTAAATCCCTATTTAAAAACCTTACGTTGGATCTTAGGTAAGATCTTAGGTAAGATCTTAGGTAAGTTCTTATGTGATTTCTTATGTAAGAAATGACGTAAGATCTTACGTGTGCATTTGGCAAAAGATCTTACCCAAGTTCTTATGTAATTTCTTAGGTAAGTTCTTATGTAAGTTCATAGGTTCGGCCAAAAATAAAAAAATTTAATTTTCATATTTTTAATTTTAAAAAACTGTATATTCAAAAAATAAATTAAAGTTTAAAATCTAAATTCATTAAATTTAATTAATTAAAATTAATTAAAATTAAATTTAAAAATAGAAGATAGAAAAATCTTTTTATAAATTTAATTTTTAGACATTTTTCAAAATGTCTGAAAAAAAATATTTAAAAAAATTATTAATCATAAGGTCATTCATAACCATTCATAATAGTTTGACGCACTTTTATTTTTTGTTAGAGGAAAGACATCTTGTGTCTTATCCTTTTAAAATGATTATTTCTTGATCCATATATAATACCTAAGAGTTCGGTCTCATTTGTGAGGCAGAATGATGGCAGCCCTCTGGCGGCGAACCGAAGAAACAATGTCGCGGGATTACTCAGTTTCAAACCGTTTCACCTGTAAAGTGTATAAGTCACGATAGTTTGTTTACATTGTGCAATGCTTCAAGTAAAAGGTTAAAAATTGGTTAAATTAAAATTTTTTAAATAAAGTGTGGCGCATTAATAATTATAAGATGTGAGGAGAACGAGAAATTAGTGAATATGTACGTGACAGTTATAATATTGGTAAGTTTTTATAAGATAATTGTCTTTAAACATTTTAATAAAAGTAGGGTTATTGTTTTGAAATGTATTATATTCCATTTAAATAATAATACTAATTTGTTCAAATTACATATTGTTTATAATTAATTATTAATTTATTAATATAATTTCAAAATATATATTTTAATATTAATTTAACTAGTTTTGTCAAAGTAAAACTAAAATTTATAACAAGCTTTTTTATTAAATAACAGTTTTGAATATAAAATAATGTTTAAATATATGTGTTTAAATATTTAGTTATAAAATTTTTATTAATATAGTTAAATAAAGAATTAAATGATATATTTTTAAACATGTTTTGTACAATTTAAATTTTTCTTTATTTAAACTATATAATTTTAAAATAAAATTCATAAAATATCATCACCATTACTTGAACCATTAGGCTTAATTAAAAATTTAAATATAAAATAATAAAATCAATATACTTAAATATAAAATAAAATATTTAGTGAATCTAATACTATCTTTATTAAATTTTAATTTTTAAATTTAATCAAATCTATCATTATAAACAATAATGTACTTAATAGTTCTTCAATTTATTTTTAAATTATATATGATCTTATTGTTTATTACAATAAATAACATTATAAAATAACATAATAAATATGCTTGCTATTTACCCTACCCTAATATATAACAAATAAATATAAATAATTGATAAATAAAAGGATTTTATTGTTTTTTAATTAATAATAGTATTTTTATTTAACAGTTACAAATATTCAGGTTTTTACATTAAGCTTTATAATACTATAAATTACAAATTGTATTTAACTTAATACTAAACAAGTCAATTAAACAGTGTTTTATAAAACTATTTTACACATTATTGGCGTTCCCAAAAATTTTATTGATTAATCCATTAATGCTAAAATATATTGAAATTGGAAAAAATTGTAATAAATAATCATTCTTATTTTTTCCAGAAATATTGGAATACAAAAAATTTCTATTCTAAAGAAATTCCTCAACAGATGCTGTAGACTTATCAATATTTTGAAAATAAAGCTCCAAATCATGTTGATATTACCTTCGGATTCCTATGTACACCTTCGTCTGTGTTAAAAGTTATAATACTTTGAAGTAATATTTGAAAAAAAAAACATATTTTTAAAAAGGAAAAAATGAGCAGTAAAGGTTAATGTAAATAATAATAATAATAACAATAATATAAGGCAACTAATATTTTTTGATTTTTTTGCAGGGAATCAACAACCAAAAAATATCCAAAGATGTTCGAATAACCAGCAGCCTTGATTTACAATTGATCCGTTATCAAGAGGCGACACCACCAGAGCAGCAAATCCAATACGAAAAAAACCATGGTTTCCAAAATAACAATTTAGTTCGTGAAGATACCACACTAAAAGAAAAATGTGATTGAGTCTTCTAAATTGAAAACTTACACCTTCAAACAGGTATTTTCGGTAATTTCAAAACACTTAACAATTATTCTCTGACCACTCAAACACAAATTGAAATTTTACTTTTAAAAACAACAAATTAATCACTTTTTTCTCTTTAAAAACATAATATTTAATCTTCTAACACAGAAATAAATGCCTTATTTTTCTCTAAGTGAAACTCTTCAATATTCCTTTGAAAAGTTATACTGGACAGTAATTAATATTAAATACACATGCTTCAATTTAATACATTACCATACTTTTTATGTAAAAATTTATTAACAATATTTCAATTTTTAAAATTATTCTTCCCGGTAAAATTTCTCACATACAAAACACCTCACCCGCTTCTAAGAAAAATTTTATTTAGAAACCCAATTTGCAAAATTATGCTGTCCAGTAATTAACTTTTTTCGTAATTGAAAACAACAAATTATTATTGACTTTTACTTCTTTAAAAAACATTTTTAAATTTCTAACACAGAAATAAGTTTCGTATTCTTCTCTAAGTAAAATTATTCAGAATTGCAATTTTGAAAAATTATACTGGACAGTAATTTATTTATTTATTTTAAACATAACTTTATATCTCTGGATATTAAAAACTCATTTTTTAATTTAATACATTACCAAATTTTCTTAATCTTTTCGACAGTAAAAGTTTTTGAAAAATTCCAAATTACAAAATTTTTTCATTTTAAAAAATTACTAATTAATCATTTTTGTCTCTTAAAAATACATAACTCATATTTTTACATAATAAAATTAAGAAAAAAGATATCTCATATTCCAATTTGAAACATATAACTGCACAGAAATTAATTCTTCCTTTCTTCGAAAATTCCCGCATGGATCGTAATAATATTCATAATGTAATTCTATATTGTATATCTATATTCTTCTTTTAGTGAAACTCTTCAATATTTCAATTTTGAAAAATATTTCTCGTCAGTTACTATCTTTTTTCGTGTTTCGAAAAAAAAATAGTTTTTTTTGCTTTTTACCAACAAATTTTTCAATTTCACACTTTCAAACAAGTTTCCAATCCTTCTCTCAGTAAAAATTCATTTTTTATTCTAATTAACAAAACTAGACTGCCCAGTAATTAATTTTTTAAAATCTTATTTGAATTTCTTGAATAAAATCTACCTTATGACCCTATTCTAAGTAAAATTTAATTTGCAAAATTATAATCCCCAGTAATACATTTTTTTCGTCTTTGAAAACAACTCATTAATCATTTTGTTTTTGAAAAAACCTATTTTAGCGTCGAACATACAAAGAAGTTTCTGTTTATTTTCTGAATAAGAATTTATTCAAAATTTCAATTTTACAATATTATCCTGGACAGTAATGAATTTTTTTTTATTTTAAAAATAACTTATTTAATCATTTTGGATATTAAAAACACTTGCTTCAATATAATACATTCCTACAATTTTTATCTTTCTGACGGTGGTAATTTTTTAAAAATTCCAATTTTCAAAATTATTTGTCCCGGTATCTAATTTTTGTCGTTTTCAAAAATTCCTAATTAATAAGTTGTTTAAATACAAACTAATTTCTTATTCTTTTCTGAATGAAAAATATCTCAGAATCCAACTTGCAAAATATATCTAGACAGTAATGAACTTTTTTCGTTTGAATAAAAACGTAAATAATTATTTTTGCGTCTTTACAACAATTTCACACTCACAAATAAGTTTTAAATTCTTGCATTAGAAAAACTTTATTTAATATTCGAATCAAAAGAATTAAGCTGGCTCCTAGTTAATTTTTTAGATTTTCATAACATCTCATTAGTTATGTAAATTGTAAATTTAAATATATTTTTACTAAGGGAAGAATTACAAACTTGTTTGAAGAAGGGCAGGATTAAAAACTTGTTTGTAAGAAGAAATTGAATAACTTGTTTTTAAGTTGCGAAAAAAATTATTTATATATTTTTAAAAACGAAAAAAGTTAACTACGGTCCAGTTAAATTTTGTAAATTGGAATGTGAGATAAATTTTTATTCAGAGAAGAAAAAGAAATTGATTTGTATGTATGAAATTGAATTATGTTTTTTTAAAAGCCAAAAGTGATTAATTTTTAATGTTAAAAGCGATAAACATTAGATACCCGGCTAAATAAATTTGTATATTGAAATTTTTAAAAAATTTACACTGACGGAAAAATGATGAAAATGTGAGAATACATTAAACTGATGCGTGTGCTTTTCATATCCAAAAATAATTAATTTAGAATTTTCTTAAATAGAAAGAATTAATTACTGTCAAGTATAATTTTGTAAATTGGAATTTTAAATAAATTCTTACTAAGAGACGAATAAGTAACTGGTTTGTATGTGAGAAATTTAATTATATGTTTCTAAGAAACAAAAAATATTAATTAGGTATTTTTAAAATCAGCAAAAATAAAATACATGAAAAAATAATTTTGTAAATTTGGAATTTTTAAAAATTTGCACTATCGGAAAAATAAAAAAATTAGCACCAAATTTGTTCGCTGTGGTATCAAATATATTAACTGTTTCAACAAATTTGCACAGCAAACATTAATTTACTGTTACAATATAAATATTACGATCCATGCGGGAATTTTCGAAGAAAGGAAGAATTAATTTCTGTGCAGTTATATTTTTCAAATTGGGATATGAGATATCTTTTTTCTTAATTTTATTATGTAAAAATATGAGTTATGTATTTTTAAGAGACAAGAATGATTAATTAGTAATTTTTTAAAATGAAAAAATTTTGTAACTTGGAATTTTTCAAAAACTTTTACTGTCGAAAAGATTAAGAAAATTTGGTAATGTATTAAATTAAAAAATGAGTTTTTAATATCCAGAGATATAAAGTTATGTTTAAAATAAATAATGGTAATGTATTAAATTAAAAAATGAGTTTTTAATATCCAGAGATATAAAGTTATGTTTAAAATAAATAAATAAATTACTGTCCAGTATAATTTTTTAAAATTGCAATTCTGAATAATTTTACTTAGAGAAGAATACGAAACTTATTTCTGTGTTAGAAATTTAAAAATGTTTTTTAAAGAAGTAAAAGTCAATAATAATTTGTTGTTTTCAATTACGAAAAAAGTTAATTACTGGACAGCATAATTTTGCAAATTGGGTTTCTAAATAAAATTTTTCTTAGAAGCGGGTGAGGTGTTTTGTATGTGAGAAATTTTACCGGGAAGAATAATTTTAAAAATTGAAATATTGTTAATAAATTTTTACATAAAAAGTATGGTAATGTATTAAATTGAAGCATGTGTATTTAATATTAATTACTGTCCAGTATAACTTTTCAAAGGAATATTGAAGAGTTTCACTTAGAGAAAAATAAGGCATTTATTTCTGTGTTAGAAGATTAAATATTATGTTTTTAAAGAGAAAAAAGTGATTAATTTGTTGTTTTTAAAAGTAAAATTTCAATTTGTGTTTGAGTGGTCAGAGAATAATTGTTAAGTGTTTTGAAATTACCGAAAATACCTGTTTGAAGGTGTAAGTTTTCAATTTAGAAGACTCAATCACATTTTTCTTTTAGTGTGGTATCTTCACGAACTAAATTGTTATTTTGGAAACCATGGTTTTTTTCGTATTGGATTTGCTGCTCTGGTGGTGTCGCCTCTTGATAACGGATCAATTGTAAATCAAGGCTGCTGGTTATTCGAACATCTTTGGATATTTTTTGGTTGTTGATTCCCTGCAAAAAAATCAAAAAATATTAGTTGCCTTATATTATTGTTATTATTATTATTATTTACATTAACCTTTACTGCTCATTTTTTCCTTTTTAAAAATATGTTTTTTTTTTCAAATATTACTTCAAAGTATTATAACTTTTAACACAGACGAAGGTGTACATAGGAATCCGAAGGTAATATCAACATGATTTGGAGCTTTATTTTCAAAATATTGATAAGTCTACAGCATCTGTTGAGGAATTTCTTTAGAATAGAAATTTTTTGTATTCCAATATTTCTGGAAAAAATAAGAATGATTATTTATTACAATTTTTTCCAATTTCAATATATTTTAGCATTAATGGATTAATCAATAAAATTTTTGGGAACGCCAATAATGTGTAAAATAGTTTTATAAAACACTGTTTAATTGACTTGTTTAGTATTAAGTTAAATACAATTTGTAATTTATAGTATTATAAAGCTTAATGTAAAAACCTGAATATTTGTAACTGTTAAATAAAAATACTATTATTAATTAAAAAACAATAAAATCCTTTTATTTATCAATTATTTATATTTATTTGTTATATATTAGGGTAGGGTAAATAGCAAGCATATTTATTATGTTATTTTATAATGTTATTTATTGTAATAAACAATAAGATCATATATAATTTAAAAATAAATTGAAGAACTATTAAGTACATTATTGTTTATAATGATAGATTTGATTAAATTTAAAAATTAAAATTTAATAAAGATAGTATTAGATTCACTAAATATTTTATTTTATATTTAAGTATATTGATTTTATTATTTTATATTTAAATTTTTAATTAAGCCTAATGGTTCAAGTAATGGTGATGATATTTTATGAATTTTATTTTAAAATTATATAGTTTAAATAAAGAAAAATTTAAATTGTACAAAACATGTTTAAAAATATATCATTTAATTCTTTATTTAACTATATTAATAAAAATTTTATAACTAAATATTTAAACACATATATTTAAACATTATTTTATATTCAAAACTGTTATTTAATAAAAAAGCTTGTTATAAATTTTAGTTTTACTTTGACAAAACTAGTTAAATTAATATTAAAATATATATTTTGAAATTATATTAATAAATTAATAATTAATTATAAACAATATGTAATTTGAACAAATTAGTATTATTATTTAAATGGAATATAATACATTTCAAAACAATAACCCTACTTTTATTAAAATGTTTAAAGACAATTATCTTATAAAAACTTACCAATATTATAACTGTCACGTACATATTCACTAATTTCTCGTTCTCCTCACATCTTATAATTATTAATGCGCCACACTTTATTTAAAAAATTTTAATTTAACCAATTTTTAACCTTTTACTTGAAGCATTGCACAATGTAAACAAACTATCGTGACTTATACACTTTACAGGTGAAACGGTTTGAAACTGAGTAATCCCGCGACATTGTTTCTTCGGTTCGCCGCCAGAGGGCTGCCATCATTCTGCCTCACAAATGAGACCGAACTCTTAGGTATTATATATGGATCAAGAAATAATCATTTTAAAAGGATAAGACACAAGATGTCTTTCCTCTAACAAAAAATAAAAGTGCGTCAAACTATTATGAATGGTTATGAATGACCTTATGATTAATAATTTTTTTAAATATTTTTTTTCAGACATTTTGAAAAATGTCTAAAAATTAAATATATAAAAAGATTTTTCTATCTTCTATTTTTAAATTTAATTTTAATTAATTTTAATTAATTAAATTTAATGAATTTAGATTTTAAACTTTAATTTATTTTTTGAATATACAGTTTTTTAAAATTAAAAATATGAAAATTAAATTTTTTTATTTTTGGCCGAACCTATGAACTTACATAAGAACTTACCTAAGAAATTACATAAGAACTTGGGTAAGATCTTTTGCCAAATGCACACGTAAGATCTTACGTCATTTCTTACATAAGAAATCACATAAGAACTTACCTAAGATCTTACCTAAGGTCTTACCTAAGATCCAACATCAGATCCTACGTAAGGTTTTTAAATAGGGATATGTGAGTGAATTTTTACAGGCAAGAGGATATTGTCGATAAGTCAGAGAGCATCTTTGTGTTTTTTTGTTTAGTGAAAAAAAAAAAAAATGATTTATTATTTGTTGTTATAAATTGTAGAGAATTATAGTAATAATATAATAAAACAATGCAATACAGGAGAAAATTTATTTTAATGAAATTGAGCAAACTTGTCAATTTCAACCGATTTTGTAGAATGACAATTTTCTGGAAATAATTCGGATGTATGAAAAGTACTTATTAGTACATTAGAAAGTGTAATCTGGAAAATTTGTTAAATTGTCCAGATTATTATATTTGTAGAGCACGAAATGTATGTTTGTTACTTTTATAATTTTGATATTTTAATAAATAAAAGCAGGTACTGCTGACACCTGTAGGCGCATAACGACCTGCTTGATGAACTCTAAAGCGAAAAACACTTATTTTACTTTTGTGCAGAGGCAAGAATTTTTTGTGATTCAGATTTCCTATTTTTGCTCGAAGATGCTTCCCATCGTGGAAAACCACTTTTTTTTGTATTCCTTATATCCCAATGATTGGGCAGACAGATCGATTATATCGAAAAAGTGTTCATATGTAATGAAAAAAATTAAATATGTGAGTGAATTTTTACAGGCAAGAGGATATTGTCGATAATTCAGAGAACATCTTTGTGTTTTTTTGTTTGGTGAAATAAAAATAATGATTTATTATTTGTTGTTATTAATTGTAGAGAATTATAGTAATAATATAAGAAAACAATGGAATACAGGAGCAAAATTTATTTTATTGAAATTAAGCAAACTTGTCAATTTCAACCGATTTTGTAGAATGACAATTTTCTGGAAATAATTCGGATGTATGAAAAGTACTTTTTAAGAGATTAGAAAGTGTAATCTGGAAAATTTGTTAAAATCTCCAGTTTATTATATTTGTAGAGCACGAAATGTATGTTTGTTACTTTTATAATTTTGATATTTTACTAAATAAAAGCAGGTACTGCTGACACCTGTAGGCGCATAACGACCTGCTTGATGAACTCTAAAGCGAAAAATACTTATTTTACTTTTGTGCAGAGGGAAGAATTTTTTGTGAATCAGACTTCCTGTTTTTGCTCGAAGATGCTTCCCATCGTGGAAAACCACTTTTTTTTGTATTCCTTATATCCCAATGATTGGACAGACAGATCGATTATATCGAAAAAGTGTTCATATGTAATGAAAAAAAATTAAATATGTGAGTGAATTTTTACAGGCAAGAGGATATTGTCGATAAGTCAGAGAGCATCTTTGTGTTTTTTTGTTTGGTGAAATAAAAATAATGATTTATTATTTGTTGTTATTAATTGTAGAGAATTATAGTAATAATATAATAAAACAATGCAATACAGGAGAAAATTTATTTTATTGAAATTGAGCAAACTTGTCAATATCAACCGATTTTGTAGAATGACAATTTTCTGGAAATAATTCGGATTTATGAAAAGTACTTTTTAAGAGATTAGAAAGTGTAATCTGAAAAATTTGTTAAAATCTCCAGTTTATTATATTTGTTGAGCACGAAATGTATGTTTGTTACTTTTATAATTTTGATATTTTACTAAATAAAAGCAGGTACTGCTGACACCTGTAGGCGCATAACGACCTGCTTGATGAACTCTAAAGCGAAAAATACTTATTTTACTTTTGTGCAGAGGAAATAATTTTTTGTGATTCAGATTTCGTGTTTTTGCTCGAAGATGCATCCCATCGTAAAAAAACACTTTTTTTGTATTCCTTATATCCCAATGATTGGACAGACAGATCAATTATATCGAAAAAGTGTTCATATGTAATGAAAAAAAATTAAATATGTGAGTGAATTTTTACAGGCAAGAGGATATTGTCGATAAGTCAGAGAGCATCTTTGTGTTTTTTTGTTTGGTGACATAAAAATAATGATTTATTATTTGTTGTTATTAATTGTAGAGAATTATAGTAATAATATAATAAAACAATGCAATACAGGAGCAAAATTTATTTTATTGAAATTAAGCAAACTTGTCAATTTCAACCGATTTTGTAGAATGACAATTTTCTGGAAATAATTCGGATGTATGAAAAGTACTTTTTAAGAGATTAGAAAGTGTAATCTGGAAAATTTGTTAAAATCTCCAGTTTATTATATTTGTAGAGCACGAAATGTATGTTTGTTACTTTTATAATTTTGATATTTTACTAAATAAAAGCAGGTACTGCTGACACCTGTAGGCGCATAACGACCTGCTTGATGAACTCTAAAACGAAAAATACTTATTTTACTTTTGTGCAGAGGGAAGAATTTTTTGTGATTCAGATTTCCTGTTTTTGCTCGAAGATGCTTCCCATCGTGGAAAACCACTTTTTTTTGTATTCCTTATATCCCAATGATTGGACAGACAGATCGATTATATCGAAAAAGTGTTTATATGTAATGAAAAAAATTAAATATGTGAGTGAATTTTTACAGGCAAGAGGATATTGTCGATAAGTCAGAGAGCATCTTTGTGTTTTTTTGTTTGGTGAAATAAAAATAATGATTTATTATTTCTTGTTATTAATTGTAGAGAAACATAGTAATAATATAATAAAATAATGCAATATAGGGGAAAATTTATTTTATTGAAATTAAGCAAACTTGTAAATTTTAACCGATTTTGTAGAATGACAATTTTCTGGAAATAATTCGGATGTATGAAAAGTTCTTTTTAGGACATTAGAAAGTGTAATCTGGAAAATTTGTTAAAATGTCCAGTTTATTATATTTGTGGAGCAAGAAATGTATGTTTGTTACTTTTATAATTTTGATATTTTACTAAATAAAAGCAGGAACTTCTGCTACCTGTAGGCGCATAACGACCTACTTGATGATCTCTAGAGCGAAAAATACTTATTTTACTTTTGTGCAGAGGAAATAATTTTTTGTGATTCAGATTTCGTGTTTTTGCTCGAAGATGCATCCCATCGTAAAAAAACACTTTTTTTGTATTCCTTATATCCCAATGATTGGACAGACAGATCAATTATATCGAAAAAGTGTTCATATGTAATGAAAAAAAATTAAATATGTGAGTGAATTTTTACAGGCAAGAGGATATTGTCGATAAGTCAGAGAGCATCTTTGTGTTTTTTTGTTTGGTGACATAAAAATAATGATTTATTATTTGTTGTTATTAATTGTAGAGAATTATAGTAATAATATAATAAAACAATGCAATATAGGGAAAAATTTATTTTATTAAAATTGAGCAAACTTGTCAATTTTAACCGATTTTGTAGAATGACAATTTTCTAGAAATAATTCGGATGTATGAAAAGTACTTTTTAAGAGAATAGAAAGTGTAATCTGGAAAATTTGTTAAAATGTCCAGTTTATTATATTTGTAGAGCACGAAATGTATGTTTGTTACTTTTATAATTTTGATATTTTTCTAAATAAAAGCAGGTACTGCTGCCACCTGTATGCGCATAACGACCTGCTTGATGATCTCTGGATCGAAGAATACTTATTTTACTTTAGTGCAGAGGAAAGAATTTTTTGTGATTCAGATTTCGTGTTTTTCCTCGAAGATGCATTCCATCGTGAAAAAACACTTTTTTTTGTATTCCTTATATCCGAATGATTGGACAGACAGATCGATTATATCGGAAAAGTGTTCATATGTAATGAAAAAAATTAAATATGTGAGTGAATTTTTACATCTAAGAGAATAATGTCGATAATTCAGAGAGCATCTTTGTGTTTTTTTGTTTGGTGAAAAAAAAAAATGATTTATTATTTGTTGTTATTAATTGTAGAGAAACATAGTAATAATATAATAAAATAATGCAATATAGGGGAAAATTTATTTTATTGAAATTAAGCAAACTTGTGAATTTTAACCGATTTTGTAGAATGACAATTTTCTGGAAATAATTCGGATGTATGAAAAGTACTTTTTAGGACATTAGAAAGTGTAATCTGGAAAATTTGTTAAAATGTCCAGTTTATTATATTTGTGGAGCAAGAAATGTATGTTTGTTACTTTTATAATTTTGATATTTTACTAAATAAAAGCAGGAACTTCTGCTACCTGTAGGCGCATAACGACCTGCTTGATGATCTCTAGAGCGAAAAATACTTATTTTACTTTTGTGCAGAGGAAAGAATTTTTTGTGATTCAGATTTCGTGTTTTTCCTCGAAGATGCATCCCATCGTGAAAAAACACTTTTTTTTGTATTTCTTATATCCCAATGATTGGACAGACAGATCGATTATATCGAAAAAGTGTTCATATGTAATGAAAAAAATTAAATATGTGAGTGAATTTTTACAGGCAAGAGGATATTGTCGATAAGTCAGAGAGTATCTTTGTGTTTTTTTGTTTGGTGAAATAAAAATAATGATTTATTATTTCTTGTTATTAATTGTAGAGAAACATAGTAATAATATAATAAAATAATGCAATATAGGGGAAAATTAATTTTATTGAAATTGAGCAAACTTGTCAATTTTAACCGATTTTGTAGAATGACAATTTTCTAGAAATAATTCGTATGTATGAAAAGTACTTTTAAGGAGATTAGAAAGTGTAATCTGGAAAATTTGTTAAAATGTCCAGTTTATTATATTTGTAGAGCAAGAAATGTATGTTTGTTACTTTTATAATTTTGATATTTTACTAAATAAAAGCAGGTACTACTGCCACCTGTATGCGCATTACGACCTGCTTGATGATCTCTGGATCGAAGAATACTTATTTTACTTTAGTGCAGAGGAAAGAATTTTTTGTGATTCAGATTTCGTGTTTTTCCTCGAAGATGCATTCCATCGTGAAAAAACACTTTTTTTTGTATTCCTTATATCCCAATGATTGGACAGACAGATCGATTATATCGGAAAAGTGTTCATATGTAATGAAAAAAATTAAATATGTGAGTGAATTTTTACATCTAAGAGAATAATGTCGATAATTCAGAGAGCATCTTTGTGTTTTTTTGTTTGGTGAAAAAAAAAAATGATTTATTATTTGTTGTTATTAATTGTAGAGAAACATAGTAATAATATAATAAAATAATGCAATATAGGGGAAAATTTATTTTATTGAAATTAAGCAAACTTGTGAATTTTAACCGATTTTGTAGAATGACAATTTTCTGGAAATAATTCGGATGTATGAAAAGTACTTTTTAGGACATTAGAAAGTGTAATCTGGAAAATTTGTTAAAATGTCCAGTATATTATATTTGTAGAGCAAGAAATGTATGTTTGTTACTTTTATAATTTTGATATTTTACTAAATAAAAGCAGGTACTACTGCCACCTGTATGCGCATTACGACCTGCTTGATGATCTCTGGATCGAAGAATACTTATTTTACTTTAGTGCAGAGGAAAGAATTTTTTGTGATTCAGATTTCGTGTTTTTCCTCGAAGATGCATCCCATCGTGAAAAAACACTTTTTTTTGTATTTCTTATATCCCAATGATTGGACAGACAGATCGATTATATCGAAAAAGTGTTCATATGTAATGAAAAAAATTAAATATGTGAGTGAATTTTTACAGGCAAGAGGATATTGTCGATAAGTCAGAGAGTATCTTTGTGTTTTTTTGTTTGGTGAAATAAAAATAATGATTTATTATTTCTTGTTATTAATTGTAGAGAAACATAGTAATAATATAATAAAATAATGCAATATAGGGGAAAATTAATTTTATTGAAATTGAGCAAACTTGTCAATTTTAACCGATTTTGTAGAATGACAATTTTCTAGAAATAATTCGTATGTATGAAAAGTACTTTTAAGGAGATTAGAAAGTGTAATCTGGAAAATTTGTTAAAATGTCCAGTTTATTATATTTGTAGAGCAAGAAATGTATGTTTGTTACTTTTATAATTTTGATATTTTACTAAATAAAAGCAGGTACTACTGCCACCTGTATGCGCATTACGACCTGCTTGATGATCTCTGGATCGAAGAATACTTATTTTACTTTAGTGCAGAGGAAAGAATTTTTTGTGATTCAGATTTCGTGTTTTTCCTCGAAGATGCATCCCATCGTGAAAAAACACTTTTTTTTGTATTTCTTATATCCCAATGATTGGACAGACAGATCGATTATATCGAAAAAGTGTTCATATGTAATGAAAAAAATTAAATATGTGAGTGAATTTTTACAGGCAAGAGGATATTATCGATAAGTCAGAGAGCATCTTTGTGTTTTTTTGTTTGGTGAAATAAAAATAATGATTTATTATTTCTTGTTATTAATTGTAAAGAAACATAGTAATAATATAATAAAATAATGCAATATAGAGGAAAATTTATTTTATTGAAATTGAGCAAACTTGTCAATATCATCCGATTTTGTAGAATGACAATTTTCTGGAAATAATTCGGATGTATGAAAAGTACTTTTTAGGACATTAGAAAGTGTAATCTGGAAAATTTGTTAAAATGTCCAGTTTATTATATTTGTAGAGCAAGAAATGTATGTTTGTTACTTTTATTATTTTGATATTTTACTAAATAAAAGCAGGTACTACTGCCACCTGTATGCGCATTACGACCTGCTTGATGATCTCTGGATCGAAGAATACTTATTTTACTTTAGTGCAGAGGAAAGAATTTTTTGTGATTCAGATTTCGTGTTTTTCCTCAAAGATGCATTCCATCGTGAAAAAACACTTTTTTTTGTATTCCTTATATCCCAATGATTGGACAGACAGATCGATTATATCAAAAAAGTGTTCATATGTAATGAAAAAAATTAAATATGTGAGTGAATTTTTACATCTAAGAGAATAATGTCGATAATTCAGAGAGCATCTTTGTGTTTTTTTGTTTGGTGAAAAAAAAATGATTTATTATTTGTTGTTATTAATTGTAGAGAAACATAGTAATAATATAATAAAATAATGCAATATAGGGGAAAATTTATTTTATTGAAATTAAGCAAACTTGTGAATTTTAACCGATTTTGTAGAATGACAATTTTTTGGAAATAATTCGGATGTATGAAAAGTACTTTTTAGGACATTAGAAAGTGTAATCTGGAAAATTTGTTAAAATGTCCAGTTTATTATATTTGTAGAGCAAGAAATGTATGTTTGTTACTTTTATAATTTTGATATTTTACTAAATAAAAGCAGGAACTTCTGCTACCTGTAGGCGCATAACGACCTGCTTGATGATCTCTAGAGCGAAAAATACTTATTTTACTTTTGTGCAGAGGAAAGAATTTTTTGTGATTCAGATTTCGTGTTTTTCCTCGAAGATGCATCCCATCGTGAAAAAACACTTTTTTTTGTATTTCTTATATCCCAATGATTGGACAGACAGATCGATTATATCGAAAAAGTGTTCATATGTAATGAAAAAAATTAAATATGTGAGTGAATTTTTACAGGCAAGAGGATATTGTCGATAAGTCAGAGAGCATCTTTGTGTTTTTTTGTTTGGTGAAATAAAAATAATGATTTATTATTTCTTGTTATTAATTGTAGAGAAACATAGTAATAATATAATAAAAAAATGCAATATAGGGGAAAATTTATTTTATTGAAATTAAGCAAACTTGTAAATTTTAACCGATTTTGTAGAATGACAATTTTCTGGAAATAATTCGGATGTATGAAAAGTACTTTTTAGGACATTAGAAAGTGTAATCTGGAAAATTTGTTAAAATGTCCAGTTTATTATATTTGTAGAGCAAGAAATGTATGTTTGTTACTTTTATAATTTTGATATTTTACTTAATAAAAGCAGGTACTGCTGCTACCTGTAGGCGCATAACGACCTGCTTGATGATCTCTGAAGCGAAAAATACTTATTTTACTTTTGTGCAGAGGAAAGAATTTTTTGTGATTCAGATTTCGTGTTTTTCCTCGAAGATGCATCCCATCGTCAAAAAACCCTTTTTTTTGTATTCCTTATATCCCAATGATTGGACAGACAGATCGATTATATCGAAAAAGTGTTCATATGTAATAAAAAAAATTAAATATGTGAGTGAATTTTTACAGGCAAGAGGATATTGTCGATAAGTCAGAGAGCATCTTTGTGCTTTTTTGTTTGGTGAAATAAAAATAATGATTTATTATTTCTTGTTATTAATTGTAGAGAAACATAGTAATAATATAATAAAATAATGCAATATAGGGGAAAATTTATTTTATTGAAATTAAGCAAACTTGTAAATTTTAACCGATTTTGTAGAATGACAATTTTCTGGAAATAATTCGGATGTATGAAAAGTACTTTTTAGGACATTAGAAAGTGTAATCTGGAAAATTTGTTAAAATGTCCAGTTTATTATATTTGTGGAGCAAGAAATGTATGTTTGTTACTTTTATAATTTTGATATTTTACTAAATAAAAGCAGGAACTTCTGCTACCTGTAGGCGCATAACGACCTACTTGATGATCTCTAGAGCGAAAAATACTTATTTTACTTATGTGCAGAGGAAAGAATTTTTTGTGATTCAGATTTCGTGTTTTTCCTCGAAGATGCATCCCATCGTGAAAAAACACTTTTTTTTGTATTTCTTATATCCCAATGATTGGACAGACAGATCGATTATATCGAAAAAGTGTTCATATGTAATGAAAAAAATTAAATATGTGAGTGAATTTTTACAGGCAAGAGGATATTGTCGATAAGTCAGAGAGCATCTTTGTGTTTTTTTGTTTGGTGAAATAAAAATAATGATTTATTATATGTTGTTATTAATTGTAGAGAATTATAGTAATAATATAATAAAACAATGCAATACAGGAGAAAATTTATTTTATTGAAATTGAGCAAACTTGTCAATATCAACCGATTTTGTAGAATGGCAATTTTCTGGAAATAATTCGGATGTATGAAAAGTACTTTTTAGGACATTAGAAAGTGTAATCTGGAAAATTTGTTAAAATCTCCAGTTTATTATATTTGTAGAGCACGAAATGTATGTTTGTTACTTTTATAATTTTGATATTTTACTAAATAAAAGAAGGTACTGCTGACACCTGTAGGCGCATAACGACCTGCTTGATGAACTCTAAAGCGAAAAATACTTATTTTACTTTTGTGCAGAGGGAAGAATTTTTTGTGATTCAGATTTCCTGTTTTTCCTCGAAGATGCATCCCATCGTCAAAAAACCCTTTTTTTTGTATTCCTTATATCCCAATGATTGGACAGACAGATCGATTATATCAAAAAAGTGTTCATATGTAATGAAAAAAATTAAATATGTGAGTGAATTTTTACATCTAAGAGAATAATGTCGATAATTCAGAGAGCATCTTTGTGTTTTTTAGTTTGGTGAAAAAAAAATGATTTATTATTTGTTGTTATTAATTGTAGAGAAACATAGTAATAATATAATAAAATAATGCAATATAGGGGAAAATTTATTTTATTGAAATTAAGCAAACTTGTGAATTTTAACCGATTTTGTAGAATGACAATTTTCTGGAAATAATTCGGATGTATGAAAAGTACTTTTTAGGACATTAGAAAGTGTAATCTGGAAAATTTGTTAAAATGTCCAGTTTATTATATTTGTAGAGCAAGAAATGTATGTTTGTTACTTTTATAATTTTGATATTTTACTAAATAAAAGCAGGAACTTCTGCTACCTGTAGGCGCATAACGACCTGCTTGATGATCTCTAGAGCGAAAAATACTTATTTTACTTTTGTGCAGAGGAAAGAATTTTTTGTGATTCAGATTTCGTGTTTTTCCTCGAAGATGCATCCCATCGTGAAAAAACACTTTTTTTTGTATTTCTTATATCCCAATGATTGGACAGACAGATCGATTATATCAAAAAAGTGTTCATATGTAATGAAAAAATTTAAATATGTGAGTGAATTTTTACAGGCAAGAGGATATTGTCGATAAGTCAGAGAGCATCTTTGTGTTTTTTTGTTTGGTGAAATAAAAATAATGATTTATTATTTCTTGTTATTAATTGTAGAGAAACATAGTAATAATATAATAAAATAATGCAATATAGGGGAAAATTTATTTTATTGAAATTAAGCAAACTTGTAAATTTTAACCGATTTTGTAGAATGACAATTTTCTGGAAATAATTCGGATGTATGAAAAGTTCTTTTTAGGACATTAGAAAGTGTAATCTGGAAAATTTGTTAAAATGTCCAGTTTAGTATATTTGTGGAGCAAGAAATGTATGTTTGTTACTTTTATAATTTTGATATTTTACTAAATAAAAGCAGGAACTTCTGCTACCTGTAGGCGCATAACGACCTACTTGATGATCTCTAGAGCGAAAAATACTTATTTTACTTTTGTGCAGAGGAAAGAATTTTTTGTGATTCAGATTTCGTGTTTTTCCTCGAA
Organism: Ganaspis brasiliensis; assembly: GCA_037103525.1. Lineage (NCBI taxonomy): Eukaryota > Metazoa > Arthropoda > Insecta > Hymenoptera > Figitidae > Ganaspis > Ganaspis brasiliensis. Next base: position 1,104,853 of record JAZKLR010000113.1, read on the forward strand.
GATGCATCCCATCGTGAAAAAACACTTTTTTTTGTATTTCTTATATCCCAATGATTGGACAGACAGATCGATTATATCGAAAAAGTGTTCATATGTAATGAAAAAAATTAAATATGTGAGTGAATTTTTACAGGCAAGAGGATATTGTCGATAAGTCAGAGAGCATCTTTGTGTTTTTTTGTTTGGTGAAATAAAAATAATGATTTATTATTTCTTGTTATTAATTGTAGAGAAACATAGTAATAATATAATAAAATAATGCAATATAGGGGAAAATTAATTTTATTGAAATTGAGCAAACTTGTGAATTTTAACCGATTTTGTAGAATGACAATTTTCTGGAAATAATTCGGATGTATGAAAAGTACTGTTTAGGACATTAGAAAGTGTAATCTGGAAAATTTGTTAAAATGTCCAGTTTATTATATTTGTAGAGCAAGAAATGTATGTTTGTTACTTTTATAATTTTGATATTTTACTAAATAAAAGCAGGTACTACTGCCACCTGTATGCGCATTACGACCTGCTTGATGATCTCTGGATCGAAGAATACTTATTTTACTTTAGTGCAGAGGAAAGAATTTTTTGTGATTCAGATTTCGTGTTTTTCCTCAAAGATGCATTCCATCGTGAAAAAACACTTTTTTTTGTATTTCTTATATCCCAATGATTGGACAGACAGATCGATTATATCGAAAAAGTGTTCATATGTAATGAAAAAAATTAAATATGTGAGTGAATTTTTACAGGCAAGAGGATATTGTCGATAAGTCAGAGAGCATCTTTGTGTTTTTTTGTTTGGTGAAATAAAAATAATGATTTATTATTTCTTGTTATTAATTGTAGAGAAACATAGTAATAATATAATAAAATAATGCAATATAGGGGAAAATTTATTTTATTGAAATTAAGCAAACTTGTAAATTTTAACCGATTTTGTAGAATGACAATTTTCTGGAAATAATTCGGATGTATGAAAAGTACTTTTTAGGACATTAGAAAGTGTAATCTGGAAAATTTGTTAAAATGTCCAGATTATTATATTTGTAGAGCAAGAAATGTATGTTTGTTACTTTTATAATTTTGATATTTTACTTAATAAAAGCAGGTACTGCTGCTACCTGTAGGCGCATAACGACCTGCTTGATGATCTCTGAAGCGAAAAATACTTATTTTACTTTTGTGCAGAGGAAAGAATTTTTTGTGATTCAGATTTCGTGTTTTTCCTCGAAGATGCATCCCATCGTCAAAAAACCCTTTTTTTTGTATTCCTTATATCCCAATGATTGGACAGACAGATCGATTATATCGAAAAAGTGTTCATATGTAATGAAAAAAATTAAATATGTGAGTGAATTTTTACAGGCAAGAGGATATTGTCGATAAGTCAGAGAGCATCTTTGTGTTTTTTTGTTTGGTGAAATAAAAATAATGATTTATTATTTCTTGTTATTAATTGTAGAGAAACATAGTAATAATATAATAAAATAATGCAATATAGGGGAAAATTTATTTTATTGAAATTGAGCAAACTTGTCAATTTTAACCGATTTTGTAGAATGACAATTTTCTGGAAATAATTCGTATGTATGAAAAGTACTTTTAAGGAGATTAGAAAGTGTAATCTGGAAAATTTGTTAAAATGTCCAGTTTATTATATTTGTAGAGCAAGAAATGTATGTTTGTTACTTTTATAATTTTGATATTTTACTAAATAAAAGCAGGAACTTCTGCTACCTGTAGGCGCATAACGACCTGCTTGATGATCTCTAGAGCGAAAAATACTTATTTTACTTTTGTGCAGAGGAAAGAATTTTTTGTGATTCAGATTTCGTGTTTTTCCTCGAAGATGCATCCCATCGTGAAAAAACACTTTTTTTTGTATTTCTTATATCCCAATGATTGGACAGACAGATCGATTATATCGAAAAAGTGTTCATATGTAATGAAAAAAATTAAATATGTGAGTGAATTTTTACAGGCAAGAGGATATTGTCGATAAGTCAGAGAGCATCTTTGTGTTTTTTTGTTTGGTGAAATAAAAATAATGATTTATTATTTCTTGTTATTAATTGTAGAGAAACATAGTAATAATATAATAAAATAATGCAATATAGGGGAAAATTTATTTTATTGAAATTAAGCAAACTTGTAAATTTTAACCGATTTTGTAGAATGACAATTTTCTGGAAATAATTCGGATGTATGAAAAGTACTTTTTAGGACATTAGAAAGTGTAATCTGGAAAATTTGTTAAAATGTCCAGTTTATTATATTTGTAGAGCAAGAAATGTATGTTTGTTACTTTTATAATTTTGATATTTTACTTAATAAAAGCAGGTACTGCTGCTACCTGTAGGCGCATAACGACCTGCTTGATGATCTCTGAAGCGAAAAATACTTATTTTACTTTTGTGCAGAGGAAAGAATTTTTTGTGATTCAGATTTCGTGTTTTTCCTCGAAGATGCATCCCATCGTCAAAAAACCCTTTTTTTTGTATTCCTTATATCCCAATGATTGGACAGACAGATCGATTATATCGAAAAAGTGTTCATATGTAATGAAAAAAATTAAATATGTGAGTGAATTTTTACAGGCAAGAGGATATTGTCGATAAGTCAGAGAGCATCTTTGTGTTTTTTTGTTTGGTGAAATAAAAATAATGATTTATTATTTCTTGTTATTAATTGTAGAGAAACATAGTAATAATATAATAAAATAATGCAATATAGGGGAAAATTTATTTTATTGAAATTGAGCAAACTTGTCAATTTTAACCGATTTTGTAGAATGACAATTTTCTGGAAATAATTCGTATGTATGAAAAGTACTTTTAAGGAGATTAGAAAGTGTAATCTGGAAAATTTGTTAAAATGTCCAGTTTATTATATTTGTAGAGCAAGAAATGTATGTTTGTTACTTTTATAATTTTGATATTTTACTAAATAAAAGCAGGAACTTCTGCTACCTGTAGGCGCATAACGACCTGCTTGATGATCTCCAGAGCGAAAAATACTTATTTTACTTTTGTGCAGAGGAAAGAATTTTTTGTGATTCAGATTTCGTGTTTTTCCTCGAAGATGCATCTCATCGTGAAAAAACACTTTTTTTTGTATTTCTTATATCCCAATGATTGGACAGACAGATCGATTATATCGAAAAAGTGTTCATATGTAATGAAAAAATTTAAATATGTGAGTGAATTTTTACAGGCAAGAGGATATTGTCGATAAGTCAGAGAGCATCTTTGTGTTTTTTTGTTTGGTGAAATAAAAATAATGATTTATTATTTCTTGTTATTAATTGTAGAGAAACATAGTAATAATATAATAAAATAATGCAATATAGGGGAAAATTTATTTTATTGAAATTAAGCAAACTTGTAAATTTTAACCGATTTTGTAGAATGACAATTTTCTGGAAATAATTCGGATGTATGAAAAGTACTTTTTAGGACATTAGAAAGTGTAATCTGGAAAATTTGTTAAAATGTCCAGTTTATTATATTTGTAGAGCAAGAAATGTATGTTTGTTACTTTTATAATTTTGATATTTTACTTAATAAAAGCAGGTACTGCTGCTACCTGTAGGCGCATAACGACCTGCTTGATGATCTCTGAAGCGAAAAATACTTATTTTACTTTTGTGCAGAGGAAAGAATTTTTTGTGATTCAGATTTCGTGTTTTTCCTCGAAGATGCATCCCATCGTCAAAAAACCCTTTTTTTTGTATTCCTTATATCCCAATGATTGGACAGACAGATCGATTATATCGAAAAAGTGTTCATATGTAATGAAAAAAATTAAATATGTGAGTGAATTTTTACAGGCAAGAGGATATTGTCGATAAGTCAGAGAGCATCTTTGTGTTTTTTTGTATGGTGAAATAAAAATAATGATTTATTATTTCTTGTTATTAATTGTAGAGAAACATAGTAATAATATAATAAAATAATGCAATATAGGGGAAAATTTATTTTATTGAAATTGAGCAAACTTGTCAATTTTAACCGATTTTGTAGAATGACAATTTTCTGGAAATAATTCGTATGTATGAAAAGTACTTTTAAGGAGATTAGAAAGTGTAATCTGGAAAATTTGTTAAAATGTCCAGTTTATTATATTTGTAGAGCAAGAAATGTATGTTTGTTACTTTTATAATTTTGATATTTTACTAAATAAAAGCAGGAACTTCTGCTACCTGTAGGCGCATAACGACCTGCTTGATGATCTCTAGAGCGAAAAATACTTATTTTACTTTTGTGCAGAGGAAAGAATTTTTTGTGATTCAGATTTCGTGTTTTTCCTCGAAGATGCATCCCATCGTGAAAAAACACTTTTTTTTGTATTTCTTATATCCCAATGATTGGACAGACAGATCGATTATATCGAAAAAGTGTTCATATGTAATGAAAAAAATTAAATATGTGAGTGAATTTTTACAGGCAAGAGGATATTGTCGATAAGTCAGAGAGCATCTTTGTGTTTTTTAGTTTGGTGAAATAAAAATAATGATTTATTATTTCTTGTTATTAATTGTAGAGAAACATAGTAATAATATAATAAAATAATGCAATATAGGGGAAAATTAATTTTATTGAAATTGAGCAAACTTGTCAATTTTAACCGATTTTGTAGAATGACAATTTTCTGGAAATAATTCGTATGTATGAAAAGTACTTTTAAGGAGATTAGGAAGTGTAATCTGGAAAATTTGTTAAAATGTCCAGTTTATTATATTTGTAGAGCAAGAAATGTATGTTTGTTACTTTTATAATTTTGATATTTTACTAAATAAAAGCAGGTACTACTGCCACCTGTATGCGCATTACGACCTGCTTGATGATCTCTGGATCGAAGAATACTTATTTTACTTTAGTGCAGAGGAAAGAATTTTTTGTGATTCAGATTTCGTGTTTTTCCTCAAAGATGCATTCCATCGTGAAAAAACACTTTTTTTTGTATTTCTTATATCCCAATGATTGGACAGACAGATCGATTATATCGAAAAAATGTTCATATGTAATGAAAAAATTTAAATATGTGAGTGAATTTTTACAGGCAAGAGGATATTGTCGATAAGTCAGAGAGCATCTTTGTGTTTTTTTGATTGGTGAAATAAAAATAATGATTTATTATTTCTTGTTATTAATTGTAGAGAAACATAGTAATAATATAATAAAATAATGCAATATAGGGGAAAATTTATTTTATTGAAATTAAGCAAACTTGTAAATTTTAACCGATTTTGTAGAATGACAATTTTCTGGAAATAATTCGTATGTATGAAAAGTACTTTTAAGGAGATTAGAAAGTGTAATCTGGAAAATTTGTTAAAATCTCCAGTTTATTATATTTGTAGAGCACGAAATGTATGTTTGTTACTTTTATAATTTTGATATTTTACTAAATAAAAGCAGGAACTTCTGCTACCTGTAGGCGCATAACGACCTGCTTGATGATCTCTAGAGCGAAAAATACTTATTTTACTTTTGTGCAGAGGAAAGAAGTTTTTGTGATTCAGATTTCGTGTTTTTCCTCGAAGATGCATCCCATCGTGAAAGAACACTTTTTTTTGTATTTCTTATATCCCAATGATTGGACAGACAGATCGATTATATCAAAAAAGTGTTCATATGTAATGAAAAAAATTAAATATGTGACTGAATTTTTACAGGCAAGAGGATATTGTCGATAAGTCAGAGAGCATCTTTGTGTTTTTTTGTTTGGTGAAATAAAAATAATTATTTATTATTTGTTGTTATTAATTGTAGAGAATTATAGTAATAATATAATAAAACAATGCAATACAGGAGAAAATTTATTTTATTGAAATTGTGCAAACTTGTCAATATCAACCGATTTTGTATAATGACAATTTTCTGGAAATAATTCGGATGTATGAAAAGTTATTTTTAAGAGATTAGAAAGTGTAATCTGGAAAATTTGTTAAAATCTCCAGTTTATTATATTTGTAGAGCACGAAATGTATGTTTGTTACTTTTATAATTTTGATATTTTACTAAATAAAAGAAGGTACTGCTGACACCTGTAGGCGCATAACGACCTGCTTGATGAACTCTAAAGCGAAAAATACTTATTTTACTTTTGTGCAGAGGGAAGAATTTTTTGTGATTCAGATTTCCTGTTTTTGCTCAAAGATGCTTCCCATTGTGGAAAACCACTTTTTTTTGTATTCCTTATATCCCAATGATTGGACAGACAGATCGATTATATCAAAAAGGGTTCATATGTAATGAAAAAAAATAAATATGTGAGTGAATTTTTACAGGCAAGAGGATATTGTCGATAATTCAGAGAGCATCTTTGTGTTTTTTTGTTTGGTGAAATAAAAATAATGATTTATTATTTGTTGTTATTAATTGTAGAAAATTATAGTAATAATATAATAAAATAATGCAATATAGGGGAAAATTAATTTTATTGAAATTGAGCAAACTTGTCAATTTTAACCGATTTTGTAGAATGACAATTTTCTGGAAATAATTCGGATGTATGAAAAGTACTTTTTAGGACATTAGAAAGTGTAATCTGGAAAATTTGTTAAAATCTCCAGTTTATTATATTTGTAGAGCACGAAATGTATGTTTGTTACTTTTATAATTTTGATATTTTACTAAATAAAAGAAGGTACTGCTGACACCTGTAGGCGCATAACGACCTGCTTGATGAACTCTAAAGCGAAAAATACTTATTTTACTTTTGTGCAGAGGGAAGAATTTTTTGTGATTCAGATTTCCTGTTTTTCCTGGTAGATGCATCCCATCGTCAAAAAACCCTTTTTTTTGTATTCCTTATATCCCAATGATTGGACAGACAGATCGATTATATCGAAAAAGTGTTCATATGTAATGAAAAAAATTAAATATGTGAGTGAATTTTTACAGGCAAGAGGATATTGTCGATAAGTCAGAGAGCATCTTTGTGTTTTTTAGTTTGGTGAAATAAAAATAATGATTTATTATTTCTTGTTATTAATTGTAGAGAAACATAGTAATAATATAATAAAATAATGCAATATAGGGGAAAATTAATTTTATTGAAATTGAGCAAACTTGTCAATTTTAACCGATTTTGTAGAATGACAATTTTCTGGAAATAATTCGTATGTATGAAAAGTACTTTTAAGGAGATTAGAAAGTGTAATCTGGAAAATTTGTTAAAATGTCCAGTTTATTATATTTGTAGAGCAAGAAATGTATGTTTGTTACTTTTATAATTTTGATATTTTACTAAATAAAAGCAGGTACTACTGCCACCTGTATGCGCATTACGACCTGCTTGATGATCTCTGGATCGAAGAATACTTATTTTACTTTAGTGCAGAGGAAAGAATTTTTTGTGATTCAGATTTCGTGTTTTTCCTCAAAGATGCATTCCATCGTGAAAAAACACTTTTTTTTGTATTTCTTATATCCCAATGATTGGACAGACAGATCGATTATATCGAAAAAATGTTCATATGTAATGAAAAAATTTAAATATGTGAGTGAATTTTTACAGGCAAGAGGATATTGTCGATAAGTCAGAGAGCATCTTTGTGTTTTTTTGTTTGGTGAAATAAAAATAATGATTTATTATTTCTTGTTATTAATTGTAGAGAAACATAGTAATAATACAATAAAATAATGCAATATAGGGGAAAATTTATTTTATTGAAATTAAGCAAACTTGTAAATTTTAACCGATTTTGTAGAATGACAATTTTCTGGAAATAATTCGTATGTATGAAAAGTACTTTTAAGGAGATTAGAAAGTGTAATCTGGAAAATTTGTTAAAATCTCCAGTTTATTATATTTGTAGAGCACGAAATGTATGTTTGTTACTTTTATAATTTTGATATTTTACTAAATAAAAGCAGGAACTTCTGCTACCTGTAGGCGCATAACGACCTGCTTGATGATCTCTAGAGCGAAAAATACTTATTTTACTTTTGTGCAGAGGAAAGAATTTTTTGTGATTCAGATTTCGTGTTTTTCCTCGAAGATGCATCCCATCGTGAAAAAACACTTTTTTTTGTATTTCTTATATCCCAATGATTGGACAGACAGATCGATTATATCGAAAAAGTGTTCATATGTAATGAAAAAATTTAAATATGTGAGTGAATTTTTACATGCAAGAGGATATTGTCGATAAGTCAGAGAGCATCTTTGTGTTTTTTTGTTTGGTGAAATAAAAATAATGATTTATTATATGTTGTTATTAATTGTAGAGAATTATAGTAAAAATATAATAAAACAATGCAATACAGGAGAAAATTTATTTTATTGAAATTGAGCAAACTTGTCAATATCAACCGATTTTGTAGAATGACAATTTTCTGAAAATAATTCGGATGTATGAAAAGTACTTTTTAGGACATTAGAAAGTGTAATCTGGAAAATTTGTTAAAATCTCCAGTTTATTATATTTGTAGAGCACGAAATGTATGTTTGTTACTTTTATAATTTTGATATTTTACTAAATAAAAGAAGGTACTGCTGACACCTGTAGGCGCATAACGACCTGCTTGATGAACTCTAAAGCGAAAAATACTTATTTTACTTTTGTGCAGAGGGAAGAATTTTTTGTGATTCAGATTTCCTGTTTTTCCTCGAAGATGCATCCCATCGTCAAAAAACCCTTTTTTTTGTATTCCTTATATCCCAATGATTGGACAGACAGATCGATTATATCAAAAAAGTGTTCATATGTAATGAAAAAAATTAAATATGTGAGTGAATTTTTACATCTAAGAGAATAATGTCGATAATTCAGAGAGCATCTTTGTGTTTTTTAGTTTGGTGAAAAAAAAATGATTTATTATTTGTTGTTATTAATTGTAGAGAAACATAGTAATAATATAATAAAATAATGCAATATAGGGGAAAATTTATTTTATTGAAATTAAGCAAACTTGTGAATTTTAACCGATTTTGTAGAATGACAATTTTCTGGAAATAATTCGGATGTATGAAAAGTACTTTTTAGGACATTAGAAAGTGTAATCTGGAAAATTTGTTAAAATGTCCAGTTTATTATATTTGTAGAGCAAGAAATGTATGTTTGTTACTTTTATAATTTTGATATTTTACTAAATAAAAGCAGGAACTTCTGCTACCTGTAGGCGCATAACGACCTGCTTGATGATCTCTAGAGCGAAAAATACTTATTTTACTTTTGTGCAGAGGAAAGATATTTTTGTGATTCAGATTTCGTGTTTTTCCTCGAAGATGCATCCCATCGTGAAAAAACACTTTTTTTTGTATTTCTTATATCCCAATGATTGGACAGACAGATCGATTATATCAAAAAAGTGTTCATATGTAATGAAAAAATTTAAATATGTGAGTGAATTTTTACAGGCAAGAGGATATTGTCGATAAGTCAGAGAGCATCTTTGTGTTTTTTTGTTTGGTGAAATAAAAATAATGATTTATTATTTCTTGTTATTAATTGTAGAGAAACATAGTAATAATATAATAAAATAATGCAATATAGGGGAAAATTTATTTTATTGAAATTAAGCAAACTTGTAAATTTTAACCGATTTTGTAGAATGACAATTTTCTGGAAATAATTCGGATGTATGAAAAGTTCTTTTTAGGACATTAGAAAGTGTAATCTGGAAAATTTGTTAAAATGTCCAGTTTATTATATTTGTGGAGCAAGAAATGTATGTTTGTTACTTTTATAATTTTGATATTTTACTAAATAAAAGCAGGAACTTCTGCTACCTGTAGGCGCATAACGACCTACTTGATGATCTCTAGAGCGAAAAATACTTATTTTACTTTTGTGCAGAGGAAAGAATTTTTTGTGATTCAGATTTCGTGTTTTTCCTCGAAGATGCATCCCATCGTGAAAAAACACTTTTTTTTGTATTTCTTATATCCCAATGATTGGACAGACAGATCGATTATATCGAAAAAGTGTTCATATGTAATGAAAAAAATTAAATATGTGAGTGAATTTTTACAGGCAAGAGGATATTGTCGATAAGTCAGAGAGCATCTTTGTGTTTTTTTGTTTGGTGAAATAAAAATAATGATTTATTATTTCTTGTTATTAATTGTAGAGAAACATAGTAATAATATAATAAAATAATGCAATATAGGGGAAAATTAATTTTATTGAAATTGAGCAAACTTGTGAATTTTAACCGATTTTGTAGAATGACAATTTTCTGGAAATAATTCGGATGTATGAAAAGTACTGTTTAGGACATTAGAAAGTGTAATCTGGAAAATTTGTTAAAATGTCCAGTTTATTATATTTGTAGAGCAAGAAATGTATGTTTGTTACTTTTATAATTTTGATATTTTACTAAATAAAAGCAGGTACTACTGCCACCTGTATGCGCATTACGACCTGCTTGATGATCTCTGGATCGAAGAATACTTATTTTACTTTAGTGCAGAGGAAAGAATTTTTTGTGATTCAGATTTCGTGTTTTTCCTCAAAGATGCATTCCATCGTGAAAAAACACTTTTTTTTGTATTTCTTATATCCCAATGATTGGACAGACAGATCGATTATATCGAAAAAGTGTTCATATGTAATGAAAAAAATTAAATATGTGAGTGAATTTTTACAGGCAAGAGGATATTGTCGATAAGTCAGAGAGCATCTTTGTGTTTTTTTGTTTGGTGAAATAAAAATAATGATTTATTATTTCTTGTTATTAATTGTAGAGAAACATAGTAATAATATAATAAAATAATGCAATATAGGGGAAAATTTATTTTATTGAAATTAAGCAAACTTGTAAATTTTAACCGATTTTGTAGAATGACAATTTTCTGGAAATAATTCGGATGTATGAAAAGTACTTTTTAGGACATTAGAAAGTGTAATCTGGAAAATTTGTTAAAATGTCCAGATTATTATATTTGTAGAGCAAGAAATGTATGTTTGTTACTTTTATAATTTTGATATTTTACTTAATAAAAGCAGGTACTGCTGCTACCTGTAGGCGCATAACGACCTGCTTGATGATCTCTGAAGCGAAAAATACTTATTTTACTTTTGTGCAGAGGAAAGAATTTTTTGTGATTCAGATTTCGTGTTTTTCCTCGAAGATGCATCCCATCGTCAAAAAACCCTTTTTTTTGTATTCCTTATATCCCAATGATTGGACAGACAGATCGATTATATCGAAAAAGTGTTCATATGTAATGAAAAAAATTAAATATGTGAGTGAATTTTTACAGGCAAGAGGATATTGTCGATAAGTCAGAGAGCATCTTTGTGTTTTTTTGTTTGGTGAAATAAAAATAATGATTTATTATTTCTTGTTATTAATTGTAGAGAAACATAGTAATAATATAATAAAATAATGCAATATAGGGGAAAATTTATTTTATTGAAATTGAGCAAACTTGTCAATTTTAACCGATTTTGTAGAATGACAATTTTCTGGAAATAATTCGTATGTATGAAAAGTACTTTTAAGGAGATTAGAAAGTGTAATCTGGAAAATTTGTTAAAATGTCCAGTTTATTATATTTGTAGAGCAAGAAATGTATGTTTGTTACTTTTATAATTTTGATATTTTACTAAATAAAAGCAGGAACTTCTGCTACCTGTAGGCGCATAACGACCTGCTTGATGATCTCTAGAGCGAAAAATACTTATTTTACTTTTGTGCAGAGGAAAGAATTTTTTGTGATTCAGATTTCGTGTTTTTCCTCGAAGATGCATCCCATCGTGAAAAAACACTTTTTTTTGTATTTCTTATATCCCAATGATTGGACAGACAGATCGATTATATCGAAAAAGTGTTCATATGTAATGAAAAAAATTAAATATGTGAGTGAATTTTTACAGGCAAGAGGATATTGTCGATAAGTCAGAGAGCATCTTTGTGTTTTTTTGTTTGGTGAAATAAAAATAATGATTTATTATTTCTTGTTATTAATTGTAGAGAAACATAGTAATAATATAATAAAATAATGCAATATAGGGGAAAATTTATTTTATTGAAATTAAGCAAACTTGTAAATTTTAACCGATTTTGTAGAATGACAATTTTCTGGAAATAATTCGGATGTATGAAAAGTACTTTTTAGGACATTAGAAAGTGTAATCTGGAAAATTTGTTAAAATGTCCAGTTTATTATATTTGTAGAGCAAGAAATGTATGTTTGTTACTTTTATAATTTTGATATTTTACTTAATAAAAGCAGGTACTGCTGCTACCTGTAGGCGCATAACGACCTGCTTGATGATCTCTGAAGCGAAAAATACTTATTTTACTTTTGTGCAGAGGAAAGAATTTTTTGTGATTCAGATTTCGTGTTTTTCCTCGAAGATGCATCCCATCGTCAAAAAACCCTTTTTTTTGTATTCCTTATATCCCAATGATTGGACAGACAGATCGATTATATCGAAAAAGTGTTCATATGTAATGAAAAAAATTAAATATGTGAGTGAATTTTTACAGGCAAGAGGATATTGTCGATAAGTCAGAGAGCATCTTTGTGTTTTTTTGTTTGGTGAAATAAAAATAATGATTTATTATTTCTTGTTATTAATTGTAGAGAAACATAGTAATAATATAATAAAATAATGCAATATAGGGGAAAATTTATTTTATTGAAATTGAGCAAACTTGTCAATTTTAACCGATTTTGTAGAATGACAATTTTCTGGAAATAATTCGTATGTATGAAAAGTACTTTTAAGGAGATTAGAAAGTGTAATCTGGAAAATTTGTTAAAATGTCCAGTTTATTATATTTGTAGAGCAAGAAATGTATGTTTGTTACTTTTATAATTTTGATATTTTACTAAATAAAAGCAGGAACTTCTGCTACCTGTAGGCGCATAACGACCTGCTTGATGATCTCCAGAGCGAAAAATACTTATTTTACTTTTGTGCAGAGGAAAGAATTTTTTGTGATTCAGATTTCGTGTTTTTCCTCGAAGATGCATCTCATCGTGAAAAAACACTTTTTTTTGTATTTCTTATATCCCAATGATTGGACAGACAGATCGATTATATCGAAAAAGTGTTCATATGTAATGAAAAAATTTAAATATGTGAGTGAATTTTTACAGGCAAGAGGATATTGTCGATAAGTCAGAGAGCATCTTTGTGTTTTTTTGTTTGGTGAAATAAAAATAATGATTTATTATTTCTTGTTATTAATTGTAGAGAAACATAGTAATAATATAATAAAATAATGCAATATAGGGGAAAATTTATTTTATTGAAATTAAGCAAACTTGTAAATTTTAACCGATTTTGTAGAATGACAATTTTCTGGAAATAATTCGGATGTATGAAAAGTACTTTTTAGGACATTAGAAAGTGTAATCTGGAAAATTTGTTAAAATGTCCAGTTTATTATATTTGTAGAGCAAGAAATGTATGTTTGTTACTTTTATAATTTTGATATTTTACTTAATAAAAGCAGGTACTGCTGCTACCTGTAGGCGCATAACGACCTGCTTGATGATCTCTGAAGCGAAAAATACTTATTTTACTTTTGTGCAGAGGAAAGAATTTTTTGTGATTCAGATTTCGTGTTTTTCCTCGAAGATGCATCCCATCGTCAAAAAACCCTTTTTTTTGTATTCCTTATATCCCAATGATTGGACAGACAGATCGATTATATCGAAAAAGTGTTCATATGTAATGAAAAAAATTAAATATGTGAGTGAATTTTTACAGGCAAGAGGATATTGTCGATAAGTCAGAGAGCATCTTTGTGTTTTTTTGTATGGTGAAATAAAAATAATGATTTATTATTTCTTGTTATTAATTGTAGAGAAACATAGTAATAATATAATAAAATAATGCAATATAGGGGAAAATTTATTTTATTGAAATTGAGCAAACTTGTCAATTTTAACCGATTTTGTAGAATGACAATTTTCTGGAAATAATTCGTATGTATGAAAAGTACTTTTAAGGAGATTAGAAAGTGTAATCTGGAAAATTTGTTAAAATGTCCAGTTTATTATATTTGTAGAGCAAGAAATGTATGTTTGTTACTTTTATAATTTTGATATTTTACTAAATAAAAGCAGGAACTTCTGCTACCTGTAGGCGCATAACGACCTGCTTGATGATCTCTAGAGCGAAAAATACTTATTTTACTTTTGTGCAGAGGAAAGAATTTTTTGTGATTCAGATTTCGTGTTTTTCCTCGAAGATGCATCCCATCGTGAAAAAACACTTTTTTTTGTATTTCTTATATCCCAATGATTGGACAGACAGATCGATTATATCGAAAAAGTGTTCATATGTAATGAAAAAAATTAAATATGTGAGTGAATTTTTACAGGCAAGAGGATATTGTCGATAAGTCAGAGAGCATCTTTGTGTTTTTTAGTTTGGTGAAATAAAAATAATGATTTATTATTTCTTGTTATTAATTGTAGAGAAACATAGTAATAATATAATAAAATAATGCAATATAGGGGAAAATTAATTTTATTGAAATTGAGCAAACTTGTCAATTTTAACCGATTTTGTAGAATGACAATTTTCTGGAAATAATTCGTATGTATGAAAAGTACTTTTAAGGAGATTAGGAAGTGTAATCTGGAAAATTTGTTAAAATGTCCAGTTTATTATATTTGTAGAGCAAGAAATGTATGTTTGTTACTTTTATAATTTTGATATTTTACTAAATAAAAGCAGGTACTACTGCCACCTGTATGCGCATTACGACCTGCTTGATGATCTCTGGATCGAAGAATACTTATTTTACTTTAGTGCAGAGGAAAGAATTTTTTGTGATTCAGATTTCGTGTTTTTCCTCAAAGATGCATTCCATCGTGAAAAAACACTTTTTTTTGTATTTCTTATATCCCAATGATTGGACAGACAGATCGATTATATCGAAAAAATGTTCATATGTAATGAAAAAATTTAAATATGTGAGTGAATTTTTACAGGCAAGAGGATATTGTCGATAAGTCAGAGAGCATCTTTGTGTTTTTTTGTTTGGTGAAATAAAAATAATGATTTATTATTTCTTGTTATTAATTGTAGAGAAACATAGTAATAATATAATAAAATAATGCAATATAGGGGAAAATTTATTTTATTGAAATTAAGCAAACTTGTAAATTTTAACCGATTTTGTAGAATGACAATTTTCTGGAAATAATTCGTATGTATGAAAAGTACTTTTAAGGAGATTAGAAAGTGTAATCTGGAAAATTTGTTAAAATCTCCAGTTTATTATATTTGTAGAGCACGAAATGTATGTTTGTTACTTTTATAATTTTGATATTTTACTAAATAAAAGCAGGAACTTCTGCTACCTGTAGGCGCATAACGACCTGCTTGATGATCTCTAGAGCGAAAAATACTTATTTTACTTTTGTGCAGAGGAAAGAAGTTTTTGTGATTCAGATTTCGTGTTTTTCCTCGAAGATGCATCCCATCGTGAAAGAACACTTTTTTTTGTATTTCTTATATCCCAATGATTGGACAGACAGATCGATTATATCAAAAAAGTGTTCATATGTAATGAAAAAAATTAAATATGTGACTGAATTTTTACAGGCAAGAGGATATTGTCGATAAGTCAGAGAGCATCTTTGTGTTTTTTTGTTTGGTGAAATAAAAATAATGATTTATTATTTGTTGTTATTAATTGTAGAGAATTATAGTAATAATATAATAAAACAATGCAATACAGGAGAAAATTTATTTTATTGAAATTGAGCAAACTTGTCAATATCAACCGATTTTGTATAATGACAATTTTCTGGAAATAATTCGGATGTATGAAAAGTTATTTTTAAGAGATTAGAAAGTGTAATCTGGAAAATTTGTTAAAATCTCCAGTTTATTATATTTGTAGAGCACGAAATGTATGTTTGTTACTTTTATAATTTTGATATTTTACTAAATAAAAGAAGGTACTGCTGACACCTGTAGGCGCATAACGACCTGCTTGATGAACTCTAAAGCGAAAAATACTTATTTTACTTTTGTGCAGAGGGAAGAATTTTTTGTGATTCAGATTTCCTGTTTTTGCTCAAAGATGCTTCCCATTGTGGAAAACCACTTTTTTTTGTATTCCTTATATCCCAATGATTGGACAGACAGATCGATTATATCAAAAAGGGTTCATATGTAATGAAAAAAAATAAATATGTGAGTGAATTTTTACAGGCAAGAGGATATTGTCGATAATTCAGAGAGCATCTTTGTGTTTTTTTGTTTGGTGAAATAAAAATAATGATTTATTATTTGTTGTTATTAATTGTAGAAAATTATAGTAATAATATAATAAAATAATGCAATATAGGGGAAAATTAATTTTATTGAAATTGAGCAAACTTGTCAATTTTAACCGATTTTGTAGAATGACAATTTTCTGGAAATAATTCGGATGTATGAAAAGTACTTTTTAGGACATTAGAAAGTGTAATCTGGAAAATTTGTTAAAATCTCCAGTTTATTATATTTGTAGAGCACGAAATGTATGTTTGTTACTTTTATAATTTTGATATTTTACTAAATAAAAGAAGGTACTGCTGACACCTGTAGGCGCATAACGACCTGCTTGATGAACTCTAAAGCGAAAAATACTTATTTTACTTTTGTGCAGAGGGAAGAATTTTTTGTGATTCAGATTTCCTGTTTTTCCTGGTAGATGCATCCCATCGTCAAAAAACCCTTTTTTTTGTATTCCTTATATCCCAATGATTGGACAGACAGATCGATTATATCGAAAAAGTGTTCATATGTAATGAAAAAAATTAAATATGTGAGTGAATTTTTACAGGCAAGAGGATATTGTCGATAAGTCAGAGAGCATCTTTGTGTTTTTTAGTTTGGTGAAATAAAAATAATGATTTATTATTTCTTGTTATTAATTGTAGAGAAACATAGTAATAATATAATAAAATAATGCAATATAGGGGAAAATTAATTTTATTGAAATTGAGCAAACTTGTCAATTTTAACCGATTTTGTAGAATGACAATTTTCTGGAAATAATTCGTATGTATGAAAAGTACTTTTAAGGAGATTAGAAAGTGTAATCTGGAAAATTTGTTAAAATGTCCAGTTTATTATATTTGTAGAGCAAGAAATGTATGTTTGTTACTTTTATAATTTTGATATTTTACTAAATAAAAGCAGGTACTACTGCCACCTGTATGCGCATTACGACCTGCTTGATGATCTCTGGATCGAAGAATACTTATTTTACTTTAGTGCAGAGGAAAGAATTTTTTGTGATTCAGATTTCGTGTTTTTCCTCAAAGATGCATTCCATCGTGAAAAAACACTTTTTTTTGTATTTCTTATATCCCAATGATTGGACAGACAGATCGATTATATCGAAAAAATGTTCATATGTAATGAAAAAATTTAAATATGTGAGTGAATTTTTACAGGCAAGAGGATATTGTCGATAAGTCAGAGAGCATCTTTGTGTTTTTTTGTTTGGTGAAATAAAAATAATGATTTATTATTTCTTGTTATTAATTGTAGAGAAACATAGTAATAATACAATAAAATAATGCAATATAGGGGAAAATTTATTTTATTGAAATTAAGCAAACTTGTAAATTTTAACCGATTTTGTAGAATGACAATTTTCTGGAAATAATTCGTATGTATGAAAAGTACTTTTAAGGAGATTAGAAAGTGTAATCTGGAAAATTTGTTAAAATCTCCAGTTTATTATATTTGTAGAGCACGAAATGTATGTTTGTTACTTTTATAATTTTGATATTTTACTAAATAAAAGCAGGAACTTCTGCTACCTGTAGGCGCATAACGACCTGCTTGATGATCTCTAGAGCGAAAAATACTTATTTTACTTTTGTGCAGAGGAAAGAATTTTTTGTGATTCAGATTTCGTGTTTTTCCTCGAAGATGCATCCCATCGTGACAAAACACTTTTTTTTGTATTTCTTATATCCCAATGATTGGACAGACAGATCGATTATATCGAAAAAGTGTTCATATGTAATGAAAAAATTTAAATATGTGAGTGAATTTTTACATGCAAGAGGATATTGTCGATAAGTCAGAGAGCATCTTTGTGTTTTTTTGTTTGGTGAAATAAAAATAATGATTTATTATATGTTGTTATTAATTGTAGAGAATTATAGTAAAAATATAATAAAACAATGCAATACAGGAGAAAATTTATTTTATTGAAATTGAGCAAACTTGTCAATATCAACCGATTTTGTAGAATGACAATTTTCTGAAAATAATTCGGATGTATGAAAAGTACTTTTTAGGACATTAGAAAGTGTAATCTGGAAAATTTGTTAAAATCTCCAGTTTATTATATTTGTAGAGCACGAAATGTATGTTTGTTACTTTTATAATTTTGATATTTTACTAAATAAAAGAAGGTACTGCTGACACCTGTAGGCGCATAACGACCTGCTTGATGAACTCTTAAGCGAAAAATACTTATTTTACTTTTGTGCAGAGGGAAGAATTTTTTGTG
Source organism: Ganaspis brasiliensis (assembly GCA_037103525.1). Taxonomy (NCBI): domain Eukaryota; kingdom Metazoa; phylum Arthropoda; class Insecta; order Hymenoptera; family Figitidae; genus Ganaspis; species Ganaspis brasiliensis. The sequence goes on from JAZKLR010000113.1 coordinate 1,123,302, forward strand.
ATTCAGATTTCCTGTTTTTCCTCGAAGATGCATCCCATCGTGAAAAAACACTTTTTTTTGTATTTCTTATATCCCAATGATTGGACAGACAGATCGATTATATCAAAAAAGTGTTCATATGTAATGAAAAAAATTAAATATGTGAGTGAATTTTTACAGGCAAGAGGATATTGTCGATAAGTCAGAGAGCATCTTTGTGTTTTTTTGTTTGGTGAAATAAAAATAATGATTTATTATTTGTTGTTATTAATTGTAGAGAATTATAGTAATAATATAATAAAACAATGCAATACAGGAGAAAATTTATTTTATTGAAATTGAGCAAACTTGTCAATATCAACCGATTTTGTATAATAACAATTTTCTGGAAATAATTCGGATGTATGAAAAGTTATTTTTAAGAGATTAGAAAGTGTAATCTGGAAAATTTGTTAAAATCTCCAGTTTATTATATTTGTAAAGCACGAAATGTATGTTTGTTACTTTTATAATTTTGATATTTTACTAAATAAAAGAAGGTACTGCTGACACCTGTAGGCGCATAACGACCTGCTTGATGAACTCTAAAGCGAAAAATACTTATTTTACTTTTGTGCAGAGGGAAGAATTTTTTGTGATTCAGATTTCCTGTTTTTGCTCAAAGATGCTTCCCATCGTGGAAAACCACTTTTTTTTGTATTCCTTATATCCCAATGATTGGACAGACAGATCGATTATATCAAAAAGGGTTCATATGTAATGAAAAAAAATAAATATGTGAGTGAATTTTTAAAGGCAAGAGGATATTGTCGATAATTCAGAGAGCATCTTTGTGTTTTTTTGTTTGGTGAAATAAAAATAATGATTTATTATTTGTTGTTATTAATTGTAGAAAATTATAGTAATAATATAATAAAATAATGCAATATAGGGGAAAATTAATTTTATTGAAATTGAGCAAACTTGTCAATTTTAACCGATTTTGTAGAATGACAATTTTCTGGAAATAATTCGGATGTATGAAAAGTACTTTTTAAGAGATTAGAAAGTGTAATCTGTAAAATTTGTTAAAATGTCCAGTTTATTATATTTGTAGAGCACGAAATGTATGTTTGTTACTTCTATAATTTTGATATTTTACTAAATAAAAGCAGGAACTTCTGCCACCTGTAGGCGCATAACGACCTGCTTGATGATCTCTGGATCGAAGAATACTTTTTTTACTTTAGTGCAGAGGAAAGAATTTTTTGTGATTCAGATTTCGAGTTTTTCCCCGAAGATGCATCCCATCGTGAAAAAACACTTTTTTTTGTATTCCTTATATCCCAATGATTGGACAGACAGATCTATTATATCGAAAAAGTGTTCATATGTAATGAAAAAAATTAAATATGTGAGTGAATTTTTACAGGCAAGAGGATATTGTCGATAAGTCAGAGAGCATCTTTGTGTTTTTTTGTTTGGTGAAATAAAAATAATGATTTATTATTTGTTGTTATTAATTGTAGAGATTTATAGTTATAATATAATAAAACAATGCAATACAGGAGCAAAATTTATTTTATTGAAATTGAGCAAACTTGTCAATATCAACCTATTTTGTAGAATGACAATTTTCTGGAAATAATTCGGATGTATGAAAAGTACTTTTTAAGAGATTAGAAAGTGTAATCTGGAAAATTTGTTAAAATCTCCAGTTTATTATATTTGTAGAGCACGAAATGTATGTTTGTTACTTTTATAATTTTGATATTTTACTAAATAAAAGCAGGTACTGCTGACACCTGTAGGCGCATAACGACCTGCTTGATGAACTCTAAAGCGAAAAATACTTATTTTACTTTTGTGCAGAGGGAAGAATTTTTTGTGATTCAGATTTCCTGTTTTTGCTCGAAGATGCATCCCATCGTGAAAAAACACTTTTTTTTGTATTCCTTATATCCCAATGATTGGACAGACAGATCGATTATATCGAAAAAGTGTTCATATGTAATGAAAAAAATTAAATATGTGACTGAATTTTTACAGGCAAGAGGATATTGTCGATAAGTCAGAGAGCATCTTTGTGTTTTTTTGTTTGGTGAAATAAAAATAATGATTTATTATTTCTTGTTATTAATTGTAGAGAAACATAGTAATAATATAATAAAATAATGCAACATAGGGGAAAATTTATTTTATTGAAATTAAGCAAACTTGTAAATTTTAACCGATTTTGTAGAATGACAATTTTCTGGAAATAATTCGGATGTATGAAAAGTACTTTTTAGGACATTAGAAAGTGTAATCTGGAAAATTTGTTAAAATGTCCAGTTTATTATATTTGTAAAGCAAGAAATGTATGTTTGTTACTTTTATAATTTTGATATTTTACTTAATAAAAGCAGGTACTGCTGCTACCTGTAGGCGCATAACGACCTGCTTGATGATCTCTGGATCGAAGAATACTTTTTTTACTTTAGTGCAGAGGAAAGAATTTTTTGTGATTCAGATTTCGTGTTTTTCCTCGAAGATGCATCCCATCGTGAAAAAACACTTTTTTTTGTATTCCTTATATCCCAATGATTGGACAGACAGATCGATTATATCGAAAAAGTGTTCATATGTAATGAAAAAAATTAAATATGTGAGTGAATTTTTACAGGCAAGAGGATATTGTCGATAAGTCAGAGAGCATCTTTGTGTTTTTTTGTTTGGTGAAATAAAAATAATGATTTATTATTTCTTGTTATTAATTGTAGAGAAACATAGTAATAATATAATAAAATAATGCAATATAGGGGAAAATTTATTTTATTGAAATTGAGCAAACTTGTCAATTTTAACCGATTTTGTAGAATGACAATTTTCTGGAAATAATTCGTATGTATGAAAAGTACTTTTAAGGAGATTAGAAAGTGTAATCTGGAAAATTTGTTAAAATGTCCAGTTTATTATATTTGTAGAGCAAGAAATGTATGTTTGTTACTTTTATAATTTTGATATTTTACTAAATAAAAGCAGGTACTGCTGACACCTGTAGGCGCATAACGACCTGCTTGTTAAACTCTAAAGCGAAAAATACTTATTTTACTTTTGTGCAGAGGGAAGAATTTTTTGTGAATCAGACTTCCTGTTTTTGCTCGAAGATGCATCCCATCGTGAAAAAACCTTTTTTTTTTGTATGCCTTATATCCCAATGATTGGACAGACAGATCGATTATATCGAAAAAGTGTTCATATGTAATGAAAAAAATTAAATATGTAAGTGAATTTTTACAGGCAAGAGGATATTGTCGATAAGTCAGAGAGCATCTTTGTGTTTTTTTGTTTGGTGAAATAAAAATAATGATTTATTATTTGTTGTTATTAATTGTAGAGAATTATAGTAATAATATAATAAAACAATGCAATACAGGAGAAAATTTATTTTATTGAAATTGAGCAAACTTGTCAATATCAACCGATTTTGTATAATGACAATTTTCTGGAAATAATTCGGATGTATGAAAAGTTATTTTTAAGAGATTAGAAAGTGTAATCTGGAAAATTTCTTAAAATCTCCAGTTTATTATATTTGTAGAGCACGAAATGTATGTTTGTTACTTTTATAATTTTGATATTTTACTAAATAAAAGAAGGTACTGCTGACACCTGTAGGCGCATAACGACCTGCTTGATGAACTCTAAAGCGAAAAATACTTATTTTACTTTTGTGCAGAGGGAAGAATTTTTTGTGATTCAAATTTCCTGTTTTTGCTCAAAGATGCTTCCCATCGTGGAAAACCACTTTTTTTTGTATTCCTTATATCCCAATGATTGGACAGACAGATCGATTATATCAAAAAGGATTCATATGTAATGAAAAAAAATAAATATGTGAGTGAATTTTTACAGGCAAGAGGATATTGTCGATAATTCAGAGAGCATCTTTGTGTTTTTTTGTTTGGTTAAAAAAAAATAATGATTTATTATTTCTTGTTATTTATTGTTGAGAAACATAGTAATAATATAATAAAATAGTGCAATATAGGGGAAAATTTATTTTATTGAAATTGAGCAAACTTGTCAATTTTAACCGATTTTGTAGAATGACAATTTTCTGGAAATAATTCGGATGTATGAAAAGTACTTTTTAAGAGATTAGAAAGTGTAATCTTTAAAATTTGTTAAAATGTCCAGTTTATTATATTTGTAGAGCACGAAATGTATGTTTGTTACTTCTATAATTTTGATATTTTACTAAATAAAAGCAGGAACTTCTGCCACCTGTAGGCGCATAACGACCTGCTTGATGATCTCTGGATCGAAGAATACTTTTTTTACTTTAGTGCAGAGGAAAGAATTTTTTGTGATTCAGATTTCGTGTTTTTCCTCGAAGATGCATCCCATCGTGAAAAAACACTTTTTTTTGTATTCCTTATATCCCAATGATTGGACAGACAGATCGATTATATCGAAAAAGTGTTCATATGTAATGAAAAAAATTAAATATGTGAGTGAATTTTTACAGGCAAGAGGATATTGTCGATAAGTCAGAGAGCATCTTTGTGTTTTTTTGTTTGGTGAAATAAAAATAATGATTTATTATTTCTTGTTATTAATTGTAGAGAAACATAGTAATAATATAATAAAATAATGCAATATAGGGGAAAATTTATTTTATTGAAATTGAGCAAACTTGTCAATTTTAACCGATTTTGTAGAATGACAATTTTCTGGAAATAATTCGTATGTATGAAAAGTACTTTTAAGGAGATTAGAAAGTGTAATCTGGAAAATTTGTTAAAATGTCCAGTTTATTATATTTGTAGAGCAAGAAATGTATGTTTGTTACTTTTATAATTTTGATATTTTACTAAATAAAAGCAGGAACTTCTGCTACCTGTAGGCGCATAACGACCTGCTTGATGATCTCTAGAGCGAAAAATACTTATTTTACTTTTGTGCAGAGGAAAGAATTTTTTGTGATTCAGATTTCGTGTTTTTCCTCTAAGATGCATCCCATCGTGAAAAAACCTTTTTTTTTTGTATACCTTATATCCCAATGATTGGACAGACAGATCGATTATATCGAAAAAGTGTTCATATGTAATGAAAAAAATTAAATATGTAAGTGAATTTTTACAGGCAAGAGGATATTGTCGATAAGTCAGAGAGCATCTTTGTGTTTTTTTGTTTGGTGAAATAAAAATAATGATTTATTATTTGTTGTTATTAATTGTAGAGAATTATAGTAATAATATAATAAAACAATGCAATACAGGAGAAAATTTATTTTATTGAAATTGAGCAAACTTGTCAATATCAACCGATTTTGTATAATGACAATTTTCTGGAAATAATTCGGATGTATGAAAAGTTATTTTTAAGAGATTAGAAAGTGTAATCTGTAAAATTTGTTAAAATGTCCAGTTTATTATATTTGTAGAGCACGAAATGTATGTTTGTTACTTCTATAGTTTTGATATTTTACTAAATAAAAGCAGGAACTTCTGCCACCTGTAGGCGCATAACGACCTGCTTGATGATCTCTGGATCGAAGAATACTTTTTTTACTTTAGTGCAGAGGAAAGAATTTTTTGTGATTCAGATTTCGTGTTTTTCCTCGAAGATGCATCCCATCGTGAAAAAACACTTTTTTTTGTATTCCTTATATCCCAATGATTGGACAGACAGATCGATTATATCGAAAAAGTGTTCATATGTAATGAAAAAAATTAAATATGTGAGTGAATTTTTACAGGCAAGAGGATATTGTCGATAAGTCAGAGAGCATCTTTGTGTTTTTTTGTTTGGTGAAATAAAAATAATGATTTATTATTTCTTGTTATTAATTGTAGAGAAACATAGTAATAATATAATAAAATAATGCAATATAGGGGAAAATTTATTTTATTGAAATTGAGCAAACTTGTCAATATCAACCGATTTTGTATAATAACAATTTTCTGGAAATAATTCGGATGTATGAAAAGTTATTTTTAAGAGATTAGAAAGTGTAATCTGGAAAATTTGTTAAAATCTCCAGTTTATTATATTTGTAGAGCACGAAATGTATGTTTGTTACTTTTATAATTTTGATATTTTACTAAATAAAAGAAGGTACTGCTGACACCTGTAGGCGCATAACGACCTGCTTGATGAACTCTAAAGCGAAAAATACTTATTTTACTTTTGTGCAGAGGGAAGAATTTTTTGTGAATCAGACTTCCTGTTTTTGCTCGAAGATGCATCCCATCGTGAAAAAACCTTTTTTTTTTGTATGCCTTATATCCCAATGATTGGACAGACAGATCGATTATATCGAAAAAGTGTTCATATGTAATGAAAAAAATTAAATATGTAAGTGAATTTTTACAGGCAAGAGGATATTGTCGATAAGTCAGAGAGCATCTTTGTGTTTTTTTGTTTGGTGAAATAAAAATAATGATTTATTATTTGTTGTTATTAATTGTAGAGAATTATAGTAATAATATAATAAAACAATGCAATACAGGAGAAAATTTATTTTATTGAAATTGAGCAAACTTGTCAATTTTAACCGATTTTGTAGAATGACAATTTTCTGGAAATAATTCGTATGTATGAAAAGTACTTTTAAAGAGATTAGAAAGTGTAATCTGGAAAATTTGTTAAAATGTCCAGTTTATTATATTTGTAGAGCACGAAATGTATGTTTGTTACTTTTATAATTTTGATATTTTACTAAATAAAAGAAGGTACTGCTGACACCTGTAGGCGCATAACGACCTGCTTGATGAACTCTAAAGCGAAAAATACTTATTTTACTTTTGTGCAGAGGGAAGAATTTTTTGTGATTCAGATTTCCTGTTTTTGCTCAAAGATGCTTCCCATCGTGGAAAACCACTTTTTTTTGTATTCCTTATATCCCAATGATTGGACAGACAGATCGATTATATCAAAAAGGGTTCATATGTAATGAAAAAAAATAAATATGTGAGTGAATTTTTACAGGCAAGAGGATATTGTCGATAATTCAGAGAGCATCTTTGTGTTTTTTTGTTTGGTGAAATAAAAATAATGATTTATTATTTATTGTTATTAATTGTAAAGAATTATTGTAGTAATATAATAAAATAATGCAATATAGGGGAAAATTTATTTTATTGAAATTGAGCAAACTTGTCAATTTTAACCGATTTTGTAGAATGACAATTTTCTGGAAATAATTCGGATGTATGAAAAGTACTTTTTAAGAGATTAGAAAGTGTAATCTGTAAAATTTGTTAAAATGTCCAGTTTATTATATTTGTAGAGCACGAAATGTATGTTTGTTACTTCTATAATTTTGATATTTTACTAAATAAAAGCAGGAACTTCTGCCACCTGTAGGCGCATAACGACCTGCTTGATGATCTCTGGATCGAAGAATACTTTTTTTACTTTAGTGCAGAGGAAAGAATTTTTTGTGATTCAGATTTCGTGTTTTTCCTCGAAGATGCATCCCATCGTGAAAAAACACTTTTTTTTGTATTCCTTATATCCCAATGATTGGACAGACAGATCTATTATATCGAAAAAGTGTTCATATGTAATGAAAAAAATTAAATATGTGAGTGAATTTTTACAGGCAAGAGGATATTGTCGATAAGTCAGAGAGCATCTTTGTGTTTTTTTGTTTGGTGAAATAAAAATAATGATTTATTATTTGTTGTTATTAATTGTAGAGATTTATAGTTATAATATAATAAAACAATGCAATACAGGAGCAAAATTTATTTTATTGAAATTGAGCAAACTTGTCAATATCAACCTATTTTGTAGAATGACAATTTTCTGGAAATAATTCGGATGTATGAAAAGTACTTTTTAAGAGATTAGAAAGTGTAATCTGGAAAATTTGTTAAAATCTCCAGTTTATTATATTTGTAGAGCACGAAATGTATGTTTGTTACTTTTATAATTTTGATATTTTACTAAATAAAAGCAGGTACTGCTGACACCTGTAGGCGCATAACGACCTGCTTGATGAACTCTAAAGCGAAAAATACTTATTTTACTTTTGTGCAGAGGGAAGAATTTTTTGTGATTCAGATTTCCTGTTTTTGCTCGAAGATGCATCCCATCGTGAAAAAACACTTTTTTTTGTATTCCTTATATCCCAATGATTGGACAGACAGATCGATTATATCGAAAAAGTGTTCATATGTAATGAAAAAAATTAAATATGTGAGTGAATTTTTACAGGCAAGAGGATATTGTCGATAAGTCAGAGAGCATCTTTGTGTTTTTTTGTTTGGTGAAATAAAAATAATGATTTATTATTTCTTGTTATTAATTGTAGAGAAACATAGTAATAATATAATAAAATAATGCAATATAGGGGAAAATTTATTTTATTGAAATTGAGCAAACTTGTCAATTTTAACCGATTTTGTAGAATGACAATTTTCTGGAAATAATTCGTATGTATGAAAAGTACTTTTAAGGAGATTAGAAAGTGTAATCTGGAAAATTTGTTAAAATGTCCAGTTTATTATATTTGTAGAGCAAGAAATGTATGTTTGTTACTTTTATAATTTTGATATTTTACTAAATAAAAGCAGGTACTGCTGACACCTGTAGGCGCATAACGACCTGCTTGTTAAACTCTAAAGCGAAAAATACTTATTTTACTTTTGTGCAGAGGGAAGAATTTTTTGTGAATCAGACTTCCTGTTTTTGCTCGAAGATGCATCCCATCGTGAAAAAACCTTTTTTTTTTGTATGCCTTATATCCCAATGATTGGACAGACAGATCGATTATATCGAAAAAGTGTTCATATGTAATGAAAAAAATTAAATATGTAAGTGAATTTTTACAGGCAAGAGGATATTGTCGATAAGTCAGAGAGCATCTTTGTGTTTTTTTGTTTGGTGAAATAAAAATAATGATTTATTATTTGTTGTTATTAATTGTAGAGAATTATAGTAATAATATAATAAAACAATGCAATACAGGAGAAAATTTATTTTATTGAAATTGAGCAAACTTGTCAATATCAACCGATTTTGTATAATGACAATTTTCTGGAAATAATTCGGATGTATGAAAAGTTATTTTTAAGAGATTAGAAAGTGTAATCTGGAAAATTTCTTAAAATCTCCAGTTTATTATATTTGTAGAGCACGAAATGTATGTTTGTTACTTCTATAATTTTGATATTTTACTAAATAAAAGCAGGAACTTCTGCCACCTGTACGCGCATAACGACCTGCTTGATGATCTCTGGATCGAAGAATACTTTTTTTACTTTAGTGCAGAGGGAAGAATTTTTTGTGATTCAAATTTCCTGTTTTTGCTCAAAGATGCTTCCCATCGTGGAAAACCACTTTTTTTTGTATTCCTTATATCCCAATGATTGGACAGACAGATCGATTATATCAAAAAGGATTCATATGTAATGAAAAAAAATAAATATGTGAGTGAATTTTTACAGGCAAGAGGATATTGTCGATAATTCAGAGAGCATCTTTGTGTTTTTTTGTTTGGTTAAAAAAAAATAATGATTTATTATTTCTTGTTATTTATTGTTGAGAAACATAGTAATAATATAATAAAATAGTGCAATATAGGGGAAAATTTATTTTATTGAAATTGAGCAAACTTGTCAATTTTAACCGATTTTGTAGAATGACAATTTTCTGGAAATAATTCGGATGTATGAAAAGTACTTTTTAAGAGATTAGAAAGTGTAATCTTTAAAATTTGTTAAAATGTCCAGTTTATTATATTTGTAGAGCACGAAATGTATGTTTGTTACTTCTATAATTTTGATATTTTACTAAATAAAAGCAGGAACTTCTGCCACCTGTACGCGCATAACGACCTGCTTGATGATCTCTGGATCGAAGAATACTTTTTTTACTTTAGTGCAGAGGAAAGAATTTTTTGTGATTCAGATTTCGTGTTTTTCCTCGAAGATGCATCCCATCGTGAAAAAACACTTTTTTTTGTATTCCTTATATCCCAATGATTGGACAGACAGATCGATTATATCGAAAAAGTGTTCATATGTAATGAAAAAAATTAAATATGTGAGTGAATTTTTACAGGCAAGAGGATATTGTCGATAAGTCAGAGAGCATCTTTGTGTTTTTTTGTTTGGTGAAATAAAAATAATGATTTATTATTTCTTGTTATTAATTGTAGAGAAACATAGTAATAATATAATAAAATAATGCAATATAGGGGAAAATTTATTTTATTGAAATTGAGCAAACTTGTCAATTTTAACCGATTTTGTAGAATGACAATTTTCTGGAAATAATTCGTATGTATGAAAAGTACTTTTAAGGAGATTAGAAAGTGTAATCTGGAAAATTTGTTAAAATGTCCAGTTTATTATATTTGTAGAGCAAAAAATGTATGTTAGTTACTTTTATAATTTTGATATTTTACTAAATAAAAGCAGGAACTTCTGCTACCTGTAGGCGCATAACGTCCTGCTTGATGATCTCTAGAGCGAAAAATACTTATTTTACTTTTGTGCAGAGGAAAGAATTTTTTGTGATTCAGATTTCGTGTTTTTCCTCTAAGATGCATCCCATCGTGAAAAAACCTTTTTTTTTTGTATACCTTATATCCCAATGATTGGACAGACAGATCGATTATATCGAAAAAGTGTTCATATGTAATGAAAAAAATTAAATATGTAAGTGAATTTTTACAGGCAAGAGGATATTGTCGATAAGTCAGAGAGCATCTTTGTGTTTTTTTGTTTGGTGAAATAAAAATAATGATTTATTATTTGTTGTTATTAATTGTAGAGAATTATAGTAATAATATAATAAAACAATGCAATACAGGAGAAAATTTATTTTATTGAAATTGAGCAAACTTGTCAATATCAACCGATTTTGTATAATGACAATTTTCTGGAAATAATTTGGATGTATGAAAAGTACTTTTTAGGACATTAGAAAGTGTAATCTGGAAAATTTGTTAAAATGTCCAGTTTATTATATTTGTAAAGCAAGAAATGTATGTTTGTTACTTTTATAATTTTGATATTTTACTTAATAAAAGCAGGTACTGCTGCTACCTGTAGGCGCATAACGACCTGCTTGATGATCTCTGGATCGAAGAATACTTTTTTTACTTTAGTGCAGAGGAAAGAATTTTTTGTGATTCAGACTTCCTGTTTTTGCTCGAAGATGCATCCCATCGTGAAAAAACCCTTTTTTTTGTATGCCTTATATCCCAATGATTGGACAGACAGATCGATTATATCGAAAAAGTGTTCATATGTAATGAAAAAAATTAAATATGTGAGTGAATTTTTACAGGCAAGAGGATATTGTCGATAAGTAAGAGAGCATCTTTGTGTTTTTTTGTTTGGTGAAATAAAAATAATGATTTATTATTTGTTGTTATTAATTGTAGAGAATTATAGTAATAATATAATAAAACAATGCAATACAGGAGAAAATTTATTTTATTGAAATTGAGCAAACTTGTCAATATCAACCGATTTTGTAGAATGACAATTTTCTGGAAATAATTCGGATGTATGAAAACTACTTTTAAGGAGATTAGAAAGTGTAATCTGGAAAATTTGTTAAAATGTCCACTTTATTATAATTGTAGAGCAAGAAATGTATGTTTGTTACTTTTATAATTTTGATATTTTACTAAATAAAAGCAGGTACTGCTGCCACCTGTATGCGCATAACGACCTGCTTGATGATCTCTAGAGCGAAAAATACTTATTTTACTTTTCTGCAGAGGAAAGAATTTTTTGTGAATCAGATTTTGTGTTTTTGCTCGAAGATGCATCCCATCGTGGAAAACCACTATTTTTGTATTTCTTATATCCCAATGATTGGACAGACAGATCGATTATATCGAAAAAGTGTTCATATGTAATGAAAAAAATTAAATATGTGAGTGAATTTTTACAGGCAAGAGGATATTGTCGATAAGTCAGAGAGCATCTTTGTGTTTTTTTGTTTGGTGAAATAAAAATAATGATTTATTATTTGTTGTTATAAATTGTAGAGAATTATAGTAATAATATAATAAAACAATGCAATACAGGAGAAAATTTATTTTAATGAAATTGAGCAAACTTGTTAATTTCAACCGATTTTGTAGAATGACAATTTTCTGGAAATAATTCGGATGTATGAAAAGCACTTTTTAGGAGATTAGAAAGTGTAATCTGGAAAATTTGTTAAAATGTCCAGTTTATTATATTTGTAGAGCACGAAATGTATGTTTGTTACTTTTATAATTTTGATATTTTACTAAATAAAAGCAGGTACTGCTGCCACCTGTAAGCGCATAACGACCTGCTTGATGATCTCTGGAGCCAAAAATACTTATTTTACTTTTGTGCAGAGGAAAGAATTTTTTGTGATTCAGATTCCGTGTTTTTCCTCGAAGATGCATTCCATCGTGAAAAAACACTTTTTTTATATTCCTTATATCCCAACGATTGGACAGAAAGATCGATTATATCGAAAAAGTGTTCATATGTAATGAAAAAAATTAAATATGTGAGTAAAGTTTTACAGGCAAGAGGATATTGTCGATAAGTCAGAGAGCATCTTTGTGTTTTTTTGTTTTCTGAAATAAAAATAATGATTTATTATTTATTGTTATTAATTGTAAAGAATTATTGTAGTAATATAATAAAATAATGCAATATAGGGGAAAATTTATTTTATTGAAATTGAGCAAACTTGTCAATTTTAACCGATTATGTAGAATGACAATTTTCTGAAAATAATTCGGATGTATGAAAAGTACTTTTTAGGACATTAGAAAGTGTAATCTGGAAAATTTGTTAAAATGTCCAGTTTATTATATTTGTAGTGCAAGAAATATATGTTTGTTACTTTTATAATTTTGATATTTTACTAAATAAAAGCAGGTACTGCTGCTACCTGTAGGCGCATAACGACCTGCTTGATGATCTCTGGATCGAAGAATACTTTTTTTACTTTAGTGCAGAGGAAAGAATTTTTTGTGATTCAGATTTCGTGTTTTTCCTCGAAGATGCATCCCATCGTGAAAAAACACTTTTTTTTGTATTCCTTATATCCCAATGATTGGACAGACAGATCGATTATATCGAAAAAGTGTTCATATGTAATGAAAAAAATTAAATATGTGAGTGAATTTTTACAGGCAAGAGGATATTGTCGATAAGTCAGAGAGCATCTTTGTGTTTTTTTGTTTGGTGAAATAAAAATAATGATTTATTATTTCTTGTTATTAATTGTAGAGAAACATAGTAATAATATAATAAAATAATGCAATATAGGGGAAAATTTATTTTATTGAAATTAAGCAAACTTGTCAATTTTAACCGATTTTGTAGAATGACAATTTTCTGGAAATAATTCGTATGTATGAAAAGTACTTTTAAGGAGATTAGAAAGTGTAATCTGGAAAATTTGTTAAAATGTCCAGTTTATTATATTTGTAGAGCAAGAAATGTATGTTTGTTACTTTTATAATTTTGATATTTTACTAAATAAAAGCAGGTACTGCTGACACCTGTAGGCGCATAACGACCTGCTTGTTAAACTCTAAAGCGAAAAATACTTATTTTACTTTTGTGCAGAGGGAAGAATTTTTTGTGAATCAGACTTCCTGTTTTTGCTCGAAGATGCATCCCATCGTGAAAAAACCTTTTTTTTTTGTATGCCTTATATCCCAATGATTGGACAGACAGATCGATTATATCGAAAAAGTGTTCATATGTAATGAAAAAAATTAAATATGTAAGTGAATTTTTACAGGCAAGAGGATATTGTCGATAAGTCAGAGAGCATCTTTGTGTTTTTTTGTTTGGTGAAATAAAAATAATGATTTATTATTTGTTGTTATTAATTGTAGAGAATTATAGTAATAATATAATAAAACAATGCAATACAGGAGAAAATTTATTTTATTGAAATTGAGCAAACTTGTCAATATCAACCGATTTTGTATAATGACAATTTTCTGGAAATAATTCGGATGTATGAAAAGTTATTTTTAAGAGATTAGAAAGTGTAATCTGGAAAATTTCTTAAAATCTCCAGTTTATTATATTTGTAGAGCACGAAATGTATGTTTGTTACTTTTATAATTTTGATATTTTACTAAATAAAAGAAGGTACTGCTGACACCTGTAGGCGCATAACGACCTGCTTGATGAACTCTAAAGCGAAAAATACTTATTTTACTTTTGTGCAGAGGGAAGAATTTTTTGTGATTCAAATTTCCTGTTTTTGCTCAAAGATGCTTCCCATCGTGGAAAACCACTTTTTTTTGTATTCCTTATATCCCAATGATTGGACAGACAGATCGATTATATCAAAAAGGATTCATATGTAATGAAAAAAAATAAATATGTGAGTGAATTTTTACAGGCAAGAGGATATTGTCGATAATTCAGAGAGCATCTTTGTGTTTTTTTGTTTGGTTAAAAAAAAATAATGATTTATTATTTCTTGTTATTTATTGTTGAGAAACATAGTAATAATATAATAAAATAGTGCAATATAGGGGAAAATTTATTTTATTGAAATTGAGCAAACTTGTCAATTTTAACCGATTTTGTAGAATGACAATTTTCTGGAAATAATTCGGATGTATGAAAAGTACTTTTTAAGAGATTAGAAAGTGTAATCTTTAAAATTTGTTAAAATGTCCAGTTTATTATATTTGTAGAGCACGAAATGTATGTTTGTTACTTCTATAATTTTGATATTTTACTAAATAAAAGCAGGAACTTCTGCCACCTGTAGGCGCATAACGACCTGCTTGATGATCTCTGGATCGAAGAATACTTTTTTTACTTTAGTGCAGAGGAAAGAATTTTTTGTGATTCAGATTTCGTGTTTTTCCTCGAAGATGCATCCCATCGTGAAAAAACACTTTTTTTTGTATTCCTTATATCCCAATGATTGGACAGACAGATCGATTATATCGAAAAAGTGTTCATATGTAATGAAAAAAATTAAATATGTGAGTGAATTTTTACAGGCAAGAGGATATTGTCGATAAGTCAGAGAGCATCTTTGTGTTTTTTTGTTTGGTGAAATAAAAATAATGATTTATTATTTCTTGTTATTAATTGTAGAGAAACATAGTAATAATATAATAAAATAATGCAATATAGGGGAAAATTTATTTTATTGAAATTGAGCAAACTTGTCAATTTTAACCGATTTTGTAGAATGACAATTTTCTGGAAATAATTCGTATGTATGAAAAGTACTTTTAAGGAGATTAGAAAGTGTAATCTGGAAAATTTGTTAAAATGTCCAGTTTATTATATTTGTAGAGCAAAAAATGTATGTTAGTTACTTTTATAATTTTGATATTTTACTAAATAAAAGCAGGAACTTCTGCTACCTGTAGGCGCATAACGACCTGCTTGATGATCTCTAGAGCGAAAAATACTTATTTTACTTTTGTGCAGAGGAAAGAATTTTTTGTGATTCAGATTTCGTGTTTTTCCTCTAAGATGCATCCCATCGTGAAAAAACCTTTTTTTTTTGTATACCTTATATCCCAATGATTGGACAGACAGATCGATTATATCGAAAAAGTGTTCATATGTAATGAAAAAAATTAAATATGTAAGTGAATTTTTACAGGCAAGAGGATATTGTCGATAAGTCAGAGAGCATCTTTGTGTTTTTTTGTTTGGTGAAATAAAAATAATGATTTATTATTTGTTGTTATTAATTGTAGAGAATTATAGTAATAATATAATAAAACAATGCAATACAGGAGAAAATTTATTTTATTGAAATTGAGCAAACTTGTCAATATCAACCGATTTTGTAGAATGACAATTTTCTGGAAATAATTCGGATGTATGAAAAGTACTTTTTAAGAGATTAGAAAGTGTAATCTGGAAAATTTGTTAAAATCTCCAGTTTATTATATTTGTAGAGCACGAAATGTATGTTTGTTACTTTTATAATTTTGATATTTTACTAAATAAAAGCAGGTACTGCTGCCACCTGTATGCGCATTACGACCTGCTTGATGATCTCTGGATCGAACAATACTTTTTTTACTTTAGTGCAGAGGAAAGAATTTTTTGTGATTCAGATTTCGTGTTTTTCCTCGAAGATGCATCCCATCGTGAAAAAACACTTTTTTTTGTATTCCTTATATCCCAATGATTGGACAGACAGATCGATTATATCGAAAAAGTGTTCATATGTAATGAAAAAAATTAAATATGTGAGTGAATTTTTACAGGCAAGAGGATATTGTCGATAAGTCAGAGAGCATCTTTGTGTTTTTTTGTTTGGTGAAATAAAAATAATGATTTATTAATTGTTGTTATTAATTGTAGAGAATTATAGTTATAATATAATAAAACAATGCAATACAGGAGCAAAATTTATTTTATTGAAATTGAGCAAACTTGTCAATATCAACCTATTTTGTAGAATGACAATTTTCTGGAAATAATTCGGATGTATGAAAAGTACTTTTAAGGAGATTAGAAAGTGTAATCTGGAAAATTTGTTAAAATGTCCAGTTTATTATATATGTAGAGCAAGAAATGTATGTTTGTTACTTTTATAATTTTGATATTTTACTAAATAAAAGCAGGAACTTCTGCTACCTGTAGGCGCATAACGACCTGCTTGATGATCTCTAGAGCGAAAAATACTTATTTTACTTTTGTGCAGAGGAAAGAATTTTTTGTGATTCAGATTACGTGTTTTTCCTCGAAGATGCATCCCATCGTGAAAAAACACTTTTTTTTGTATTTCTTATATCCCAATGATTGGACAGACAGATCGATTATATCGAAAAAGTGTTCATATGTAATGAAAAAAATTAAATATGTGAGTGAATTTTTACAGGCAAGAGGATATTGTCGATAAGTCAGAGAGCATCTTTGTGTTTTTTTGTTTGGTGAAATAAAAATAATGATTTATTATTTCTTGTTATTAATTGTAGAGAAACATAGTAATAATATAATAAAATAATGCAATATAGGGGAAAATTTATTTTATTGAAATTGAGCAAACTTGTATATTTTAACCGATTTTGTAGAATGACAATTTTCTGGAAATAATTCGTATGTATGAAAAGTACTTTTAAGGAGATTAGAAAGTGTAATCTGGAAAATTTGTTAAAATGTCCAGTTTATTATATTTGTAGAGCAAAAAATGTATGTTTGTTACTTTTATAATTTTGATATTTTACTAAATAAAAGCAGGAACTTCTGCTACCTGTAGGCGCATAACGACCTGCTTGATGATCTCTAGAGCGAAAAATACTTATTTTACTTTTGTGCAGAGGAAAGAATTTTTTGTGATTCAGATTTCGTGTTTTTCCTCGAAGATGCATCCCATCGTGAAAAAACCCTTTTTTTTGTATGCCTTATATCCCAATGATTGGACAGACAGATCGATTATATCGAAAAAGTATTCATATGTAATGAAAAAAATTAAATATGTGAGTGAATTTTTACAGGCAAGAGGATATTGTCGATAAGTCAGAGAGCATCTTTGTGTTTTTTTGTTTGGTGAAATAAAAATAATGATTTATTATTTCTTGTTATTAATTGTAGAGAAACATAGTAATAATATAATAAAATAATGCAATATAGGGGAAAATTTATTTTATTGAAATTAAGCAAACTTGTAAATTTTAACCGATTTTGTAGAATGACAATTTTCTGGAAATAATTTGGATGTATGAAAAGTACTTTTTAGGACATTAGAAAGTGTAATCTGGAAAATTTGTTAAAATGTCCAGTTTATTATATTTGTAAAGCAAGAAATGTATGTTTGTTACTTTTATAATTTTGATATTTTACTTAATAAAAGCAGGTACTGCTGCTACCTGTAGGCGCATAACGACCTGCTTGATGATCTCTGGATCGAAGAATACTTTTTTTACTTTAGTGCAGAGGAAAGAATTTTTTGTGATTCAGACTTCCTGTTTTTGCTCGAAGATGCATCCCATCGTGAAAAAACCCTTTTTTTTGTATGCCTTATATCCCAATGATTGGACAGACAGATCGATTATATCGAAAAAGTGTTCATATGTAATGAAAAAAATTAAATATGTGAGTGAATTTTTACAGGCAAGAGGATATTGTCGATAAGTAAGAGAGCATCTTTGTGTTTTTTTGTTTGGTGAAATAAAAATAATGATTTATTATTTGTTGTTATTAATTGTAGAGAATTATAGTAATAATATAATAAAACAATGCAATACAGGAGAAAATTTATTTTATTGAAATTGAGCAAACTTGTCAATATCAACCGATTTTGTAGAATGACAATTTTCTGGAAATAATTCGGATGTATGAAAACTACTTTTAAGGAGATTAGAAAGTGTAATCTGGAAAATTTGTTAAAATGTCCACTTTATTATAATTGTAGAGCAAGAAATGTATGTTTGTTACTTTTATAATTTTGATATTTTACTAAATAAAAGCAGGTACTGCTGCCACCTGTATGCGCATAACGACCTGCTTGATGATCTCTAGAGCGAAAAATACTTATTTTACTTTTGTGCAGAGGAAAGAATTTTTTGTGAATCAGATTTTGTGTTTTTGCTCGAAGATGCATCCCATCGTGGAAAACCACTATTTTTGTATTTCTTATATCCCAATGATTGGACAGACAGATCGATTATATCGAAAAAGTGTTCATATGTAATGAAAAAAATTAAATATGTGAGTGAATTTTTACAGGCAAGAGGATATTGTCGATAAGTCAGAGAGCATCTTTGTGTTTTTTTGTTTGGTGAAATAAAAATAATGATTTATTATTTGTTGTTATAAATTGTAGAGAATTATAGTAATAATATAATAAAACAATGCAATACAGGAGAAAATTTATTTTAATGTAATTGAGCAAACTTGTTAATTTCAACCGATTTTGTAGAATGACAATTTTCTGGAAATAATTCGGATGTATGAAAAGCACTTTTTAGGAGATTAGAAAGTGTAATCTGGAAAATTTGTTAAAATGTCCAGTTTATTATATTTGTAGAGCACGAAATGTATGTTTGTTACTTTTATAATTTTGATATTTTACTAAATAAAAGCAGGTACTGCTGCCACCTGTAAGCGCATAACGACCTGCTTGATGATCTCTGGAGCCAAAAATACTTATTTTACTTTTGTGCAGAGGAAAGAATTTTTTGTGATTCAGATTCCGTGTTTTTCCTCGAAGATGCATTCCATCGTGAAAAAACACTTTTTTTATATTCCTTATATCCCAACGATTGGACAGAAAGATCGATTATATCGAAAAAGTGTTCATATGTAATGAAAAAAATTAAATATGTGAGTAAAGTTTTACAGGCAAGAGGATATTGTCGATAAGTCAGAGAGCATCTTTGTGTTTTTTTGTTTTCTGAAATAAAAATAATGATTTATTATTTATTGTTATTAATTGTAAAGAATTATTGTAGTAATATAATAAAATAATGCAATATAGGGGAAAATTTATTTTATTGAAATTGAGCAAACTTGTCAATTTTAACCGATTATGTAGAATGACAATTTTCTGAAAATAATTCGGATGTATGAAAAGTCCTTTTAAGGACATTAGAAAGTGTAATCTGGAAAATTTGTTAAAATGTCCAGTTTATTATATTTGTAGTGCAAGAAATATATGTTTGTTACTTTTATAATTTTGATATTTTACTAAATAAAAGCAAGTACTGCTGCCACCTGTAGGCGCATAACGACCTGCTTAATGATCTCTGGAGCGAAAAATACTTATTTTACTTTTGTGCAGAGGAAAGAATTTTTTGTGAATCAGATTTTGTGTTTTTGCTCGAAGATGCATCCCATCGTGGAAAACCACTTTTTTTGTATTTCTTATAGCCCAATGATTGGACAGAAAGATCGATTATATCGAAAAAGTGTTTATATGTAATGAAAAAAATTAAATATGTGAGTGAATTTTTACAGGCAAGAGGATATTGTCGATAAGTCAGAGAGCATCTTTGTGTTTTTTTGTTTGGTGAAATAAAAATAATGATTTATTATTTATTGTTATTAATTGTAAAGAATTATTGTAATAATATAATAAAATAGTGCAATATAGGGGAAAATTTATTTTAATGAAATTGAGCAAACTTGTCAATTTCAACCGATTTTGTAGAATGACAATTTTCTGGAAATAATTCGGATGTATGAAAAGTACTTTTTAAGAGATTAGAAAGTGTAATCTGAAAAATTTGTTAAAATCTCCAGTTTATTATATTTGTAGAGCACGAAATGTATGTTTGTTTCTTTTATAATTTTGATATTTTACTAAATAAAAGCAGGTACTGCTGACACCTGTAGGCGCATAACGACCTGCTTCATGATCTCTGGAGCGAAAAATACTTATTTTACTTTTGTGCAGAGGAAAGAATTTTTTGTGATTCAGATTTCGTGTTTTTCCTCGAAGATGCATCCCATCGTAAAAAAAACACTTTTTTTGTATTTCTTATATCCCAATGATTAGACAGACAGATCGATTATATCGAAAAAGTGTTTATATGTAATGAAAAAAATTAAATATGTGAGTGAATTTTTACAGGCAATAGAATATTGTCGATAAGTCAGAGAGCATCTTTTTGTTTTTTTGTTTGGTGAAATAAAAATAATGATTTATTATTTGTTGTTATTAATTGTAGAGAATTATAGTAATAATATAATAAAACAATGCACTACAGGAGAAAATTTATTTTATTGAAATTGAGCAAACTTGTCAATTTCAACCGATTTTGTAGAATGACAATTTTCTGGAAATAATTCGGATGTATGAAAAGTACTTTTTAAGAGATTAGAAAGTGTAATCTGGAAAATTTGTTAAAATCTCCAGTTTATTATATTTGTTGAGCACGAAATGTATGTTTGTTACTTTTATAATTTTGATATTTTACTAAATAAAAGCAGGTACTGCTGACACCTGTAGGCGCATAACGACCTGCTTCATGATCTCTGGAGCGAAAAATACTTATTTTACTTTTGTGCAGAGGAAAGAATTTTTTGTGATTCAGATTTCGTGTTTTTCCTCGAAGATGCATCCCATCGTAAAAAAAACACTTTTTTTGTATTTCTTATATCCCAATAATTGGACAGACAGATCGATTATATCGAAAAAGTTTTTATATGTAATGAAAAAAAATTAAATATGTGAGTGAATTTTTACAGGCAAGAGGATATTGTCGATAAGTCAGAAAGCATCTTTGTGTTTTTTTGTTTGGTGAAATAAAAATAATGATTTATTATTTGTTGTTATTAATTGAAGAGAATTATAGTAATAATATAATAAAACAATGCAATACAGTAGCAAAATTTATTTTATTGAAATTAAGCAAACTTGTCAATTTCAACCGATTTTGTAGAATGACAATTTTCTGGAAATAATTCGGATGTATGAAAAGTACTTTTTAAGAGATTAGAAAGTGTAATCTGGAAAATTTGTTAAAATGTCCAGTTTATTATATTTGTAGAGCACGAAATGTATGTTTGTTACTTTTATAATTTTGATATTTTACTAAATAAAAGCAGGTACTGCTGACACCTGTATGCGCATAACGACCTGCTTGATGATCTCTGGATCGAAGAATACTTATTTTACTTTAGTGCAGAGGAAAGAATTTTTTGTGATTCAGATTTCGTGTTTTTCCTCGAAGATGCATCCCATCGTGAAAAAACACTTTTTTTGTATTCCTTATATCCCAATGATTGGACAGACAGATCGATTATATCAAAAAGTGTTCATATGTAATGAAAAAAATTAAATATGTGAGTGAATTTTTACAGGCAAAAGAATATTGTCGATAAGTCAGAAAGCATCTTTGTGTTTTTTTGTTTAATGAAATAAAACTAATGATTTATTATTTCTTGTTATTAATTGTAGAGAAACATAGTAATAATATAATAAAATAATGCAATATAGGGAAAAATTTATTTTATTGAAATTGAGCAAACTTGTCAATTTTAACCGATTTTGTAGAATGACAATTTTCTAGAAATAATTCGGATGTATGAAAAGTACTTTTTAAGAGATTAGAAAGTGTAATCTGGAAAATTTGTTAAAATGTCCAGTTTATTATATTTGTAGAGCACGAAATGTATGTTTGTTACTTTTATAATTTTGATATTTTACTAAATAAAAGCAGGTACTGCTGACACCTGTAGGCGCATAACGACCTGCTTCATGATCTCTGGAGCGAAAAATACTTATTTTACTTTTGTGCAGAGGAAAGAATTTTTTGTGATTCAGATTTCGTGTTTTTCCTCGAAGATGCATCCCATCGTAAAAAAAACACTTTTTTTTTATTTCTTATATCCCAATGATTGGACAGACAGATCGATTATATCGAAAAAGTGTTCATATGTAATGAAAAAAATTAAATATGTGAGTGAATTTTTACAGGCAAGAGGATATTGTCGATAAGTCAGAGAGCATCTTTGTGTTTTTTTGTTTGGTGAAATAAAAATAATGATTTATTATTTCTTGTTATTAATTGTAGAGAAACATAGTAATAATATAATAAAATAATGCAATATAGGGGAAAATTTATTTTATTGAAATTGAGCAAACTTGTATATTTTAACCGATTTTGTAGAATGACAATTTTCTGGAAATAATTCGTATGTATGAAAAGTACTTTTAAGGAGATTAGAAAGTGTAATCTGGAAAATTTGTTAAAATGTCCAGTTTATTATATTTGTAGAGCAAAAAATGTATGTTTGTTACTTTTATAATTTTGATATTTTACTAAATAAAAGCAGGAACTTCTGCTACCTGTAGGCGCATAACGACCTGCTTGATGATCTCTAGAGCGAAAAATACTTATTTTACTTTTGTGCAGAGGAAAGAATTTTTTGTGATTCAGATTTCGTGTTTTTCCTCGAAGATGCATCCCATCGTGAAAAAACCCTTTTTTTTGTATGCCTTATATCCCAATGATTGGACAGACAGATCGATTATATCGAAAAAGTATTCATATGTAATGAAAAAAATTAAATATGTGAGTGAATTTTTACAGGCAAGAGGATATTGTCGATAAGTCAGAGAGCATCTTTGTGTTTTTTTGTTTGGTGAAATAAAAATAATGATTTATTATTTCTTGTTATTAATTGTAGAGAAACATAGTAATAATATAATAAAATAATGCAATATAGGGGAAAATTTATTTTATTGAAATTAAGCAAACTTGTAAATTTTAACCGATTTTGTAGAATGACAATTTTCTGGAAATAATTTGGATGTATGAAAAGTACTTTTTAGGACATTAGAAAGTGTAATCTGGAAAATTTGTTAAAATGTCCAGTTTATTATATTTGTAAAGCAAGAAATGTATGTTTGTTACTTTTATAATTTTGATATTTTACTTAATAAAAGCAGGTACTGCTGCTACCTGTAGGCGCATAACGACCTGCTTGATGATCTCTGGATCGAAGAATACTTTTTTTACTTTAGTGCAGAGGAAAGAATTTTTTGTGATTCAGACTTCCTGTTTTTGCTCGAAGATGCATCCCATCGTGAAAAAACCCTTTTTTTTGTATGCCTTATATCCCAATGATTGGACAGACAGATCGATTATATCGAAAAAGTGTTCATATGTAATGAAAAAAATTAAATATGTGAGTGAATTTTTACAGGCAAGAGGATATTGTCGATAAGTAAGAGAGCATCTTTGTGTTTTTTTGTTTGGTGAAATAAAAATAATGATTTATTATTTGTTGTTATTAATTGTAGAGAATTATAGTAATAATATAATAAAACAATGCAATACAGGAGAAAATTTATTTTATTGAAATTGAGCAAACTTGTCAATATCAACCGATTTTGTAGAATGACAATTTTCTGGAAATAATTCGGATGTATGAAAACTACTTTTAAGGAGATTAGAAAGTGTAATCTGGAAAATTTGTTAAAATGTCCACTTTATTATAATTGTAGAGCAAGAAATGTATGTTTGTTACTTTTATAATTTTGATATTTTACTAAATAAAAGCAGGTACTGCTGCCACCTGTATGCGCATAACGACCTGCTTGATGATCTCTAGAGCGAAAAATACTTATTTTACTTTTGTGCAGAGGAAAGAATTTTTTGTGAATCAGATTTTGTGTTTTTGCTCGAAGATGCATCCCATCGTGGAAAACCACTATTTTTGTATTTCTTATATCCCAATGATTGGACAGACAGATCGATTATATCGAAAAAGTGTTCATATGTAATGAAAAAAATTAAATATGTGAGTGAATTTTTACAGGCAAGAGGATATTGTCGATAAGTCAGAGAGCATCTTTGTGTTTTTTTGTTTGGTGAAATAAAAATAATGATTTATTATTTGTTGTTATAAATTGTAGAGAATTATAGTAATAATATAATAAAACAATGCAATACAGGAGAAAATTTATTTTAATGTAATTGAGCAAACTTGTTAATTTCAACCGATTTTGTAGAATGACAATTTTCTGGAAATAATTCGGATGTATGAAAAGCACTTTTTAGGACATTAGAAAGTGTAATCTGGAAAATTTGTTAAAATGTCCAGTTTATTATATTTGTAGAGCACGAAATGTATGTTTGTTACTTTTATAATTTTGATATTTTACTAAATAAAAGCAGGTACTGCTGCCACCTGTAAGCGCATAACGACCTGCTTGATGATCTCTGGAGCCAAAAATACTTATTTTACTTTTGTGCAGAGGAAAGAATTTTTTGTGATTCAGATTCCGTGTTTTTCCTCGAAGATGCATTCCATCGTGAAAAAACACTTTTTTTATATTCCTTATATCCCAACGATTGGACAGAAAGATCGATTATATCGAAAAAGTGTTCATATGTAATGAAAAAAATTAAATATGTGAGTAAAGTTTTACAGGCAAGAGGATATTGTCGATAAGTCAGAGAGCATCTTTGTGTTTTTTTGTTTTCTGAAATAAAAATAATGATTTATTATTTATTGTTATTAATTGTAAAGAATTATTGTAGTAATATAATAAAATAATGCAATATAGGGGAAAATTTATTTTATTGAAATTGAGCAAACTTGTCAATTTTAACCGATTATGTAGAATGACAATTTTCTGAAAATAATTCGGATGTATGAAAAGTCCTTTTAAGGACATTAGAAAGTGTAATCTGGAAAATTTGTTAAAATGTCCAGTTTATTATATTTGTAGTGCAAGAAATATATGTTTGTTACTTTTATAATTTTGATATTTTACTAAATAAAAGCAAGTACTGCTGCCACCTGTAGGCGCATAACGACCTGCTTAATGATCTCTGGAGCGAAAAATACTTATTTTACTTTTGTGCAGAGGAAAGAATTTTTTGTGAATCAGATTTTGTGTTTTTGCTCGAAGATGCATCCCATCGTGGAAAACCACTTTTTTTGTATTTCTTATAGCCCAATGATTGGACAGAAAGATCGATTATATCGAAAAAGTGTTTATATGTAATGAAAAAAATTAAATATGTGAGTGAATTTTTACAGGCAAGAGGATATTGTCGATAAGTCAGAGAGCATCTTTGTGTTTTTTTGTTTGGTGAAATAAAAATAATGATTTATTATTTATTGTTATTAATTGTAAAGAATTATTGTAATAATATAATAAAATAGTGCAATATAGGGGAAAATTTATTTTAATGAAATTGAGCAAACTTGTCAATTTCAACCGATTTTGTAGAATGACAATTTTCTGGAAATAATTCGGATGTATGAAAAGTACTTTTTAAGAGATTAGAAAGTGTAATCTGAAAAATTTGTTAAAATCTCCAGTTTATTATATTTGTAGAGCACGAAATGTATGTTTGTTTCTTTTATAATTTTGATATTTTACTAAATAAAAGCAGGTACTGCTGACACCTGTAGGCGCATAACGACCTGCTTCATGATCTCTGGAGCGAAAAATACTTATTTTACTTTTGTGCAGAGGAAAGAATTTTTTGTGATTCAGATTTCGTGTTTTTCCTCGAAGATGCATCCCATCGTAAAAAAAACACTTTTTTTGTATTTCTTATATCCCAATGATTAGACAGACAGATCGATTATATCGAAAAAGTGTTTATATGTAATGAAAAAAATTAAATATGTGAGTGAATTTTTACAGGCAATAGAATATTGTCGATAAGTCAGAGAGCATCTTTTTGTTTTTTTGTTTGGTGAAATAAAAATAATGATTTATTATTTGTTGTTATTAATTGTAGAGAATTATAGTAATAATATAATAAAACAATGCACTACAGGAGAAAATTTATTTTATTGAAATTGAGCAAACTTGTCAATTTCAACCGATTTTGTAGAATGACAATTTTCTGGAAATAATTCGGATGTATGAAAAGTACTTTTTAAGAGATTAGAAAGTGTAATCTGGAAAATTTGTTAAAATCTCCAGTTTATTATATTTGTTGAGCACGAAATGTATGTTTGTTACTTTTATAATTTTGATATTTTACTAAATAAAAGCAGGTACTGCTGACACCTGTAGGCGCATAACGACCTGCTTCATGATCTCTGGAGCGAAAAATACTTATTTTACTTTTGTGCAGAGGAAAGAATTTTTTGTGATTCAGATTTCGTGTTTTTCCTCGAAGATGCATCCCATCGTAAAAAAAACACTTTTTTTGTATTTCTTATATCCCAATAATTGGACAGACAGATCGATTATATCGAAAAAGTTTTTATATGTAATGAAAAAAAATTAAATATGTGAGTGAATTTTTACAGGCAAGAGGATATTGTCGATAAGTCAGAAAGCATCTTTGTGTTTTTTTGTTTGGTGAAATAAAAATAATGATTTATTATTTGTTGTTATTAATTGAAGAGAATTATAGTAATAATATAATAAAACAATGCAATACAGTAGCAAAATTTATTTTATTGAAATTAAGCAAACTTGTCAATTTCAACCGATTTTGTAGAATGACAATTTTCTGGAAATAATTCGGATGTATGAAAAGTACTTTTTAAGAGATTAGAAAGTGTAATCTGGAAAATTTGTTAAAATGTCCAGTTTATTATATTTGTAGAGCACGAAATGTATGTTTGTTACTTTTATAATTTTGATATTTTACTAAATAAAAGCAGGTACTGCTGACACCTGTATGCGCATAACGACCTGCTTGATGATCTCTGGATCGAAGAATACTTATTTTACTTTAGTGCAGAGGAAAGAATTTTTTGTGATTCAGATTTCGTGTTTTTCCTCGAAGATGCATCCCATCGTGAAAAAACACTTTTTTTGTATTCCTTATATCCCAATGATTGGACAGACAGATCGATTATATCAAAAAGTGTTCATATGTAATGAAAAAAATTAAATATGTGAGTGAATTTTTACAGGCAAAAGAATATTGTCGATAAGTCAGAAAGCATCTTTGTGTTTTTTTGTTTAATGAAATAAAACTAATGATTTATTATTTCTTGTTATTAATTGTAGAGAAACATAGTAATAATATAATAAAATAATGCAATATAGGGAAAAATTTATTTTATTGAAATTGAGCAAACTTGTCAATTTTAACCGATTTTGTAGAATGACAATTTTCTAGAAATAATTCGGATGTATGAAAAGTACTTTTTAAGAGATTAGAAAGTGTAATCTGGAAAATTTGTTAAAATGTCCAGTTTATTATATTTGTAGAGCACGAAATGTATGTTTGTTACTTTTATAATTTTGATATTTTACTAAATAAAAGCAGGTACTGCTGACACCTGTAGGCGCATAACGACCTGCTTCATGATCTCTGGAGCGAAAAATACTTATTTTACTTTTGTGCAGAGGAAAGAATTTTTTGTGATTCAGATTTCGTGTTTTTCCTCGAAGATGCATCCCATCGTAAAAAAAACACTTTTTTTTTATTTCTTATATCCCAATGATTGGACAGACAGATCGATTATATCGAAAAAGTGTTCATATGTAATGAAAAAAATTAAATATGTGAGTGAATTTTTACAGGCAAGAGGATATTGTCGATAAGTCAGAGAGCATCTTTGTGTTTTTTTGTTTGGTGAAATAAAAATAATGATTTATTATTTCTTGTTATTAATTGTAGAGAAACATAGTAATAATATAATAAAATAATGCAATATAGGGGAAAATTTATTTTATTGAAATTGAGCAAACTTGTATATTTTAACCGATTTTGTAGAAGACAATTTTCTGGAAATAATTCGGATGTATGAAAAGTACTTTTTAAGAGATTAGAAAGTGTAATCTGGAAAATTTGTTAAAATCTCCAGTTTATTATATTTGTTGAGCACGAAATGTATGTTTGTTACTGTTATAATTTTGATATTTTACTAAATAAAAGCAGGTACTGCTGACACCTGTAGGCGCATAACGACCTGCTTCATGATCTCTGGAGCGAAAAATACTTATTTTACTTTTGTGCAGAGGAAAGAATTTTTTGTGATTCAGATTTCGTGTTTTTCCTCGAAGATGCATCCCATCGTAAAAAAAACACTTTTTTTGTATTTCTTATATCCCAATGATTGGACAGACAGATCGATTATATCGAAAAAGTGTTTATATGTAATGAAAAAAATTAAATATGTGAGTGAATTTTTACAGGCAAGAGAATATTGTCTATAAGTCAAAAAGCATCTTTGTGTTTTTTTGTTTGGTTAAAAAAAAAAATGATTTATTATTTCTTGTTATTTATTGTTGAGAAACATAGTAATAATATAATAAAATAGTGCAATATAGGGGAAAATTTATTTTATTGAAATTGAGCAAACTTGTCAATTTTAACCGATTTTGTAGAATGACAATTTTCTGGAAATAATTCGGATGTATGAAAAGTACTTTTTAAGAGATTAGAAAGTGTAATCTGTAAAATTTGTTAAAATGTCCAGTTTATTATATTTGTAGAGCAAAAAATGTATGTTTGTTACTTTTATAATTTTGATATTTTACTAAATAAAAGCAGGAACTTCTGCTACCTGTAGGCGCATAACGACCTGCTTGATGATCTCTAGAGCGAAAAATACTTATTTTACTTTTGTGCAGAGGAAAGAATTTTTTGTGATTCAGATTTCGTGTTTTTCCTCGAAGATGCATCCCATCGTGAAAAAACACTTTTTTTTGTATTTCTTATATCCCAATGATTGGACAGACAGATCGATTATATCGAAAAAGTGTTCATATGTAATGAAAAAAATTAAATATGTGAGTGAATTTTTACAGGCAAGAGGATATTGTCGATAAGTCAGAGAGCATCTTTGTGTTTTTTTGTTTGGTGAAATAAAAATAATGATTTATTATTTCTTGTTATTAATTGTAGAGAAACATAGTAATAATATAATAAAATAATGCAATATAGGGGAAAATTTATTTTATTGAAATTGAGCAAACTTGTCAATTTTAACCGATTTTGTAGAATGACAATTTTCTGGAAATAATTCGTATGTATGAAAAGTACTTTTAAGGAGATTAGAAAGTGTAATCTGGAAAATTTGTTAAAATGTCCAGTTTATTATATTTGTAGAGCAAAAAATGTATGTTAGTTACTTTTATAATTTTGATATTTTACTAAATAAAAGCAGGAACTTCTGCTACCTGTAGGCGCATAACGACCTGCTTGATGATCTCTAGAGCGAAAAATACTTATTTTACTTTTGTGCAGAGGAAAGAATTTTTTGTGATTCAGATTTCGTGTTTTTCCTCTAAGATGCATCCCATCGTGAAAAAACCTTTTTTTTTTGTATACCTTATATCCCAATGATTGGACAGACAGATCGATTATATCGAAAAAGTGTTCATATGTAATGAAAAAAATTAAATATGTAAGTGAATTTTTACAGGCAAGAGGATATTGTCGATAAGTCAGAGAGCATCTTTGTGTTTTTTTGTTTGGTGAAATAAAAATAATGATTTATTATTTGTTGTTATTAATTGTAGAGAATTATAGTAATAATATAATAAAACAATGCAATACAGGAGAAAATTTATTTTATTGAAATTGAGCAAACTTGTCAATATCAACCGATTTTGTATAATGACAATTTTCTGGAAATAATTCGGATGTATGAAAAGTTATTTTTAAGAGATTAGAAAGTGTAATCTGTAAAATTTGTTAAAATGTCCAGTTTATTATATTTGTAGAGCACGAAATGTATGTTTGTTACTTCTATAGTTTTGATATTTTACTAAATAAAAGCAGGAACTTCTGCCACCTGTAGGCGCATAACGACCTGCTTGATGATCTCTGGATCGAAGAATACTTTTTTTACTTTAGTGCAGAGGAAAGAATTTTTTGTGATTCAGATTTCGTGTTTTTCCTCGAAGATGCATCCCATCGTGAAAAAACACTTTTTTTTGTATTCCTTATATCCCAATGATTGGACAGACAGATCGATTATATCGAAAAAGTGTTCATATGTAATGAAAAAAATTAAATATGTGAGTGAATTTTTACAGGCAAGAGGATATTGTCGATAAGTCAGAGAGCATCTTTGTGTTTTTTTGTTTGGTGAAATAAAAATAATGATTTATTAATTGTTGTTATTAATTGTAGAGAATTATAGTTATAATATAATAAAACAATGCAATACAGGAGCAAAATTTATTTTATTGAAATTGAGCAAACTTGTCAATATCAACCTATTTTGTAGAATGACAATTTTCTGGAAATAATTCGGATGTATGAAAAGTACTTTTAAGGAGATTAGAAAGTGTAATCTGGAAAATTTGTTAAAATGTCCAGTTTATTATATATGTAGAGCAAGAAATGTATGTTTGTTACTTTTATAATTTTGATATTTTACTAAATAAAAGCAGGAACTTCTGCTACCTGTAGGCGCATAACGACCTGCTTGATGATCTCTAGAGCGAAAAATACTTATTTTACTTTTGTGCAGAGGAAAGAATTTTTTGTGATTCAGATTACGTGTTTTTCCTCGAAGATGCATCCCATCGTGAAAAAACACTTTTTTTTGTATTTCTTATATCCCAATGATTGGACAGACAGATCGATTATATCGAAAAAGTGTTCATATGTAATGAAAAAAATTAAATATGTGAGTGAATTTTTACAGGCAAGAGGATATTGTCGATAAGTCAGAGAGCATCTTTGTGTTTTTTTGTTTGGTGAAATAAAAATAATGATTTATTATTTCTTGTTATTAATTGTAGAGAAACATAGTAATAATATAATAAAATAATGCAATATAGGGGAAAATTTATTTTATTGAAATTGAGCAAACTTGTATATTTTAACCGATTTTGTAGAATGACAATTTTCTGGAAATAATTCGTATGTATGAAAAGTACTTTTAAGGAGATTAGAAAGTGTAATCTGGAAAATTTGTTAAAATGTCCAGTTTATTATATTTGTAGAGCAAAAAATGTATGTTTGTTACTTTTATAATTTTGATATTTTACTAAATAAAAGCAGGAACTTCTGCTACCTGTAGGCGCATAACGACCTGCTTGATGATCTCTAGAGCGAAAAATACTTATTTTACTTTTGTGCAGAGGAAAGAATATTTTGTGATTCAGATTTCGTGTTTTTCCTCGAAGATGCATCCCATCGTGAAAAAACCCTTTTTTTTGTATGCCTTATATCCCAATGATTGGACAGACAGATCGATTATATCGAAAAAGTATTCATATGTAATGAAAAAAATTAAATATGTGAGTGAATTTTTACAGGCAAGAGGATATTGTCGATAAGTCAGAGAGCATCTTTGTGTTTTTTTGTTTGGTGAAATAAAAATAATGATTTATTATTTCTTGTTATTAATTGTAGAGAAACATAGTAATAATATAATAAAATAATGCAATATAGGGGAAAATTTATTTTATTGAAATTAAGCAAACTTGTAAATTTTAACCGATTTTGTAGAATGACAATTTTCTGGAAATAATTTGGATGTATGAAAAGTACTTTTTAGGACATTAGAAAGTGTAATCTGGAAAATTTGTTAAAATGTCCAGTTTATTATATTTGTAAAGCAAGAAATGTATGTTTGTTACTTTTATAATTTTGATATGTTACTTAATAAAAGCAGGTACTGCTGCTACCTGTAGGCGCATAACGACCTGCTTGATGATCTCTGGATCGAAGAATACTTTTTTTACTTTAGTGCAGAGGAAAGAATTTTTTGTGATTCAGACTTCCTGTTTTTGCTCGAAGATGCATCCCATCGTGAAAAAACCCTTTTTTTTGTATGCCTTATATCCCAATGATTGGACAGACAGATCGATTATATCGAAAAAGTGTTCATATGTAATGAAAAAAATTAAATATGTGAGTGAATTTTTACAGGCAAGAGGATATTGTCGATAAGTAAGAGAGCATCTTTGTGTTTTTTTGTTTGGTGAAATAAAAATAATGATTTATTATTTGTTGTTATTAATTGTAGAGAATTATAGTAATAATATAATAAAACAATGCAATACAGGAGAAAATTTATTTTATTGAAATTGAGCAAACTTGTCAATATCAACCGATTTTGTAGAATGACAATTTTCTGGAAATAATTCGGATGTATGAAAACTACTTTTAAGGAGATTAGAAAGTGTAATCTGGAAAATTTGTTAAAATGTCCACTTTATTATAATTGTAGAGCAAGAAATGTATGTTTGTTACTTTTATAATTTTGATATTTTACTAAATAAAAGCAGGTACTGCTGCCACCTGTATGCGCATAACGACCTGCTTGATGATCTCTAGAGCGAAAAATACTTATTTTACTTTTGTGCAGAGGAAAGAATTTTTTGTGAATCAGATTTTGTGTTTTTGCTCGAAGATGCATCCCATCGTGGAAAACCACTATTTTTGTATTTCTTATATCCCAATGATTGGACAGACAGATCGATTATATCGAAAAAGTGTTCATATGTAATGAAAAAAATTAAATATGTGAGTGAATTTTTACAGGCAAGAGGATATTGTCGATAAGTCAGAGAGCATCTTTGTGTTTTTTTGTTTGGTGAAATAAAAATAATGATTTATTATTTGTTGTTATAAATTGTAGAGAATTATAGTAATAATATAATAAAACAATGCAATACAGGAGAAAATTTATTTTAATGTAATTGAGCAAACTTGTTAATTTCAACCGATTTTGTAGAATGACAATTTTCTGGAAATAATTCGGATGTATGAAAAGCACTTTTTAGGAGATTAGAAAGTGTAATCTGGAAAATTTGTTAAAATGTCCAGTTTATTATATTTGTAGAGCACGAAATGTATGTTTGTTACTTTTATAATTTTGATATTTTACTAAATAAAAGCAGGTACTGCTGCCACCTGTAAGCGCATAACGACCTGCTTGATGATCTCTGGAGCCAAAAATACTTATTTTACTTTTGTGCAGAGGAAAGAATTTTTTGTGATTCAGATTCCGTGTTTTTCCTCGAAGATGCATTCCATCGTGAAAAAACACTTTTTTTATATTCCTTATATCCCAACGATTGGACAGAAAGATCGATTATATCGAAAAAGTGTTCATATGTAATGAAAAAAATTAAATATGTGAGTAAAGTTTTACAGGCAAGAGGATATTGTCGATAAGTCAGAGAGCATCTTTGTGTTTTTTTGTTTTCTGAAATAAAAATAATGATTTATTATTTATTGTTATTAATTGTAAAGAATTATTGTAGTAATATAATAAAATAATGCAATATAGGGGAAAATTTATTTTATTGAAATTGAGCAAACTTGTCAATTTTAACCGATTATGTAGAATGACAATTTTCTGAAAATAATTCGGATGTATGAAAAGTCCTTTTAAGGACATTAGAAAGTGTAATCTGGAAAATTTGTTAAAATGTCCAGTTTATTATATTTGTAGTGCAAGAAATATATGTTTGTTACTTTTATAATTTTGATATTTTACTAAATAAAAGCAAGTACTGCTGCCACCTGTAGGCGCATAACGACCTGCTTAATGATCTCTGGAGCGAAAAATACTTATTTTACTTTTGTGCAGAGGAAAGAATTTTTTGTGAATCAGATTTTGTGTTTTTGCTCGAAGATGCATCCCATCGTGGAAAACCACTTTTTTTGTATTTCTTATAGCCCAATGATTGGACAGAAAGATCGATTATATCGAAAAAGTGTTTATATGTAATGAAAAAAATTAAATATGTGAGTGAATTTTTACAGGCAAGAGGATATTGTCGATAAGTCAGAGAGCATCTTTGTGTTTTTTTGTTTGGTGAAATAAAAATAATGATTTATTATTTATTGTTATTAATTGTAAAGAATTATTGTAATAATATAATAAAATAGTGCAATATAGGGGAAAATTT
This sequence comes from Ganaspis brasiliensis, assembly GCA_037103525.1. Taxonomy (NCBI): domain Eukaryota; kingdom Metazoa; phylum Arthropoda; class Insecta; order Hymenoptera; family Figitidae; genus Ganaspis; species Ganaspis brasiliensis. The sequence goes on from JAZKLR010000113.1 coordinate 1,157,481, forward strand.
ATTTTAATGAAATTGAGCAAACTTGTCAATTTCAACCGATTTTGTAGAATGACAATTTTCTGGAAATAATTCGGATGTATGAAAAGTACTTTTTAAGAGATTAGAAAGTGTAATCTGAAAAATTTGTTAAAATCTCCAGTTTATTATATTTGTAGAGCACGAAATGTATGTTTGTTTCTTTTATAATTTTGATATTTTACTAAATAAAAGCAGGTACTGCTGACACCTGTAGGCGCATAACGACCTGCTTCATGATCTCTGGAGCGAAAAATACTTATTTTACTTTTGTGCAGAGGAAAGAATTTTTTGTGATTCAGATTTCGTGTTTTTCCTCGAAGATGCATCCCATCGTAAAAAAAACACTTTTTTTGTATTTCTTATATCCCAATGATTAGACAGACAGATCGATTATATCGAAAAAGTGTTTATATGTAATGAAAAAAATTAAATATGTGAGTGAATTTTTACAGGCAATAGAATATTGTCGATAAGTCAGAGAGCATCTTTTTGTTTTTTTGTTTGGTGAAATAAAAATAATGATTTATTATTTGTTGTTATTAATTGTAGAGAATTATAGTAATAATATAATAAAACAATGCACTACAGGAGAAAATTTATTTTATTGAAATTGAGCAAACTTGTCAATTTCAACCGATTTTGTAGAATGACAATTTTCTGGAAATAATTCGGATGTATGAAAAGTACTTTTTAAGAGATTAGAAAGTGTAATCTGGAAAATTTGTTAAAATCTCCAGTTTATTATATTTGTTGAGCACGAAATGTATGTTTGTTACTTTTATAATTTTGATATTTTACTAAATAAAAGCAGGTACTGCTGACACCTGTAGGCGCATAACGACCTGCTTCATGATCTCTGGAGCGAAAAATACTTATTTTACTTTTGTGCAGAGGAAAGAATTTTTTGTGATTCAGATTTCGTGTTTTTCCTCGAAGATGCATCCCATCGTAAAAAAAACACTTTTTTTGTATTTCTTATATCCCAATAATTGGACAGACAGATCGATTATATCGAAAAAGTTTTTATATGTAATGAAAAAAAATTAAATATGTGAGTGAATTTTTACAGGCAAGAGGATATTGTCGATAAGTCAGAAAGCATCTTTGTGTTTTTTTGTTTGGTGAAATAAAAATAATGATTTATTATTTGTTGTTATTAATTGAAGAGAATTATAGTAATAATATAATAAAACAATGCAATACAGTAGCAAAATTTATTTTATTGAAATTAAGCAAACTTGTCAATTTCAACCGATTTTGTAGAATGACAATTTTCTGGAAATAATTCGGATGTATGAAAAGTACTTTTTAAGAGATTAGAAAGTGTAATCTGGAAAATTTGTTAAAATGTCCAGTTTATTATATTTGTAGAGCACGAAATGTATGTTTGTTACTTTTATAATTTTGATATTTTACTAAATAAAAGCAGGTACTGCTGACACCTGTATGCGCATAACGACCTGCTTGATGATCTCTGGATCGAAGAATACTTATTTTACTTTAGTGCAGAGGAAAGAATTTTTTGTGATTCAGATTTCGTGTTTTTCCTCGAAGATGCATCCCATCGTGAAAAAACACTTTTTTTGTATTCCTTATATCCCAATGATTGGACAGACAGATCGATTATATCAAAAAGTGTTCATATGTAATGAAAAAAATTAAATATGTGAGTGAATTTTTACAGGCAAAAGAATATTGTCGATAAGTCAGAAAGCATCTTTGTGTTTTTTTGTTTAATGAAATAAAACTAATGATTTATTATTTCTTGTTATTAATTGTAGAGAAACATAGTAATAATATAATAAAATAATGCAATATAGGGAAAAATTTATTTTATTGAAATTGAGCAAACTTGTCAATTTTAACCGATTTTGTAGAATGACAATTTTCTAGAAATAATTCGGATGTATGAAAAGTACTTTTTAAGAGATTAGAAAGTGTAATCTGGAAAATTTGTTAAAATGTCCAGTTTATTATATTTGTAGAGCACGAAATGTATGTTTGTTACTTTTATAATTTTGATATTTTACTAAATAAAAGCAGGTACTGCTGACACCTGTAGGCGCATAACGACCTGCTTCATGATCTCTGGAGCGAAAAATACTTATTTTACTTTTGTGCAGAGGAAAGAATTTTTTGTGATTCAGATTTCGTGTTTTTCCTCGAAGATGCATCCCATCGTAAAAAAAACACTTTTTTTGTATTTCTTATATCCCAATGATTGGACAGACAGATCGATTATATCGAAAAAGTGTTTATATGTAATGAAAAAAATTAAATATGTGAGTGAATTTTTACAGGCAATAGAATATTGTCGATAAGTCAGAGAGCATCTTTTTGTTTTTTTGTTTGGTGAAATAAAAATAATGATTTATTATTTGTTGTTATTAATTGTAGAGAATTATAGTAATAATATAATAAAACAATGCACTACAGGAGAAAATTTATTTTATTGAAATTGAGCAAACTTGTCAATTTCAACCGATTTTGTAGAAGACAATTTTCTGGAAATAATTCGGATGTATGAAAAGTACTTTTTAAGAGATTAGAAAGTGTAATCTGGAAAATTTGTTAAAATCTCCAGTTTATTATATTTGTTGAGCACGAAATGTATGTTTGTTACCGTTATAATTTTGATATTTTACTAAATAAAAGCAGGTACTGCTGACACCTGTAGGCGCATAACGACCTGCTTCATGATCTCTGGAGCGAAAAATACTTATTTTACTTTTGTGCAGAGGAAAGAATTTTTTGTGATTCAGATTTCGTGTTTTTCCTCGAAGATGCATCCCATCGTAAAAAAAACACTTTTTTTGTATTTCTTATATCCCAATGATTGGACAGACAGATCGATTATATCGAAAAAGTTTTTATATGTAATGAAAAAAAAATAAATATGTGAGTGAATTTTTACAGGCAAGAGGATATTGTCGATAAGTCAGAGAGCATCTTTGTGTTTTTTTGTTTGGTGAAATAAAAATAATGATTTATTATTTTTTGTTATTAATTGAAGAGAATTATAGTAATAATATAATAAAACAATGCAATACAGTAGCAAAATTTATTTTATTGAAATTAAGCAAACTTGTCAATTTCAACCGATTTTGTAGAATGACAATTTTCTGGAAATAATTCGGATGTATGAAAAGTACTTTTTAAGAGATTAGAAAGTGTAATCTGGAAAATTTGTTAAAATGTCCAGTTTATTATATTTGTAGAGCACGAAATGTATGTTTGTTACTTTTATAATTTTGATATTTTACTAAATAAAAGCAGGTACTGCTGACACCTGTATGCGCATAACGACCTGCTTGATGATCTCTGGATCGAAGAATACTTATTTTACTTTAGTGCAGAGGAAAGAATTTTTTGTGATTCAGATTTCGTGTTTTTCCTCGAAGATGCATCCCATCGTAAAAAAACACTTTTTTTTGTATTCCTTATATCCCAATGATTAGACAGACAGATCGATTATATCGAAAAAGTGTTCATATGTAATGAAAAAAATTAAATATGTGAGTGAATTATTACAGGCAAGAGGATATTGTCGATAAGTCAGAGAGCATCTTTGTGTTTTTTTGTTTGGTGAAATAAAAATAATGATTTATTATTTGTTGTTATTAATTGTAGAGAATTATAGTAATAATATAATAAAACAATGCAATACAGGAGAAAATTTATTTTATTGAAATTGAGCAAACTTGTCAATATCAACCGATTTTGTAGAATGACAATTTTCTGGAAATAATTCGGATGTATGAAAAGTACTTTTTAAGAGATTAGAAAGTGTAATCTGGAAAATTTGTTAAAATCTCCAGTTTATTATATTTGTAGAGCACGAAATGTATGTTTGTTACTTTTATAATTTTGATATTTTACTAAATAAAAGCAGGTACTGCTGCCACCTGTATGCGCATTACGACCTGCTTGATGATCTCTGGATCGAAGAATACTTATTTTACTTTAGTGCAGAGGAAAGAATTTTTTGTGATTCAGATTTCGTGTTTTTCCTCGAAGATGCATCCCATTGTGAAAAAACACTTTTTTTTGTATTCCTTATATCCCAATGATTGGACAGACAGATCGATTATATCGAAAAAGTGTTTATATGTAATGAAAAAAATTAAATATGTGAGTGAATTTTTACAGGCAAGAGAATATTGTCTATAAGTCAAAAAGCATCTTTGTGTTTTTTTGTTTGGTTAAAAAAAAAAATGATTTATTATTTCTTGTTATTTATTGTTGAGAAACATAGTAATAATATAATAAAATAGTGCAATATAGGGGAAAATTTATTTTATTGAAATTGAGCAAACTTGTCAATTTTAACCGATTTTGTAGAATGACAATTTTCTGGAAATAATTCGGATGTATGAAAAGTACTTTTTAAGAGATTAGAAAGTGTAATCTGTAAAATTTGTTAAAATGTCCAGTTTATTATATTTGTAGAGCAAAAAATGTATGTTTGTTACTTTTATAATTTTGATATTTTACTAAATAAAAGCAGGAACTTCTGCTACCTGTAGGCGCATAACGACCTGCTTGATGATCTCTAGAGCGAAAAATACTTATTTTACTTTTGTGCAGAGGAAAGAATTTTTTGTGATTCAGATTTCGTGTTTTTCCTCGAAGATGCATCCCATCGTGAAAAAACACTTTTTTTTGTATTTCTTATATCCCAATGATTGGACAGACAGATCGATTATATCGAAAAAGTGTTCATATGTAATGAAAAAAATTAAATATGTGAGTGAATTTTTACAGGCAAGAGGATATTGTCGATAAGTCAGAGAGCATCTTTGTGTTTTTTTGTTTGGTGAAATAAAAATAATGATTTATTATTTGTTGTTATTAATTGTAGAGAATTATAGTTATAATATAATAAAACAATGCAATACAGGAGCAAAATTTATTTTATTGAAATTGAGCAAACTTGTCAATATCAACCTATTTTGTAGAATGACAATTTTCTGGAAATAATTCGGATGTATGAAAAGTACTTTTGAAGAGATTAGAAAGTGTAATCTGGAAAATTTGTTAAAATCTCCAGTTTATTATATTTGTAGAGCACGAAATGTATGTTTGTTACTTTTATAATTTTGATATTTTACTAAATAAAAGCAGGTACTGCTGACACCTGTAGGCGCATTTCGACCTGCTTGATGAACTCTAAAGCGAAAAATACTTATTTTACTTTTGTGCAGAGGGAAGAATTTTTTGTGATTCAGATTTTCTGTTTTTGCTCGAAGATGCATCCCATCGTGAAGAAACACTTTTTTTTGTATTCCTTATATCCCAATGATTGGACAGGCAGATCGATTATATCGAAAAAGGGTTCATATGTAATGAAAAAAAATAAATATGTGAGTGAATTTTTACAGGCAAGAGGATATTGTCGATAAGTCAGAGAGCATCTTTGTGTTTTTTTGTTTGGTGAAATAAAAATAATGATTTATTATTTCTTGTTATTAATTGTAGAGAAACATAGTAATAATATAATAAAATAATGCAATATAGGGGAAAATTTATTTTATTGAAATTGAGCAAACTTGTCAATTTTAACCGATTTTGTAGAATGACAATTTTCTGAAAATAATACGGATGTATGAAAAGCACTTTTTAGGAGATTAGAAAGTGTAATCTGGAAAATTTGATAAACTGTTCACTTTATTATATTTGTAGAGGAAGAAACGTATGTTTGTTACTTTTATAATTTTGATATTTTACTAAATAAAAGCAGGTACTGCTGCCACCTGTAGGCGCATAACGACCTGCTTGATGATCTCTGGAGCGAAAAATACTTATTTTACTTTTGTGCAGAGGAAAGAATTTTTTGTGATTCAGATTTCGTGTTATTACTCGAAGATGCATCCCATCGTGGAAAACCACTTTTTTTATATTCCTTATATCCCAATGATTGGACAGAAAGATCGATTATATCGAAAAAGTGTTCATATGTAATGAAAAAAATTAAATATGTGAGTGAATTTTTACAGGCAAGAGGATATTGTCGATAAGTCAGAGAGCATCTTTCTGTTTTTTTGTTTGGTGAAATAAAAATAATGATTTATTATTTGTAGTTATTAATTGTAGGAAATTATAGTAATAATATAATAAAATCATGCAATATAGGGGAAAATTGATTTTATTGAAATTGAGCAAACTTGTCAATTTTAACCGATTTTGTAGAATGACAATTTTCTGAAAATAATACGGATGTATGAAAAGCACTTTTTAGGAGATTAGAAAGTGTAATCTGGAAAATTTGATAAACTGTTCACTTTATTATATTTGTAGAGCAAGAAACGTATGTTTGTTACTTTTATAATTTTGATATTTTACTAAATAAAAGCAGGTACTGCTGCCACCTGTAGGCGCATAACGACCTGCTTGATGATCTCTGGAGCGAAATATACTTATTTTACTTTTGTGCAGAGGAAAGAATTTTTTGTGATTCAGATTTCGTGTTATTACTCGAAGATGCATCCCATCGTGGAAAACCACTTTTTTTATATTCCTTATATCCCAATGATTGGACAGAAAGATCGATTATATCGAAAAAGTGTTCATATGTAATGAAAAAAATTAAATATGTGAGTGAATTTTTACAGGCAAGAGGATATTGTCGATAAGTCAGAGAGCATCTTTCTGTTTTTTTGTTTGGTGAAATAAAAATAATGATTTATTATTTGTAGTTATTAATTGTAGGAAACTATAGTAATAATATAATAAAATCATGCAATATAGGGGAAAATTTATTTTATTGAAATTGAGCAAACTTGTCAATTTTAATCGATTTTGTAGAATGACAATTTTCTGGAAATAATTCGGATGTATGAAAAGTACTTTTTAAGAGATCAGAAAGTGTAATCTGGAAAATTTGTTAAAATGTCCAGTTTATTATATTTGTAGAGCACGAAATGTATGTTTGTTACTTTTATAATTTTGATATTTTACTAAATAAAAGCAGGAACTTCTGCCACCTGTAGGCGCATAACGACCTGCTTAATGATCTCTGGATCGAAGAATAATTTTTTTACTTTAGTGCAGAGGAAAGAATTTTTTGTGATTCAGATTTCGTGTTTTTCCTCGAAGATGCATCCCATCGTGAGAAAACACTTTTTTTTGTATTCCATATATCCCAATGATTGGACAGACAGATCGATTATATCGAAAAAGTGTTCATATGTAATGAAAAAAATTAAATATGTGAGTGAATTTTTACAGGCAAGAGGATATTGTCGATAAGTCAGAGAGCATCTTTGTGTTTTTTTGTTTGGTGAAATAAAAATAATGATTTATTATTTGTTGTTATTAATTGTAGAGAATTATTGTAATAATATAATAAAAGAATGCAATACAGGAGCAAAATTTATTTTATTGAAATTGAGCAAACTTGTCAATATCAACCGATTTTGTAGAATGACAATTTTCTGGAAATAATTCGGATGTATGAAAAGTACTTTTTAAGAGATTAGAAAGTGTAATCTGAAAAATTTGTTAAAATCTCCAGTTTATTATATTTGTAGAGCACGAAATGTATGTTTGTTACTTTTATAATTTTGATATTTTACTAAATAAAAGCAGGTACTGCTGACACCTGTAGGCGCATAACGACCTGCTTGATGAACTCTAAAGCGAAAAATACTTATTTTACTTTTGTGCAGAGGAAAGAATTTTTTGTGAATCAGATTTTGTGTTTTTGCTCGAAGATGCATCCCATCGTGGAAAACCACTTTTTTTGTATTTCTTATATCCCAATGATTGGACAGACAGATCGATTATATCGAAAAAGTGTTCATATGTAATGAAAAAAATTAAATATGTGAGTGAATTTTTACAGGCAAGAGGATATTGTCGATAAGTCAGAGAGCATCTTTGTGTTTTTTTGTTTGGTGAAATAAAAATAATGATTTATTATTTCTTGTTATTAATTGTAGAGAAACATAGTAATAATATAATAAAATAATGCAATATAGGGGAAAATTTATTTTATTGAAATTGATTAAACTTGTCAATTTTAACCGATTTTGTAGAATGACAATTTTCTGGAAATAATTCGTATGTATGAAAAGTACTTTTAAGGAGATTAGAAAGTGTAATCTGGAAAATTTGTTAAAATGTCCAGTTTATTATATTTGTAGAGCACGAAATGTATGTTTGTTACTTTTATAATTTTGATATTTTACTAAATAAAAGCATGTACTGCTGACACCTGTAGGCGCATAACGACCTGCTTGATGAACTCTAAAGCGAAAAATACTTATTTTACTTTTGTGCAGAGGGAAGAATTTTTTGTGAATCAGACTTCCTGTTTTTGCTCGAAGATGCATTCCATCGTGAAAAAACCCTTTTTTTTGTATGCCTTATATCCCAATGATTGGACAGACAGATCGATTATATCGAAAAAGTGTTCATATGTAATGAAAAAAATTAAATATGTGAGTGAATTTTTACAGGCAAGAGGATATTGTCGATAAGTCAGAGAGCATCTTTGTGTTTTTTTGTTTGGTGAAATAAAAATAATGATTTATTATTTCTTGTTATTAATTGTAGAGAAACATAGTAATAATATAATAAAATAATGCAATATAAGGGAAAATTTATTTTATTGAAATTAAGCAAACTTGTAAATTTTAACCGATTTTGTAGAATGACAATTTTCTGGAAATAATTCGGATGTATGAAAAGTACTTTTTAGGACATTAGAAAGTGTAATCTGGAAAATTTGTTAAAATGTCCAGTTTATTATATTTGTAGAGCAAGAAATGTATGATCGTTACTTTTATAATTTTGATATTTTACTAAATAAAAGCATGTACTGCTGACACCTGTAGGCGCATAATGACCTGCTTGATGAACTCTAAAGCGAAAAATACTTATTTTACTTTTGTGCAGAGGGAAGAATTTTTTGTGAATCAGACTTCCTGTTTTTGCTCGAAGATGCATTCCATCGTGAAAAAACACTTTTTTCTGTATGCCTTATATCCCAATGATTGGACAGACAGATCGATTATATCGAAAAAGTGTTCATATGTAATGAAAAAAATTAAATATGTGAGTGAATTTTTACAGGCAAGAGGATATTGTCGATAAGTCAGAGAGCATTTTTGTGTTTTTTTGTTTGGTGAAATAAAAATAATGATTTATTATTTGATGTTATTAATTGTAGAGAATTATTGTAATAATATAATAAAAGAATGCAATACAGGAGCAAAATTTATTTTATTGAAATTGAGCAAAATTGTCAATATCAACCGATTTTGTAGAATGACAATTTTCTGGAAATAATTTGGATGTATGAAAAGTACTTTTAAGGAGATTAGAAAGTGTAATCTGGAAAATTTGTTAAAATGTCCAGTTTATTATATTTGTAGAGCAAGAAATGTATGTTTGTTACTTTTATAATTTTGATATTTTACTAAATAAAAGCAGGAACTTCTGCTACCTGTAGGCGCATAACGACCTGCTTGATGATCTCTAGAGCGAAAAATACTTATTTTACTTTTGTGCAGAGGAAAGAATTTTTTGTGATTCAGATTTCGTGTTTTTCCTCGAAGATGCATCCCATCGTCAAAAAACCCTTTTTTTTGTATTCCTTATATCCCAATGATTGGACAGACAGATCGATTATATCGAAAAAAAGTTCATATGTAATGAAAAAAATTAAATATGTGAGTGAATTTTTACAGGCAAGAGGATATTGTCGATAAGTCAGAGAGCATCTTTGTGTTTTTTTGTTTGGTGAAATAAAAATAATGATTTATTATTTCTTGTTATTAATTGTAAAGAAACATAGTAATAATATAATAAAATAATGCAATATAGGGGAAAATTTATTTTATTGAAATTAAGCAAACTTGTAAATTTTAACCGATTTTGTAGAATGACAATTTTCTGGAAATAATTCGGATGTATGAAAAGTACTTTTTAGGACATTAGAAAGTGTAATCTGGAAAATTTGTTAAAATGTCCAGTTTATTATATTTGTAGAGCAAGAAATGTATGTTTGTTACTTTTATAATTTTGATATTTTACTAAATAAAAGCATGTACTGCTGACACCTGTAGGCGCATAACGACCTGCTTGATGATCTCTAGAGCGAAAAATACTTATTTTACTTTTGTGCAGAGGAAAGAATTTTTTGTGATTCAGATTTCGTGTTTTTCCTCGAAGATGCATCCCATCGTGAAAAAACCCTTTTTTTGTATGCCTTATATCCCAATGTTTGGACAGACAGATCGATTATATCGAAAAAGTGTTCATATGTAATGAAAAAAATTAAATATGTGAGTGAATTTTTACAGGCAAGAGGATATTGTCGATAAGTCAGAGAGCATCTTTGTGTTTTTTTGTTTGGTGAAATAAAAATAATGATTTATTATTTCTTGTTATTAATTGTAGAGAAACATAGTAATAATATAATAAAATAATGCAATATAAGGGAAAATTTATTTTATTGAAATTAAGCAAACTTGTAAATTTTAACCGATTTTGTAGAATGACAATTTTCTGGAAATAATTCGGATGTATGAAAAGTACTTTTTAGGACATTAGAAAGTGTAATCTGGAAAATTTGTTAAAATGTCCAGTTTATTATATTTGTAGAGCAAGAAATGTATGTTTGTTACTTTTATAATTTTGATATTTTACTAAATAAAAGCATGTACTGCTGACACCTGTAGGCGCATAACGACCTGCTTGATGAACTCTAAAGCGAAAAATACTTATTTTACTTTTGTGCAGAGGGAAGAATTTTTTGTGAATCAGACTTCCTGTTTTTGCTCGAAGATGCATTCCATCGTGAAAAAACCCTTTTTTTTGTATGCCTTATATCCCAATGATTGGACAGACAGATCGATTATATCGAAAAAGTGTTCATATGTAATGAAAAAAATTAAATATGTGAGTGAATTTTTACAGGCAAGAGGATATTGTCGATAAGTCAGAGAGCATCTTTGTGTTTTTTTGTTTGGTGAAATAAAAATAATGATTTATTATTTCTTGTTATTAATTGTAGAGAAACATAGTAATAATATAATAAAATAATGCAATATAAGGGAAAATTTATTTTATTGAAATTAAGCAAACTTGTAAATTTTAACCGATTTTGTAGAATGACAATTTTCTGGAAATAATTCGGATGTATGAAAAGTACTTTTTAGGACATTAGAAAGTGTAATCTGGAAAATTTGTTAAAATGTCCAGTTTATTATATTTGTAGAGCAAGAAATGTATGATCGTTACTTTTATAATTTTGATATTTTACTAAATAAAAGCATGTACTGCTGACACCTGTAGGCGCATAACGACCTGCTTGATGATCTCTAGAGCGAAAAATACTTATTTTACTTTTGTGCAGAGGAAAGAATTTTTTGTGATTCAGATTTCGTGTTTTTCCTCGAAGATGCATCCCATCGTGAAAAAACCCTTTTTTTGTATGCCTTATATCCCAATGATTGGACAGACAGATCGATTATATCGAAAAAGTGTTCATATGTAATGAAAAAAATTAAATATGTGAGTGAATTTTTACAGGCAAGAGGATATTGTCGATAAGTCAGAGAGCATCTTTGTGTTTTTTTGTTTGGTGAAATAAAAATAATGATTTATTATTTCTTGTTATTAATTGTAGAGAAACATAGTAATAATATAATAAAATAATGCAATATAAGGGAAAATTTATTTTATTGAAATTAAGCAAACTTGTAAATTTTAACCGATTTTGTAGAATGACAATTTTCTGGAAATAATTCGGATGTATGAAAAGTACTTTTTAGGACATTAGAAAGTGTAATCTGGAAAATTTGTTAAAATGTCCAGTTTATTATATTTGTAGAGCAAGAAATGTATGTTTGTTACTTTTATAATTTTGATATTTTACTAAATAAAAGCATGTACTGCTGACACCTGTAGGCGCATAACGACCTGCTTGATGAACTCTAAAGCGAAAAATACTTATTTTACTTTTGTGCAGAGGGAAGAATTTTTTGTGAATCAGACTTCCTGTTTTTGCTCGAAGATGCATTCCATCGTGAAAAAACCCTTTTTTTTGTATGCCTTATATCCCAATGATTGGACAGACAGATCGATTATATCGAAAAAGTGTTCATATGTAATGAAAAAAATTAAATATGTGAGTGAATTTTTACAGGCAAGAGGATATTGTCGATAAGTCAGAGAGCATCTTTGTGTTTTTTTGTTTGGTGAAATAAAAATAATGATTTATTATTTCTTGTTATTAATTGTAGAGAAACATAGTAATAATATAATAAAATAATGCAATATAAGGGAAAATTTATTTTATTGAAATTAAGCAAACTTGTAAATTTTAACCGATTTTGTAGATTGACAATTTTCTGGAAATAATTCGGATGTATGAAAAGTACTTTTTAGGACATTAGAAAGTGTAATCTGGAAAATTTGTTAAAATGTCCAGTTTATTATATTTGTAGAGCAAGAAATGTATGATCGTTACTTTTATAATTTTGATATTTTACTAAATAAAAGCATGTACTGCTGACACCTGTAGGCGCATAATGACCTGCTTGATGAACTCTAAAGCGAAAAATACTTATTTTACTTTTGTGCAGAGGGAAGAATTTTTTGTGAATCAGACTTCCTGTTTTTGCTCGAAGATGCATTCCATCGTAAAAAACACTTTTTTCTGTATGCCTTATATCCCAATGATTGGACAGACAGATCGATTATATCGAAAAAGTGTTCATATGTAATGAAAAAAATTAAATATGTGAGTGAATTTTTACAGGCAAGAGGATATTGTCGATAAGTCAGAGAGCATCTTTCTGTTTTTTTGTTTGGTGAAATAAAAATAATGATTTATTATTTGTAGTTATTAATTGTAGGAAATTATAGTAATAATATAATAAAATCATGCAATATAGGGGAAAATTGATTTTATTGAAATTGAGCAAACTTGTCAATTTTAACCGATTTTGTAGAATGACAATTTTCTGGAAATAATTCGGATGTATGAAAAGTACTTTTAAGGAGATTAGAAAGTGTAATCTGGAAAATTTGTTAAAATGTCCAGTTTATTATATTTGTAGAGCAAGAAATGTATGTTTGTTACTTTTATAATTTTGATATTTTACTAAATAAAAGCAGGAACTTCTGCTACCTGTAGGCGCATAACGACCTGCTTGATGATCTCTAGAGCGAAAAATACTTATTTTACTTTTGTGCAGAGGAAAGAATTTTTTGTGATTCAGATTTCGTGTTTTTCCTCGAAGATGCATCCCATCGTCAAAAAACCCTTTTTTTTGTATTCCTTATATCCCAATGATTGGACAGACAGATCGATTATATCGAAAAAAAGTTCATATGTAATGAAAAAAATTAAATATGTGAGTGAATTTTTACAGGCAAGAGGATATTGTCGATAAGTCAGAGAGCATCTTTGTGTTTTTTTGTTTGGTGAAATAAAAATAATGATTTATTATTTCTTGTTATTAATTGTAGAGAAACATAGTAATAATATAATAAAATAATGCAATATAGGGGAAAATTTATTTTATTGAAATTAAGCAAACTTGTAAATTTTAACCGATTTTGTAGAATGACAATTTTCTGGAAATAATTCGGATGTATGAAAAGTACTTTTTAGGACATTAGAAAGTGTAATCTGGAAAATTTGTTAAAATGTCCAGTTTATTATATTTGTAGAGCAAGAAATGTATGTTTGTTACTTTTATAATTTTGATATTTTACTAAATAAAAGCATGTACTGCTGACACCTGTAGGCGCATAACGACCTGCTTGATGATCTCTAGAGCGAAAAATACTTATTTTACTTTTGTGCAGAGGAAAGAATTTTTTGTGATTCAGATTTCGTGTTTTTCCTCGAAGATGCATCCCATCGTGAAAAAACTCTTTTTTTTGTATGCCTTATATCCCAATGATTGGACAGACAGATCGATTATATCGAAAAAGTGTTCATATGTAATGAAAAAAATTAAATATGTGAGTGAATTTTTACAGGCAAGAGGATATTGTCGATAAGTCAGAGAGCATCTTTGTGTTTTTTTGTTTGGTGAAATAAAAATAATGATTTATTATTTCTTGTTATTAATTGTAGAGAAACATAGTAATAATATAATAAAATAATGCAATATAAGGGAAAATTTATTTTATTGAAATTAAGCAAACTTGTAAATTTTAACCGATTTTGTAGAATGACAATTTTCTGGAAATAATTCGGATGTATGAAAAGTACTTTTTAGGACATTAGAAAGTGTAATCTGGAAAATTTGTTAAAATGTCCAGTTTATTATATTTGTAGAGCAAGAAATGTATGTTTGTTACTTTTATAATTTTGATATTTTACTAAATAAAAGCATGTACTGCTGACACCTGTAGGCGCATAACGACCTGCTTAATGAACTCTAAAGCGAAAAATACTTATTTTACTTTTGTGCAGAGGGAAGAATTTTTTGTGAATCAGACTTCCTGTTTTTGCTCGAAGATGCATTCCATCGTGAAAAAACCCTTTTTTTTGTATGCCTTATATCCCAATGATTGGACAGACAGATCGATTATATCGAAAAAGTGTTCATATGTAATGAAAAAAATTAAATATGTGAGTGAATTTTTACAGGCAAGAGGATATTGTCGATAAGTCAGAGAGCATCTTTGTGTTTTTTTGTTTGGTGAAATAAAAATAATGATTTATTATTTGTTGTTATTAATTGTAGAGAATTATAGTAATAATATAATAAAACAATGCAATACAGGAGAAAATTTATTTTATTGAAATTGAGCAAACTTGTCAATATCAACCGATTTTGTATAATGACAATTTTCTGGAAATAATTCGGATGTATGAAAAGTTATTTTTAAGAGATTAGAAAGTGTAATCTGGAAAATTTGTTAAAATCTCCAGTTTATTATATTTGTAGAGCACGAAATGTATGTTTGTTACTTTTATAATTTTGATATTTTACTAAATAAAAGAAGGTACTGCTGACACCTGCAGGCGCATAACGACCTGCTTGATGAACTCTAAAGCGAAAAATACTTATTTTACTTTAGTGCAGAGGAAAGAATTTTTTGTGATTCAGATTTCGTGTTTTTCCTCGAAGATGCATCCCATCGTGAAAAAACACTTTTTTTTGTATTCCTTATATCCCAATGATTGGACAGACAGATCGATTATATCGAAAAAGTGTTCATATGTAATGAAAAAAATTAAATATGTGAGTGACTTTTTACAGGCAAGAGGATATTGTCGATAAGTCAGAGAGCATCTTTGTGTTTTTTTGTTTGGTGAAATAAAAATAATGATTTATTATTTGTTGTTATTAATTGTAGAGAATTATAGTTATAATATAATAAAACAATGCAATACAGGAGCAAAATTTATTTTATTGAAATTGAGCAAACTTGTCAATATCAACCTATTTTGTAGAATGACAATTTTCTGGAAATAATTCGGATGTATGAAAAGTACTTTTTAAAAGATTAGAAAGTGTAATCTGGAAAATTTGTTAAAATCTCCAGTTTATTATATTTGTAGAGCACGAAATGTATGTTTGTTACTTTTATAATTTTGATATTTTACTAAATAAAAGCAGGTACTGCTGACACCTGTAGGCGCATAACGACCTGCTTGATGAACTCTAAAGCGAAAAATACTTATTTTACTTTTGTGCAGAGGGAAGAATTTTTTGTGATTCAGATTTTCTGTTTTTGCTCGAAGATGCATCCCATCGTGAAAAAACACTTTTTTTTGTATTCCTTATATCCCAATGATTGGACAGACAGATCGATTATATCGAAAAAGTGTTCATATGTAATGAAAAAAATTAAATATGTGCGTGAATTTTTACAGGCAAGAGGATATTGTCGATAAGTCAGAGAGCATCTTTGTGTTATTTTGTTTGGTGAAATAAAAATAATGATTTATTATTTATTGTTATTAATTGTAAAGAATTATTGTAGTAATATAATAAAATAATGCAATATAGGGGAAAATTTATTTTATTGAAATTGAGCAAACTTGTCAATTTTAACCGATTTTGTAGAATGACAATTTTCTGGAAATAATTCGGATGTATGAAAAGTACTTTTTAGGACATTAGAAAGTGTAATCTGGAAAATTTGTTAAAATGTCCAGTTTATTATATTTGTAGAGCAAGAAATATATGTTTGTTACTTTTATAATTTTGATATTTTACTAAATAAAAGCAAGTACTGCTGCCACCTGTAGGCGCATAACGACCTGCTTGATGATCTCTGGAGCGAAAAATACTTATTTTACTTTTGTGCAGAGGAAAGAATTTTTTGTGAATCAGATTTTGTGTTTTTGCTCGAAGATGCATCCCATCGTGGAAAACCACTTTTTTTGTATTTCTTATATCCCAATGATTGGACAGACAGATCGATTATATCGAAAAAGTGTTGATATGTAATGAAAAAAATTAAATATGTGAGTGAATTTTTACAGGCAAGAGGATATTGTCGATAAGTCAGAAAGCATCTTTGTGTTTTTTTGTTTGGTGAAATAAAAATTATGATTTATTATTTATTGTTATTAATTGTAAAGAAATATTGTAATAATATAATAAAAAAATGCAATATAAGGGAAAATTTATTTTATTGAAATTGAGCAAACTTGTCAATTTTAACCGATTTTGTAGAATGACAATTTTCTGGAAATAATTCGGATGTATGAAAAGTACTTTTTAGGACATTAGAAAGTGTAATCTGGAAAATTTGTTAAACTGTTCACTTTATCATATTTGTAGAGCAAGAAACGTATGTTTGTTACTTTTATAATTTTGATATTTTACTAAATAAAAGCAGGTACTGCTGGCACTTGTAGGCGCATAACGACCTGCTTGATGATCTCTTGACCGAAAAATACTTATTTTACTTTTGTGCAGAGGAAAGAATTTTTTGTGATTCAGATTTCGTGTTTTTGCTCGAAGATGCATCCCATCGTGGAAAACCACTTTTTTTGTATTTCTTATATCCCAATGATTAGACAGACAGATCGATTATATCGAAAAAGTGTTGATATGTAATGAAAAAAATTAAATATGTGAGTGAATTTTTACAGGCAAGAGGATATTGTCGATAAGTCAGAGAGCATCTTTGTGTTTTTTTGTTTGGTGAAATAAAAATAATGATTTATTATTTGTTGTTATTAATTGTAGAAAATTATAGTAATAATATAATAAAATAATGCAATATAGGGGAAAATTAATTTTATTGAAATTGAGCAAACTTGTCAATTTTAACCGATTTTGTAAAATGACAATTTTCTGGAAATAATTCGGATGTATGAAAAGTACTTTTAAGGACATTAGAAAGTGTAATCTGGAAAATTTGTTAAAATATCCAGTTTATTATATTTGTAGAGCAAGAAATATATGTTTGTTACTTTTATAATTTTGATATTTTACTAAATAAAAGCAGGTACTGCTGGCACTTGTAGGCGCATAACGACCTGCTTGATGATCTCTGGAGCGAAAAATACTTATTTTACTTTTGTGCAGAGGAAAGAATTTTTTGTGATTCAGATTTCGTGTTTTTCCTCGAAGATGCATTCCATCGTGAAAAAACACTTTTTTATATTCCTTATATCCCAACGATTGGACAGAAAGATCGATTATATCGAAAAAGTGTTCATATGTAATGAAAAAAATTAAATATGTGAGTAAAGTTTTACAGGCAAGAGGATATTGTCGATAAGTCAGAGAGCATCTTTGTGTTTGTTTGTTTGGTGAAATAAAAATAATGATTTATTATTTATTGTTATTAATTGTAAAGAATTATTGTAGTAATATAATAAAATAATGCAATATAGGGGAAAATTTAGTTTATTGAAATTGAGCAAACTTGTCAATTTTAACCGATTTTGTAAAATGACAATTTTCTGGAAATAATTCGGATGTATGAAAAGTACTTTTAAGGACATTAGAAAGTGTAATCTGGAAAATTTGTTAAAATATCCAGTTTATTATATTTGTAGAGCAAGAAATATATGTTTGTTACTTTTATAATTTTGATATTTTACTAAATAAAAGCAGGTACTGCTGGCACTTGTAGGCGCATAACGACCTGCTTGATGATCTCTTGACCGAAAAATACTTATTTTACTTTTGTGCAGAGGAAAGAATTTTTTGTGATTCAGATTTCGTGTTTTTCCTCGAAGATGCATTCCATCGTGAAAAAACACTTTTTTATATTCCTTATATCCCAACGATTGGACAGAAAGATCGATTATATCGAAAAAGTGTTCATATGTAATGAAAAAAATTAAATATGTGAGTAAAGTTTTACAGGCAAGAGGATATTGTCGATAAGTCAGAGAGCATCTTTGTGTTTGTTTGTTTGGTGAAATAAAAATAATGATTTATTATTTATTGTTATTAATTGTAAAGAATTATTGTAGTAATATAATAAAATAATGCAATATAGGGGAAAATTTAGTTTATTGAAATTGAGCAAACTTGTCAATTTTAACCGATTTTGTAAAATGACAATTTTCTGGAAATAATTCGGATGTATGAAAAGTACTTTTAAGGACATTGGAAAGTGTAATCTGGAAAATTTGTTAAAATGTCCAGTTTATTATATTTGTAGAGCAAGAAATATATGTTTGTTACTTTTATAATTTTGATATTTTACTAAATAAAAGCAAGTACTGCTGCCACCTGTAGGCGCATAACGACCTGCTTGATGATCTCTGGAGCGAAAAATACTTATTTTACTTTTGTGCAGAGGAAAGAATTTTTTGTGAATCAGATTTTGTGTTTTTGCTCGAAGATGCATCCCATCGTGGAAAACCACTTTTTTTGTATTTCTTATATCCCAATGATTGGACAGAAAGATCGATTATATCGAAAAAGTGTTCATATGTAATGAAAAAAATTAAATATGTGAGTGAATTTTTACAGGCAAGAGGATATTGTCGATAAGTCAGAGAGCATCTTTGTGTTTTTTTGTTTGGTGAAATAAAAATAATGATTTATTATTTGTTGTTATTAATTGTAGAAAATTATAGTAATAATATAATAAAATAATGCAATATAGGAGAAAATTAATTTTATTGAAATTGAGCAAACTTGTCAATTTTAACCGATTTTGTAGAATGACAATTTTCTGGAAATAATTCGGATGTATGAAAAGTACTTTTTAGGACATTAGAAAGTGTAATCTGGAAAATTTGTTAAACTGTTCACTTTATTATATTTGTAGAGCAAGAAACGTATGTTTGTTACTTTTATAATTTTGATATTTTACTAAATAAAAGCAGGTACTGCTGCCACCTGTAGGCGCATAACGACCTGCTTGATGATCTCTGGAGCGAAAAATACTTATTTTACTTTTGTGCAGAGGAAAGAATTTTTTGTGATTCAGATTTCGTGTTTTTCCTCGAAGATGCATTCCATCGTGAAAAAACACTTTTTTTATATTCCTTATATCCCAATGATTGGACAGAAAGATCGATTATATCGAAAAAGTGTTCATATGTAATGAACAAAATTAAATATGTGAGTGAATTTTTACAGGCAAGAGGATATTGTCGATAAGTCAAAGAGCATCTTTGTGTTTTTTTGTTTGGTGAAATAAAAATAATGATTTATTATTTATTGTTTTTTATTGTAAAGAATTATTGTAATAATATAATAAAATAATGCAATATAGGGGAAAATTTAGTTTATTGAAATTGAGCAAACTTGTCAATTTTAACCGATTTTGTAAAATGACAATTTTCTGGAAATAATTCGGATGTATGAAAAGTACTTTTAAGGACATTAGAAAGTGTAATCTGGAAAATTTGTTAAAATATCCAGTTTATTATATTTGTAGAGCAAGAAATATATGTTTGTTACTTTTATAATTTTGATATTTTACTAAATAAAAGCAGGTACTGCTGGCACTTGTAGGCGCATAACGACCTGCTTGATGATCTCTTGACCGAAAAATACTTATTTTACTTTTGTGCAGAGGAAAGAATTTTTTGTGATTCAGATTTCGTGTTTTTCCTCGAAGATGCATTCCATCGTGAAAAAACACTTTTTTATATTCCTTATATCCCAACGATTGGACAGAAAGATCGATTATATCGAAAAAGTGTTCATATGTAATGAAAAAAATTAAATATGTGAGTAAAGTTTTACAGGCAAGAGGATATTGTCGATAAGTCAGAGAGCATCTTTGTGTTTGTTTGTTTGGTGAAATAAAAATAATGATTTATTATTTATTGTTATTAATTGTAAAGAATTATTGTAGTAATATAATAAAATAATGCAATATAGGGGAAAATTTATTTTATTGAAATTGAGCAAACTTGTCAATTTTAACCGATTATGTAGAATGACAATTTTCTGGAAATATTTCGGATGTATGAAAAGTACTTTTAAGGACATTAGAAAGTGTAATCTGGAAAATTTGTTAAAATGTCCAGTTTATTATATTTGTAGAGCAAGAAATATATGTTTGTTACTTTTATAATTTTGATATTTTACTAAATAAAAGCAAGTACTGCTGCCACCTGTAGGCGCATAACGACCTGCTTGATGATCTCTGGAGCGAAAAATACTTATTTTACTTTTGTGCAGAGGAAAGAATTTTTTGTGATTCAGATTTCGTGTTTTTCCTCGAAGATGCATCCCATCGTGAAAAAACCCTTTTTTTTGTATGCCTTATATCCCAATGATTGGACAGACAGATCGATTATATCGAAAAAGTGTTCATATGTAATGAAAAAAATTAAATATGTGAGTGAATTTTTACAGGCAAGAGGATATTGTCGATAAGTCAGAGAGCATCTTTGTGTTTTTTTGTTTGGTGAAATAAAAATAATGATTTATTATTTCTTGTTATTAATTGTAGAGAAACATAGTAATAATATAATAAAATAATGCAATATAAGGGAAAATTTATTTTATTGAAATTAAGCAAACTTGTAAATTTTAACCGATTTTGTAGAATGACAATTTTCTGGAAATAATTCGGATGTATGAAAAGTACTTTTTAGGACATTAGAAAGTGTAATCTGGAAAATTTGTTAAAATGTCCAGTTTATTATATTTGTAGAGCAAGAAATGTATGATCGTTACTTTTATAATTTTGATATTTTACTAAATAAAAGCATGTACTGCTGACACCTGTAGGCGCATAATGACCTGCTTGATGAACTCTAAAGCGAAAAATACTTATTTTACTTTTGTGCAGAGGGAAGAATTTTTTGTGAATCAGACTTCCTGTTTTTGCTCGAAGATGCATTCCATCGTGAAAAAACACTTTTTTCTGTATGCCTTATATCCCAATGATTGGACAGACAGATCGATTATATCGAAAAAAAGTTCATATGTAATGAAAAAAATTAAATATGTGAGTGAATTTTTACAGGCAAGAGGATATTGTCGATAAGTCAGAGAGCATCTTTGTGTTTTTTTGTTTGGTGAAATAAAAATAATGATTTATTATTTCTTGTTATTAATTGTAGAGAAACATAGTAATAATATAATAAAATAATGCAATATAGGGGAAAATTTATTTTATTGAAATTAAGCAAACTTGTAAATTTTAACCGATTTTGTAGAATGACAATTTTCTGGAAATAATTCGGATGTATGAAAAGTACTTTTTAGGACATTAGAAAGTGTAATCTGGAAAATTTGTTAAAATGTCCAGTTTATTATATTTGTAGAGCAAGAAATATATGTTTGTTACTTTTATAATTTTGATATTTTACTAAATAAAAGCAAGTACTGCTGCCACCTGTAGGCGCATAACGACCTGCTTGATGATCTCTGGAGCGAAAAATACTTATTTTACTTTTGTGCAGAGGAAAGAATTTTTTGTGATTCAGATTTCGTGTTTTTCCTCGAAGATGCATCCCATCGTGAAAAAACCCTTTTTTTTGTATGCCTTATATCCCAATGATTGGACAGACAGATCGATTATATCGAAAAAGTGTTCATATGTAATGAAAAAAATTAAATATGTGAGTGAATTTTTACAGGCAAGAGGATATTGTCGATAAGTCAGAGAGCATCTTTGTGTTTTTTTGTTTGGTGAAATAAAAATAATGATTTATTATTTGTTGTTATTAATTGTAGAAAATTATAGTAATAATATAATAAAATAATGCAATATAGGAGAAAATTAATTTTATTGAAATTGAGCAAACTTGTCAATTTTAACCGATTTTGTAGAATGACAATTTTCTGGAAATAATTCGGATGTATGAAAAGTACTTTTTAGGACATTAGAAAGTGTAATCTGGAAAATTTGTTAAACTGTTCACTTTATTATATTTGTAGAGCAAGAAACGTATGTTTGTTACTTTTATAATTTTGATATTTTACTAAATAAAAGCAGGTACTGCTGCCACCTGTAGGCGCATAACGACCTGCTTGATGATCTCTGGAGCGAAAAATACTTATTTTACTTTTGTGCAGAGGAAAGAATTTTTTGTGATTCAGATTTCGTGTTTTTCCTCGAAGATGCATTCCATCGTGAAAAAACACTTTTTTTATATTCCTTATATCCCAATGATTGGACAGAAAGATCGATTATATCGAAAAAGTGTTCATATGTAATGAACAAAATTAAATATGTGAGTGAATTTTTACAGGCAAGAGGATATTGTCGATAAGTCAAAGAGCATCTTTGTGTTTTTTTGTTTGGTGAAATAAAAATAATGATTTATTATTTATTGTTTTTTATTGTAAAGAATTATTGTAATAATATAATAAAATAATGCAATATAGGGGAAAATTTATTTTATTGAAATTAAGCAAACTTGTAAATTTTAACCGATTTTGTAGAATGACAATTTTCTGGAAATAATTCGGATGTATGAAAAGTACTTTTTAGGACATTAGAAAGTGTAATCTGGAAAATTTGTTAAAATGTCCAGTTTATTATATTTGTAGAGCAAGAAATGTATGTTTGTTACTTTTATAATTTTGATATTTTACTAAATAAAAGCATGTACTGCTGACACCTGTAGGCGCATAACGACCTGCTTGATGAACTCTAAAGCGAAAAATACTTATTTTACTTTTGTGCAGAGGGAAGAATTTTTTGTGAATCAGACTTCCTGTTTTTGCTCGAACATGCATTCCATCGTGAAAAAACCCTTTTTTTTGTATGCCTTATATCCCAATGATTGGACAGACAGATCGATTATATCGAAAAAGTGTTCATATGTAATGAAAAAAATTAAATATGTGAGTGAATTTTTACAGGCAAGAGGATATTGTCGATAAGTCAGAGAGCATCTTTGTGTTTTTTTGTTTGGTGAAATAAAAATAATGATTTATTATTTCTTGTTATTAATTGTAGAGAAACATAGTAATAATATAAAAAAATAATGCAATATAGAGGAAAATTAATTTTATTGAAATTGAGCAAACTTGTAAATTTTAACCGATTTTGTAGAATGACAATTTTCTGGAAATAATTCGGATGTATGAAAAGTACTTTTTAGGACATTAGAAAGTGTAATCTGGAAAATTTGTTAAAATGTCCAGTTTATTATATTTGTAGAGCAAGAAATGTATGTTTGTTACTTTTATAATTTTTATATTTTACTAAATAAAAGCATGTACTGCTGACACCTGTAGGCGCATAACGACCTGCTTGATGAACTCTAAAGCGAAAAATACTTATTTTACTTTTGTGCAGAGGGAAGAATTTTTTGTGAATCAGACTTCCTGTTTTTGCTCGAAGATGCATTCCATCGTGAAAAAACCCTTTTTTTTGTATGCCTTATATCCCAATGATTGGACAGACAGATCGATTATATGGAAAAAGTGTTCATATGTAATGAAAAAAATTAAATATGTGAGTGAATTTTTACAGGCAAGAGGATATTGTCGATAATTCAGAGAGCATCTTTGTGTTTTTTTGTTTGGTTAAAAAAAAATAATGATTTATTATTTCTTGTTATTTATTGTTAAGAAACATAGTAATAATATAATAAAATAGTGCAATATAGGGGAAAATTTATTTTATTAAAATTGAGCAAACTTGTCAATTTTAACCGATTTTGTAGAATGACAATTTTCTGGAAATAATTCGGATGTATGAAAAGTACTTTTTAAGAGATTAGAAAGTGTAATCTGGAAAATTTGTTAAAATCTCCAGTTTATTATATTTGTAGAGCACGAAATGTATGTTTGTTACTTTTATAATTTTGATATTTTACTAAATAAAAGAAGGTACTGCTGACACCTGTAGGCGCATAACGACCTGCTTGATGAACTCTAAAGCGAAAAATACTTATTTTACTTTTGTGCAGAGGGAAGAATTTTTTGTGATTCAGATTTCCTGTTTTTGCTCAAAGATGCTTCCTATCGTGGAAAACCACTTTTTTTTGTATTCCTTATATCCCAATGATTGGACAGACAGATCGATTATATCAAAAAGGGTTCATATGTAATGAAAAAAAATAAATATGTGAGTGAATTTTTACAGGCAAGAGGATATTGTCGATAATTCAGAGAGCATCTTTGTGTTTTTTTGTTTGGTTAAAAAAAAATAATGATTTATTATTTCTTGTTATTTATTGTTAAGAAACATAGTAATAATATAATAAAATAGTGCAATATAGGGGAAAATTTATTTTATTAAAATTGAGCAAACTTGTCAATTTTAACCGATTTTGTAGAATGACAATTTTCTGGAAATAATTCGGATGTATGAAAAGTACTTTTTAAGAGATTAGAAAGTGTAATCTGTAAAATTTGTTAAAATGTCCAGTTTATTATATTTGTAGAGCACGAAATGTATGTTTGTTACTTCTATAATTTTGATATTTTACTAAATAAAAGCAGGAACTTCTGCCACCTGTAGGCGCATAACGACCTGCTTGATGATCTCTGGATCAAAGAATACTTTTTTTACTTTAGTGCAGAGGAAAGAATTTTTTGTGATTCAGATTTCGTGTTTTTCCTCGAAGATGCATCCCATCGTGAAAAAACACTTTTTTTTGTATTCCTTATATCCCAATGATTCGACAGACAGATCGATTATATCGAAAAAGTGTTCATATGTAATGAAAAAAATTAAATATGTGAGTGACTTTTTACAGGCAAGAGGATATTGTCGATAAGTCAGAGAGCATCTTTGTGTTTTTTTGTTTGGTGAAATAAAAATAATGATTTATTATTTGTTGTTATTAATTGTAGAGAATTATAGTTATAATATAATAAAACAATGCAATACAGGAGCAAAATTTATTTTATTGAAATTGAGCAAACTTGTCAATATCAACCTATTTTGTAGAATGACAATTTTCTGGAAATAATTCGGATGTATGAAAAGTACTTTTTAAAAGATTAGAAAGTGTAATCTGGAAAATTTGTTAAAATCTCCAGTTTATTATATTTGTAGAGCACGAAATGTATGTTTGTTACTTTTATAATTTTGATATTTTACTAAATAAAAGCAGGTACTGCTGACACCTGTAGGCGCATAACGACCTGCTTGATGAACTCTAAAGCGAAAAATACTTATTTTACTTTTGTGCAGAGGGAAGAATTTTTTGTGATTCAGATTTTCTGTTTTTGCTCGAAGATGCATCCCATCGTGAAAAAACACTTTTTTTTGTATTCCTTATATCCCAATGATTGGACAGACAGATCGATTATATCGAAAAAGTGTTCATATGTAATGAAAAAAATTAAATATGTGAGTGAATTTTTACAGGCAAGAGGATATTGTCGATAAGTCAGAGAGCATCTTTGTGTTATTTTGTTTGGTGAAATAAAAATAATGATTTATTATTTATTGTTATTAATTGTAAAGAATTATTGTAGTAATATAATAAAATAATGCAATATAGGGGAAAATTTATTTTATTGAAATTGAGCAAACTTGTCAATTTTAACCGATTTTGTAGAATGACAATTTTCTGGAAATAATTCGGATGTATGAAAAGTACTTTTTAGGACATTAGAAAGTGTAATCTGGAAAATTTGTTAAAATGTCCAGTTTATTATATTTGTAGAGCAAGAAATATATGTTTGTTACTTTTATAATTTTGATATTTTACTAAATAAAAGCAAGTACTGCTGCCACCTGTAGGCGCATAACGACCTGCTTGATGATCTCTGGAGCGAAAAATACTTATTTTACTTTTGTGCAGAGGAAAGAATTTTTTGTGAATCAGATTTTGTGTTTTTGCTCGAAGATGCATCCCATCGTGGAAAACCACTTTTTTTGTATTTCTTATATCCCAATGATTGGACAGACAGATCGATTATATCGAAAAAGTGTTGATATGTAATGAAAAAAATTAAATATGTGAGTGAATTTTTACAGGCAAGAGGATATTGTCGATAAGTCAGAAAGCATCTTTGTGTTTTTTTGTTTGGTGAAATAAAAATTAGGATTTATTATTTATTGTTATTAATTGTAAAGAAATATTGTAATAATATAATAAAAAAATGCAATATAAGGGAAAATTTATTTTATTGAAATTGAGCAAACTTGTCAATTTTAACCGATTTTGTAGAA
The DNA here is from genome assembly GCA_037103525.1 of Ganaspis brasiliensis. Lineage (NCBI taxonomy): Eukaryota > Metazoa > Arthropoda > Insecta > Hymenoptera > Figitidae > Ganaspis > Ganaspis brasiliensis. Next base: position 1,184,004 of record JAZKLR010000113.1, read on the forward strand.
TGACAATTTTCTGGAAATAATTCGGATGTATGAAAAGTACTTTTTAGGACATTAGAAAGTGTAATCTGGAAAATTTGTTAAACTGTTCACTTTATCATATTTGTAGAGCAAGAAACGTATGTTTGTTACTTTTATAATTTTGATATTTTACTAAACAAAAGCAAGTACTGCTGCCACCTGTAGGCGCATAACGACCTGCTTGATGATCTCTGGAGCGAAAAATACTTATTTTACTTTTGTGCAGAGGAAAGAATTTTTTGTGAATCAGATTTTGTGTTTTTGCTCTAAGATGCATCCCATCGTGGAAAACCACTTTTTTTGTATTTCTTATATCCCAATGATTGGACAGAAAGATTGATTATATCGAAAAAGTGTTCATATGTAATGAAAAAAATTAAATATGTGAGTGAATTTTTACAGGCAAGAGGATATTGTCGATAAGTCAGAGAGCATCTTTGTGTTTTTTTGTTTGGTGAAAAAAAATAATGATTTATTATTTGTTGTTATTAATTGTAGAAAATTATAGTAATAATATAATAAAATAATGCAATATAGGAGAAAATTAATTTTATTAAAATTGAGCAAACTTGTCAATTTTAACCGATTTTGTAGAATGACAATTTTCTGGAAATAATTCGGATGTATGAAAAGTACTTTTTAGGACATTAGAAAGTGTAATCTGGAAAATTTGTTAAACTGTTCACTTTATTATATTTGTAGAGCAAGAAACGTATGTTTGTTACTTTTATAATTTTGATATTTTACTAAATAAAAGCAGGTACTGCTGCCACCTGTAGGCGCATAACGACCTGCTTGATGATCTCTGGAGCGAAAAATACTTATTTTACTTTTGTGCAGAGGAAAGAATTTTTTGTGATTCAGATTTCGTGTTTTTCCTCGAAGATGCATTCCATCGTGAAAAAACACTTTTTTTATATTCCTTATATCCCAATGATTGGACAGAAAGATCGATTATATCGAAAAAGTGTTCATATGTAATGAACAAAATTAAATATGTGAGTGAATTTTTACAGGCAAGAGGATATTGTCGATAAGTCAAAGAGCATCTTTGTGTTTTTTTGTTTAGTGAAATAAAAATAATGATTTATTATTTATTGTTATTAATTGTAAAGAATTATTGTAATAATATAATAAAATAATGCAATATAGGGGAAAATTTATTTTATTGAAATTGAGCAAACTTGTCAATTTTAACCGATTTTGTAGAATGACAATTTTCTGGAAATAATTCGGATGTATGAAAAGTACTTTTTAGGACATTAGAAAGTGTAATCTGGAAAATTTGTTAAACTGTTCACTTTATTATATTTGTAGAGCAAGAAACGTATGTTTGTTACTTTTATAATTTTGATATTTTACTAAATAAAAGCAAGTACTGCTGCCACCTGTAGGCGCATAACGACCTGCTTGATGATCTCTGGAGCGAAAAATACTTATTTTACTTTTGTGCAGAGGAAAGAATTTTTTGTGAATCAGATTTTGTGTTTTTGCTCGAAGATGCATCCCATCGTGGAAAACCACTTTTTTTGTATTTCTTATATCCCAATGATTGGACAGACAGATCGATTATATCGAAAAAGTGTTGATATGTAATGAAAAAAATTAAATATGTGAGTGAATTTTTACAGGCAAGAGGATATTGTCGATAAGTCAGAAAGCATCTTTGTGTTTTTTTGTTTGGTGAAATAAAAATTATGATTTATTATTTATTGTTATTAATTGTAAAGAAATATTGTAATAATATAATAAAAAAATGCAATATAAGGGAAAATTTATTTTATTGAAATTGAGCAAACTTGTCAATTTTAACCGATTTTGTAGAATGACAATTTTCTGGAAATAATTCGGATGTATGAAAAGTACTTTTTAGGACATTAGAAAGTGTAATCTGGAAAATTTGTTAAACTGTTCACTTTATCATATTTGTAGAGCAAGAAACGTATGTTTGTTACTTTTATAATTTTGATATTTTACTAAATAAAAGCAGGTACTGCTGGCACTTGTAGGCGCATAACGACCTGCTTGATGATCTCTTGACCGAAAAATACTTATTTTACTTTTGTGCAGAGGAAAGAATTTTTTGTGATTCAGATTTCGTGTTTTTGCTCGAAGATGCATCCCATCGTGGAAAACCACTTTTTTTGTATTTCTTATATCCCAATGATTGGACAGACAGATCGATTATATCGAAAAAGTGTTGATATGTAATGAAAAAAATTAAATATGTGAGTGAATTTTTACAGGCAAGAGGATATTGTCGATAAGTCAGAGAGCATCTTTGTGTTTTTTTTGTTTGGTGAAATAAAAATAATGATTTATTATTTGTTGTTATTAATTGTAGAAAATTATAGTAATAATATAATAAAATAATGCAATATAGGGGAAAATTAATTTTATTGAAATTGAGCAAACTTGTCAATTTTAACCGATTTTGTAGAATGACAAATTTCTGGAAATAATTCGGATGTATGAAAAGTACTTTTAAGGAGATTAGAAAGTGTAATCTCGAATATTTGTTAAAATGTCCAGTTTATTATATTTGTAGAGCACGAAATGTATGTTTGTTACTTTTATAATTTTGATATTTTACTAAATAAAAGCAGGTACTGCTGCCACCTGTAGGCGCATAACGACCTGCTTGATGATCTCTGGAGCGAAAAATACTTATTTTACTTTTGTGCAGAGGAAAGAATTTTTTGTGATTCAGATTTCGTGTTTTTCCTCGAAGATGCATTCCATCGTGAAAAAACACTTTTTTTATATTCCTTATATCCCAATGATTGGACAGAAAGATCGATTATATCGAAAAAGTGTTCATATGTAATGAACAAAATTAAATATGTGAGTGAATTTTTACAGGCAAGAGGATATTGTCGATAAGTCAAAGAGCATCTTTGTGTTTTTTTGTTTGGTGAAATAAAAATAATGATTTATTATTTGTTGTTATTAATTGTAGAAAATTATAGTAATAATATAATAAAATAATGCAATATAGGGGAAAATTAATTTTATTGAAATTGAGCAAACTTGTCAATTTTAACCGATTTTGTAGAATGACAAATTTCTGGAAATAATTCGGATGTATGAAAAGTACTTTTAAGGACATTAGAAAGTGTAATCTGGAAAATTTGTTAAAATGTCCAGTTTATTATATTTGTAGAGCAAGAAATATATGTTTGTTACTTTTATAATTTTGATATTTTACTAAATAAAAGCAGGTACTGCTGGCACTTGTAGGCGCATAACGACCTGCTTGATGATCTCTTGACCGAAAAATACTTATTTTACTTTTGTGCAGAGGAAAGAATTTTTTGTGATTCAGATTTCGTGTTTTTGCTCGAAGATGCATCCCATCGTGGAAAACCACTTTTTTTGTATTTCTTATATCCCAATGATTGGACAGACAGATCGATTATATCGAAAAAGTGTTGATATGTAATGAAAAAAATTAAATATGTGAGTGAATTTTGACAGGCAAGAGGATATTGTCGATAAGTCAGATAGCATCTTTGTGTTTTTTTGTTTGGTGAAATAAAAATAATGATTTATTATTTGTTGTTATTAATTGTAGAAAATTATAGTAATAATATAATAAAATAATGCAATATAGGGGAAAATTAATTTTATTGAAATTGAGCAAACTTGTCAATTTTAACCGATTTTGTAGAATGACAATTTTCTGGAAATAATTCGGATGTATGAAAAGTACTTTTAAGGAGATTAGAAAGTGTAATCTCGAATATTTGTTAAAATGTCCTGTTTATTATATTTGTAGAGCACGAAATGTATGTTTGTTACCTTTATAATTTTGATATTTTACTAAATAAAAGCAGGTACTGCTGCCACCTGTAGGCGCATAATGACCTGCTTGATGATCTCTGGAGCCAAAAATACTTATTTTACTTTTGTGCAGAGGAAAGAATTTTTTGTGATTCAGATTTCGTGTTTTTCCTCGAAGATGCATTCCATCGTGAAAAAACACTTTTTTTATATTCCTTATATCCCAACGATTGGACAGAAAGATCGATTATATCGAAAAAGTGTTCATATGTAATGAAAAAAATTAAATATGTGAGTAAAGTTTTACAGGCAAGAGGATATTGTCGATAAGTCAGAGAGCATCTTTGTGTTTGTTTGTTTGGTGAAATAAAAATAATGATTTATTATTTATTGTTATTAATTGTAAAGAATTATTGTAGTAATATAATAAAATAATGCAATATAGGGGAAAATTTAGTTTATTGAAATTGAGCAAACTTGTCAATTTTAACCGATTTTGTAAAATGACAATTTTCTGGAAATAATTCGGATGTATGAAAAGTACTTTTAAGGACATTGGAAAGTGTAATCTGGAAAATTTGTTAAAATGTCCAGTTTATTATATTTGTAGAGCAAGAAATATATGTTTGTTACTTTTATAATTTTGATATTTTACTAAATAAAAGCAAGTACTGCTGCCACCTGTAGGCGCATAACGACCTGCTTGATGATCTCTGGAGCGAAAAATACTTATTTTACTTTTGTGCAGAGGAAAGAATTTTTTGTGAATCAGATTTTGTGTTTTTGCTCGAAGATGCATCCCATCGTGGAAAACCACTTTTTTTGTATTTCTTATATCCCAATGATTGGACAGAAAGATCGATTATATCGAAAAAGTGTTCATATGTAATGAAAAAAATTAAATATGTGAGTGAATTTTTACAGGCAAGAGGATATTGTCGATAAGTCAGAGAGCATCTTTGTGTTTTTTTGTTTGGTGAAATAAAAATAATGATTTATTATTTGTTGTTATTAATTGTAGAAAATTATAGTAATAATATAATAAAATAATGCAATATAGGAGAAAATTAATTTTATTGAAATTGAGCAAACTTGTCAATTTTAACCGATTTTGTAGAATGACAATTTTCTGGAAATAATTCGGATGTATGAAAAGTACTTTTTAGGACATTAGAAAGTGTAATCTGGAAAATTTGTTAAACTGTTCACTTTATTATATTTGTAGAGCAAGAAACGTATGTTTGTTACTTTTATAATTTTGATATTTTACTAAATAAAAGCAGGTACTGCTGCCACCTGTAGGCGCATAACGACCTGCTTGATGATCTCTGGAGCGAAAAATACTTATTTTACTTTTGTGCAGAGGAAAGAATTTTTTGTGATTCAGATTTCGTGTTTTTCCTCGAAGATGCATTCCATCGTGAAAAAACACTTTTTTTATATTCCTTATATCCCAATGATTGGACAGAAAGATCGATTATATCGAAAAAGTGTTCATATGTAATGAACAAAATTAAATATGTGAGTGAATTTTTACAGGCAAGAGGATATTGTCGATAAGTCAAAGAGCATCTTTGTGTTTTTTTGTTTGGTGAAATAAAAATAATGATTTATTATTTATTGTTTTTTATTGTAAAGAATTATTGTAATAATATAATAAAATAATGCAATATAGGGGAAAATTTAGTTTATTGAAATTGAGCAAACTTGTCAATTTTAACCGATTTTGTAAAATGACAATTTTCTGGAAATAATTCGGATGTATGAAAAGTACTTTTAAGGACATTAGAAAGTGTAATCTGGAAAATTTGTTAAAATATCCAGTTTATTATATTTGTAGAGCAAGAAATATATGTTTGTTACTTTTATAATTTTGATATTTTACTAAATAAAAGCAGGTACTGCTGGCACTTGTAGGCGCATAACGACCTGCTTGATGATCTCTTGACCGAAAAATACTTATTTTACTTTTGTGCAGAGGAAAGAATTTTTTGTGATTCAGATTTCGTGTTTTTCCTCGAAGATGCATTCCATCGTGAAAAAACACTTTTTTATATTCCTTATATCCCAACGATTGGACAGAAAGATCGATTATATCGAAAAAGTGTTCATATGTAATGAAAAAAATTAAATATGTGAGTAAAGTTTTACAGGCAAGAGGATATTGTCGATAAGTCAGAGAGCATCTTTGTGTTTGTTTGTTTGGTGAAATAAAAATAATGATTTATTATTTATTGTTATTAATTGTAAAGAATTATTGTAGTAATATAATAAAATAATGCAATATAGGGGAAAATTTATTTTATTGAAATTGAGCAAACTTGTCAATTTTAACCGATTATGTAGAATGACAATTTTCTGGAAATATTTCGGATGTATGAAAAGTACTTTTAAGGACATTAGAAAGTGTAATCTGGAAAATTTGTTAAAATGTCCAGTTTATTATATTTGTAGAGCAAGAAATATATGTTTGTTACTTTTATAATTTTGATATTTTACTAAATAAAAGCAAGTACTGCTGCCACCTGTAGGCGCATAACGACCTGCTTGATGATCTCTGGAGCGAAAAATACTTATTTTACTTTTGTGCAGAGGAAAGAATTTTTTGTGATTCAGATTTCGTGTTTTTCCTCGAAGATGCATCCCATCGTGAAAAAACCCTTTTTTTTGTATGCCTTATATCCCAATGATTGGACAGACAGATCGATTATATCGAAAAAGTGTTCATATGTAATGAAAAAAATTAAATATGTGAGTGAATTTTTACAGGCAAGAGGATATTGTCGATAAGTCAGAGAGCATCTTTGTGTTTTTTTGTTTGGTGAAATAAAAATAATGATTTATTATTTCTTGTTATTAATTGTAGAGAAACATAGTAATAATATAATAAAATAATGCAATATAAGGGAAAATTTATTTTATTGAAATTAAGCAAACTTGTAAATTTTAACCGATTTTGTAGAATGACAATTTTCTGGAAATAATTCGGATGTATGAAAAGTACTTTTTAGGACATTAGAAAGTGTAATCTGGAAAATTTGTTAAAATGTCCAGTTTATTATATTTGTAGAGCAAGAAATGTATGATCGTTACTTTTATAATTTTGATATTTTACTAAATAAAAGCATGTACTGCTGACACCTGTAGGCGCATAATGACCTGCTTGATGAACTCTAAAGCGAAAAATACTTATTTTACTTTTGTGCAGAGGGAAGAATTTTTTGTGAATCAGACTTCCTGTTTTTGCTCGAAGATGCATTCCATCGTGAAAAAACACTTTTTTCTGTATGCCTTATATCCCAATGATTGGACAGACAGATCGATTATATCGAAAAAAAGTTCATATGTAATGAAAAAAATTAAATATGTGAGTGAATTTTTACAGGCAAGAGGATATTGTCGATAAGTCAGAGAGCATCTTTGTGTTTTTTTGTTTGGTGAAATAAAAATAATGATTTATTATTTCTTGTTATTAATTGTAGAGAAACATAGTAATAATATAATAAAATAATGCAATATAGGGGAAAATTTATTTTATTGAAATTAAGCAAACTTGTAAATTTTAACCGATTTTGTAGAATGACAATTTTCTGGAAATAATTCGGATGTATGAAAAGTACTTTTTAGGACATTAGAAAGTGTAATCTGGAAAATTTGTTAAAATGTCCAGTTTATTATATTTGTAGAGCAAGAAATATATGTTTGTTACTTTTATAATTTTGATATTTTACTAAATAAAAGCAAGTACTGCTGCCACCTGTAGGCGCATAACGACCTGCTTGATGATCTCTGGAGCGAAAAATACTTATTTTACTTTTGTGCAGAGGAAAGAATTTTTTGTGATTCAGATTTCGTGTTTTTCCTCGAAGATGCATCCCATCGTGAAAAAACCCTTTTTTTTGTATGCCTTATATCCCAATGATTGGACAGACAGATCGATTATATCGAAAAAGTGTTCATATGTAATGAAAAAAATTAAATATGTGAGTGAATTTTTACAGGCAAGAGGATATTGTCGATAAGTCAGAGAGCATCTTTGTGTTTTTTTGTTTGGTGAAATAAAAATAATGATTTATTATTTGTTGTTATTAATTGTAGAAAATTATAGTAATAATATAATAAAATAATGCAATATAGGAGAAAATTAATTTTATTGAAATTGAGCAAACTTGTCAATTTTAACCGATTTTGTAGAATGACAATTTTCTGGAAATAATTCGGATGTATGAAAAGTACTTTTTAGGACATTAGAAAGTGTAATCTGGAAAATTTGTTAAACTGTTCACTTTATTATATTTGTAGAGCAAGAAACGTATGTTTGTTACTTTTATAATTTTGATATTTTACTAAATAAAAGCAGGTACTGCTGCCACCTGTAGGCGCATAACGACCTGCTTGATGATCTCTGGAGCGAAAAATACTTATTTTACTTTTGTGCAGAGGAAAGAATTTTTTGTGATTCAGATTTCGTGTTTTTCCTCGAAGATGCATTCCATCGTGAAAAAACACTTTTTTTATATTCCTTATATCCCAATGATTGGACAGAAAGATCGATTATATCGAAAAAGTGTTCATATGTAATGAACAAAATTAAATATGTGAGTGAATTTTTACAGGCAAGAGGATATTGTCGATAAGTCAAAGAGCATCTTTGTGTTTTTTTGTTTGGTGAAATAAAAATAATGATTTATTATTTATTGTTTTTTATTGTAAAGAATTATTGTAATAATATAATAAAATAATGCAATATAGGGGAAAATTTATTTTATTGAAATTAAGCAAACTTGTAAATTTTAACCGATTTTGTAGAATGACAATTTTCTGGAAATAATTCGGATGTATGAAAAGTACTTTTTAGGACATTAGAAAGTGTAATCTGGAAAATTTGTTAAAATGTCCAGTTTATTATATTTGTAGAGCAAGAAATGTATGTTTGTTACTTTTATAATTTTGATATTTTACTAAATAAAAGCATGTACTGCTGACACCTGTAGGCGCATAACGACCTGCTTGATGAACTCTAAAGCGAAAAATACTTATTTTACTTTTGTGCAGAGGGAAGAATTTTTTGTGAATCAGACTTCCTGTTTTTGCTCGAACATGCATTCCATCGTGAAAAAACCCTTTTTTTTGTATGCCTTATATCCCAATGATTGGACAGACAGATCGATTATATCGAAAAAGTGTTCATATGTAATGAAAAAAATTAAATATGTGAGTGAATTTTTACAGGCAAGAGGATATTGTCGATAAGTCAGAGAGCATCTTTGTGTTTTTTTGTTTGGTGAAATAAAAATAATGATTTATTATTTCTTGTTATTAATTGTAGAGAAACATAGTAATAATATAAAAAAATAATGCAATATAGAGGAAAATTAATTTTATTGAAATTGAGCAAACTTGTAAATTTTAACCGATTTTGTAGAATGACAATTTTCTGGAAATAATTCGGATGTATGAAAAGTACTTTTTAGGACATTAGAAAGTGTAATCTGGAAAATTTGTTAAAATGTCCAGTTTATTATATTTGTAGAGCAAGAAATGTATGTTTGTTACTTTTATAATTTTTATATTTTACTAAATAAAAGCATGTACTGCTGACACCTGTAGGCGCATAACGACCTGCTTGATGAACTCTAAAGCGAAAAATACTTATTTTACTTTTGTGCAGAGGGAAGAATTTTTTGTGAATCAGACTTCCTGTTTTTGCTCGAAGATGCATTCCATCGTGAAAAAACCCTTTTTTTTGTATGCCTTATATCCCAATGATTGGACAGACAGATCGATTATATGGAAAAAGTGTTCATATGTAATGAAAAAAATTAAATATGTGAGTGAATTTTTACAGGCAAGAGGATATTGTCGATAATTCAGAGAGCATCTTTGTGTTTTTTTGTTTGGTTAAAAAAAAATAATGATTTATTATTTCTTGTTATTTATTGTTAAGAAACATAGTAATAATATAATAAAATAGTGCAATATAGGGGAAAATTTATTTTATTAAAATTGAGCAAACTTGTCAATTTTAACCGATTTTGTAGAATGACAATTTTCTGGAAATAATTCGGATGTATGAAAAGTACTTTTTAAGAGATTAGAAAGTGTAATCTGGAAAATTTGTTAAAATCTCCAGTTTATTATATTTGTAGAGCACGAAATGTATGTTTGTTACTTTTATAATTTTGATATTTTACTAAATAAAAGAAGGTACTGCTGACACCTGTAGGCGCATAACGACCTGCTTGATGAACTCTAAAGCGAAAAATACTTATTTTACTTTTGTGCAGAGGGAAGAATTTTTTGTGATTCAGATTTCCTGTTTTTGCTCAAAGATGCTTCCTATCGTGGAAAACCACTTTTTTTTGTATTCCTTATATCCCAATGATTGGACAGACAGATCGATTATATCAAAAAGGGTTCATATGTAATGAAAAAAAATAAATATGTGAGTGAATTTTTACAGGCAAGAGGATATTGTCGATAATTCAGAGAGCATCTTTGTGTTTTTTTGTTTGGTTAAAAAAAAATAATGATTTATTATTTCTTGTTATTTATTGTTAAGAAACATAGTAATAATATAATAAAATAGTGCAATATAGGGGAAAATTTATTTTATTAAAATTGAGCAAACTTGTCAATTTTAACCGATTTTGTAGAATGACAATTTTCTGGAAATAATTCGGATGTATGAAAAGTACTTTTTAAGAGATTAGAAAGTGTAATCTGTAAAATTTGTTAAAATGTCCAGTTTATTATATTTGTAGAGCACGAAATGTATGTTTGTTACTTCTATAATTTTGATATTTTACTAAATAAAAGCAGGAACTTCTGCCACCTGTAGGCGCATAACGACCTGCTTGATGATCTCTGGATCAAAGAATACTTTTTTTACTTTAGTGCAGAGGAAAGAATTTTTTGTGATTCAGATTTCGTGTTTTTCCTCGAAGATGCATCCCATCGTGAAAAAACACTTTTTTTTGTATTCCTTATATCCCAATGATTCGACAGACAGATCGATTATATCGAAAAAGTGTTCATATGTAATGAAAAAAATTAAATATGTGAGTGACTTTTTACAGGCAAGAGGATATTGTCGATAAGTCAGAGAGCATCTTTGTGTTTTTTTGTTTGGTGAAATAAAAATAATGATTTATTATTTGTTGTTATTAATTGTAGAGAATTATAGTTATAATATAATAAAACAATGCAATACAGGAGCAAAATTTATTTTATTGAAATTGAGCAAACTTGTCAATATCAACCTATTTTGTAGAATGACAATTTTCTGGAAATAATTCGGATGTATGAAAAGTACTTTTTAAAAGATTAGAAAGTGTAATCTGGAAAATTTGTTAAAATCTCCAGTTTATTATATTTGTAGAGCACGAAATGTATGTTTGTTACTTTTATAATTTTGATATTTTACTAAATAAAAGCAGGTACTGCTGACACCTGTAGGCGCATAACGACCTGCTTGATGAACTCTAAAGCGAAAAATACTTATTTTACTTTTGTGCAGAGGGAAGAATTTTTTGTGATTCAGATTTTCTGTTTTTGCTCGAAGATGCATCCCATCGTGAAAAAACACTTTTTTTTGTATTCCTTATATCCCAATGATTGGACAGACAGATCGATTATATCGAAAAAGTGTTCATATGTAATGAAAAAAATTAAATATGTGAGTGAATTTTTACAGGCAAGAGGATATTGTCGATAAGTCAGAGAGCATCTTTGTGTTATTTTGTTTGGTGAAATAAAAATAATGATTTATTATTTATTGTTATTAATTGTAAAGAATTATTGTAGTAATATAATAAAATAATGCAATATAGGGGAAAATTTATTTTATTGAAATTGAGCAAACTTGTCAATTTTAACCGATTTTGTAGAATGACAATTTTCTGGAAATAATTCGGATGTATGAAAAGTACTTTTTAGGACATTAGAAAGTGTAATCTGGAAAATTTGTTAAAATGTCCAGTTTATTATATTTGTAGAGCAAGAAATATATGTTTGTTACTTTTATAATTTTGATATTTTACTAAATAAAAGCAAGTACTGCTGCCACCTGTAGGCGCATAACGACCTGCTTGATGATCTCTGGAGCGAAAAATACTTATTTTACTTTTGTGCAGAGGAAAGAATTTTTTGTGAATCAGATTTTGTGTTTTTGCTCGAAGATGCATCCCATCGTGGAAAACCACTTTTTTTGTATTTCTTATATCCCAATGATTGGACAGACAGATCGATTATATCGAAAAAGTGTTGATATGTAATGAAAAAAATTAAATATGTGAGTGAATTTTTACAGGCAAGAGGATATTGTCGATAAGTCAGAAAGCATCTTTGTGTTTTTTTGTTTGGTGAAATAAAAATTATGATTTATTATTTATTGTTATTAATTGTAAAGAAATATTGTAATAATATAATAAAAAAATGCAATATAAGGGAAAATTTATTTTATTGAAATTGAGCAAACTTGTCAATTTTAACCGATTTTGTAGAATGACAATTTTCTGGAAATAATTCGGATGTATGAAAAGTACTTTTTAGGACATTAGAAAGTGTAATCTGGAAAATTTGTTAAACTGTTCACTTTATCATATTTGTAGAGCAAGAAACGTATGTTTGTTACTTTTATAATTTTGATATTTTACTAAACAAAAGCAAGTACTGCTGCCACCTGTAGGCGCATAACGACCTGCTTGATGATCTCTGGAGCGAAAAATACTTATTTTACTTTTGTGCAGAGGAAAGAATTTTTTGTGAATCAGATTTTGTGTTTTTGCTCTAAGATGCATCCCATCGTGGAAAACCACTTTTTTTGTATTTCTTATATCCCAATGATTGGACAGAAAGATTGATTATATCGAAAAAGTGTTCATATGTAATGAAAAAAATTAAATATGTGAGTGAATTTTTACAGGCAAGAGGATATTGTCGATAAGTCAGAGAGCATCTTTGTGTTTTTTTGTTTGGTGAAAAAAAATAATGATTTATTATTTGTTGTTATTAATTGTAGAAAATTATAGTAATAATATAATAAAATAATGCAATATAGGAGAAAATTAATTTTATTAAAATTGAGCAAACTTGTCAATTTTAACCGATTTTGTAGAATGACAATTTTCTGGAAATAATTCGGATGTATGAAAAGTACTTTTTAGGACATTAGAAAGTGTAATCTGGAAAATTTGTTAAACTGTTCACTTTATTATATTTGTAGAGCAAGAAACGTATGTTTGTTACTTTTATAATTTTGATATTTTACTAAATAAAAGCAGGTACTGCTGCCACCTGTAGGCGCATAACGACCTGCTTGATGATCTCTGGAGCGAAAAATACTTATTTTACTTTTGTGCAGAGGAAAGAATTTTTTGTGATTCAGATTTCGTGTTTTTCCTCGAAGATGCATTCCATCGTGAAAAAACACTTTTTTTATATTCCTTATATCCCAATGATTGGACAGAAAGATCGATTATATCGAAAAAGTGTTCATATGTAATGAACAAAATTAAATATGTGAGTGAATTTTTACAGGCAAGAGGATATTGTCGATAAGTCAAAGAGCATCTTTGTGTTTTTTTGTTTAGTGAAATAAAAATAATGATTTATTATTTATTGTTATTAATTGTAAAGAATTATTGTAATAATATAATAAAATAATGCAATATAGGGGAAAATTTATTTTATTGAAATTGAGCAAACTTGTCAATTTTAACCGATTTTGTAGAATGACAATTTTCTGGAAATAATTCGGATGTATGAAAAGTACTTTTTAGGACATTAGAAAGTGTAATCTGGAAAATTTGTTAAACTGTTCACTTTATTATATTTGTAGAGCAAGAAACGTATGTTTGTTACTTTTATAATTTTGATATTTTACTAAATAAAAGCAAGTACTGCTGCCACCTGTAGGCGCATAACGACCTGCTTGATGATCTCTGGAGCGAAAAATACTTATTTTACTTTTGTGCAGAGGAAAGAATTTTTTGTGAATCAGATTTTGTGTTTTTGCTCGAAGATGCATCCCATCGTGGAAAACCACTTTTTTTGTATTTCTTATATCCCAATGATTGGACAGACAGATCGATTATATCGAAAAAGTGTTGATATGTAATGAAAAAAATTAAATATGTGAGTGAATTTTTACAGGCAAGAGGATATTGTCGATAAGTCAGAAAGCATCTTTGTGTTTTTTTGTTTGGTGAAATAAAAATTATGATTTATTATTTATTGTTATTAATTGTAAAGAAATATTGTAATAATATAATAAAAAAATGCAATATAAGGGAAAATTTATTTTATTGAAATTGAGCAAACTTGTCAATTTTAACCGATTTTGTAGAATGACAATTTTCTGGAAATAATTCGGATGTATGAAAAGTACTTTTTAGGACATTAGAAAGTGTAATCTGGAAAATTTGTTAAACTGTTCACTTTATCATATTTGTAGAGCAAGAAACGTATGTTTGTTACTTTTATAATTTTGATATTTTACTAAATAAAAGCAGGTACTGCTGGCACTTGTAGGCGCATAACGACCTGCTTGATGATCTCTTGACCGAAAAATACTTATTTTACTTTTGTGCAGAGGAAAGAATTTTTTGTGATTCAGATTTCGTGTTTTTGCTCGAAGATGCATCCCATCGTGGAAAACCACTTTTTTTGTATTTCTTATATCCCAATGATTGGACAGACAGATCGATTATATCGAAAAAGTGTTGATATGTAATGAAAAAAATTAAATATGTGAGTGAATTTTTACAGGCAAGAGGATATTGTCGATAAGTCAGAGAGCATCTTTGTGTTTTTTTTGTTTGGTGAAATAAAAATAATGATTTATTATTTGTTGTTATTAATTGTAGAAAATTATAGTAATAATATAATAAAATAATGCAATATAGGGGAAAATTAATTTTATTGAAATTGAGCAAACTTGTCAATTTTAACCGATTTTGTAGAATGACAAATTTCTGGAAATAATTCGGATGTATGAAAAGTACTTTTAAGGAGATTAGAAAGTGTAATCTCGAATATTTGTTAAAATGTCCAGTTTATTATATTTGTAGAGCACGAAATGTATGTTTGTTACTTTTATAATTTTGATATTTTACTAAATAAAAGCAGGTACTGCTGCCACCTGTAGGCGCATAACGACCTGCTTGATGATCTCTGGAGCGAAAAATACTTATTTTACTTTTGTGCAGAGGAAAGAATTTTTTGTGATTCAGATTTCGTGTTTTTCCTCGAAGATGCATTCCATCGTGAAAAAACACTTTTTTTATATTCCTTATATCCCAATGATTGGACAGAAAGATCGATTATATCGAAAAAGTGTTCATATGTAATGAACAAAATTAAATATGTGAGTGAATTTTTACAGGCAAGAGGATATTGTCGATAAGTCAAAGAGCATCTTTGTGTTTTTTTGTTTGGTGAAATAAAAATAATGATTTATTATTTGTTGTTATTAATTGTAGAAAATTATAGTAATAATATAATAAAATAATGCAATATAGGGGAAAATTAATTTTATTGAAATTGAGCAAACTTGTCAATTTTAACCGATTTTGTAGAATGACAAATTTCTGGAAATAATTCGGATGTATGAAAAGTACTTTTAAGGACATTAGAAAGTGTAATCTGGAAAATTTGTTAAAATGTCCAGTTTATTATATTTGTAGAGCAAGAAATATATGTTTGTTACTTTTATAATTTTGATATTTTACTAAATAAAAGCAGGTACTGCTGGCACTTGTAGGCGCATAACGACCTGCTTGATGATCTCTTGACCGAAAAATACTTATTTTACTTTTGTGCAGAGGAAAGAATTTTTTGTGATTCAGATTTCGTGTTTTTGCTCGAAGATGCATCCCATCGTGGAAAACCACTTTTTTTGTATTTCTTATATCCCAATGATTGGACAGACAGATCGATTATATCGAAAAAGTGTTGATATGTAATGAAAAAAATTAAATATGTGAGTGAATTTTGACAGGCAAGAGGATATTGTCGATAAGTCAGATAGCATCTTTGTGTTTTTTTGTTTGGTGAAATAAAAATAATGATTTATTATTTGTTGTTATTAATTGTAGAAAATTATAGTAATAATATAATAAAATAATGCAATATAGGGGAAAATTAATTTTATTGAAATTGAGCAAACTTGTCAATTTTAACCGATTTTGTAGAA